>CM072886.1:126714294-127314294 GCA_037013685.1 Acridotheres tristis | reverse complement strand
CGCCCTCCGCTGCTTTTCCCACCCTCTCGACTGCGCTGGGAGCGAGCCAGTACTGGTTTAGGATTATGTATTCATCTGGAATTATTAGGTTACAAGAGTGAATAAATAGCGTTTATCTGATCGGATTCAAAGCTGCTTATTTGAAACAACCGGCAGCCCTGCCCCTTTTCCTGCCCTCCCGAAAGAGGCACGGGAGCCAGCAGCTGCCTGAGACAGTGGAACTTTTCCAGCACAGAGTTTTGGTGCTGCTGAAATCCATCTCAGAGGTCCTCTTGACCTAGGGCAGATTTCCGTGCAAATCGGCCGCGTCCCCAGCGTGCCATGCCACCGAGCAACCCGGACCAGCCGTGCAACGCCCCAAACCCTCGCCAAACTGGAGTCTCAAAAGATGCTGCTTGGGAAGCATCCCTGAGCGAGCCTTTTGGCACCCACAGCGCCGAAGCTGGTTTCCTCCGGCACCGCCGGGTGACAAGGGTCTGCAGACCCTTTAAAGCCCATTTTCAGCAGCGGGAACACGCGAGGAATTCAGCCCCTTGCTGCTTCACTGCCATCTAAACTGCATGCCTGGATGTAACCCCCGAATGGGATTATTTCCTGCGCCACGACAGGCCACCTGCAAAATGGTTTCTCGGGGAGAGGCGCTGTCTCCTTCGGGTCCCCTCATCCCTCGGGACTGGGCTGCTCTTTCTCTGGAAGCTGAGACTGCCGGGCAGGGCTGCCTTGCTCCTGCATCTCGGCAGAGATGTAGGGGACCCCTGGGACCGTGGCCCTGGCCAAGAATAGGACAGGGAGGAATGTGTGTGTTGAGGTGTCTGCTCCGGAGGGACAGCGGCCTGGAGGCAGCATTCTCCTCACCCCCACCCCATGGCGACTTCGAGTATCAAAGAGAGCAAGCATCTCTCTCTGAAACCAAGCGTGACACCCGCCTCTCCATCCCCTAAGCAACGAGAGCGATTAAAAGCGAATCCGTGCCCAGGCCCGGCTCTGCCTACATCCCGAAGCTGGGGATAGCGGCAGAGGAGGATGCTGATCTAGTTTGCTCGACGGTCGCAGGAGCCCTTGAACGAAGGTCTGAGGCATCTCGGCAGGGCCAGGAGATCCGTCTGCACCCTGACAGATGTTGGATGCAGAAAAAAACCCCCAAGACGACGGGAAAGAGAAGGAGGAGGACCTGCACTTTCTTACCCGAGGGATGCTCATCTCCTTTTATCTGAAGTTCCCAGGACCCCCTTGAAGGAGGAGGCAATGATACCAGACATCTCCTCAGCGAGCTGTTGGACCCTCCTCCCGCAACCACGTGCACCTCAGCCGCTGGCCTCCACGGCCCGCTCCTGTGAAGGGCAGAACTACCCCCACGCGTCCCCAGAACCCACGAGACTAATGGACCGAATCCTGGTCTGTCCTTGCAGTGCTGATGAAACTGTCCAGCACCTCTAGGCAGCTCCCGATGGGTTTCACTTTTATTTTCACAGCTCGATAAAGCAGCTGTTGTCGTCACCTGGACTGTGACGACATTTTTCGGGCTCTGCTCGTGTTTTTTTCAGTCTCCTTCCGCACTCCCCAGGCTGCCTCTCGCCGTCGCTGGGAAGGAGCAGTCCCACCGTGAGGAAACAGACAAGCCTGAAATGGGAGGCGGAGGCAGGGATGCGAAAGGCCTGGGTTCAAATACTCCGGGGCGCCTGAAGGGCCTGCCCGATTCCGCACCGCTCCCGGCGGCGCGCAGCCCCGGGGAGGCTGGGAAGCTCCGGTCCGGAACTCCCTCGCCTTGCTGACTCCTCGTGGCACGGCGGGCGAGGCGGGGACCGCTGCCGTGCTCCGGGAGCAGGGCAGGTGTGCGGGGCCCGGCGAGCGCCCAGCTCCGCAGCCGGGGATGCCGCGTGGGTGCGTGGTGCGGGCGGGCGGGCGGCGGGGCCTCCCACGGCGGCTCCCGGAGGGCCGAGGGGGACGCGCTCGGCAGGCAGCCAGGCTCCGCCGTAGGATCCCGTGGCCTGGCTGCGGGGCAGGTCTTTTTCCCAGCAATTCCCGCTGTCCTTGCTGCACTCCACGCTCCATCTCCCTGCTGACGTCTAGGGGAACACGCAGCGACGCGGGGCGACTGTCGATTGTGCTAATCCGCACTGATTAACTGCACGTTAATCCGCATTGATTTTTACATCGCCGTGGCGCGTCTGAAGGTTTTGGTTTGCATAAATCATCCCCTTGTCTCTCCTGCTCCGCAGGAGGTTCCTAGAGACCTGTCAGGTAGAGCCGAGGTTGTGAAACATACTGATTAGGAATCGCAATGACCTTTGATATCGATAAATAACAGGCGGGTGTATATTTCTTTAGTCTGTTTCTACCCCTGAAGGGGGCTGATTTTGGAAAAGTGGCGAGGGGCTGCTGAACAGAGGCACCAGTGACACTTTTACTATAGAAATCTACACAAGCTTTACAAGCTTCTGGGGAAACACAGGGGCTTTGGGAATTTTTGTATTTTCTGGGTTGTAAACATTTTATTGGAAAGCAGCTCAGGGGAATCTGGTTTGCTTTCTGTGCTGCACTTGTACACTGATGTGTCAAAAAAGAAGTCCAGGTTTTCCTCAGAGAAGAGAAACGTGTATATGGGGCTGACAGGCAGAGGATGTGCGTGCAGCAGGGTCTAGGGCTGGAGAGCTGTCTCCTGTCTGGTGCGGGTTCTTCCATACTTTCTTTCCTTCTTAGATTCTTCCTTTCTCCTCTCCCTACCCTTCCCCGGTCCCGGTCCGGCTGGGGGTGGGGGTGAGGCAGGCAGGAGCGGCTCCGGCCGGGCAAGCCGGCGGTGCTCCCTCCCTTTCCCGCCTCAGAGACCTCTCGGCAGATCCCCCCGAGCGCAACTGACTGTAATTATTTTTATCTCGCAGACGATCTCTCGCCCGCTCCCTTGAGGCGGCAGCAGTATGTGTTTGATGTGTCGACCCTCTCGGAGACGGAGGAGCTCGTGGGGGCCGAGCTGCGGCTGTTCCGCCGGGCCCCCCACGGCCGCCCGCCGCCCGCCGCTCCGCTCCACGTGCAGCTCTCGGCCTGCCTCTCGCCGCGCCCGCTGGACTCCCGCGCCCTGGACCCGCGGGCGGCCCCGTCCGCCGGCTGGGAGGTGTTCGACGTGCGGCAGGCCCTGCGGGAGCAGCGGCCCTGGAAGAGGCTGTGCCTGGAGCTGCGGGCCTCGGCGGCCCGCGGCCCTCGGCGCTGGATCGACCTGCGGGGCCTGGGCTTCGCGCGCCGGCCGCGGCCGCCGCAGGAGCGGGCGCTGCTGGTGGTCTTCACCCGCGCCCGGCGGCGGAGCCTGCTCGGGGAGCTGCGCGCCGAGCTGGGCGCGGCCCCGCCGCCGCCCGCTGCCCGCCGCCCGCCGGCCCGGCGCCAGCGCCGCACCGCCTTCGCCAGCCGGCACGGCAAGCGGCACGGCAAGAAGGCCCGGCTGCGCTGCAGCAAGAAGCCGCTGCACGTCAACTTCAAGGAGCTGGGCTGGGACGACTGGATCATCGCCCCGCTGGAGTACGAGGCCCACCACTGCGAAGGGGTGTGCGACTTCCCGCTGCGCTCCCACCTGGAGCCCACAAACCACGCCATCATCCAGACCCTCATGAACTCCATGGACCCCGGCTCCACGCCGCCCAGCTGCTGCGTCCCCACCAAACTGACCCCCATCAGCATCCTCTACATCGACGCGGGCAACAACGTGGTGTACAAGCAGTACGAGGACATGGTGGTGGAGTCCTGCGGCTGCAGGTAGCGGGCGGGACGCCCCTCGGCGGCAGCCGGGTCTGCGTCTGGCGGAGGTGCGGCGGCAGCGGCGAGCGGGGCCCCGTCCCGCGGCTGGGGCCGAGGGACCGGCGCCGGGGTTCCGCGGGGGCTACGGCAGCGGCTGCCGGCGGGGAAGGACGAGCGGGCCGGGCAGGCGGCGAGGCCCCCGCCCGGTCCCTTCCCCGCTCCCCTCTCCTCCCCCGGGGTTTATCTGGCGATCTATCCTCCTCCCTCCAAAGGTGAAGGCAATTTACCAAGTACAAAAAGAGTCGGGGGAGGGAGAGGGAGCAGACTGATCCCTCTCTCTGAAGTTGCTCTGAAGAGGGCTGTTTCATTTCTGCCCTCTCTCTTTCACATTCCTGCAAGCTTACCAGCCAGAAATAGCCTACGGCCCCCCCTTCCCGTCTCTCACCCCCAAGGGGAAAAAAAAAAGAAAGAGAAAAGGAGAAAAAAAAACCACACCAAGAGTTGCTTAAGATTGTAATTATCAGCTAGGTTTTATTTTAAGACAGCGAAGAAAAACTGTGAAGAGCGAAGTGTTATAGAAAGCACAGCCGGGGTGGATTGGAAAGGAAACTCCTTCGGGTCCCACGAAGAGTGCAAGGATGCCATTGCCAGGTCTCTGGGTAGCTGTGTCTCGGCAGCCCTCGAACTTGCAGCAGTATTATACGCAAATGTTGTGCTGGAAAAGATGTTTTATGTAAGATTTCTGTTTCTTTCCCACCTTTGGTCTCAGCTGTGGCTTCACCTGAGGAAAGTGCACTTCGAAGCTATGCCTAGCTCTTTCTTAATGTAATTATTATGTTCATAGTTTCAGGCTTTTCCCCACCGATTTCTAGAATTGTTGGCTTATCTGGTATTGCAGAGCTACAAACTTGTGGAAAAAATTAAAAAGAGAAGAGAATAATAATAATATAAAATGCTAATAAAAAGACTCGACCAGGAGCATTAACTTAAAATGCACATTTTGCTTTGGATGCACTGTTGTTCATATAAAAGTTGTAAATATTTGTTTATTTAAACAGACTGAAAAGTGCAAAATGGAGATGAACAACATGCATTTCTTTTTTAATGTACAAAACATGATATGCACTCGAAATGTTATAATTTCTAATATTTTTAAAAGTTTATATTTGAGTTGTACAGAATTAAGCATTAATCAAATATTTCATCCTTACTTAACATTATCATTTCCTTAAGATATTATTACAAGATTTAAATTCTGTGCTAATAATGGAGAAAATAATTTTTTTACTGTCTACCTCAATATAATGCAAGTATTTACAACTCTAAAGTTATCTGAGGTGAATTAATATCCAGAACATTTTTACAATACACCTTTACTGGACGATACTACAACTATTATTGTATTATTAAACATTTTTTTTTCCAAAAAGTCAGCTTGCTTTTATATGTTCTATTATTTGATTAAGTAATTATGAGTTCTCAAGTAAATATTGGCTCTAATTCTAAAATGCTGCAGAGTTGAGCTGGATCAAGTGCCACTTGAAGGCGCACCTAAAGCCATTCCTCCTGTCTGAAGACTTTTTGTACTCTCACAAGATTTTTAATTTCATTTTTGGTATATGCCAGCAGCATAAAGTTGCATTGTGTTTTTATGCGTTTTATGCAATGATTATTGTAAGTGGGAGAATGCATTAAGGGGAAAAATTCAGGCAAACGTTTGTAAATCTCATCTGTACTGGGAACATTAATATACACTGTATGATGATGATGATGAGCAAAAGACAATGAATGTTTTATAAATGATATTTATTTTAATGCAATGGGTAATATATTTATTAAATATTTCCTGGCTATCTCTTAGATAATGAAGTAGCTGTTTCAGTAAGAGAAGGATCCCCTCTCAGTGATGCATGCAGAGGTGGTACAGGCAGCTTGGGGGCTGTGAGCCCCACTCTCAGGGAAAATAATAAAAGCCTCATCTTATATGCAGAAGGGCTGAAAGAGCTGCTCACCTTGTGGAATGTGTTTGAAAACAAGGTTCCTTTCACGGAAAGTGGATTTTTTTTTGCCATATCACAAGATCTGATCCCACACGTTTTTCTCTGACCAGTTTTCACTCCCTTGGACTGGTGCTTGAACAAAGGAGTGCAGAATCGGGCCCGAGTGTTTGAATAGCAGCAACTAAGAGACCTGTAGAAGACTCTAGCCTTAGATTTGGTACAACTGCCAGAAGAATATTGAGTTCTAGTACTTAATAGTGTTTCAAGTTTGTTACTAATAGTAGATTTAGAAATTATAGCTTAGAAAGGGCTTTGGTTTTAAAGGCAGGTTCACCATGTGCAGTTCTGACTGGTGTGGACTTTGGTTGCTGTTCTGACCATACCAGTTCAGTCTTCTGCTGTGGATCAGGACTCTGCTCTCTTTATGAGGGAAAGAATGGGCAAATGATGTCCAACAAGCTGCAATATACTCTCTGAGGAAAGGTAATAGATATATGTAACACATTGTCAACTGGAAATGAACATGATGTAAAATCTGAAGTTTTACAAAATTGTCAGCTAGAGGAGACTGAATGAATCATCTCTTTATTTTGTTGTCTATTGAGCAAATGAATTATTGTGTGTACAGACAATGCTTTGGCTAAAACCATACACTGAGAGTTTCAATGCAATTTCCTTTCCATGTAAAAACCAATATCGCTTCTGTTGCAAGCCCATTCATCACACGCGTGGTGGCAAGCTGTGCTGTCACTGAGTTGTCCTTTCTGCTCTGCTTCAGACATGGCTTTGGGGAGCTTCATCAGACAAAGTTCAACTGTGGGGGGCCTCGGAAAACTTCCATCAAAGGAAGTTGTTAAAGAGGCAACGTTTTTCTGGCCTGGGTGTACAGTGTAGTGCAGTTTGTACCTTCTTATACGTTAGCTGAATTTTGGTGACGTCTTCAATAGCCAAAAAATGTTTGAAAGCCCTTTGTTCCAAATGTCTGTGGTTGGTAACCTCCAAGAAGAGTGGAGAGCCAGAAAAAAAACCAAAAATAGTTAAGAACTGCAGTATCTGCTTTGGAGGCACACCTTTTGGATATTGCTTACTGAAGCAGAGAAAGCACTGGACTTCTTGAGCATGTGTTCTGCATGCTATAGCTAATATAACATTATCTGAACCCATTTTGGCAAGTCTGCTGTTCCTAAAGATGGGATCTCTGTTCACTTCCTTTTTTAGGTCTGCAGTATTCTTTTTGCACAAATCTGTAAAAGAGCAGTATTGAGAGGGAGAAGTGAATAGATACAGCAAAGCTGATCAATGGTCTTTCTTTCCTTGCACTTCCCATCCTCTCTCCTACCCCTCCCCCAAGAGATACCCTGTAAATGGAAAATGTAACAAAAAATACCTGCAATTATTGTTTCAGCTTTTTACTACAAAAACTGCAAGCCTTTGTTACAGAGAAATCCAAATATGGGAATGCAGTGGATACACAGCTCAGATCTCTTTGTCCTGCCAAAGTAATATGAAGTTTCTTTTCCATTTCTCAACTCCCCATGCTCAAAATCACATTTAAAAAGGGGAAATTATTTCTTTTATTATGTTGCTGGCCAGAAGAGGGAGCAGAATCTATGAAATAGTGAGAATAGACAACAAGGGACAGAAGACAGCTGAAGTTGGTCTGGCTGATGGTGTGATACTTATCAGCAGACGTTACACAATTCATCCATCACACTGGCTGTGCTGCTCAAGCAGAAGAAAATCACTGACTCATCTTTGAAGTGTAGATATGCATTGGAACAAATTCTGAGTACATGAATGAAAAAAAACAGCCTGGGACTTAAGCCCTTACTTTTATAAGTAAGTTCCTTTTTGGACCAAAGACTCCCTTTTACATTTATTTGTCAGAGAGGTGCATTTTTGAAAACGTTTTATTTTTGTGGAGAAAGAAGCTGGAAATTCCCCATGAAGAGCAGATCCAGTCTTCTTCCTTGTTATCTCCATGTAGATTAGACGTTGGACTGTTTACTAAATTTATAAAATAAGCATGTTGATTTTTAACAACTCAGTGTTTAACCTCAAATATTATTTGAGCTGATCACATTGTATGAAACATCTTCCTTCATAAACTCTTATCTTTGCTTCAGAAGCACATCTGAAGCTTTAAGTTGAATGACTGAACTTCACCCTTGTCAATCATTCAGAGGCTGAGCAGCAGGACAGCAGATATCAATAGCATGTAATTTGTTCTCTCACATAGCAGCCATGTGCTATAAAGGACTATATTCCCCTAGAGCAGGTTCCTGTTGTCAGCATTCAGCAATATTATGTGATTAGATGTCCAAATATTTGTTCTTGTTTCTTTGCAGTGTCAGACCCATTGTAAACTGAGGATGTTCCAGCTGTTCATAATTGCGAGGGAGGAGAATCAACATATTGTTCCTGCTACACTCATCATATGCCTATTGCTTGATGACTGCAGCCTTGAAAAGTACCCCTGTCTTAGTTAATATACATTACTATCTAGTGTATTATGCTGTTGGGAATTAGAAGTGGTTCTCCCAAGGTTTTACCCAGACCTAATTTTGCACTACATCAGCCTGATGCAGAGTATGTGACTTTGTATTTGCCCATGGGCTAGCATTTTGACAAAAGTAGAGTTTGTTTAAACTATGAATGCTGTCAACTCCCTCTCTGGAACTGAGAAATCTGAAATTGGACTGTGAACCTTTATCCAATAAGACTGCTTTCCTACTAAAAACTTTCTGCACCATTTTTTAGGAAGACCTTAGGGAGAATCTCAATCCTATGGAACATTGTTAAGTCGGTGAAAAAAACACTGCTTTCCAGAATGTGAGAATTTTATTACTAGAGAAAAATGAGTGAAAATGCTCCTAGGACAGCAGAGTTCGAGTGAGTGGGCAGGAGAGACCTCAGGTGAGTAAGAAAAGTGGAGGTCTGGTTGACAACTCATTGCTTTGGTGGAAGTGGGAAATTGCAGGAGGGCCATAGAAGAACGAAAGGGATAATGTAAGGGCAATCTGCCAAACATCTGAGATGTTTTCACTCTAATGGTAAGAGTATGGAGAATAAACAGGAAGAACAAGAAGTCTTGGGACACAACAAAGGCTACAGTTTAATCAGCATCACACAGGCTCAATGAAATAAATTGTGGCACTTCAATATTAGCAGAGAGAGTATAATCTGTGTAGGAAGTAGAGGCAGTAAAAAAGGGAAGAGTATTATCTGTTATATTAGGAATGTATAGAAGGCCAGAGATGGGAAAGACGGAGTGGTTGGAGATGAAACAGAGGAACAGTAAAACCCTGCTAAAGATTAGTGAAAGAGAAGGAGGTTGATGTCACATTTTTGAGCAACTTCTGGGAGTGCCCTGAGGGTATGAGGTGCTGGTAATCAAGGACTTTACTTAACCAGGTTATCTGCTGTCAGAAAATTTTAAAACCAACAAAACAAAACCCAACAGCACAGCACAAAGTGTTCCTCAAGTTTTTGGAATGTGTTTGGAGAACTCTTTGTTTCGAAGTATTAAGGTAATTATGGGAGATATGGCCAGATAAGATATGATAGATATCACTAATAAAGGGAAACTTGCTAGAAAGTAATTTGAGCTCCTGTGTCTGTGGAGGAAGAGAGCAAGACCAAATGACTCCTGTATGGCACGTTTCCTCACTTTGGGCATTTGATAGGGAAAGTTCTGAAGGGAGGAAAAAAAGGAGAAAGAATTTTAAGAAAACAAGCAGTTTGGAAGAAATCCTTAGTTAAAGGTCTGCTAGGAACCTATCCTGCTGGCAAAGAGGACAGCATTGGAGAAAATCAGGGGATCTGAGTCAGAAGTTGTGTGGTTATTTATTGACAAAAACCCATCCTACAGAAAGTGAGCAAAGACACTACTAGGATAAGTAGAAGTATAAAGAGTGCAAAAGGGATCAGAGAAAGAAATTAGGAAAAAGGGAAAAGGATTATCACTTCATGGGGATGTTAAACAAAGGACTAATGAGAGAATAGGCTGAAGCGTGAAACACCACATTTGCAAGTAGGAACGATATGAGAGGCTGAACACAGAACTAGCAAGGGAATTGAAATGCAGCTCACAGAAGAGAAGTGAAGGAACCTTTGAATAAAAGGCATATACTCAGAGCAGGAAGTCCTGGGGAAATTTACTCTGGTATAATTAAAGAACTAACCACATGAATTTCTGAAATATTATTATTTAGGAACACAGAGAAGATTTAAAAGGTACCAAGAACTACAGACCAGACAACCTGTCTCAGATACCTCCACTACTTTGAGAATTACCGCAAAAAATTCAATGCTTCATAAAATAGCAACTGCAGAATGATAATGTGATAAAAATATCCAGTGTGATTTTATCCAGAACAAATCATATCTAATTAGTCTCATGTTCTTCTTGGTAAGAGTGACATGCAACTAAAGCACATAAGTTTCCAAAATGATTTTGCTCCATTAAAGGGACAGTTTGATATAAGTACAGTGAAACATAATAGCAATAATATACACTTAAGCACTTCATGCAAAATATTACACTTAAGAAACTATAACATCAAGCAAAATATAAAAAAAACTAGCTAATAATGCTTATACAAGAGAGAATCTGGGCTGTAGAGTGAAATGACTTCTAAATACAAGGTAATGAATGATTAATGAAGTTGCCCAGTATATTCCAGAGAAAAACAACTAGAATATTAGGTGTCAGAAATATTCTGACATCTAGACTAATGAGGGCCCAGGTAAAATGCTGTGCCCAGTTTTAGGGATAATGATATAACAGATCATTTTCTGGCATCTTCTGGATCGTTGGTGGCCTGCTGGCCACAGACTAACATGACCTGGACATCAGTATATCTAGGCGCAACAGATATCTATGTGAGACTCACTCAGGGCCAGCTCTTTCTCTCTGTGTTCTGAAAAATATTTTCAGATATGTCTTCCAGTGTGGGCCTTGCTCAGTACCTTGCCATTGGAAGAGGAGGGAGTAAAGCTCCCAAGGTGCTGTTGCAAGGAGAGCTCTGCAATGCCACAGTGCCTGAGATCTTTTCATCATGAACTGCCTGACACTGAGGAGAACTAACAACTGTTCTGCACTCATCTGCAATTATCTCCCTTGAGACATACAGATCTGAATTTTCCTCTTGAAATGGGAAAAAGGGGATTTATTGTGATGCCTATTTGGCACCTAAACTGGACTATACGCCTTCTGGGATGTCATTAGTACTGAGCAGAGTGGAATAAATGTCTCTCATAACTTTATATAAGGCATTCTGTTTAATGCAGCCAGATGAATACTTCACAGTGAGGGAGTCCCTTTGTTCACTTCCACTCAGATGGGGTCCGGCACTGGAAAGTTTCTTGTTGCCATCATAAACCAGACAATGGGTCATAGCATGACAAAAATGTGCTTCTGTGAATTCACCAGGCACAATTTGCTGTTGATGCCAATTCTGGCCAAAAAACTCCCAAACCTCAATCAGCCTAAAACCAGTTATCTGCATTTTCCAGCAGATGTTTTGCAGCCAGCTGTATCCTACAGCTGACTCTGAAATACTTTTCAGAAACTAGGTTTGTGTCCTCAAGAGTTTTAATCTAACATTGCTGTTCTGTTTGTCATTCCATATTGGTTCAGATGTGGAGCTCTAGAGAGGAGTTTTGGATATTACTATGACCAGGCAAATAAAAGCAATGAAAAATCTGGTCCATCTTGAACCAGAAACCCTGCAGACATGAGGGGAATCAGTTCTTGGATGTGTGTCTGCAGGCCCTTGGCACAGCTGTGAGCTGAGTACTGCATACCTCCTAGTCAACATACATCTTTGATTAGTGAAGATGGACATCCAGTATGACACAAGCTCCCAAATGTTTTTTTGCTTTGTTGTTTTAGAGGGAAGTAAATTACTATCATTATCTAAAACTGGATTTCTGTAAACCATACTCCTGTCCCTTTTTGTCAATACAAGCAGAATATTTTCATTAACAGCACTGAAGTTGTACTGACTCTTCTCTATCATTTAGTGGCTCTTTCTTTTTGTTCTTTTAGAGTAGAGTCTAAAAGCTTATTTAAATTGGGATGTATCTCTGCCAAAGGCTGTTTTGCTGGGAGACAGTGCAAACAAATTCATGACTGACAAAATAGACAGCAGAGCCATGAAACGTTAGGCACCTACTGTAGGTATGGCTGAGGTTTGAGAGAGAAAGGAAATAAAGAAGTGTTCATCATTTAAGGACTTCTCAAGTATTTCTGACTTCACATTTTATCTCAGGAGGAAGGGCACTCTTTACATTAAGATGAATGCCTAAGATGGCAAGGAAGATGGGATTGACCTGAGGCCATTAGACGTGTGGCAAACAATTGGAAAACAGTCATATTTGCTCAAAAAACAACAAAACCCGGTTTTTTCTCTAATTATGGTATTAGGAATTGCTGAGGCATCTGCTCTTTATCTGCCCCTTAAGTACCACACTGTTACAGATGTGAGAGGTTTAGAGCAGCTTAGAGAAAGCCAGGACAATGTGCTCCTGGGCATAGTGTTTTGTACAGCTTGGTAGTTCTAGTGGGCTTGCAAATATTTCTTGCTCGGGGTTCTGCTCTGTTCTCTATCAGCAACCACTAGGACAAATTCCTTGATGTGAAGGTAGAATTTGTTTCAGATGGAACAGCCCAGAGATAATGCCTTCTCCTCCCTACAGCTTTGGCTCTGGTCTTTTCTGTTTGTGGCACAAGATTTGCCAGAAGCTCTGAGGCATTTAGACTCAGCCTAGCTAGAGGGTTTGTTTTGTGCGAGGAAGTATATGCATTTGAATTCAAAGCAGATTGTTTTATGCAGTGTCAAATTCTGTGCAGATGGAACATGATATGATATGTTGAAGTGGGATATGTAGCATATGGCTATAATTCAGGGAAACACATTTCTCCAGCTGGATACCTGCTATTGAGTTGGAAAACATGTGTCCTGCATTCTGGTAGGCTTCCACCAGAACAGTGAGAGGACATAAAAGACAGGTCATTCCTGGTATTGAGTATCAGCTAATACTTACATCTATTTCACTGGTTTCATAGTGCTGTTCACAATTAAGCTTCCTGTTATCACAATGAGCATAGTGCAACTGAAAAAAAGAAGCTATTGCTGAGCTCTACACCCACAGGTACATGTGGACAAGCAAACATATGCAAACAGGCTGAACTGCTTTTGGGTTGGATGACCATGCCTGCTGCCCTTTCCTGTCTCCAGGGTAAACAGAGCTCATGCTGCCTCAGGGTGCAACACTTCTTCCAGACACCAGCCCCTGACTCTGGGACTGCATCCCATGTCTCCAGGGATCCCCTGAACCTGCAGATCCCCTTGGGTGCAGCACCAGTCTACAGCCCATGTCTTGCTCAGTCTCAGTGTGGTGCTGCAGTGAGCATCTGGATGGGAGCAATGGTGCCTTTGGACGGAGAAGCTGCAGCTCTGCCTGGGTGCTGCATGGTCTGGCAAGGTGCAGGCATAATTTCACAGCATCCCTAAGCAGGCAGGAGCTGAGTTGTACATGATAGACCTATTCCTCAAGGAAAATGGGCTCATTTTGGCCGATGGCCAATGGGAGAAGTGAGATGTGACTTAAGCTGTATTAATCATCAACTTCTGCCTTCTGCCAGGCAGAGGTAGGCCATGCATACAGCTTCTTCTGTGGTTCAACTGCTAAATACCTCGTGGACAGATTCATGAGTGATTACCTGCCTCAGCCTACTTAAAATAATGAAGCAAGTATAAACCATTGCCCTGGAGTGATCCATCCTTTTCAATGCTGCTTTTCCCTGCCTGCTGATCACCCTCTCTGCTCCCTTGCACCCATCCAGGCTCTGACATCGCTCTGCTCCATCCCAGCCAAACACAGTGAGTAAATAACCATTTCTGTCCTGTGATCAGACTAACAATGCTCCCCTCTCACACCCTTGCCTCTGCTTTTTCTTTTGCAGATTCTACTCCTCTTGCACTTAGTTTTATTTTCAAAATCTTGTATAGCTAATAACCACTCTGAATGTTGTTCTTTCTCTGGCCTCATGGAGATGATGGCATCTGCTACTTCCTCCTTCCTCTCCCTCTTCCACTTGTGGTTTTTTCTAAGTTAGTCACCCCTTCCTACTCCCAGATTTAAAGCCTAGAATCACCGTCATAGCTACACAAATTTCATTATCTTCAAATGCACTGTACCCTTGCAATTCTGCTAGTTCAGTTTACACCATGCCACCCTCCCCAAAGACTAGTCTGGAAAAATCCTGATAGCAAAAGTGGAGGCTGACTGATATGGAAAAAAAAAAAAAGCTTTCCCCAGTGGCTTTTTTTTTTTCTTTCTTATTTTTACATTAAAAATGGCTACAATTTTTATGATGAAAAGCTCTGCCACCTCACTGGAAGATACATATTCCTAAGAAGAATAAAAGAGATTTTTATGTGGAAAAAATATCACTGAAAGAAATTTCTCTGTTGATATTAAAGAAGGTTCTACAAGGATTCAGGTAAAATATCACTTTCTGTTTTCATCTCTGCCTTCTCCATTTTTTCAATACCATGTGCCAAGCAAAATAGGAAAACACAAAATCCTAAAGATGTAAATTTTTCATAAAAAAGGTGAACATTTTCATTTCATTACAGGCTTAGCTCCTCAGCGACCCTTCTCACCTTAGCATTCTGTTTTTTGTTGTTTTTTTTTTCAAAATCAGCAACTGTTTCCCTCCACAGCAGGAGTGGCTGGGGCAGCTGGGATGCTCTGAGACCTGGCAGGTTCAGCACTGCAGGAACCAGGTGCAGGTGAATGTGCTGGTTCCTGGTGTGCCATGGGGCTCCCTGGGACATGGCAGTGACACCAAGAGCAGGGAATGTGCCTTCCTCTGCCAAGCACAAATCCCTGGCATGGCTGAGCCATAAACCCAGACACCATGCTCAGCTGCACTGGCTTGTCCCCATACTGCTGATGGCTCCTAATTCACCTAAAGTGACATGACTGGCATGGTGCAACCCATCCCCTGTTTCCAGAAATTCAAAGACATTCCTCCTAGTGGGCTGTGGGAAGCAGTGAATCCTGTATGTGACCTGGGGGCAGGCATAGGTAACTCCTGTGGTGGAGGCTCTGGAGCAGCTCAGCATTTCCCTTTTGCAGACAGCCTGCAACGTATCTTGATGAAGAAAATACTGTAATTATACTGACTATTTCTAAAAGGTTTTTCATGTTGGAATAAGGACTGAAAACCACAAAAAAAAAAAAAAAAAAAAAAAAAAGACCTTGTCCTGCATGAAGGGTGTGGAAATTGCAACACATTTTCTGCCTTTATACATTGCAATTTTCAACATATTCCATGCATATTCCTGTCCCCTTTGTGCATGAGCATGGCAAAGTTTGAGTTCCATGGGCAAAAAAAATTTGTATTTTAAAATATTAGTTTCATTAACAATATAAAAAATTTTAAAAGAGAAAAGAGGAGGTAGAAAACAAGTTGCAGGGTTCTTATTCTTCTTATTTGTGCTGGAAGGGGACAGGAGGTCATGTTACTTACATGAGCAGCAACAGCTCAACAGCACAGCCCCAGTTGCGGATATTTGTAATCAAACCAAAATCAACAGTGATGATGCCCAGAGGTGTGTGAGGGCTGGAGCTGCTCATAAATGTCAAGTCAGAAAAAAAGCCACAGCAGCTGTTATTAAGTGCAGTGAACACTCTGCTCTGAGTTTTGGCTCATATGCACCCCTGAGGCATTCATGGGGGACCCTGGGGTGGCTGATGGAGGTGGTCATGTCTTTCCAATGTGTCTAGTCACTGTGAGAGGCTCTTCAGAAGAGGGAGTTCAAAGAGCCCATTGCCATCTCCATTTCCTGCCCTTCTCAGTTCCTGGACCTCACAGGATATCTCTGCTGCCTTTTTAGGATGGGGAGAAGCTGAAGGAGGCAAGCATGTCACTTCTCTGAGGCAGCAGATGCTCCATGAGAAAATTCGTGTGCCAGAGCATCAAAGCAGGTTGGAGCTCTGCAAACAGCACAGTTCAAAAGTGAGGAAAGCAATCCCAGCTGGAACATGTAGTGTGTGCCTCATGTGACACTGAAGTGACCCTGGGAATAAAGTGGCTGCTGGAAGCTGTCCAAGGGCTACCACACAGCAGCTGGTGGCAGGTCTCGCTGTGCCCACTGTGGGTGGTGGTGGAGGATCACACCTGTGCTGGTGGGGAAGTAAGAGTGGTGCACGTGTTATTATTGACCCAGGAGGGAAACACAAACTCTGATTTCCATTACCTCTATGTAGGAACAGTGCTCAGCATTGTTGTGACAGGACAAGAGCTGCTTTTATAGGGAGAGGACTCTCTGTAATCAGGACACATAGATGCTGTAGCAAAGTCCTGATCAATACCTTGGGATGATGGGGCCAGATATCTATTCCTATCAAACTCAGTCTCTGACTAAGCTCTTGGAGAAATATGATGTTTCTGTTTAATAATAGAGAAAGTGCATTAATGTGAAGAGTTGACATGCTATCCCGATTTTGGACAGCTCTGTCTCTCTTGAGTTTTGTGTTTGTGATAAGTAAGTAATGTCCTACAGTAACACTGCAGACCTAAATATTTGGCTGCCTGTGTATTTCATGGAAAGTTACCCTGATTTTGAAAGGTCACACAAATGTTAGAGTTTAGCCAGATGTGAAAACCAAGGAGCCTCCCCTGAGTGCTGCAGACTAGCAAGTCACTGACCACCTTTGGATGCCACAATCATTGTTCATCAGTTTATTAGATGGGCTGTACACAGGAACAATCTCTATGGAGTTAGGAAATCCAGGCCAGTGAATACTTCTGTACTATTTGCAAGCTGCTGGAGGGGAAAAAACACAGCATCTTTTTTATCTACAACCTTTTCCTCACTGAAATATGGTTCCAAAGGAATCTGAGCCAAGGGGCCTGATGCTGGCTTTGTGTCTTATATAGAGCTGCTGTTTTTCATGCAGCACACCTGAGTTCTCAAAATGGCATAAAAGCCAATTTAACCAGTCTCAGAGGAATGGGCTGGGGTGTGGGGTGGCCTTCTGGACACTGCATATGGTGGCAATGCCCATGATCTGTCCCAGGGCATGGAGTGCTGGAACACTCATGGCTCCTCCTGGATTTCTAGGTACAAGACCTACAGTGATGCAGAGGCTACTTGAAACTTTGTTCTTCTTATGAAAGCACCTTTCTGGTTGGCTTGCCTGACCAATGGAGGGTCCGGGTGCTGAGGGATTCTTTTGTATTCCTGAAATGAGCTGTATAATGGTCCCTTTCACACTAGCGTGCTAATGGAAAAGACAGCTGCAAAGCACCTCCTACCAGCACCTCACAGAGCCCACCAAGCTCTGCAAATATTACCAAATAAGTGACAGCAGCCTTCAGGTGGCTCAGCATGACATGGAGAGTGACATGGTGGCATCCTGCAGAATCCCCAGAAAGGGGAACTGCTGGGTCTTTGCTTTCTCATTTAAGCATCAGGTGGTCTCATGTGGGCAGTGTCCTGTGGGGCTGCAGCATCTCTTCACCACTGAGCTTCAAGAGATGGCAGGGCTGCCCAAACCCTCTTGTACCTGCAGGGCTGGCTCTTAGATCCTGTACACTGGGGTGCAGTTATAAAGACCTTTCAGGTCTGATATCTATGCAGGATCTCATGGATTATGCTTCTGCTTTCCTAAAACAGTGAGTGGTGACAACTATCTCCATATTTCCTTCCAAGTGTCTGAGAGGGTGAGTCATTGGATATTTGGATATAATTTTTATGTGATCACCTTCCTTGTATTTACCCTGGCACATGAAGTTGGACAAAACATCAGTGTGCAAAAACAAGGCAAATATAGGGAGCTACTGTATCTTATGTTTAGTTTAGTATAACAGTTTGAGAGGAGACTCAAGCATGGTCTCAATTGGCCTGAGTCCACATTTGCTTGATTTACTCCAGCTGAGGATCTGGCTCTGGACCATTTTCTTCCTCGTAGATGTAGCTTCACTCAAGCCAATTGGTACATGTCTGTGCAGATGAGCATCCTGTATAAAAATCAACAGAGAGCAAATGGAGGAGTGAAATTTCAAGGACAGAATGGCAGCTTTCAGCTAACCCCTGCCTCTAGCCCAAAGTGCATCCAAATGATTTCAGTCGCCACAGGACTTGATCTAGGCTATGCTCTACTCTCCCTCTGAGTCTTCTCCCTCCTACCCCTTGCAGATATCCCCCAAGCCCTACAAGCCCCTGCCTCTCAGCTTCTGTTCAAGCAGTAACTCCTGCCCTTGCCCTGGCAGAAGCACATTGCCTTTGGGGATGGCAAGCTGTATTTTCTCTGGCAGACTTGCTCCTTCTGCCTTTTTATGTCTTGACTACCCTCCTCAGACTCTTATGCTGGCCTGGAAGCTGGATGGAAATGTGACATGGGTGCCTTTCATACACAGCCTGCAACTGAGACCACATCCACCTGTTTCAGTCTCAGACTGATTTTCTTCTACAGAGGATAGGAACAACAGACATGAGAAGATTTTTCAAGGCTGCAGGAGCAGTTTCAAATCTGCACTGACAAGTTAAAATTTTGGATGCTCTGAACTCACCATAGAGGTCCCTTCCTTGGGGAAGACCTGTGTGGAAGAATTTGTGAGTATTTGGGGCACCAGTTGCCAAACACACAGGCTGACTTCTGGGCTGCAGGGCAAGAGAAGCTCCATGGGCTCTCTATAGACAAAACTGTGCAGAGTATGAAATACCTGGTGGGATGCCTGAGGCTGGGTGTACCACTGAGGCTGCACCCAGTACTGTCACTGCAGGTTGCAGATTCTTGTGGATGTCCCACCCTCTTTCCCAGAAGGGTGACACTAGCTAACCCTGACCCTCGCAATACGTTTTTGGCTCTCTTATCTCTATGCAATGCTCTATCTGACAGCATATACATTTCCACTGCTTTTCTGCAATGACTTTGACTGTGCATGAGTTTAGAAAAGCCACAGGATTTCTTACAAGAGTCTTGCCCCTGAAAGAAATTCGAAATTTCCTGTCATGTGTTTTTGTCTTTAGCTGCCTATTATTTAAGTCGCCCCTTATCCTTACTAATATCTATCCTGCATCCCACCTTTGGTGCACCATAATCCTTTCAATGACATGACCTGGAAGTAGCTGTATAACAATGCTTTCTCTTTTCCTCATGAATTCCAAGAGATGAATTCCTTCTGTGTCTCAGCTATCATAGAATTATAGAATATGTGGAACTGGAAGAGACCCATCAGGATCATCAAGTCCAGCTCCTGCATACGACACCCCAAGAGTCACTCCATGTGCCTGAGAACATTGTCAAATGTTTCTTGAACTCTGTCAGGCTGCTGCTGTGACCACTTCTCTAGCCTCCTGTGAATTGTGGGAACTTAAATGTCTGTATTTCCAATTTGCAGATCTCTTTCACTGGAAAACCGTAAATAACAGCACAGTGATGCCATACAGGAAAAGGTAAAAAATTCAGTGAGCTGATTTCTGAGTATCATCCTGCATGATGGAACCTTCTGCCTGCTCATACCACTGCCTTCTTTCCTTTCCATCTAGTCAGTGTGTTGATCCATGAAAGCATTGATCTTCATCCATCATGCTTTGCAAACCACTGTAAAAACACAGCACACCAGCTCCTCTTGGTACTAAATAGTTTTTTATCAGTAACAAAGTTTCCTTGCCCACCTCTTGGCTATCCCTCCTTCCAACAGAGTCACAAAGAAGTTTTACGTAGTGACAGAAGTTGAAGTTTCCTGGTTTTAATGTTTGTTCAGTAAAACATTTTACATTCCTGGAAAGATACCAGCTTGTCATTAATGGATTCTTGGCTTGAAACCAGCAGCTAATAGTTTTATTGGTCCTCACACATACAACACAATTATGCAATTTGGGCAACTGCACTGAGCTGCGTCTTCCTCTTTAATTCTGATGCAAAAAGTGCTTGAGGATGGCCAGCCATCAGAGTCAGGAGAGGGGGAAGGGATGAGGGGCTGTGCCCTCCTGAGCTTTGCAAGGCTTATACACGGCTCCTGGCAGGCAGCTGGAGACGTCCACAGCCCCTGTGAGGGGCAGGGTTAGCTGGGGACCATCCACACATTGGCTGTGCAGTGCTGAGCTCTCCCGGGTCGCCCTGGGTCTTGCCAGGAGCATTGTCCCCTTGCTGCCCATGGCCCTGACCCCACATTCCTGGTGTGATCCCCACTCCTCCCCTCTGCTCCCTAGAGCACAGGCAGGCAGAGCTGGCTGCCAGCTGGGGCTGTAGGCAGAGCTCTGCGACTGCACAAGTGGGATCTGGACCCAGAGCACAATATATACTTAAAATACCTTCTCGTTCAATCTCATTCTCCATTGGTAGTTCAGATGAGGCCACTTCTTTCTTAAAGCCCCTTCCTCTGCTGGTCTCAGTGACAAGAGGAAAGGTGGCAGTGTCATTGTTTGTCGATGGGGGCTTGCATTTGTTTTTCAGCTGGAGAAGTCAGGGTGCTGTACACAGACGTAAGATTTCAAAGGTATGACGCAGCAGGAGAAAAATGAGCGCTTTGGTGCTACAGGTCAAGTTTATTTAACACTACAATGTTTTAAAACAGAGTGATGCCATTTCAATTAAATACCCTAGAATGTTTTGCAAGGTAATAATTCAAGAAACTCTTCAGAACTACTTTTGCAAATTAAGCACATCTCGCATAAAACACCCTGGCAATAAAACTGTATGTGTGAGAAAAAATATGCTGAGGCCTTTACTAGAAGTGAGGGAAGTAGTAATTTTCTTTTCAGGACAGGCTGGTTTGTAATAGCATGTTATTATATCACTTAGCCTGTTCTGTATTTCTTCTGCAATATTTGTGTTTTGCTTCTCTCTTGCAGCAACCTTGTGATAAAATTGTAAGGGACAATGAAGAAAGAAAATAAAACAAAGAACAAGAGGGCACTTGAATTTATACAGCACATTCAAACCTGCCTGCATCTCTTTCTCTGTTGTCTCCATTCCTGCTCTCTCTTTGTGTTTTCCACTGATCAAACTCAGTTCCACAGCTAGGATTGACTGAAACCCAATTTCAGAGAAGCAGATGGTTGTAGGGACCAAAGAGACACAGGGCACTTTAAAAGTTAATTCTGTCTAGTTCTCTTGGTATTGCGACCTCTGGCTTGTAAAACTCTGAGATTTCTTTTGATTATTGAAAGTTTTGCAAGGGATTTTGTTTTTGCTCAGAACCATTGGTTATTTGATACTTTTCTGTAAAGAAATATTTGACAAAGCTGTGGCACAATGGTGTCTCATTCTGTTTCTAGGAAGAATGGAAATCGGAGGAAGGAAATTTCCAAAGTGAGTGTCAGATTCTGATCTCTTTTACAGAAGGATAAATCCAGGGTAATTCAGTGCAGTTACTTTAGATTTAGATTTAGATTTAGATTTACTTTAGATTTAGCATAAATAAGATAACAATTTGTCTCTGGGAATCTCTGTAGCTCCCCATTTGCTCATCTAACAGCTGGCAGCTTGCTTCTTGCTATTTCTTTTGCTTTCTGGGCTAATTTGTCTTGCCTGGTGCTCAAGTTGGGGCCAAATGAACTCAGGACTTGGTTAAACGAACAAATGTGTTTTGCACAACACACAACTATGAATGGCTCAGGATCCTTCACATGATCATACATATTTCAGATTTCCCTAAGGTCAGAAATTAATGGCTAGTAAATGGATAGAAATATTACTACACACAGTATGTAGTCAACCTGTGGAATTTGGTACTGCAGGAGGTCACTGATTCAAACAATGGATCAGGATTTGAAAAATGGCTGGATAATTTTATGTCAATTAATTACACTTGGAGCTGGACAAGCAAAGATTGAGGTAAGCAGGCCTTTTGCACCAGCATAGACATGAACTCCCCTGCAGAGACTAGGAGGAATTTTCCCCTTGGGTTGTGCCCACTTGGAAATCAGCTTTGCCTGCTTTCCTCTGTCATTCCACAGTGGGAGACAGAAGGAAGGAGCAAGTGAAGTTGAGGTTTGCAGGGCTGTGTCTGCTGCAAAACCTCAGATCCCAACCCCTCCTGACTTTGAAGGAATTAAGATCTACATCTAGAGCCAAGCCAGATCTACATTACCTCCACCTGCTTTAGGTGCTTTTTGAGTGTTATCTCAGTGCTGGAACTGGTCTTACACACTCACTGACAGAAAACAAAATACACATTCACACACGTAAGCTGATGCCCTGATGTTTACAAATAAAGTCACAACAAAATCACTTCCAAAGCATTTTAGAAAATAACTAGCTCAGCTGTAAACCATGAGTCTCTATTTAAGCATTTGTAGTTGTGTTCTAACCTCTCCTTGGGAGTTTCCTAGTGAAGGCACCAGCCAGCCCAGTGCAGTTTCCCAGCCGTAGGTATCTAGTGACATTTGAAAGGACCTGCCTCACCAAGACATCCTCTGGTGGTTGGTGGGGAGCAGGTTTATGGGAAACTCCTCTCTCCAGGTGCTTGAAGCCAGGTAACACCAGCTGGGGCATCTCAAATAGCCCAAAAGTCCAACGCTGAGGCAATTAAATCCTACTTACTGTGTCAAAACATGAACATACATCCTATCCAGTATATCTCCAAAAGGGAGCTGAGGTTGTTTTCCAGAACTGCAGAAGCTTCCTGGCACGGTGCTGATCATTGTCTAGAGCATGGCTCCAGGGTTTAGTGACAGATTCAACACTAAACGCCCCCCAGGTTTAGTGCTGTGTACTAGACTCAAGCTTGCAGTGTGGGTAGTACTGTCTGTAAATCTTAGGACTAGGTCTAGGTCTAAGCAGGAGTGCAAACATGCTCTTAGAAGCAGACCTTCCTGCAAACCTGCTTTCCTAAAAAAGTTGACTAAATCACACGGGAAAGAAGAAAGGGTGGGAGGATTTCCACTAGCAGCAGTAGTAGAAAACATGAGCTCTGAGAAGATATTTCAGTGGAGGCAGCAGGTAGGTGTGGTTTGGAGTGCCTGGAGCAGCATAATCCCAGATACTTGGTTTCCAGTGTTCACTTTCTGGGGAGGTCCTTACAGAGGGAACCCGGTAGTACATGGGAGAGATCTTGCCATCTTCAGGAAAAGACACAAGCAACTACATTTCATAGGAAAAATTATAGAACTGCACAGCAGAGGAATACAACTGATGGCAGCATGTGGAGGGAGCCTGAGGACTGCACAGAATTGCATATCACTGGATTTTGGTCCCTGTTACATACACAGAGCCATTATTTTTTATTACTGACTGCTCTGACTGCATTAAACACCTGAACAATAAAGATGTTGTGGTTTCCTGTCATAGCTGGGAAAGTGATGTCAGTGGAAAATCTGTCCCTAGCTCCTCTCAAAACATCAGCTTTGCCTTTGAGATGGCCAGAGGATCTGAGCGAGTCTGCTGAGCAGTTCCATGCTCTGATTTGATCGTATTCAGATCAGAAAAGAACTCTTCTCTCATACAAGGACTTCGAAAAAGGTTTATGCAAATAGCAGGTCTCTCACTTGACTCAGGAAATCTGTGACTTGCCAGATTTTTTGAGAAAATCTTCACTTTTCTGTTTGGAACCTGGGAGAGTAGATCACACGGTAACTATCAGTTCTGAACAAGCTCTGGCCTTAACTTTGTTAGGTTCAGCTGAAAATGAGTTTGCAAACAGGCTCAGCATTTTGAGTCCCACGTTGAACTGTTGATCAAAGAAATAATGACATTTCTACTTTGCTCAGCACAGCACGGGACAACTAAACACTTTGAGGTGATCTTTTTGGCAAGTAGGAAAACTCTTCCTGCTGAAGTTGCCCATGATGAAGCCTGTAGCAGCAGTGAATAATCTCTGGATTCCCAATCCCTTGCAGATGTGGACACAGGCCTCCTCTCCTCCTTTGTTTTCCTCTGCTGTTTTGTCAACGCTGAACAGAGACTTGCCAGCAGCTGCAATATGCTCATAAAAAAAGGCAAAGGTCTCCACTCACCTCTGTCTCCCAGGCAGCTGTTCACAAATGTCCTGTTCTTTACTGTTCTCAGTATATTGAAGTATCTGCAGGTGTTGTCAGATGCTGAGAATCCAGAGTGCCTTCAGCTGGTGGGGTCAGAGGCACACAGTGGCTGTACATGACCAACAAGCCTTGGCTTTGCATGGGTTGGACTTGAGAGGGGAAGCTGCACAGCAGACAGATCCACTTGTATCCTGAGAGTTTCTAACTCATGTTCAATTGATTTCGAATATCCAGAAATTCCCATTGCATCTCTTCTGTGTTTATGACCTTTCCTCCCTGAGATGAAAGCACAGCAGGAGCTGGTACTCGTGAACAGAGAAGGTGTGACTCCAATGAGTTCATCTGTAGGGATAACCAGAAAAACAACATTTGTTATACAGTTAAACAAGGTTTTAGTCATAAATGTTTCACAGAACCACAGATTCATCCTAAAATTGTAGAACATTTTGCTAAAACACAGCAATACCTAAATGAAGCTGCTGAGTAAGTTTCTCACATTCAGAGGAATTTTACTTTCCTTGGAGAGAACCTGGAATACCGGAGATTGAGATCCAACCCCCTCAGCTAAACTAGAGAATCTAGGTCACCTGTAGGGCCAGCAGATTTCTTCCGAATCTGTTTTTTCATGGTAGCATCCATGGAGAATATTGTGTTTTGATTTCATTCTACAGAGAAATAAAATATATTGACTTTCGTGTTTCACATAAAATAGAGTCCTGGTTTTCTGAATAGGCCTAGCTAGCAGTGAGCAATAAGACTGAACTTTAGGAATCCCCCTGCATATTCCGGACTTTACAATTTTTAAATTAATGTTTTGTAGAGCTAGGCATGCAAGGGAGTCTCACAAACATTTTTATTTATTTTTTTGATATCCAGTTATGAAGAAGACATTATTTTTATAAGTGTGCATCTGTGTGTAGCAGTGTAAGTAAAAACTGATACATGTTACAGTGGTCAAGGAAGAGCACTATTTAAATCTCAATGCATAGCTTCAAGTTAGGCTTGAGATACAATTAGACATTACAGAGTTCTTCAAGAGCAAAGATAGGGCTAAGGAAGTAATTAATGGTCCTTCATTATGCCCTTGCTGGTGCAGAAGTACTGCTGAAGCAAGAGAGAAAAGGGAGCTGGCTGCTGGTGGAAGGCATGGCTAAAAGACCATGCTTTTTGCCCAGCAGACCTGGATTCACAGGACTGGAAAGGCAGCCTAGAACATCACTGGGGCACCAAGCTGTGTGCAGGTAAATCTGACAGCATGGATATTCAACTGATTTAACCATCCCAGTAATTTCTGACCAAGACAATTTATAATAGGATTTTCTTTCTTGAGCTGTATTAACACTTGGGATAACCATGGTGTGTAGTGTCCCTACAGAGCTACTGATGAGTCCATGTCCAGGCATTACAGTATGCAGGGATAAGACTTTGAGGGGGCTGGTTCATCATCAGTTACAATCTCTCTGGGATCTGCTGTAAAGAGTTGTCATCCACATCACCTTCCTCCACTGGATTTGCCAGGAGGTGTGTATGACCTCCTAGGACTTCAAAACGTGATTCATTGTGTATTACAGAATGTCCATTCCTCTGGGCAGTGATTAAATTGCCTTTGATGTGGGTCACTGTGGAAGGATGAAGGCTGCATGATGTCACCAGTTTCCCTCTGACGGACCCATGCAGCCCTGCCAATGTCAATACAGAGTGGTGGTGCTGGCTGGCTGTGAGAATCACTGTGCTGAGTCCTTCCAACCCTGCAGGGTCTGTCAGGGGTTTATCAGCCTGTTTGGCTGCTACAGGCAACACTTCACAGACCCCTGCAAAGAGTCAGCACAGGCAACTGTCATGTAAGTCAGTGTGGAGCTGAGCTAAAACTTCTATTTTAAAATAAATACTTCTACAGAGCTTTTTAGTGTTCCTCCTGGTCTCTGCTCTGGGTGTGTGTACCTGTGAGGGTGGAAGGGGGGTGTTTAAGCTATATATGCATCTGATACTCTTTTTCTGGTACCCTTGAAACCATGCAAAACTCAATGCTATTTTGATTATGGCTCAGCAAAAAAACTACCATGTTTTAACTGGTATGCAGTCAGTTTATGGTTTCCCAGGACAGAAGCAATCAAATTTTAATATTTTGGGATAGTAGGAACAGAGTATAGAGTAAAGCAAAAATGCAGATATTGTAAAAGCTACTGGCATGTGGCTCTGGGAATATATTTATCATTGAAAAACTTAAAACTTGTCTTGCTGGAAAGTAGAGTGTCCCAGACTGGTCCCTAATTAACCCCAAAGCACTTCTAAGCAACATATCTAAAGCTAGGGGTAATGGATGCTGCTAGCTCTGATACAGGCTCCCAAAGATGCTGTTGGGCAGGTGTCCTTTATCTCCAGGGAAAGCTGGTGCCTTTACAGCATCCAAAGCTGGTGCTGCTGCCTTGGCCTTTGCAGGTATCTTTATCTATCTATATATCTCTATTTCTATATCTTTATCATCTATATCTCTATCTATATCTATATCTACATCTACATCTACATCTACATCGACGTCTACGTCTACATCTCTATATCTCTATCTCTATCTCTATATCTCTATCTCTATCTCTATCTCTATCTCTATCTCTATATCTATATCTATATATCTATATATCTATATCTATATCTATATCTATATCTATATATCTATATCTATATCTATCTATAAGGAGCAAGATGAGTTTAGAAGCTAATGCAAAAAGTGTTGTAAGTAGTCAGGAGGTGAGTGGTGAGGATGGCATGGGATGTGCTCCTGCATTTTGCAGGTAGTGAGGGGCACAGGTGTAGGACATAGATTTGGGGTTGCACCTTGGTGGGAGCCAGTAGGAGGAAGACAGTGCTGCTCACCCAGGAACATTTCCTAGGCTTACAACACAAACCAACATGAATCATCCTGTATATTACTTGTAAGAAGTGGGGAAACTCATTGCAAGCATATGACAAGCAAAACAAAAAAATCCATCAATGAAGCAGCAGCAGGCAGGGCTGGTGGGAGGGAAGCTGTGTGGGCAGAGAGGTTTCACTGAGGGAAGGTAGCCAGTGACTGACTGTTACTTGTTGTAGAACCATGACATGAAAAATGAAGCCAGGTCAGCAGAAAAGTAGACAAAAATGGCAGTGTTCAGCTAAAGATGGCCAGAGGGAAGTGTTTGTAATGTGATCCTGGAGTAGACTACTGCCTGGGAATGGGGAATAGAAATAGCAAAGAAATTGCATCTGGCTATTTTGAGTCCAAACATGATTGTAGAACATGTTTTCTCTTTTTTATTTTTGTAATTGAGTGGGATCACGTCAGTGAAATCTCTGATTCTGCTTTCTACTTTTCTTAATTGAAATGAGCAGAGAACTCCCCATAATGCCTGGGTTGGGAAGCACAGCCAGGAGCCAGGCAGAAAAGCAATCATGGCAAAAGGGTTGTGAGCTGATGGTGTCGTTGAACTGAGAAGAACCAAATGGTGGAGATATCAAAATTACTTGTCTGGAATTAGAGAAAGAAAAAAATCACAGACAAGGTCTAAAACAAGACCCACAGCCTTTGCAGTTGGAATTAAAACTTGAAGCAGCTGGACATGTCAGAGAAGGAATTAAAAGAGGGTATAAAATATGAGCTGAAGGCTTTGCAAAAAAATGAGAGCAATGTCTGGAAGTTTCCCAAAAAGGCAAAGGAACAAGACTTAGATCGAAAATTGTTGAAGACAACATCTACAAAGCACTTCCCCATCTTGGGAAGCCACCCAGGTGCAGCATTTTAAATCAGCAAAGGCTTTGCTGAGGCTCTTGATAGCCTGATTGGTGTTTTCCACATGAGATTATTCACCAGAAGGAAGGAGCCCAAGCAACTTGTGACTGAATGAAACTTCTAATTGGTTTGAGACTTGTCAGCAGAAACAGACTGGTGTGAGGATTCCAGAGGCTGCATTATGACTCTGAGAAGGATGCTGGAGGTCGCAGGCCATACAGTTCCTGGATTTTACTGTGACAAATAGGATTGGGTTTAGCACTTTCTTAGTTCACTCATATCCTGGGGGCCTGAGGAGTCATCTTGCCCAGCTCCAGAGATATAAAGAAGAATATCTCCAGGGAGTGAGATTCCACCACTCTTGCTGGAGCAAAAAAATCATTCTTAGGTTCTTTTTGCAGATTAAATAAAATTCAAGTTCATAATGAGTGAGAGTATGAACAAAAACTGCCAGCTGGAGTGATTTGGGCCTACTTGAGCACAAAAACTTGAGTTGGTTCTAAGGAGTTTCTTTGCAATGGCTCATCCCAGAAAGCCACAATTTCCCAGTTGCTATGATTTCTCATGGCAGGAAGCCTGTGGTTGGGACCGCACTTGCCACGATCATCTATAGCCACATGTGCTGCTCAGACACTGTGTGTGGGAAGATGACAGTGCTGCAGGGCTGCAGCTGTGCACAGTCCTGGGCACCACGTCCTTCCACAGCCTGGCCTCCCAGCCCCAGCTGTGGGCACCAGACATGAGCAAGGAATGTACAGAAATGCATGGAAAGGGAAGGATGCCTCTTCTTTTCCCATCACCTGCAGGGGAGCAGGCACTCCTGCCCAGGCCAAATGTGCTCTCCAGGCTGTTGCCTCACAGTACAGTAGAGGACATTTTCTGGCCACAGCAAGGTGGTTTGGACTAAAGATGTGTTAGAGCTGGGAGACACACAGCAGAACTACAGTGTCTGAGGAAAGCAAAGTCACAGAGTCACAGTATGGAAAAATATCTGAAGCTGACAGGCACTTCTGGAGATTGTCTGGTCCAACCCCTGCTCCAACACCATCAGCTGCAGCAGGTTGATAAGGCCTGTGACCTGTCAGACTTTGAATATCTCCAAGGATGGAGACTTCACCACCTCCCTGGTCAGCCTGTACCAGTGCTTGACCGACCTCCACATAAAAATGTTTTTCTCTTATGTTTTAAATGAAATTTCTTGTGTTTCAATTTATTAAGTCAGTGCCCAGTGTCTGGGAGGATATCTCATGGGAAGCAGCACGTTGGTGCCTGCAGGAGAAGGTGAGGGCAGGGATGAGGGTCTGTGGGATATTCTATAACCACCAGCCCTCAGCCCCATGGCAATTTGGTGTGGTGGTGACAAGATTTACTTTCTCTTCAGATTTGACAAGTGTTTTGCAGAAGGACACCATTGGACACGGACTTTTCAGTGCTTGAAGAGCAGGTGGCAAGAGTGAGATGGGTTGTGCAGGAGGATGGTCCCTCCAGAGCCCAGTCACTGCCCAGGCAGCAGGGACACCCACTGCCCTCCCCTTGGGCAGCCCCTCTCGCCACCTGATGGATGCAGGTGCTGACAGTGGGGTGTGAAGGATGCTTCTGCTATGCTGGATGTGTGTGTGGGGTCTGAGTAGGAAGAGCTGAAGTTTTAATGCAGAAGAAGATGCTTAACTTCTTTTCCCAAAACGTTCCTGAAGTGCATTTGCACTGAGTCACCTCCCTTCTAGTCTTGGACTCAAAATAGTGGAAAGAAAAAATCCTGATGGTGACAGCGCAGGCTTAGATGTTAAAATCAGCGCTCCTTTGTGGGTAGGAGCTCATTTATACACATGATTTATGCCTGTTGGAATGAGAGGGACAGACTTAACAAATGACAGGTTTTGAATGGTTACAAGTAATGTTATTAATGTCTGCTGACTTGGTGCCCTGCCCAACTTTGAACTTCTTTCAATTGTATGGGGCTGAACAAGAGCTGCATGAGTTTTGAAATATTTCCACATAAAATAAGCTCAGAGATGGATGGAGAAATGTGAGTTTCCTAATGGGGCCTAATAAGAAGAGTGCAGGAATGAAAGGAAAAAAAAAAAGAATGGGGTTATAAGAATCTTCCTGAATTGAAACAAAAACAAAGAATCAGAAGAAATATATTTCAGTGCCAACCACCATTGCCTGATGGGTTGCACTGCTGCCAATTAGCGGACAGGATCTTTCAAAAAGATATTTGCAACACCTTTCACCTGCTCTGCAGGTCAAGCAGCACTGCATCCATAACTCCAACAACTACAGCCTCCCAGACCAGGGCTACTGAATCCCAGCCTTAATTTATTTAAACACATATGAGATGATTCAGTAGGTGCTAATGCTGCTAATTCAGTAGGTGTTAATGCGTGAATAATTATAGACATATTTAAGCAGCTGGTGCTGTGCCTTCAAAAGTTTCTGTGCATGGAAATTAATAGCTCTGTGGTGGAGTATGTGCTTACATGATATAAAATGAAGATGTTGGTAGCAGCTCCATGTTAAAGTTCGAGTTAGTATTTTCACTTGAAGTAGAATTTAAACTTCTTGTTTTACCTTTGCATGTGTCCAGACATGGTGCAACAGATCCTCAGAAAAGATTTGGGTTTTTTTTCCTACATTCTTAAAAAAAACCCACTGTTTTTTTACATCTGTCCTTGATTTCCCCTCATTTCTCAGGATCCCCAACAGCATGAGCTCAGTTCTGACAAACTTCCTCCATGTACATGTGCTGATGATACAGCTGTTTGGAGCTAGATGGAATAGATGCTGGAGATGCTCTTCACTTGACTTAAGTCTGTTTACATAGTTCCAGGTGAATGCTTTGCCTTGAGCAGGTGACAGGGCACCTCAGATGGACACACCCCATAGAAAATATATTTGTATGAAGTGCAAAGACTGCAGATTGACGGTGAAAACGGGCACAATGGGAACAGCAGTCCAGTTTGAGCCCCATTGACTGCAAATAATACTTTCTCATGTATTTTGCTGTCAGGACAAAAGAGTTTCCAGGCTTCTGCTCAGAGGTGCACAGCACCTTGCAGGATCAGCCCCCACAGAGATCTGGGCCGAGGCAGGAATTGACAGCAAGGTTTTGACATGTCAACTCTTTGGCTTTGGGACAGAAAACAGGGTCGAGTTGATGCTGCCTGGTAGATTTCCCTGGGTCATCCTGACAGCTGTAGAAAGCCCTTTATTGCTTTTCCCAGATAACCACGAGGAGCCTGCTTTCTTTCTTATCCCCTGCCTTCCTGTAAAGGCAATGTCAGTGCTGCTTCCCCTTCAGCTGCCTGGCCAGTGACGGTGCTCTGCACAGCCTTGCAGGGCAGGAGTCCATCCAGCAGACCTGAAGCAAGGTCTGCAGACCCAGGGGTTTTCTATATATAAATAATCACCATGAGAGCAGAGAACTTTATTGCCCAACACTGCTGTGATTCCAGCATTTTTTGCCTAGAACAGGTGATGGGACTTCTGGCCCGTCTACGGTTGTTACTTTCAAAAAGTGGCATGGCTTTGGACGGGAACCATTCCACAGACAGCTAGAATGTCACAAAGCTTAGATTAATTAAATAAGCATTGCTCTTGCAGCTGTTTTAAATATTTGCACATTAGACTGACTTCCAGTGCCTCAGTTTGTAATAGATGAATGTCATATGAAGGTTTCACATTATCATTTAGATGAAATACAGATTTTTGAAGATAGAATTATATCCAGTATTTTTTTTGTATTTCCAGGAATGTCATATTAATATGTTCTCTGTTCCTCTGCAAAAGGTACAAAGCTGTCTCATCAGTATCAGACATACTACACAAGAATGTCTCACAACTGTTAATTAAAAAAAGTCCGGGATGACAGGCAACAAGGTTTGTTCTCATGTGCTTTGTATGCAGGCAAGGAAGTCTCAGAGTTCATGAATGGTTCATTTATACTGCACTTTAACTTATCTGTTTCTTGAGTGCTCCTAGTCTTTTAAAAATGTTGTATAAATTTGCACTGGATACCCCTCGCCTAAACTGATTATCAGTATCAGATCCAAAAAATAATTTAATTCCTCTAAACACTACCTGTTGCTTCCTGTTCCACTGTACAATAGTTTATTGTCTGGCTCTGTTGTGCCACATTTTGTGCTGTCAACTGAAGCCACAGATGGGCTGAAAGGAGAGATGAAAGTGTTCTGCACTTCTTTACAGACCATAACCCAAAACCCAGGGAATGCACTTTACATCAGTTGCCCCCTAGCCATGCAAGTAATGACTGCTTTACCTTCATCTTTGTACTGATATCTGTGAGTTGTCTGGGATTCAGAAAGTATGTATGGTGCATGGGGTGAGGGGGGCAGAGGCTGTTCATTAGATAAAAGCTACATTTTCCTGACTTGTCAAAAAGGTGCACTGACAAAGAACTCACTTTGGTTTACAGGCAAATCACAAGAATTTGCTTTTTCTATTGTTACAGTTACAGAAAAGTTGAGTGTTTAGTGTAGCCCAGTATTTTTCACTAAATAATCCTGCAGGAGCAAAAACATGAAGAAAGCTGACCTGTTTCAGTCTTCTCATGGACAAGCCTTTTTCCTCTGCCCCTTTGTCCCCCCTTGTGAGGTGAAGGATGTCTGGTATTTCTGCTTCTGAGACAGGCACCTCTCACCCTCACTGCTCTCCCTGAGGTGCTACTGGGGGGGACAGGCTGGGACCTCTGGACACCCAGTGACAGGAGAGGTGACAAGCCCAGCAGATGGGGAATCACCTCCAGCCACCTGCTGCTACCTTCTCACTGGGGGAACCCCATCCTGACATCCCTGAGACAAAAATAACTCAGGCATGGAATTCAAATGTAACTCAGGTATAAAATCTTTTACTCATTCATGGTTTCTCCCTCAACCAGGCCTTCATTATTGCCCCAATATTTTCTTTGGACCTTTTCCTTTTCATAATTTCCCTGATTCACTTTGCAGCTTCTTTTGAAAGACAGATTCTTAGATACACACAAAGAAGAAATAATGGAACAGGAGAGAGAAGGGGAGGGGAAAGTGGAAAGTGGAAAGTGGAAAGGGAAAGGGAAAGGGAAAGGGAAAGGGAAAGGGAAAGGGAAAGGGAAAGGAAGGGGAAGGTGAAAAAAAACCTGAAACACCACCTCCACAAACCAAACCAAACCAAACCAAACCAAACCAAACCAAACCAAACCAAACCAAACCAAACCAAACCAAACTAGGAAAAAAACCACATAACAAAAAAAGAGGGCAGAGCTTTGCAAGGGTGTTTGGCATATGCAAAGAAATGCAGCCATGAAGTATCAGCAGGAACAGACCCATGGGCTCTTCCCCCCGGAATAAACCCTGAACAGCAGGAGGCAGTTCCTTGCTCTGGTCCAGGCCACACACAGGTCAGACTTTTCTCAAAGCCCACCTGCTCTGGGCCACCAACCCACAGCAGGTCGTCACTGCCCAAGTCCCCAGGAAGAGTGGGCCTTGTTGCTCACCCTTAAGGACTATTTGTCTGCCTGCTTTGGCTTCTGAGGAGGCAGGCATTTACATTCAAGAATGTCCTGACAGCAGCTCTTTCTATTAGGTTCTACCTGGGTTCTGTCTGGACTGGTTGTGCTGGGAACTGCAGTCCTGTAAGACCTCCATGGTAAGGAGAAGTGCAATTATATTGAAGTATCAGTCCTGTAAAGACAAGATTGGATTTGAGAGCTGAGCCATACTCTTGGTGCACACAGGGAGAGGGGGAGAAAATTCTCATCTTTCAAAATCCTTGAAAGGGGTCAAATAAATGTATGCTTCCAGAGTTGTATTCCACGCTGAATCTGTTGTACATGTTCATCAGCGATTCTGCAACAAGGACCATATTTCTAGCACCAAAAATCCTCTCCTTGGTATCTACCTCAAGCATTTTCTTTTAGCATGTCTCAGAATTTTTCTACTTCTATCCTGGAATCTTCTTTCACTTCTTATGCTTGGTTTCTGCTGTCCCTTTTAGATATTCCTTCTCTCAGACCCACAAAACACATTAGAGATAACATAGCCAAATACTGAATCTTCTGCACCTTTTCCTCCATTGGTAGCCATGTTACCAATTATGCTTTAGCAAAAAACGTCAAAAAACCCTATTTCTTTTGAGTAAGCTCTGCAAGCCCTGTGTTTAAGGACCAGGAGGTGAAGCAGGTAACAAACAAGGGATGACAAGATGATGAGAAGACCTAGAACAGAGGTTTCATTGACTCATATTCAGCAGTTGAGTCTCTATTTGACGCCTGAGGGCAAAGACTCAGGGGCTGGCAGTGAAGGAAAGAAGGCATCAGGTAGAAGGGAGGCTGGAGAGGCAGGCTGGTTTGTGAGGACCAGGAACTAGACAAAGTGAGCTCTTTGTGAGCACAGGGGGGAGTTCTATCCTCATGTCACCACTTTGTTGTCCCTTGTCACTGCTGAAATGCCTTATCAAAACTGATAGAGCAAAATATGACAGACAAAATACATTTAAGCTCCATTTATTTTTTAGGTCCTCTTTTCTGCAGAGGTAAATACACCAACAAAGTGTCATATTGAGCCAAAAGATTTAATAGAATGTTTAGCTCTTGTTGGAATCATGTTGTGAATGCCAACGTGTTCCCAACTCAACACTAGCATTGGGGTGGCCCTAGAAAGCACCCATTGTGTCTTGATTCCCATAGCACCCACCCTCTGGCAATGACAGCATGCAGTGAAATCGGCCATCTAGGCACCCATTGCTGCCAGAGGCACCCTTGTGGGGACTGACCTCTGCTTCTAGTGAGGCCCTTGGACCTGAGCTTCAACACAGGCTGGAAGAGGGGAAAGGTCCCCCCTGGCTGCCACAGTGGATTCAGACAGTAAAAGCAGAAGGGGCAGTCTGCTCTCAGAGGTCTCCCAGGCATGGGAACAGGTAAGGGATGAGGCTGAGGGCTTTGCTTAGGGCTTCCTTCAGAGGACTCACTGCTCTGCATGCCTTCTGCCAGCAGGACATGGAAGAAATGTGGAACCTGGGGCTAAGGAACTGGGCTTGGCTTGAGAAACAGGGTCAGGCAGAGGCTTGGGACAGGACAGCAGTGCTGCTGTGTCTCCACAGAGCTGCTCACACACCTGTGACCAGTGTGGTGCTGGTTATGCCAGGAGAGCTGTGCTGCCTCCCTAAGCCACTGCCTGGGATTTAAGATCCTGGTACTGAGGAGCTCAGAGAGTTGTTAACTCTGTGTAAGGACCTCTTGACCTAAGTCCAAAACTACGACTCTTCTTTCTGGCATCTGCCAAGCCCTGAGGCACCTAAAACTCTGCACTGGCCCATTGAAGAGCACCTCACCTCCACTTGGCAGCCTACAAGAGCTTGGCATCTTTTCTGGGCTGGATGTTGTTCCAGCCATGTGGCCCAGGGGCTTGAGCCGGTGCTGTCTGCACCTGCTGTGCTCTGTGGGAGTTTGGCCAGGGGAGGGTCGTAGTCATGCTCTGATAACCAGTTAATTGTTGTATGTCAAATAATCATTTCAGGAGCTGTAGCAATAGACGTTAGAGCAAAAATGAGACTCTCAAAGACCCTCTCTGGGCAGATGATTGAGGCTGAGAGCACTCTTGCTTGCTATCTCCCTGTGGTCCAAACGATCTTTCACAACTCCTTGCCAAGTGAAGCTGTTTCACCAAGAGGGGTTGATATAACTTCTCTTTCCTCTCTGGAAATGCTGTGCTATAAGCCCTTGCAGGCAGCTGAGCCAGCAAGATTTGGGAGATATTACCTTTGATATATCTGCTGACCACCTTCACTAAGAGCACCTTCTCAGGCTTTTTTCCCTGAGTGAAAAGCTGGCTTTTCTTCAAGTTTTGAAACAAAGCGCACTCTTAGGAAATATGGGGAAACAAATCATGCTTAAGGTAATATTGATGCCTAGAGCAGCTGGAACAGAGGCTACACAGAGTTAAGAGGAATAAAATGGGTATTTACTGAGAGGCCTACAAAAGGCCACACCCTAGCAGTATCAGTGTCACAGTCGTGGCCCCTGCCTGGATGGCTCCAAGATGGAAGCAAAGAAGGGCTTGGTCACGAGTTCACACCTTTATAGGTTTTAGTCCATTTACATACAGGAGTCAACTGCCAAATTAATAATTTCAAATAGGGAAGTTTCATCCTCCTTGCTTGCTTGCTTGCCCACCCTCCTCTTTTCACACTGTTTATGCTTAGGGCTTGAAGTTTGAAGGTATTGTCCTTGAGTCCTTAGCTGGAATCAGACTGTTTTGTCTTCATCACCCAAGCACAACAGAAAAGCACATCCAAGCAGAATAGAAAAACTTAAAACTTAAGGCATCGATATTTTGCAGTCAGCTTTTCCTTATTGGCCCTTTCAGCAGCCCTCAGCACAGGAAAGGATGCTGGTAAGGTGCATGGGACATGATGCCTATGTGAGAAGAAGAACAGGAGTTAAAAAAATTGCTGATCTAATTTTAAATATACAAGAAAAAGGAGTTGAGAAAAACAAACACTGAAGTGATTGTTCTTGCTTCTGCTCCAGCCACAGAGGATGCACACTTAATCTCGTATCTTAACTTACAGAAGCACTAACAATGACAAATTATTTAATAAAATACTCAACTAGGCGGCATTTTGTGACTCACCAATAAAAAATCCACTGGAGATCTTAGTGCTTCAAAATTAAAGTTCACAAAATGAAAATCATTGTAATTTTAAAATACCATTTTCACATTCTACCCTTGTTGACAGTACAGGCAGAGGAGGGAAAAGCTGCCAGCCCGGGGCAGGGTGAGGGGCTCAGCCAGCCCTATGCTGATAATGACTGGACCACCAAGTGCCAGTGCTGTAGCTCTGCCTTGGCTGTGTTTGTTTTGCTAGAACGGATGCAACCTGATTGTTCAGGGATGGTTCAGTACAGGACAAAATGACAGCTGGGAGAAGAAACCACAGATTTGTCTCTGAATATTTGTCTCTTCAAGAAGCCAGAGTGTTCCTGAATTGGTGGCACTGGTCTGCACTGGATGTGCAGAGGGTTAGGCCTTCAGGGGATCAGGATGTTGCAAAACCACAGAGACAACAAACTGGTCATGAACAATGTTCCAGCTCTTGACCACATCCAGCATATGTAATTAGATGAAAACTCTGTATCATGGTGCTAATTTCTGGATGATTCCTTGCAACTGTTTCTCCTCTGGGTATCAGACTCTAAGCAAGTGCATAATCAAAACAGCAGATAAGACTGATCTCAAAATATGCCTAGTTCATCTACAAAGGAAAGGTGATTGCCTTTTCAATTGTGTCTGATAATCATAGAATAGTTTGGGGTGGAAGGAACCTGTAATACCGTCTTGTCCATCCCCTCTGCAATGAGCAGGGACTTCTTCAACTAGATCAGGTTGCTCAGAGCCACCATCCAATCTGACCTTGAATGTTTCCAGGAATGGGTCATCTACTGCCTCTCGAGGCAACCTGTAACAGTGTTTAACCACCCCCACCTTAAAAAAAACCTTCTTCCTTAGTTCTAATCTAAATCAACCTCCTTTTAGTTTAAAACCATTACCTCTTGTCCTATTAAAGTAGAATGTTTCGTAATAACCTAACAAGTAGTCAGTAATATATTTAATTGTAATGATGACTTTGTAATATTAGACATCTTTGTAAGATGAGTTTGTAGTACAGAGTGAATACATCACAATGCAGTTGTCCATTAATTTGCTGGTACAGCACAGAGCAACCACACAAAAAGAGCTGGCCAAAGCTCATGAGGCTCTGTAAAGTCTGGGTCTGACCTGGCTTTGAACTGCTCTGGGAAAGGTGGATCTTGACAGGAACTCCACTTGCTGGATGTCTCAGGTCAAAAAGTCAGGAGGTGTTTGGAGAACACAGTGGAGGAGATATATGGGACACCTTTGTCACCAGCATGACTGTAGTGTGATGTGCAGGCACTGGCAGGCAGCCAAGGAGAGGCACATATCATGGAGAGACCCATGAGCAAGCATCACTCTCAGCTATTTGAGAAGAGGAATCCATAAATAGAATTCTTTCTGCTTTGGATGAATGGAGCAAGGGAGGTTTTCTTGGCTCACATGTTCATGTTTTACTTCAGTGCTGCCTCACACCAACCAAGACCCTCAGAATCCTCTCTGGAGAACGAAAAAACACTTCTGTCATTGCTTGTTTTCTCTTGCAACAAGAAATTAAAAAAAGGTGAGGCAGAAGAAATAGAACATGCTTTGGGCACTTTATAGTAATCCTGGGCTCTATTTCTGTCTTCTTACTGCTTAATTCAAGACTTTTATATGTGCCGTCAAAAAGGGTGACAAAGCGGTTGGCTTCCCACAAAGCTTACTCTTGAGTGGGGGATTTTCTTTGGAATATCGCATTAGTGGCAGTGGAAGAAGCAGTGGAGCATGATCAGGGTGGGACTGTTGACCTGAAGAAATGTGTATTAGTGCAGTGACACATTGCTTTCAAGGAATAGGAAACAAATCATCAAGAATGCCAGAAAAATGCTTCATTTCATAACTGGCCTGTGAGAGCTCTCCTAGCATCTGGCAGGTAGTGCTATATGTACCAAATACCTAACAAACACACAAAAAAAGAAGAAAATAAACCAAATTTTACTGAAACATAAGAATGTTAAAATTCAGGGTCACACCAGCAACAATATGGAGATTGGCAGGAGTGGTTTTGAAAGACTCTGCCATGTCTACTGATTTTTTTATTGTGCAGAAGAACTGAAACCACTGATTTTATGAAAAGAGCATGGAGAGCAGCAGCCCAGGCACTGGAGAGGAAATTGTCCCCTGGGTAATATGGTGCCATGAAAATACAGTCTGATGGCCAAAGTCACCAGATGGTGCTATTGTGCACACTATTTTTGTGTGTATGTGACCATCGTCTGTGTTTTGAAGGGACCTTGAGGGGTTTCTCTGTAGGATGAGGGCTCTGGGGTGGTTTGCCCTCTACCTTCCTCCCTCCTGGTCCAATGCAAACCTTGGAGCTGAGCACTCCTAGGCTGATCACTGTTTTGTTGGCCCTAATTCCCAAATGGGGACCATCTCCATGCCATTTCACCCTTTGCTGTTTGAAGATAAACAATAAATGAAACATGCTATACACAGAAAACCCCTCATTCTGAATTACTGATTTCTTCCCTATGGGAAATCCAATCTCCACTCAAGAGGATGTAAAAAAAAAGGCTGGAGCTTCCATCACGCCCAAGGATGCAAGGAGCATATCTTGCTAGCTGATCAACAAAAGTGCCTTCTGAAATATCCCACAGCAAAATTACTCTGCAGTCAGGCACAAAATTCCCATCCTTTGGGCTACAATCCCACAGAACTGAAGGGCACTGCTCTGTGCTCCAGGAGAGTGCTTTTTTCTGGAAAGGCTCTGCTTTCTTTTCTGAGTGAAGCCTGTAGACCAACTCCCAACAGCAGGATCATGGCCAGAGCAGCTCTGTGGCACTGAAGCATGATGAGGAGAATACATCCCAGGTTCAGAAACACCTGTCTCAGTTCCTGCCACCAACAGAATAATATATGCAATATTACATATCGACATAATATTAGCTATTTAACAGTAATAATTTATATGCATTCAGGCATATATTAGTAAAATTCATATTTATCTATAAATAACATATCAAATTATAATTATAACGTATAGTATGCTGTATACCTTTATAATAGGACCTAATCCCTGTAAAACACCTCCATAACATTATCTCTGTGGGACCCTTTCTCCAAAGGGAGCACACTGCCTGTTCAGTCGTGCTTAATGAACTAGGAGGCAGATGTGGGAATCACCCACTTTGTCTCTCCCTGCCTGGAGTCTCGGTCTGCACTACCACCATCTCTGTGGTCCTGATATCCAAAGCAGGTAACTGCACAGGAGGAGGACATGGATCTAGCCCCAGATGATCCTTTGCAGAGTTCTGTGTTTGAGTACTTGTTACATGCTACAGGACAAATGAAAGGCATGGAATGGTGTCCAGCTGGTCAAGCTAAGACCTAATTTCAGATCTTACAGTGGTAGGGGTGCAGACTGAGATAAGGGATGTAGACTGTAGCTACAGAAGGTTGGAATATTAATATTTAACTGGGCATGTACAAGTCATTATGGGGACAGTTGTGGTCCCACTACTCCTTATGGAAAGTGTGGGAAAAATGTAGGGGGGAAGAAAGATTTATGTTGATGCTCCAACCTTGGCTGCTGTGGGGTTCTGTAAAGAGAAGATCAGTCCATAAAACACCTCTGCTAGCTTCAGGGATCTGGGAAAGACACAAGATTTTGTGATGGCCTTGGTGAGACCTCACCTGAAGTACTGCTTTCAGTTCTGGGCCCCTCAGTTCAGGAAGGACATTGAAGTGCTGGAGCGTGCCCAGAGAAGGATAACAGAGCTGGTGAAGGGTGTGGAGCACAAATCCTATGAGGAGTGGCTGAGGGAGATGAGGTGGTTTAGCCTGTAAAAAAAGGAGACTCAGAGGAGACCTTATCACTATCTACAAATACCTGAAATAAGGTTGTAGTGAGGTGGAGGTCAACCTCTTCTCCCGGGTAAAAAGTGACAGGATTAGAGGAAATGCCATCAGTTGCACCAGAGGAGGTTTAGATTGGATATTAGGAAAGGGGTGTAAAGCATTGGAACAGACTCCCTGTGGAAGTGATGTAGTCACCATCCCCAGAAGTGTTCAAAAACCATGCGAATATGGCACTTGAGACATGGTTTAATGATGTTAACCATGGTGGTGGTTAACAGTCAGACTATACAGCCTTTAAAGGACTTTCCCTACTATGATTCTCTGATTCTGTGATTCTGTGTTCAAAGTTATGCATTATAATTATTTTGCTTTATGCCCATTCTATAAGTTGCTCAGCAAACCCGTTTTTCCTAATGACTGTTCTCTAATTATTTTTTTTAATGAATAAGCAGTTTCTAAACAGCATTTATATAAAAAGTGTGACCCTGAGATCCTGAGTAACATGGGAAAGGTATAAATGGGTATTTTACGACTGCCATTGCAAGATATATCAGGCGTATGGCTGAGAGGACTAAACTCACTTGGGCATTATCTCCTCTGATTGAAGTCCTGCTGCTGCAGTGTCTGCTGGGCTGAGGATCGGTCTATGCTCAGCGTCTGGAGCAGGGATGAAAACTGCTGCCTGGTCTCTACCCCCAGAGTACGACCTGCTCTAGCAGGTGGCAATAGGGGATTTGTAAGATGCCCACACCACTGGTCTCCTCCCAGAACTGCCCCAGGGCCACAACAGGAGCTGCTGTCTCTGCTGCTTGAACAGTAGCACTCTCTCCAGCAGGCATCACAGGCAAGGGAGTCCATCCCCAAACATGGAAGATAAAACCATTTTGTCCCAAAACAACCCGCTGTTGGCTGAGTTCTATTCCTCAGTGATTAAATCCAGGGGGACATCTTTTTGACTCAGAAACAGTGGAAGGGGAGCAGCCCCCTCCCAGTGGGTGCCTTTTGCCTTGCTTGCACCAGACCAAGCCCCTTAGCTGCAGAGATCCAGCAGCAAAGCTGCCCATGGGGACAAGCAGCACTGGCCTGCAAGAGCCCCCAAGCAGGGACAGGGATGGGGCTGGGATTGGGGCACTCCCCTGAGTGAGTGCAGCTGCTGGAGGGGGATGAAGCAGCATCCGAATGCTTTTAGCAGCAGACACAGGACTTGAATCAATAATACAAGAAAGCCTGTGGTCGGCGGCTTTTCTGGCCACAGCAGATGGACCACCATTCAAGGAAGGGTTTGAGGCTTCCTCTGCCTGAGGGGATTTTAAACCACATTCCCACATTTCAGGCGAGTACCCTCATCTCTCTCTGGCCTGTAGGTCTGTGTAGAAACTGCAGCATTGCCAGGAATCACAGGGCTGGGAGGAAACTGAGCAACAAGCATGACTTTTGTAGGGTAGTTATCTAGGCAGGGCTGCTCTGGTGTCTACACCCAAGAGCAACCCTATCCATGGAGATACTCATACCTCAGCTGGTTATGACCCTGCACTACCTGATCTAACTTGAGGTTGTATTTCACTTTGAAGTTTACCCTGCTCTGAGCGGGGGGTGGACTAGATGACCTCCAGAGGTATCTTCAAAGCTAAATTATCCTGTGATTCTATGTCTACCACTGTTTTTTATCCAGCTACTGTTTCATGTAAAATCCCTCAGTCAAGTCCCCTAGCCATTAGGTACAGGCATGTTGCTTCTTGCCTGTTCTACCTCTGCCTCCATAAATCTAAGGAAGCTCAGTTGTGGAGGTACAGATTCTTCAGCAGATTTGTATATAATGCACAAAGATAAAAAGCTACTGCAGTTGCCAGTAAAGGCAAAACTCTCAGGGTCTCTCTTAGTTAAGTAAAATCTCCACTAATTTCATCAAAGAACTAAATTATATGTTTTACTGATTTGTATAACTGAGGGTTATTTAGTTCTCCATAACATTTTGCATAGAAATTCACTTTGCTGCTGGTACCCCTGAACAAACAGAAATAACCCCATCATATTAGAGATAATATGTAAGTGCATTTAATTGCAACAAAAGATACATTGATGTATTTGTTGGATATGAACACAGGCAGATAAGTGTAATCATATTCAAAGTCATTATATTAAATGAAGCCTGAAAAATAAATACACTTATTGTATTTTTAGTGGCAAATAAAGAAATATTTAAATATTTATTTAAATCAATCAATTTGATTTTATTTTTTTATCCATTATGCTTAGATGCAGAGAAGTAGAGTCAGTACTGATTGTATAACAAAAGAGATAAAAGATATACATTAACCCAGGCACTGAAAAACAAAAATGTTGAATTTTAACATTTTTAGGGTGAGAAGAGTTATACTTTAAAAAAAAAAAATTTCAAAAGCATGTCCTGTTTTCAAGCTGTATTTATTTGCCATGAAGTAACAAGTTCCACAGTGTGGTGTGTTCTACAGCAGATGAAAATATTTAGTGTGTTAAATTTATGGCCGAGGGCAAAGAGCTGAACTTGGGAACCTATTTAAAGTGCAGTGGAAGTCTGTAAAGATAACGATGGGGAGTTGAAAGCAGTGAAGCCTCAGACAGTAATATCTCAATAACAAAGAGCTAATACTTTGCTGCAGAGGCTTTCTCAGCAACAGTTGGTCCATTTTTGTCATTATGTCTAATCAAGTCCAGTCTTGCCTCGGCCTCCTCAGCCAGCAGACATCCAGCACTTAAATATAACCGTATGTGTCCAGTGTGATTACAAGCGTCGTAACGCGCTCCCGGCTCCGTCCTCCCACCTCCAGCTGGCCCCAGACCCCAGGGTGTCACATTCCAGGTTTCATCCTCTGAACGTGTGTGCTGATGGCACGTGATGCTGGAGGGCTCAGGAGGGCCGTGGGGTGGCTGTCACCCGTGGGCAGAAGCATGTCCTCTCTGAGCCCAGCCACAGACACCCACGATGGGAAACCACCAATCCTGCCAAAAAGCGCCCAGAGTCATACGGGCTTGGGCTCCCAATGGACCCGTATTCCTTCAGATGATCATGGACTTCACTTCCCTGGCACTGACCCTGACCCCACTGGAGGCCAAGCATGTCAAACCCCACCCCTGCCAGGCAGAGGACAGTATTTGCCTCCTTGTGCAAGTGGAGACAGGAGGCAAGAGCCAAAGGCAGGAGGTGTCTCAAGTGCTTTCTGCAATTACACTGGAAAATTCTTTAGCATGAGTCAAGGGCAAAAAATTAAGAAAGTGCCAAGGAACAAAATTAACTATGAGAGGTTTCACAAGGTAAACAACTTTGCTCATAATTTGTTCAGGTTCTAATGTTGCCTGCATGGCTTAATGCTCTTGAAAGGATTCCTACTCTGAGCTAATAGTTAGAATAAAGACATTAAATTGTCCATATTGCTTATTAATTATGTACAGGCACTGGAATCTCAGTTGTGGCTTTGGATACATTTTTAAACAAGTTTTAGTGAACAACATCCACTACCCTGGAGGAAGCAGAGGAGAACAAGCTTTTCCACAGCTTGAGTAGGATAGGGTTGTATTCATCCCTCCTGATGTTTACCAAAGTCCCTATCCCTGTGACCTTTCCCAAAAAGTGTTGAACAGCCTGCAGGAGTGATGGAGTATCCAGCACAGGTGACAGGGGATGCATGACCTGGGACTAATAATCACCTTAAGGCCAGTGTCTGAGCCCAGCTCCAGCTGGGATGAGGAAGGCACTGAACCTCTCATGAAAAAAGCTCTCCATGTAGTAAGCTGTATATTCAGTGAGGGAAGGCCTTGAGAAAGTGGTCCCGCTAAAATGTTTTTAGGATTATAGTTTCCCTTTTGGTACTATGGTCTCTAGTACTACTGGAGAGAACAGAGATGGGCAGAGATCTCTGCTGTTTCCACTGTTTCTCCCATTTGTGCCAAAAGCCCAGAGGTGCAGGAACAGCTCTGCTGTGGAGGCCAGAGGGTTTGCTCTGGTGTGGTCTGGGCAAAGTGTTATGTACCCATGTGATGAACTAATCAAGGTGTGATTTTAATGTGGGAGCAGTGGGCATGAGCAGCCCACCAGCAAACAGGAGGGGAAGGTAATCCACCTCCCCTTTCTACTGCTATGCTGAAGACAGGCAGGCAGGAGAGAGACATGTTGGGAAGAAAGGGTAGTAGGCTGCTCCACACTCCTTCCCTAGGAAGGAAGCTGAGTTGCTAATATTATCTGTATTTATTATATTTATGTGGTGCTGAGCTCATCTTTGAGACATCTGGGCCCAAGAACAGTAATTAAAATGAACAACTGTTGACAGCATTTGTCACAAATTGAACAACTGGCATAAATCAAACTGCCTGGAGTCTCAGCCATCTCTCCCAAGGAGTGGATAAATACCATCTAGCCAAATTAAGAAAGCTCTGTGGAGAGCAAATGTTTGTGGCATGGAGTCAAAAACATGCCAGTGTCAAGTTCTGTTTTGGTTCTAGAGCAGAAAATCCCACAGCCCAGGTGCCCTCCTTGAGGGATGCCTGTCTGCCCTCCACCCACTCCCACCCTCACCATGCCTCTGATTCCAGCTATGGCACAAACAGAGCAGGGTTTCTGGCAACAGGGAAGGTTAAAAGCAGCAGCAAGCTCTGTCTGAGGGTGGATTTTGCCTTCTGTGCAAATACCACTGGCTTTGCTGCTAACTGGAGTTTGCAGCTAATTAAAGCACAAACCAAACTAAAATCCCACCCAAACCCCTTTGAAATCCATGACATGCAAACATAGGATGTATTTTATAAGCACTCAAGAGCAGCCAAGTTCATTAGGCAAAGATCCATCTAACTCAATATCCCAAAGCAACAGTTTAGGGGACAGCATAAATATGAGTAAGCAGACATAGTGCCATCTTCCAAGTCCTCTCCTAACCTCTGACCATTTGCAGCTGAGAGACATTTAAATGACAAGGCTTGAGAAAACAAAATCTAGTTTACTAAAAAACATGCCAAGCATATAAAAATTATGGATCAAGTCCTTAGGATATACAAATCCATATAGCACCTTTATTTGTTTCTTAGAAAGCTGGCAGATTTTCTCTACTTAGACCAGGGGCCGATTTAACACCATTTGTAATTAGAGTTGCTTTTTTACTCCCTTCCAAAGATTTTAAGGCTGGATCCAGGTATTGGTCCTACCTATCACATTCCCTTTGCTTCCCACAACTGAAAACACAGGCAATTTTCTGAAAGAATTGCCCTGATGCTGAGCCTCTTCTGTAGCCTATTGGGTCACCAAAAAATCAGGGCTAAATAAAAACAGAGACACCTCCAGTCTCCCCTGTGGGGATGCCCTGCCCCAGGGCCCTGCATGACCCCAGGCCAGCTGGACAGAGCGGGCTGCAACTTGTCCCCAGCCCCAGGGAAGAAGGTGGGACAGCAATGCAGAGGATTATTTCAGGAAGCTCCCTGGCTCGGGCAGCACTCACAGGGCGCGTTCTCGAGTTTTGCATTCATGTGGCTGCAAATAGGTGCAGGACTTCATGCCTCCTCACATAGCTCCAGGAGTGGGGCCAGAGTGGCCAGGAGCTGCATGCAGGACATCTGACAACAGCTAGGGGAAGAGGCATAGCAACAGATCAGGCTTTGCTGCCCAGGTCTGAGTCCCATTTGGCTCTGCAGTAATTCTGAGGTTTACAAGAAGCCCCGTCTGTTTTGTGGCTGCTGAAGGTGCACCACCATGTGCCCAGCCCACCCTTGCCTCCTGTCCATCCTTGCCCTGGCACCATTCCCAGTGCTGCCCCTCCAGCTGTGCATGGGGAAGCACAGATCAGCCCAGTTTCTCTAAACTCCAGCAATTCCTTGCACATTCAGTGTCCCATCTGCCCTAGCAGACAGCTCTAGGCTGGCTTGGATCTTCAGACCCTGTTCTTTAAAGTTAACTCAGTTGTTTTACAAGGGTGCTGAAAGGGATGAGGGACCTCTCTTGACTGTATTTGTTCTCTTTCCCTCACTCAGCTGTGCTCCTCTTCACCTCTGCAGACCTGAAATAGCTCCCTGCATCTGGATTCAGAAAAACTCCAGTTTTCTGTTTTTTCTCGAAGTTTGTAGAGGAGCAAAGATTGTGTGCACACAGTCTTTCAAATAACATTTGCAGCTTTCTTCTTACCCTTATTTATTATGTGTTTGGCACCAGCTGTGGCTTGCAGCATTGTTATACCAAGCACCATGCGAACACAGAGCAGGAAAGCTGCTGGTGACTAGAAGAGCTTCCAGTCTTAATCTCATAAATCAGTGCTGTGAGTATACATAGAAAAAAACCTGCTAATTCATGCTGGCATACTGCCAGCTGCAAAAAGAGGAATGGGTAAGTTCTGGTTATTTCCTCAGTCTCAATCAGAGCCTCACACGCTGTGCTTCCAGCATCTCTGCTCTTTCCAGTGGTGACCCCTTCAGGTTCACCTCGGTCCTCCAGACCGTCCTGCTCCAGTGACATACAATCATAGCAGTGCTTTTCTAGAATAGAGAAAGCCTGTGATCACTGGAGGGATGGTTTGGGCTCTCTATCTTCAGGATTCAGTCTTATTAATGAAATTCTGGTGATAATAATACACTTGCTTTATTCGGAGTGTGAGATATGTGTCTTGAAAGGCAGTAATTGTGGCAAAGTTTTACTTTTGGCAAGCTAATGTAAACAACGGGCTGTCTAAATGGATATGATGTCCAAGTACTTTCTCATCTCAGGGGCTGAGATGCTAGCTCTGCTTGCTTTGTTTGCACTAACCAGTATAAAACAATCTGCATACCATAATCTGAAAGGAAAGGTCAGCCCAAAGGTCACATGTTTTAAGGGTGTTACTTCAAAGACATTTATCTCCTTTACAACACCATTAAGTCCCTGGTAATGGTCTATTGTCTTTCATCATCTCAACCTCTTCACCTGCCTGTTTATGTTTGGCCGAGCCTCCCGGTGCAGGCGCAGGGGAAGCAGGTGCTTGGTGGCTCCTGCTTGACGGAGCACACTCCGTGTTATTTGAGAAAGCAGCTGGCTGTTACGAGACTATCAAGCCATAACCACAGTTATCCTCTTCCCCTTTCCTGCAGAAACCAGTAGTTAAATCCTGCACTTTTCAGCTGTTGTCTCTGATCCAGACCTTCTTGTCCTCTTCAGTTGCCCTGTTCAGGTGGGGATTTCCACCAAGGTGGTTCCTTTGAGATGACAGGTCCCTGAGATGACAGGTCCCTGAGATGACGGGTCCCTGAGAAGACTGGTCCCTGGGATGACCAGTCCCTGCTGTTTTCCTGCCACACTGCTTTCACTCCACTGCTGCCAGAGGATGAGTTTGCTTGTTATACCTGAGAAGCATAATGACCCCTCTTTTCTCCATCCTCTTTTTTATATTACGTAGATTGGATGCCAATCCCATCATCACCATTAGTCTACAACACTTGGGGCAAGATGTCATCTACTTGATGCAGTAAGTCAGATACTGTCCCACTGACTTCAGTGGGTATCACTAGAGCAAAGTTCATCAACTGAATATCCAAAACAAACTCTTTCCTGAAGACCTTGATGGTGTGTCCCAGGGTTATTTTCACAGGCAAAAATGCCCTGCTCCTATGGGCACCTCGTTAGGGTTGCTAGAACACCTGAGACATAAAGTCAGAGAGCACTGTGATGAAGTTCCTCTAGACTGAAAAATTAAAATATTTCTTCTGTTTTCTTTTTTGCTAAGGTGCACCATACCTAGATGCACATAGCTTGGTGATGCCGGAAGGGCAGGATTTACACCCACAGCATTCTCGAGGTGTTCCATAACTTTTGCAGTTTCAGTGAGAGGAGACCAGGCTCTCCACTGCATCGAGATGCTGTGACTGAGAGAAGAGAATCTTTTTCATTCTCAATTATTTTGCTTTCTAATTTGCAGCAACTCTTGTGCTGTTGAGAGAGGGGACGTGGGTTTGGTGGGTGGTGTGGAGAGGTAGGGACTGTGTGGGGCACGCTGAGTGTGGGGTCATGCTGCTGGATGAGGACAACTGCTGAGCCCCTGGATGGGAGGAGGAAGCAGTGCCCTAGGTCTTGGCTGAAGACTGATGGATGCAGCACAAGGAGTCACTCAGGAGCACTCACACAAGAGCATGGCTGGGTGCCTGCTTCATGCAGGGTCTAGGACCCCTCCTACAATCTTATTGTTATTGTCAAGTATTATCAGGTATTGTTATTGTCCATTCCAATTATACAGTTCATCACAAATTCTCTTAAGATGTTCCGTGTTCTCTTTCCATCAGGCAGTAGTGGGGGGACATTTTCCAGGCTTTCCTAGGAAGAGTTGGTAAGTGCAATTTCCACTTAGAAGTTTCCCATATAAGTTCATCTTCCACACACATAACTGAACCTAAATATTTGAGCTGAAATTCTCATGCCATATTGAATTAGCTGGGCAAATAATCAAATTAAGTAGTCTGGGCAATTCTATCAATAAGAGAGTAAGAAAGAAACTCTCCAGATGAATTCTAGCACTGTTGCATTTGGCCCTTGGGTCTTAAAATTACTTAAGGGCTCAGAATATGCCTTTTCCTGTTCCCATGAAAAGGTGGTCAAATTTGATGAAGCTGTAGAAAAAAATCAATCTGACACATCTGTGTACATTTTGCCTAAAGTTTGGTAGTTCTTATCCTAAATATCCTTCCTGCCCTGAGCATAGCTCAGCTTAAGCAGGGAGGGACTGAACAGGGCATTTCCTGAGATTTCTTCCTCTGGTCCTGGCATCCCAGGCACAGCCTGGAAAGAAGAGAACATCTCTCTTGTGCTCCCATTGCCTCCCAGCTAAGGTGCAAGACAGGAAGTGAGGAATGTAAAGCTTTTGGAGAGTGGGAAAGAACAGGTGGACAGAATAAATCCCGTGCATGGTGGTGAAGCAGAGGCTGGAGCAGACCCAGGCTGAGAAGACAGGATGCATGATGGTAAAATATCTCCTACACACTAGAGCACCTGTTTCTGTAGACATTTGGCTTTTTCTTTTGCATACTCTCCTACTGGCAAATGAAATCTTTGGCAAAAATGGATGAAAAGCCACAATTCTCATCCTGCAGAGAATTTTTTTTTATCTTTTCTTTTCTTTTCTTTTCTTTTCTTTTCTTTTCTTTTCTTTTCTTTTCTTTTCTTTTCTTTTCTTTTCTTTTCTTTTCTTTTCTTTTCTTTTCTTTTCTTTTCTTTTCTTTTCTTTTCTTTTCTTTTCTTTTCTTTTCTTTTCTTTTCTTTTCTTTCCTTTTCTTTTCTTTCCTTTTTTCTCTCCTCTCCTCTCCTCTCCTCTCCTCTCCTCTCCTCTCCTCTCCTCTCCTCTCCTCTCCTCTCCTCTCCTCTCCTCTCCTCTCCTCTCCTCTCCTCTCCTCTCCTCTCCTCTCCTCTCCTCTCCTCTTTTTCTTTTTTTTTGTTGTTTCTGTTTTTTCATATTTTTGTTCCAAACAGGGATGAATATCTGAAACATTGATTTTTTTTTTTTTTGTACTGGACAATTTAAAAAAATGTCTTTTTTCTACAGTGGCGTCCTTAATTCCAGCATTCTTAACCTTTAATATATTGGCTTTGCAGAGTTATGCTCCTTTTATGTATAGTTACTGTATATACAATATATGAAATGTCTTAGGAAGATGATGTGTGAGTAACACACCCGTGCATGTTTGCCAATATCTCTGTATATTACATAGCCATAAAATTTTAGTTTTCATCTCTTGCAGAGGTGAAGAAATATATTATATAATAGGTACTCTGTTATTCACTGGAATTGTATAAGTCTAAACTTTTTGCAGTCTAGTTACTTTAAATTCTAGATATTTATTTAAATTTATTTAAATTCTATGAAACCAGATCCATGTTCATAAACAAATATGTAGTCATTGGAAAACTCAGAGGAATTTTATAATTCAGATCTCTCTTTTGCTAAAACTGTAATTTGACCGACCATATACAGCAGATTTATTTCTTTATTAATTGCATTATCAGGCCCAGAATTTGGAATGGAATTTTCCTATTTGAGCTCTTGTGGTCACATGCTCCTCTTTGCAGGCTGAGGCTGTAAGAAACAGCCTGTTCTTCATGCTTTTAAGGCAGCTTGCTTTTTTAGTGAGAACAGTGCAGAAATGTTTGCATTTGATAGCTAGGAATGATGCTCTTTTTCTTCATTTCTCTGCTGACTTTGCTGAACAGCTAAGGATGTCCAGGTTCTCAGCTGGCAGAAGGTGGAGAAATGCCAAGAAATTCAAAGGAGTCACACTGAGCTTCACCAGCCAGGAACTTGCCCCATAACTTTTATTTTAGGCAGAAGAGGGAGTATAAACATTTCCACGGGCCTGGAAAGAACTCCTTTCTACGTGCTTATTACATGCTTCAAGTGGACATTTTTAGAAATTAGTAGTTGCTCAAAAATGAAAAACTTGTTGGTCGCATCTCTCTGCCAGCACACTCACCAACCTCATAAAGTTCATAACTCATTACAGAGAGTGAGAATTTTGCACTAGCTTCACAAAAAGTGAGAAAAATAAATGTCTAATGGGACTTTAGGCAGAAATTACAAAGCTCCTTCTGGTTTTGCTTAATTTGGCTCCTTGTCCTGTCCTGCTGCCCTCCCCAGCCTGTGCTTCTCCCATCCAGCTAACAAAGCTGATTGTAAAGCCTGATGTGACAGGCTTAGGGCAGGCATGTTGAAAGTCAAATTGATGTGTTGGGCATTTTTTGTTAAACCAAACCTCAAACAGATCCATTCTTAGAGGCCTTGGCTGCAGCTGCCAAGGGCCTGCCATGCAAATGCTCACTGCTGTGCTACCTGGGAAGGGTCCCAGGGCAAGCTCCATGCACGAGCAACTCTTCTCCTTCCACATTTAACAAACCACCACCCCCTCCAATAACGTTATCCTGATTCTCAGAACCAATACTGAGCTATAAGAGAAGTGACAAATCTGCTGTTGATACACTGCCAATGTTTGCTGCAATTACCTGGGGTGGAACAGTAATAATGCAGTGTTTCTGGTGTTCCTCACAATGGGATTTGAAATAGCTTATTTTAAAATAATTTTATTTTACTGCTGACAATGTCTCCTATCTTTGGTGGATTTTTTTCACCAACAAGACAAATTTATCAACATAGCTCTACCATGCCTGCCACTTGGTTCCCAGATTTCATAAGACCAGCTATAGTGAAGGTGGACTATCAATTTAAGAGAGTACCCCATTTTTCTTTGTCATGTATGCAGTGTTTTGCAGACCTATATTTCTTTTCAAGGCTGCTCCTCCTTGGGAGCTCTGAACAGTGATCTGTGTATATGGATGTACAACACAGTGTGTAGTTTTTGAAAGTTTTTCCCTGCTTTCATCATAGATAATTTCTAACATGTCTATATTACCATCTTGTTTGATTTCAGTGATCTGTCAAGGCTGTGTTAGGCATTAACAGCCTGAAAATGAGGCCTAGGTTTCATGCCAAGCCCATGTTACAGGCTCAGATTTCCTTGGGGGAAAGTGGAAAGGAAGAAAGAGATGGAGGATGCTTGTTTGATTGTCTGCCTGACTGTCTCCCTTCCCCAAGAACTGCTATGGTTTCCCTCTGGTTGTTGCCAGAGGTGCATGGAGGACTCATCTCCATTGTTTCTTCATCTCTCACCTGGGTCCTGTATCCCATTTTTGGGGGGCCTAACATCTTCATCTGCCTTCCAGGGAATTTGGCTGCCTATGACTCTGTAGAGTGGATTGTGTGAGGTGTACTTTTAAATACTTTGAGAGATTAAAATAAATTGCCAGAAAGTGGTCAATGGGTAATAGAAGCGCCTAAACATGAAGGTTGGTGAAAAAATGCCTGGTTTTAGATTATTTAATTCTTTTAATAAAAAGTATTTTCCTCTCCCTACATGATTATGTTTCAGATAAGGAGTCTGTGCCCAAATGTGTGGCATGTGCTAAAACACTATGCTATGCCATATAGCATCAAACTTCTTCCTAGATGGACACTGAATTCATGATTTGAGAAGTCTGACTCTGGCATTTCAGAAGCCTGCATAGGCATAGATATTTGGGTTTTTTTTCTGATAAGACTCAGGGGGCTGTTGATGGGCACCCTGGAAGCCCCAAATCAATCTTTATTTATTTCTATCCCAGATTCCCAAGCATGCATGACACTGGGAGCTCCAATAGTCAGTCCTCAGATGGAAAAAGAGAAGGGAGGGGGAGGGAAGATTCTGCAAAATTAATAACAAGCTCGAGTTTTCGTATTTTATGTTTGTCTGGTGTGTAGGAAATAACATTAAGGAGGGAACTGGAGATGTATGTTGCCTGTGGTAGGGAAGGTACATGTGGAAAGAGAGAGAACAGTCCATGATATGGCTCATAATCATCTACCTCTGTCTCCTGAAATGCAGTGGAAATCTTTTATAGTAGGTCAGGTAAGGATGAGCCATTTTGGTGTTTGGACACAAGAAGTTTTTGAATGGAGGCTGATTTTAGAGAAAATGATGATTTATTTGAAAGTAATGAGCAAAACCAAATGAGATGCCTTGATGCTTGCCAGTTCATGAACAAGAAAACCTATGGTTCCTGCTGGACATCTGTCCCAGGACTAGTAATAGGAGAATATATTTTCATCCTTAGATTGAGAGACCTACATTCACTAAGAACTTTAGACATCCCAGGAAATCAATGAGAATTAGATCCCCAGATGCCTCTGTGAATTTGGCATAATTAGTTCCAGGAAAACACTGCCCAGGCGCTTTTCCCCTGCTACATACAGGACTGAAATGCAAGCAGGGATATTTCAGAACAACTGTAAAAAATCACATACTTGTGGATTTGGGTCAGTAAGCATTTCTTTCTAGTTTTGCTCAGGTGAGAAGAGATCAGAGATGAGACAGGAATCTACAGGGCTCGGGGATTTTGAACACTTTTCAATTTACTGAAATCCCTGGGAACAGAGCAAATACAGACACAAGTCACAAATCAGCGGGTGACACAAGCCAAAAGTAGTTTTTAAAGGAAGGCAAACAGGCCTGGTTCTTAATGAGGCCACAGATGTTACTTGAGATTTTGCTCCAGTAACTATCAAGACCGCACTAGCATTACACACAGATGTTACGCCAAATGATCTTGGGAAGTGGGGGCGTGATGTCATTGGGGGGTTTCAAATCTGGAACACATAATCAACTTATCTTTGTTCTGAGAGCTCTCATTATAGTCCCCCGGGCTTGTTCACATGTCTATTTGCATAGGAAGTGCCCTGAGGAGAGATCCTGTTCCATGACACACATAACTATGGTGACAGTCCAGCATACCTGTTGTTTAAGTTTCTCCTTATGAGTGGATATATTTTAGAGAAGAATTATGGTTCGGTAGAAAGAGGATGAATGGTCTAACTCCCCATCCAGTTCTGAAAACATATTACTTCCAGAGGAAACCCTGAGAGCATGTAGAGTAAAGCTCTCTAGGGTAGCGTGATCATCCAGATATTTTGAGTGAATGACCCAGCAAAACTGTGTTGTGTTCATAACAAAGAATATTAGTAATGAGTAGTAAGATAGTATTTTAAAGGGTTTTCCCTCTAATTAATATTGTAACATTTTACTTTGGCAATGATTTCTCTGTCCATACCCTTTTGTCACTGTCTTGAATCTCTTATTTTGTCTAGCTGAAAAACCTCCTTAAGTGCCTCTTATAATGGAAATTGGCTCAGATACTCATCACATTTCTGCTTTTGCTACATGTATTTGAAAGGAATAGAAAAACAACAGCCATCTCTATTACTGGATGTTTCTTCTGAAAATAAATCTCATGCTCAATACTCAGATGCTAAAAATAAGTTGCTGTGCTGAGCCAGCATGGCTACTGTCTCAGTTGATTCCCACTGAGCACATATTTAAGGCCTTTTTGAGTCAACACATTATAAAACAGGCCTTGCAAGGAGCAGGGAGAATGGTGACAGCTCTAACAACTCCTCTTCATCTTCAAAAAAAAGTGTGTGGGACCAGTGGTCCAATGGCAGACATGGAAAAAATTAACATTTTATCTAGAGAAATATTTTCCTATAGAGTTTAATGATGTGTTAGGGCTTTCTAAACACAAGTAAGCTCCAGTTATTTTCTTTTCTATGTATGTAAATAGCAAAATTTTAAAAATTTGATTTAATCTCTTGACAGCTTCAAGGGCAAGAAATCTTATGAATGCCACAAACCCAATGTGGACAGCACACAAACGATGGAATCACTGTATGGGAAGGCAAAGCGTTTTAGGTGATCTTCATTGCTTCTTCCAAATGTAGAGGTATTGTGTTGGGCCATCACAACTAGGTATGAAGGATAGTATGAAAATAGTTTGCCTGTCCTTATCAACAGAAATTCATAACAGTATTGCTCAGAAAAGAACCTAGGCAGGTCAGTATCTGCAAAATTCCTCTCAGAGTACGGAGAAGCAGTGCTTTATCTCCACAGAGTGTAAGTGTCCAGGCTGACAGCACTGCATAGTGCTCTCCCAGACTGTATTTACTTATATCTCTGTGCCTTCAACTTAATAAAAACAGGGCTTGTAAGCAGCTGGAGCTATGCTGTTGTGGGGAAGAGGGGCTGTACAGAGGACTGCAGCCAGACAGCATTAGCTCCCTGGGCTGTAGAGGGCTGCCCTCCCCAGCATCTCCAGCTACCTTCCACCAGCACAAAAGTGAGATGTTCCTGTCTGTGATCATCCCCATTCCTTGTCCTCACCTTCAGCCCTCTTCCATGGTAGCTGCTACTCTTTGTGCTCTCTCTGGGCAGAGTCACTGCAACAAAAAAAATTCTTTAGCTTACCCTGGATGTAGCTCTCCTCCAAAGGATAAATGTCACCAGCACAGGTGAAGGTATCCTGTGTGGCATAGGTATCTGTAGAGAAGCCTGTGGTGGTGGGGCAAGCAACAGGGAAAGCATCTGGCAAGTCTGGCAAGATACAGTGCAGCCCTAGATTCTAGTGATGGGGGAGACAGTGACATGTCAGAACCCAGCTGGGTCAGACAGCCCTAATGGTCACTGGTGGGTTGTCTTTCTCCTTAAGCAGATATGGAGTTAGATGCCTGGCATAGTGTGGTGTGAATCTGGGTCTCAAGACAAGCCCTGCAAAACCATGGTGACAGCTTTTGCCCCTTTGCAGTCATCCTTACCTGCCCCCATGGTAATCTAGCTCAAGATCAAGTGGCTTTTTGGCCACTTTTGGGGAGAGTTGTCCGTGTTGCCTGTCAGGGTTGAGAGCAGCCCTCAGCTGGTTTATCTTCCACCTTCTATACCCATACATGGATGTTGCTATGGCTGAGGAGAACTAAAGAAGCTCCAAACAAAAAACTCACAGCCCTGCACTGGAATATTCATGAAACTGTTTTGGGGACTGGGATAAGAATCACAGAATTACTTTGAAACCCTCTTCTGCCCATTACCTATCACCAGCTGGTACCAAAGAGAAGCTGGAAGGGCAATTTCAGTGGAATTACACTGGGCTAAGACTGGCTGATTTCACTGCACAAGAATTACCACTTCATTGCATGGAATTTGAGGGGTTTCTCAGGGCTAGTTGAATCCTAACATAGTTCAAAAGGCATTCAAATTTAGAAAAGTTGAGACCAAGCATAATTTAGAAACTATTCCATGCTGGAATCCTCTAGATGATTGCAGTCAGGAAAATCATTATCAGAATGTAGCTGTTTAGGCAAAAATAATGTAACAAAGGGTCTGGTTTGGGTGGTTTTGCTTTCTTAACAAAATGTTCTCCTGCACTGCAAATACAAAGAGAAGGAGGAAGGGAAGTATCTGGCTATTTAAATGAAAAATTACTTTTCTCTGCAATCACCTTCTGTCAATAAAATGCTTATTTTCTGACATGTCAATTAGGTGATTCAAAAGCCAGATGACCACTGCCTTCCATTTAGTACTGCTCAGCTGGGTTAAATGTCTTAAGTGTTTACCCTTTATGACCAGTGGCATGTATCTGTTCTTAGTCAAACTGTGCTGTGTGTGACATGTTTGCCTGTAGGTTTTTCTCTTGAGGTAAAGTCAACCATTATTATCAGATTCTAAGAAAAATGGTAGGTTAGGACAGTGGTTTCACTGACAGAAATGGGTACAGCTTGTTTTACAGTAATGTGTACGAGAAATATGAAACAGATGAGAAGAATTCACATAGAATTAACCAGCCTGCAATTTAAAGTGCTGCCATTAAATAGGATCATGTATCCATGCTTGATACTTCAAAAGAAATCTCTGCTGTGTAAGACCAGCTATTAGCAAGGAACGTTTTGTCCGGTATCTCAAACCAATTTTAAAAGATCTTATTACAGACACACACAACCATGTGTAAATGAAAGTATTTACTTCAGAATCTTTAAGACTTGATTTTGTTCACACAAAAGGCTTGAGGGTTTAAGGAAGAATTTTAAATGAGGAAAAAATACATAAACTCTGGGTCCTGATAGAGTCCTAGGAAGAAGGATGCTGACAATATTGATATAACCTTTTACTAAAGCTTGTTCTGAGCACACAACACTATCTTGTGTAAAAGAACAGAGCAGGCAGTGGAGTGAGAAAGATTCACATGATAATATTAATTTAGCTAATTTAAAATGTGTTAAATCTTTAGAAAGCTGTCTTCTGTCATCCACTATGGAATGCAGCCCAAGACTTTTGGTGGGAAAAGCCAAGACACTTCCTTTCTGACTTCTGGCCCGAACTGAAAGTGAAATGCTCATTTGGCAGATATAAATAAATAAGCTGAGACAATAGAAGTAACTTTCCCAGACAAAAAATAATCAGAGAAAGGCCTTTGTGAATAAGAGCAGGTCAGCAGGACTCACTTCACAGGCAAGCTGGCAGGAAACAACCACCTCAGTAAAACATTCTCTGGGCCAGACCTGCTGAGCAGCACCATTCTCAGACCTGGGGTGGGGGTGTTCACATCCACACCCACCGTTTTGTGAGCCTTACAAATCCAGGGAGTCATTAGCAGTTTGGTCTGAATGGTGTCCCTGAAAAGCAAGAAGTACTTAGTGCTTGGACCTTCAGCCTGGCTCCCCACAGGGTAAATGTCTCTGCCACTGCCAGCATGCCCCAAAGCCCAGGGGAAAACCTGAGAGGTGAGTGCCTGTATCATGACTTGAACACACTGCTGACTTTTCAGGGAATCAGCTGGGGACACTGCTGGGCAGAACTGGGTAGCTCTGCAATTCATCCAGCATCCCAGGGAAATGTGTGACCTGCTTGTAGGACTCAAGGTAACTCAGGCTGGAAGGGATCTCAGTAGGTCTCTAGACTAATGTTTTGCTCAAAGAAGGATAAACTCTGAGGTCATCCCAGGTTGCTCAGGGCTTTATAGAGTCTGTGGCAGTTGAAAACTTCTAGGAACGGAAGCGGGCAATGGAATGCAATTGGACTCTGTGGGTGCCCCTGCATTCTGCTACATGTCCCCAGAGACCTGGTTCTTTCATTTCTCCAGTATCCCTCACTGGGCCAAGCCATGGTTCACCTCTGGACTGTGTCCTATGTCCCTTACTGCTGAAGCCAAGGCAGCATATGTGCCTGGGTCTCATCTTGGCATTTCCAGCCACAGCACTTCCAAAACTCTTTGAGGTTCCTCAGTTTCAGAGTCTTGAAGTCCTTCTCAGAGGTCTGTCTTGATTCACTGCTGCCTCTGGGCGCCTGGAGCACAAAGGTTTGCAAACAACTTCTCCTTTCAGATGTAAAATCACAAAATTGCTGCGGTTGAGAGGAACCTCTGGAGGTTATCTAGTCCAAATTTGTGCTCAAAGCAGGGTCAGCTATAGCAGGTTGCTCACAGCTGAGTCCACTTTTCTTTTGAATATCTCCAAGGACAGACTCCATAAACACTTTGGACAACCTGTGCCAGTATTCAAACATCCTCACAGCAAGTAAATGCTTGTCTTATGTTTACATGGAATTTCCTGTATTTCAGTCTGTGCCCATTGCATATTGCCACATTACCATTATACCATGTTACACACTGAAATTCAATGTACAATGATACTCTTGTGTGCATTGTTGTCAGAATAATCTTTGTCTGTCTGATCAACTTGTATTTTATAACAAAAATGCAACGCTTAATATTACATTTTCAGAGGAAGGAAATATATTTTATTCATGTAACAACTTGCCCAGTAGCTTAAACAGACAATGTGAGAAAAAAATAGCTTGGAGTTTTAAAAATAACTTATGATCCACAATTAAGATTTCTATAGAATTCCAGCAATTTTATGCAGCAATATAAAATATGATTCTTAATCTAGTTTGTGAAGATATCTCACTATTTTATACTATCATGAGGAATAATACAGTTCGATATGGCTGCTGAAATTTGGTTTTTTCATTCTTCTAAAAGGAGGAAACTGAAAGTACAAATGTCAATTAACAATTTTTTCTATATTCTGCATTGCCATATTTGGTGCTGTATTCTTAGGGTTAGTGTTGCATTATCTGTATAAAGAAGCACTTACAGACAAGATACACATGCATCCCCCATGATCAAAGGACTGCTTTTCAGAACCCAGTATCTCTTCAGTTGAGAAAGTCTTCTCATTATAGGGTAGGTTTGTTCCAAATGATACAATGCTCTGCCAGATCAGCAAACTGAAGCAATATGGAAAAACTCTTTTGTGTCCCATCAGTTCTGTGAGATTACCACCAAGCTTTATCTTCTCCATGAAGAGAAACAGTCCCAGCTCTCTCAGCCACTTGTATGACTAATTAGCAGTTCCTTAAACACCCTAGCAAACTTGGTCCCATATGTTCATGTCTCTCTTGTACTGGAGAGTCCAGATGTGAAGAAGTGAGTGGAGCATCTCGGTGTCTCTCACCAGTGCTGAACAGAGAGGAAGAACTGACTTCTTCAACCTGCTGGCAGCATTCTTCCTAATGCCATGCAGGGGCTCTATTTCTTTTTGTTACAAGGGTGCATTGCTGGCTCATGGTCAAGTTGGTGCCCATCTAGACTCTCAAGACACTTTTCTGCTAAGCTGCTTTCCACTGGTTCAACTTCCAGTATGCTCTGGAGCATGGGAGTTGTTCCTCCTCAGGAATTCACACCTTCTTAAATTCTGACTACTGTTGGGTCAATTCTCCTGCCTGTCCCTACCCCATGAACATCAGCACATCCTTCTGGTTTATCAACCGCTCCTGCCAGTTTTTTATCTTCCAAAAAGTTTCTGTGTACACTTTGCCTTATCACCCAGGTGATAATGAAAATAATTAAAAGCGTAGGACCTAGATCCATCCTGGGGCCCTCTGAGCATCAACACCACTGGTGACTGGCCTTCAACTGGACTTTATGCTGCTAATCAAAACCCTTCAAGCTCCACAGTTCAGCCAGTTTGCAACTACCACCATCTATCCAGCTCATACTTACTCCATCTGTCTATAGGCACGTTACAGGAGACAGTGTTGACAGCAACTGTTGCTCTCCTTTCATCCACCAAGCCAGTCATTTAGTCATAAAACATTGTTGGTTCAGTCAGGCAGTGTTCACCTCTTGTAAATCCTATGCTGATGACTCCAAACCACTTTTTTGTCCTCTCTGTGTTTGGACATGGCTTCCAGGATTAGTTGCTCCATCACCTTCCCAGTGCGTGAGGTGCAGATACCTGATCCCGCGTTCTCTGGATCATCCATCTTGCCTTTCTCCAATATAGAGTGATATTTGGTCTCTTTCATTTTGCAGGAACCTCCCCTTGATGCCTTAAGTTTTAGCTTTCATATTATCCAGATTCTGTATTGCATTAGTATATAACTCTGAGCTTCATATAAAGTGTTAGCGAGTTCTCTTCACAGTTTAGTTAGGCAAAGTGATCCTTTTCTAGCCTGAGAACCAAGGAAACCATTGCAGCTTCAGGCCCAAAAAGTGTAAACAACAGTGGATTGAGGAGAGAAGTCTGGGAGGATTTCTATGGGACTTCATAACCTGGAGCTGTAATTGGGCAATTAACCCCAACATGTAAATGGACCAAAACTTACAAAAATGTGAAAATGTGTGACCCATCTGCCATCTTGGGTGTTACCTCAGCCAAGGCTCTGGTACCGCCCAAGGTGTATCCTTTGAAGGCCTTTTAATAAATACCTGTTTTATTCCTTTAACACTGTCTAGACTCTGCTCTAGGTAGCCTCTCAAGGCATCGTGCTGTATGCCATGGCCTTTCAGACATAATCAAGAATGGCCCTACAAAGAGATCAGCCAGCTCTCTCACCAGTCACAGATACATCCATCAGGTCACACAGATCTGTCTGTGTTCAGTTTCCTGAAGTATTCCTTAACCTGATTGACCTTTACTGAGGGTAAGTCTTCCTTGTTTCAGGCTTTTTGGCTGTTCTTGGGAATATGGGATTCCTGAATAGTATTCTTACCCACAAAGACTAAGGTGAATAAACCACTGAGCACTGCAGCTTTCTCCACGTTCAGTGTCACCAGCTCCCCTACACCATTCAGCACTGAGCCTAGCTTTCTCTAGTCTTCCTTTGCTGCTGATATGCCTGCAGAAGCCCTTCTTGCTGCCCATTATATCCCTCACCAGTTCCAGCTGTTGATGGGCTTTGGCTTTCCTAATCCATTTAATGAAACATTTACCACCACAGTGAAAGGAATTTCCTTCATTTCACTGAGATCAGTCAGATTTATGGGCTTAAGCATGCTAATAAGACTATGCCTGTGGTACTGTATACTGTGTTAAAAAATCTCAAACCCTTCTAATGACAGCACTATCATTAACTGTGCTTTCCCATTATAATTTATTTTGCCAACAAGTCTCTCAGAAATCTGATTTTCCATACTTCACATCTGAACTCAGTACCCTTTTCAATGCCGCAAGTGTGATCCCTTGCTGCTGAACTCTCTTTGAAGCATTTGCCCAGGCAGGAAAAAAATTATTCATGTGATCCCATAAGATTTCAGACTAGCCATTAAAGTCTAAGCCCATTTGAGGAGGTGACTGAAAAATTTTGAAAGCCAAGGGAATGGGTTGAGGTTTTGCTATTGACCTGATTCTATAATGAGACAAATCACTTCACTGCCTTGCTTTCAAAGCCTTTCCAAATAAAGTATGAATCAAACCTGAACCCTTATATATTACAGAGGATTTTAGCCCTTACTTCAGGGAAGAGGAACAGGGTTTCCCATGTAACTACCTTTCCATATTAACGTTTGGAAGTAAAATATGTCTACATCTTATGTGAAACATGCCTGAAAAGCTTGTAGGAATTCTGCCAAGAAAATTCTGGTGTATTTCTTTCATTGTGGGATGGTTCAGAAGTGAAGGAAACAGGGCTCCTCTTATAATTAGGATTAAAAATTTGGAAGAGAGATATGGATAACATACTTTTGTCTCACAGCAAATACGTGACAGACCATGTGCACTTCAGGTCCTGAGTCTGCACAAGAGCCATTGAGAGCTATGGACAGACAGTTGAGTGTAGAGATTGGGTCATGTTAGGCCATGTGCAAAACTTATAGGGAAACTTTGGTCAGGTGGTCTGTCCAAAGTCAGAAAGAATTAGAAGGAGAGAGGGCCTCTTGATATTGAGTGTTGCTTTCCTCAGCTCCTTGGAGAATGAAGGGAACAGTGAGCTCCAGAATAATTCATAGGCTGAAGGTTACAGTGAAGTTTTTGGGGTCCCACAGTTCTGGGTTGGGATTGAATCTGGGATTGAATATGGAGCTAAAACTACAGAAACAAAGAATATGGTTTGGGAATCTGGTTTAGCTTCTGAGGACAGCCACTTGGAATGGCTCACATCCATACAGGAAAATGCTTTCTCACTAAAATGGTGTAGTATAGTCCAAAATTGCACCAGGGAGAATGCAGAGAACTAAACAGCATGGGTCAAAGTCAAAGTCAAGCTTTTGGTTTCTTTTATTAATGTAGTTTAAATTTGGGGATGGTTGTGGTTTAAACTTGGTAGGAAGCTGAGCACCCCACAGCTGCTTGCCCGGTGCCCCACAGTGGATGAGGGGAAGAAGGATAAGAGTGAGAAAAGTAATTGAGATATGAACAGCTTAATAAGAAAAGAAAATTAAAAAAAAAAAAAGAGGATAAAACTAACAAAGAGAGTGGAAAAAGCAAACAAACCTGTGAAAAACAAGTGATGTAAATGAAAGCAATTTCTCACCACCAACAGTCCAATGCCAGCTCCTGAGCAACAGCAGTTGCCACCAACTTCCACCATCCCAGAATTAGAACTAAACATGGCATAATATGTTCTGGGATGTCCCCTTGGTCAGCTGGGGTCAGCTGCCTCAGCTGTGTGCCCTCCCAACTTCATGTAAACCCCCAGTCTATTCTCTGGCAGGGCAGTGTGAGACAGAAGAAACATATTGATACTGTGCAAACACTGTTTGGCAATAATTAATGCATACCTTTATTAGCAGCACTGTTTTCATCACAAATCCTTAACACAGTCCCACAAATGATATTATGAAGAAAATTTTCTCTCTCCCAGCCAAGCCCAGTCTGGGGTTGCTGGCCTGTCTGCCATTAGCATGGTTCCTACAAGAGAACCAAGGTACTCTGGACCAATCAAGAGAGAAGACTATGCTTATAGTCTTTAAATTGTATTTTTAAATTTAATTTTTAACTACAGAAGCTGTGGATTTTGCCAGTGAAAGGTTTTCCTTTGTCTCCAACGTAAAAGTTTTTCCTGACAATAAGTCGATAGCAGGATTTTTCAGCTCCTGGCTTTGAAATGAACCCTGAACTTGTGACAATGATCTTCAGGATCATCACCCCTGTCCATGTCCTGGAGAAATGCCTGAGTAAAATGGCTGAGTGCAGGATATCTTGGTGCCTTCCTCAGCAGCTGCAGAGCTTCCCCTCAGTATATGTACAACCAGAGCTCCAGTTCTCCCATTTGTACAGAGAGCATTTTGCAGCACATACACATACCTGTGCCCCATACACTCAATTGCTTTTGTCAGTCACTGCCTCTCAACCCACCCCTGAGCCACTGCACAGAGCTCAAAGGAGGTGCATACACTTGCATTCCCAAGGGGATTTTAGCAACTTATTCCCAGTTAAGCCAATACTTTTAAGAGCAGAAAGATGGGATATGATTTATGAGGTTTCCTCTGGCTTTACCTCATTCCCTAAATCTCCTCCATGTTATCTGTGAAGGCTCAGACCCTCAGGACCAAATGGATGTTGTTTTCCCACTGTTTTCTTTCAAAGTCAAGCTGTGGAAAACAGTGCCTCAGTATAGGATAAACAGCAAAGCTCTCCCATTTGAAGAATTTATTTTTAAAAACACTGTTGCCAATTAGTACCCAAAATTAGTATTAAGGAAGAATGAAGGGGGAAAATACAACAGCACTGCTGAAAGGATACGTTTTCATGTTCATAGAAAGTTTAAAGCTAACAACTAGGAAAATCAAATTAGTACAGACATCTGGAGAGAGGGGAAATTGTGTTTCTATTGTGCAATGTTAATGCCTTAAAATGTTTAAAACAACAGGGCTGGGGATGTGAGACTTCATTTAATTAACATGCTAGGAAACCTTATTATCAAGTTGAATGTGAATTCTTCTTGATATTTTACTCGCTCCATTGCCTGAGGCTGGCTACAGGAGGCCTTATCCCTATTTTCCTGTAAAAACTACTTCCACATTCCACATCCCAATTACTCTGAAGGGCATACCCAAGCTCCCAATAAAATCATGCTTGCAGTCTTTGCTGACTTCTAAATTCTATTCTACATGTGTTTCTGATCACAAAATCAGATTTCCAAATGTCAAAATTGTACTTTGAGTGGAGACTGAATAATAGTTTAAGCCTTTTTATTTGTGTAGAAAGCCGAAAATGAAAATGTGAAGCACCTGAGAACTCCCTAAATTGCTTGCTTTATTTCCACTTGGAGCAGTGTCCTGAGACCTATTGTATTGCAGTTCATCTACACTTCATGTTGTAAACACCGAGGGGGCAAGGGCTGCTCAGATTTGCCTAGTGCAACATCTCCATCACACTGGTGGGGACAGCCCAGTACTGCCTCTGTTCAAAGAAATCATTAAACCAAGAATAATTCAGAATGGTAGGTTTTGGTTTCACTGGTCAGGCCTTGTTAAGGTGGATCTAGGTAACCCATTCCTCTCTGGTTAGCACCTATGGCCCTTGATTTGGCTGTGGAGGGCAGACTGTGCATACGGCAAGGGGGAATAAGAGCAGGTAAGCTGGAAGATTTTAGTCAGGTCTTCTGTTATGGGAAAGGGATAGCAGTGAGAGGGCAGGATGGGGCATGGTGTTCCATTTCACACCTTTGCTGATGGCAGCTGACAGTGGTGGCCTTGGTCGGCATGGCTGTGCCAGGGCTGCAGACAGGGCTGCCTGCACCTGGGCACAGGATGGTTTGGTATCCTCTGCACTTGCATGTGCTCAGCCAAGGGAAAGGCTGGGGAAGCAGCAGCTGAACAGGCTGACCCAGAGATTGGCCATGGATCCTGGTGGGGATAGGAGAGGACCCACAGTCCCTTCCTGCTGCAGCCGTCTACTGCTCACTGCACAAGCTGTATGTCCAGACCCAATATTGTCTATAAAATGGATGTTGGTTTGTACATCAGGAGCCCACTCACCAATTCAGTGTGTTTCTTTATGTGTTTTTTGTTTAAATACTGTCCTCCCCACCCCATATCATCAACATGGATAATAGCAAGCTATTTACTGCATGATATTCCCCTCTCAAGCTCCACTGCTTTTCTTCTGTCAGATGCTCATTGTAAATTCTTGTAATGTAAAACAGCTCACTGGAGCAGGGCTCCACATTTTCTTCTGTTTCTGGTAACTTGTGAGAAGTTGTCACTTCGTATCCAGGAGAGCTCCAGGGAAAGATGACAGACACCACAGGCTGCACATTGCAGAACTGGAGGAAATGGATACTAAACACAATGTCATTTAGATTTAAAATAATAGCTCTTAAGTGTTCACTTTTGTTTGTAATAAATATATTATATATAAACTTTTGCTTGTGGCTGAAATCTAAACTATCTGTTTTAAATGAATGATAACATAAAATATGTCATAATTCCTGGTCCATTACTATTGATGCAGCACAACCTAACATTCCACAACGTGGTTTGACTGAACCATGCATAGTCATGAAAAGGTGAAAGCATCTGAATGCCAAATGTACGGCTTCTATAGCCCTTGGTCCATTGCAGTTTAATAACAGCAGTTTCTGATAGTCATCCATTGCTTCAATGTTAGCCTAGGGACTGATTATTTATGGATCTGAAGATGTTCCTTTTTTCTTTGTAATGCAAGGTGGATAACCTTGACTAGGCTTTGTGAGGGTTTAACTCTGGATCAGAAAGACTAAAAGCCTCAATCCACTTCTGTCCTTCTCTTCCCTTTCCAGTGGAAAACTAAGCCCTCTTTATCCATCCCTGTTCTGCAGTCTGGCAGAAGTCTCTTTGCTTGGGGTCCGCTGCTGCTACTGGTGAGATTGGGTTTGCCTAAGTCTGTAGCTCATCACTAGGCGATCTGTTCAAATGGATCTGAGAAAAAAACATCAAAAGAAGCTGAATGCCATATCCAGAAGCAACTGACAGCTGGGGTCATCACATACAAGCTTTCGCCAAGCAAAACTATTTAAGTGGTGAATGCTGGACTTGTGAAGAGATTTGTATCACATAATGACATCAGAATTCACTTATGGCATGAGCATGCTCTAGAAAGTGATCTTCAATGCAATTTAATGTAGAAAAAATGGAGAAAAATAGGAGAAAAATAGGATAAAAGAGGGAAAAGGAGGGGCAGAGAAATGGCTAAAATATCTTAGCTTTTATTCTTTAGAAACAGAGGAAGTCTGTATACACCCTCGTGTACAATTGAAAGCTTCCAACACATTTGATTTTTGCTTCTGTGACAGCTAGTCTTGTGTCAAGATGGGGATCTTTGGTCTCCTCATAATGAGCTTGTGGACGTTCAATTTATTGCCTATTACTACCAGACCTGGTTTTCCATTCTTCATCATGCTGTCTGCAGCACCACCCCAACGATTTAAACCATTTGCAAAGAGTAGAGGGAAGTGAATCTGGAGTTCATTGTACAGAAGGATTTGTAGGTGAAGTTCAGATGAGGGAAACAACAGAGAAGCTTTTCTTCTTAAAACTGTCTGATTTAATTTGGCAGTTATTTTTCTGTCAAATGACACAGACAAACAAGTCAACCTTTAAAATGCACGATACACAAATTGTGAGAGTATATGTGTGTATATATGCATGTATATAAAATCATGCACTTATATGTGTAACCATAGATACCTTCTTTCAGATTCAAATCCAACAGCATCCTTTTCTTTACACAAAGTGTAGTTAAAACAAGGAGCTTGTGACTAGTCTACCAATGGGCTAAAAACTGTGAGAAAAGTAAAAGGCAGAAAAGACAAACAAGGATTTTTTTGACCACAAAGGTGAATTTACAGTTTAGGTGATCTCTGAGCCACAGTCTGAGAGCAACTGAAAGGTTTTATCAAGGAAAATACGATTGCTCACTCTCTTGTTGTTATAGCCTTGTTGCCCCCTCTGGGACAGGGACCAGTTATGTTTCTCTGCTGGGGAAGCAGGGATGTTCTTATGGTGTGTTTTCACGGTGCTTACCTGACAGCAGGATGCAGTGAAGATCCATGTGAAGCAACGTAAAGAAATGTGATACAGATGTGCTGTCTTTTAAAATTCTGATCTGATGCCAAGGCTGCAATTACAGGACTTAGCTCAGCTGCCCCAGTGGCTCTCTGGGACAAGATAGATTACATGTGGCATTTTGTTCCCAGCAGAGAGCTTGTGCCACCAATGTTAACTCATCCCTGTGAATGGAGCAGCTGACTGAGGGAAGGACTTGGTAGAATTGAAAATTCTGTTATGGATCAGCTGGATTCTGTGGTCTTGACCATGTGTCTCACAAAAAACTCAGCACTATTTCTGCTAAGAACTTCACTTCGAGGACTTAGTCTTAGATGTGATTCAGCTGAAACAACCACTTCAGGTTATTGTCACCCTGTTCAAAATGCGGTGGGAAGGCAAGGACTCAACTGAAATTAGACAAAAGCATATGAAGAAAAGTATATTTTTAAATGTTTCAAATGCAAACAAGAGAGAATATAAAGGAGAACTTAAAAAAACCCAAAACCTTGAGAGTCCCTGCAAGAATTAGAGGTTCTCATGCTGGGGCTCTGTGGGTTTGAATGAGAAATAAACATAAAATGAATATGAAATACTAACTTACACTACAACTGGCTCAGATTAGGCAGAGATTCCCTGAAATCCTATATATCTAAAATATTTTGTATATCTAGCTAGATACCCATTCCCCGGGACCACTATTTAGCAGGTTTATGAGATAGTGGAAATGTCTAAGGGAAAATATCAGCCCTTAGTGGGAAAAGACCAGCAGCTTTTAATTTCACTCACCATCTGCAGCACATTCCATTCTGTCTTGTGAAACTGAAAACAAATTTGGCAGAAGGCAGTCATCTGATTTTCATGTAATTCAATAATTTATCATGAAAAATATTCATTTATAAACAATTACTTGTTTTGGAATGATAGCAGCTGTCATTTTGGAGTCTGTAGTTCCCCCCAATGGGGTATTTTTCTGAGTTTATCCGTCATTAAATCACGCAGTGTTCAATGTGTTTGGAATCTGGTCTGAATGCATTTTACAATGTGTTTATGTTTTGTTATGTGCATAATTTCGTTTTTGCTTTACAGACATGAAATCCAATATTGCCAGATGTAGAAATCTCTCTTCTCTGAGCAGCTCCTCTTGATACAACCCTTTGGCTTTCAGGAGGAATTCCCCCGTACAAAATACCACCATTTCTGTTTTGCAGTCACGAATCTGCAACTACCCAAGTCACACACAATAAACAGCTCCAGCTAGAGTCCCTCCAGGCTTGACCAAAAGACCCATGTAAGCATTGCCTTTTGGATTTAGCTAAAAGCATGCAAACATTTTCTTTCATTACTGTCATGCTATCACAGAGTGAAAACAAGACAACACCAACCCAGCAGACAAGACTCACATAAGCTGCCAACCTCAGGCAGGACCCTGATATTACCAGCATGACTGGTGTTTGTGTGCATAGGAATTACAGTCAGGCACTCTTGAGAGAAGGAGCTTGACAGCATTATCTTTATGCTGATATCTTTTCAGAAATAACAATTCTACAGTCTTATAGATATGATGGGAGAAGGTAATAAATTAGTTTCTCAATAATAAGTATATTGGTTGGCAAATGATTAAACAGAAATTGGAGTTAGGCTCTTGTGGGGCTTTATAAAATCTAAAGATTTTATAAAGATCTATGAGATCCCTCCCTTAAAGATCTAAGATCCCTCTCAAGGAGGTGATTTTCCTATCTTCTTGGTTATTTTACCTTGGAAAGGACTTTGAGGTGTGAGCTGAAGTCAAATCAGCTGTGTCAATTCTGGGGACACCTTGGCACCACAGAAGTTCTCCCAAAAAAGGGCTCTTTTTTGGAGCTTAAAAACTATTATAAAATCATTCATTGGAAACTGGGATGAAACACACTCTTTAGAAAATATTTAAAATACGAGTGATTTGATTAACAAACTTTTCCATTTTCAGTTGATGCGTTTGTTGCTTGTGGCTTCACATGTGCTCAACTCCCTGACCTCTCTGTGTTACTTTGGACTTAATTTCAAAATGAAGATTAGAAGTAAAAAGTTAGAAAACAAGCAAAGACTAGAGGATGTTTCCTGTTGAAAACTTTCTGTAAAAGCTGTTATGGAAATTTAGCAATTTTACTATTAAAACACAGATGATTCTATGGAAGCACATATGAAGCAATGAAACAAAGATAAGAGCTGGGTTTTTAATATACTGGGAAGATGGACAACAAAAAGGGTCCTTGCTATTGACTCCCATCCCGTTTCTGTTCAACACTTCAGCATGTACTTAAGGTTAAGCATGTGCTGAAGTCCCAGTGTACAAATTGGCCCTGAGCCAGACATGCATTCAAACGTCTCTGAACAGACCAAACAAGCACACATTTAACTACTTTGCCAAACTGGGCTGATACAATTTCTCAGATTCATCAATGCCTTGGGAAAAGGGGAAACGTAAAAGGGTAAACTTGGCAACTGACAGTTGTTATATCTAGGTTAGCTGATATTTGGGGAGGAGCTGCAATGCTCATTCATTGATCAGTTCAGTGGGAGATGAAACTCAAGGCAGAAGAGGCAGAACAACACATGCTGGAGGCAAGTACCTTAAACTTTTCAGGCCCACAACAAACTCATAAATCAAGTGCAACCATCAAAAAAACTTTAATAAAATCCTAGCAACCATTGTGGACAGCTCAATGAACACCTCTGTTTTTCAGGAAGCAGAGATGCGGCAATCCAAACAAAATGTTAGGACATAGAAGAAAGGTAATGGAAAAAAAAGATGAAGTATTAAAACATAACTGAACCAAGAGTGTGGGATTTCACATTCATTTCTGGTCACTTCTTCTTCTGCCAGATGGCTGATGTAGCTGAAAAGAATAATGGAAACAGAAGAAACAGAGAGATTTTAAAGGTTTCTCGCTATTTCCTTATCAAAAGAAAAGAAAAAAAGAGAGTGAAATGCGACCTACTAGAGATGCAAATGATGATGAGGAAAAAAAAAATCCATAATGTACCCCTTTTTACCTTTTTTTTGGTCACTGAACAAAACAGAAAAGTGTTCTCCAGGAAACTTGCCAAAAGTTGAACCAAAAGTTGTGTACTACACCATTGTATTGAAAACTAACCCAGCTAAGTCTTTGATTTTTAATTATAAGCTTCTTTAACTTTTAGATCTAATTGCTCCAAAATTTATGGAATTTGGAAAAAATAATTAAATACTACACACTGATGTGGATACTTGGCATAACCTAAACTGCTTAATATAGGATTTACTCCTGTGCTAGAAACAGATGACTTCATATTTCTGTGCATAACCCAGCTCTTGAGAAGGAGGAAATACTCTTTTCTTTGGAATAGAATTGTTTGGTTTTTTTCCCATACTTGCTGACTACAGTCCTATGCATCTGTCTACACGAATCTACTAACCAGAGGCTGCATAACAAACTGTGATTGTTCAAATCCAGCATTTGCTGTGTGCCTTCCTTCCTCCATGGAGAAGACTTCCCAGCAAAACACTAGGTGGGCAAACTAACTGCATTGGGCAACATCCTTGGTAGGCAGAAATTTTTGGCCTGTTTGTTTGTGTTCCCTCCATGCATCAGAAAGCAGCCATGAGCCATGGAAATGTATCTAAAACCCTAAATCACTGGAGCAAGGAGACTGACCTTTCTCCACATTTCCCCTCTTGTGATGACATGACTGACAGCCCAGCTGAAGTGGAAACATTCAAGAATCAGGTTGGATGGGGCTCTGAGCATCCTAATCTGGTTGAATGTGTCACTCCTCACTGGCAGGGGGTGGGAATGGATGAACTTAAAGGTCTCTTTCAACCCAAGCTATTCTATAACTATGATTCTCTTCTTTTCTTCACCTCTCTTATGCTGTGTCAGAAAAGGTGTCTTTGCCCTCAGACCTGCACTAAGCACAGGAAAAATTAGAACTCTGAAAAACCAGCTGGTATTTGGGTTCAGGCTCTCTTCTGTCCTGGCTCCACTGAACTGATGATGGTGAAGAAGGCACCCAGTAACACCTGGCCATCATAGAGTACCTTCCATCTCCGGTGTGTTCCCCAAAGCTCACACCATGGATCTGCAGGACAGCCCTGAGGGCTATGCTGGCATCGCTGCTGTACAAAGGGGTGAATGGCAAGTTTAGGTGACGTGCCCGAGGCCTTGGTGGGGAGCACTTTCAGACCAAGAGGTAGTGCAGGGGAATCCCCACTCCAACAGTCTGAAGAAAACACCAGCTCTACAAGATTGGCCAGTCTTTTCCCAGGATTTGTAAGAAATTTATAACTACCTTTTGACATTCAGTCTGCCTGCAAGTGTCAACTTGGAAATTTATGAAAGAAAATAAAAGAAAAACAAGCTTCTGGAGGAATGTGTTATATTTGAAATATGGTAAGTGGCTGCTGGTATTGCTAAGAATCACTGGTTTTAACAAAGCATTTCTAGCAAACCTCCCTTCTCCCCATCACATGCAGCAACCCAAAGCAAGAACAGAGGTGGACTGCCTGATTGATGCTGAGATGGTTTCTTCTCCACAGGTAACCATCCTGTGATTTTCAGAAGATGTTTTAAATGATTTCGTCAACCTAATTCAAATTTATATGAGAAAAACCTGTGAGAAGTAATAATTTTGGGGTAATGCAGAGTTATAAACCAATCAATACTGGCTTTATACAAAATGCAGCCTTTCTTTAGAGTGCTGAGTCAAATGAAATTACTGAAGTTTTTCAGCCAGCAATAGACAACTTGCAAAGGCTACACAGCAGATGCTGCTGACTGTGTTGGTAAGGGCTGAAGATGTACATCACAGCCTCTTCTGTATGCTAGGGAAAAGCAAGCTAATCCCTTACTCTGTCACAGTACAGCCTACTTCCCACTCCTGCTCCTACATCCATCCCAGTATAGCTGTGATTTTTGGTCATTATTTGCTTTCTCCTCAGGGTGTAGGAAGAAGTGAGCACAGGGCCCTACTCACTCAGATGCCAAAGGCAGAGATATCTTTTTGGCCCACGTCCTGCTTTGACAGAACAAACATGGAGGAGGCTCTCTGAGATTTCTTCCTTTCCCAAGTTTTCTCATCTGAGCTTATATTGTCTGGTGCTGTAGAAATCACATTGTAGAGGCAAAAGTGGAGAATGACCTCAGATATTCATGTGGGAGAAACTGCATCTTTCAGGCTAGAAGGAGCCCCAAATCTCTGTGCTCAGAACAACATCTCCTTACTCTTTCCTGGCCTGGCTAGATAAGTCTGGCTTATATTTTTGTATCTAGAATTTCTGGTTGTACATGACTGCCAAATTTCAAAATTACAAACCTTTGATATTTACCTATGTTTCATTTTGTTCCTTACAGTCTTTGAATGCCAGATTTGAGACTTGTCCAACTCTCCCTGTGCATTCCTGTATCCCCTGGGAACCAGAGCCTCTGTTAGTTCTGCTGCACCACGAGCAGAAAGCTTCATTACACCTCCAACTCAGATCCCTGCCAGGCTTCCTCCTTCACCTTTGGTGGGTCCTGAGAGGTGGCAGCTTGTGTTATTTTGTGGAGAATGCACACACTGATTTCACCAGGGCTCATTGCAAAGATACCAAATCTTTCAAAGTGAAAATAAATTAGCCCACAACTGCTAGGCAAAACAGGCTTGATAAATGGAAGTTTTAGTCAGCAATGTTTAAAGTGAAATCAGTAAAGTGTGCATAATGATGGATGAGTCTAAAGATTTTTATTAAATACAATAGCCTAAAGAAATGTAGGAAGCTGTTATAAATGAAGTGAATGCTAGTTTAACTAAAGCAGCTCTTGTTTAGAGAAAAATGTTGGGATTTATTATCCTATTAGTTGCTTTTTTTTCTCCCCTTTTTTTTTGTAAGGAGCAGCTCTCAGGGTGTCCCGGGCAGAAAGTCAAATTCTCCATTTACCCAAGATGTTTAAAAAACATCCTCTTGAAAGTTGAAACTACTGAGTTTTTGATGGGACAACATAAATATATTTGAACAGTTGTCAGTACAAACTAGGCATCCTGAAAAGTGTAGTACATCTCCACTGGACATAATATTATTAATGTCTTTGAAACAACTCAGCATTTATTTTGAAATAGCAAAGAGGTTTGATTCACTTCCAAAAGGAGCTGTAATCCAAAAGTGTCTCCTATTATAATATTTTAAATGACTGGATGTACAGAAAGAAAAACACAGCATTTTCAGAGGCTCAGCTGATTGAAACATTATTTGGAAATGTCAGCTGGGGACCAGTTTACATTGTGTTGCTGTTCAGACTTGATGCCCTTCCTCATTGTCAGATTAAAAAGGTTGGGGTTTACCAGCCCTTCATCCAAAATACCAGTCTAGCACTGAGGATGGGTTACAATGCATATTGTGGGAGTGCATGCTCTGATGTGCTCCCTTACCCCTTTGTCATGATCAGGCAGCCCAGAAATACCCCAGAGACCCTGCTGCAGTCAGCCTCTGATGCTCCCAGCCCTACTGGACCTGCTCCCACCCTGATCAGAGTCAGTCACGCTGGAGAAGGGAAGAAGAAATGTCAGAAGTGTGCAAGTGTTCAGCTACCTCCAACTTTTCAGCTGATGTTTTAGGAAACAGGATGGACAGAGGCAAGATAATCTAGATCTAGGTTAGATCACGCTCTCTGCTTTTCCTTCCCAGTCTAGCATGAACTCTTGGTGTTGAAATAATCTGCCTTTATAAATTTTCGCAGTATCACCCAAAACTTCAGAGTTCATTGCTTCACAGTGCTGGATTCTGCTGCACATTTTGAACAGCTGAGTGTCAGATGGCTAAAACACTCTCAGATGGTTAAAAATGGGTTTTGATCCAGTGTCAAACTATTGCCAGTCTGCTTTCATTGTAATGAGTGCTGTGAAATATGACTTACTAATGCTAAAGAAAAAGAGTTCAAAAATTCAGGGGTAAATTACTAAATAAGGCTTGCAATGGGAGAATGGTTCTCTGTCCTTTTAGATCTAAAGTATGTCTGGGAAAACTCCTGGCTTGAGAGTAATTTAGATGGCTTTTGAATGGATAATTCTGAGAGAAAAGTTAGCTGGCAAGAGTGGAACCTAGTTTTTAGATTCAGTCCTACTTCCTTAAAGACATAAGAAGTCTCCAGATGTCACCCAACAGGAGAAAGTGAAGTGCAGCAAGATAAAAATTCAATTTCTTCTTCTGGTGCTGCTTTTTCTGGTCATCTTATGACTGATATAGTGCTCAGCATCGGTGATCTTATTGATAAATCTGAGGCTGGGGAGAAGCTCGTGTGCCAAGGGTTGCCTGGGGACTGCTGAAGAGGGCAGGTGGCAATGAGTGAGGATCAGACCAGTGGAAATCCCTCAGTGTCCTGGTGGACTGGGGAGCTGACAGGGCTCTGGATCATGCCTCTCCTGCACATTTGTGCTCTCACAGACACACAGTGACCAACAGGGTGTGTGCATATATGAGCTTTCAACCATTAGCACTATCTAATCAATCCCCTTATTGCTTTAAACATAAAGCTTCTCTGCAGCAGTAACGCTTATCCTTGAAAACTCTGTGTATCCCACCTGATTTCTGTTCTCCAATATTAGGTTGTATTTAAACTGGTGGGACCAGCCAGATCTTGGCTTTCTCCCACCCCTGCATCAACTGAAGACCTGGATTCTTCCCAGTCTTAGGATGCAGAAATGAAATTAAGTTCATGGGCAGATTAGAGCAGTGACACAACTGGCCAGGCTACACTTCTGAACGCTGCTAAATCAGAAGGTACATTTTTACCTCAATCCCTCAGTTCAGGCAGACTTAGGAAACAGTTTCTTGCATTCCCTGCAAAGTCTCCATGGTCTAGGCAGCATATCCCAATGCTTCCCTGGGAGGAAACATGATGGACTGACACCTGTGCCAGGAGAACTGTCCACACACAGCTCACCAACTAGAAACTGTCTAGGCTGGATTTTTCAGCTAAGCCCATTCACATTTCAGCAATCTCTCCTTAAAATTGTACAGATACATAGAAGACACTTAAGGCAGAACTCAAAGAGATTAATTGCATCCCCAAAAAAACTTCAGTAGACACACGACTCTGACTTCAGGTATCCACCAAATGAGAAGGATGGCAAGCCCAGGACTGTGTTTCTGGAGATGGCCACCTAAGATTGAATGAGCCCTAACTTCTCATACTTGATCCAAGAACTGTTTAAGCTTTTTAAATTTTGGCACTGGAAAAAATACAAAACTTTGGATGGCCATAAGCTGGATGTAAACAAGCAGCCAAGACAGTAAAAGTAGTATTTTCCTCTGTCTGGACTGGGTCACCTGCCTTTTCTTTATTCTCTTAGAAACTGGAGAGAGAGACCCCAAAATACGTTGCATTAGTGACAATTCCTCCTAAAGCCAGCCCTTTGCTGCAGCTGCTGGCTCTACAGGGCTGCTGTGAGCTGGCCCAGATCTGCACAGGCACCTGCAATTCCTGCTGAGTTTTCATTCCTGCCAGGCTCCAGCTGCTGTAAGGAGTAATTCCCATAATCCAGCACATCAGGACTATTAGATCCAAGGTAAGCAGGTCAGAAGCTTGGGTTTCTGCAGCACTGCTGACATATGACCCTTTTGGAGCAATAATCCTTGGCTTGAGGCCCGTGACTCAAGCTGTGCCTCAAGCATCTGGCCCACGTGCTGACCACTGAGGGTGCCTTGCTGGTCGAGGCTGGAGCTCACACTTGCAAGGCCTCTCAGGTGGCAAGATCCATCTTCATTTTCCTGCCAGGCAGGAGGGGAGATTGGCAGAAGAATCATCTTCTCCTGCTCTGATTTGACTGCCAAGGAGAGGTGCAAAACTCATGGCAGAAAGTTTTGCTCTTCTTCCTCAGGGAATTAAGAGAGGAGGTGAATAAGCCAGCCTGTAAAGAGGAATATTTGTCCTGGACAGGAGACACCAGTAGAAATACAAGGCCAATAAAATTAAACACTTGCCTTGAGCACAAAGTCTAGCAGTTTTCTTCCTTTCACACATGGCATCTACACAGTAATAACAAAATGTAGTCCCTTTCACCCTATGCAGATTAATGGAATTTACTAGCTAACAGCTGGGGTTTTTTTCTTTTTCATTGACATTGGTATTAAAGTGTAATCTGAAATGAAAGAAGCAACCACATGTATAAATATCTCAGCAGGTCATAGCAGCATGGAGGACCCTGAGCACCCGACCTTCTGAAAAGTGTCACCAGTCTCATTTAGAGATAGGGATACAGAGGAGGGCCAGAGTGCAGCCTCTGTTTTCAACCTGGTATTCTGTAAACTCCAGTGCCATCTACTTATGGCCTGGCACAGGCAGGAATTTACCAGGACTCAATAGTCCCAATGGACCCGAGTGCCAGAGACATGGATGGCTCAGCTGGGCACACCTGGGCAGGGTTAGGGAAGGCAGCTTGTTTTTCACTGGTTTCCTCAGCCCTAGGGCAGTCCACCTGTCCTGGGTGGACTTTGCCCCAGAGCAGCTTTAAGGCAACCAACCAATAAGATGTTATTGAAGTGAATTTTGGTTAGGTAGCAAATTCTGTCTCCAAACCAGTCAAACTCACAAACAGCATGTTTTCACAGCCAGCATCTAAGCTCTTAAATCCACAGGATACACGGGCATTTTTATATAGGCAACAGGGAATTTAGGAAGAAGCTCTTCCTGACATGGTCACTGTTGTAAATGCCTGCTGGGAGCAGCCTGACATTGCTGGGAATGAGAGAATGCTGAAGAACCAGCTTTAGGAAGAGATATGAGAATCCAGCTAGATCAGTGTGCAATGTTAGGATTGACTACTATTTAAGACTAAACGAAAAGAATCCTATTTCTTTGGAAATATGCATTCTCAAATAATTCCCAGTCCACCTATTAGGAGCTCAACCCATTAGTTGTCTACATGTTTCTACATTCTTCTGGCAAGCTTTAGACATCTCTGATCAAGACAAACTCTTAGTGAAAATTTGCCAAAGTTGTGTGTCTGTAATAATATCACTTCATTGGCAGCGGGGATTAGTACATATGGCAAAGTTCAAAGATTTGGCAAAGCAAGCTCACCTTCAAAGGGAGTGCTCTGTGTTACTGGAAAACCAATTCTGTTTGACTGCTGCTAAGTGTTGAGGCTTTTTTCTTACAGCAATAAAACTGAATCCAATTAGAAGCGAAGAAATGCATTTTCAAATACAATGATAAACAAATGTTTATACAATATCTAACTCTTATATATTAAATTATCAGGTTAAAGCAACCCAGTGCAAAATGGCTGTTAATTCAGCTAAACTGGAGTCCTGAGACTGATTCTTCCATCAAATTAATTCCTGATGTTTTTTCTGTTAAATTTGACTTTTCTGAAATTTTTATTTTTGCTAGAATTGCACATCCATGCAGATAAAAGCTCCATCTTTGCTGTATCTGCTCTGCAGGTAAAACTGTTCAGAAGAACTATGTCAAAACCAGAATGTCAATCTGAAAGTTAGGAAACACTAGAATTGAATTTCCTTCTGTATTGATGATCTGCCCTGTATTCATACATGTCGTGTAAGCTTGTGTACACTGCTGCACACACATTTTTCTAAGGAATCCTTCCTTGTGCTGTGCAACCATGACACAGGTGGAGAGGCTGAAGTCATGCCTGCTCACATACAAGTTCTGCATTATGGGGTGGTTGCAGGTCCTTCTCCTCCAATCACCACCAACATCTGGAGCCTTGCCTCTGCTCCAGCACCAAGCCACAGCAGACACACTTGCCTGTGCCTGGAGCAGAGCCAGCAGGGATGCTCCAGTCTGTAGTGGGTGATGAAGAGGCTCAAGGGAGGACCAAGCCTCTTCTTCCTCACAACAAACCTGTGCCTGTCACTAACCTAAACACTGAAGTTGCTGACTAAGCCACACACAGAATCAAAAAGTCTTTTGCAGGATGATTCAGGGCACTTTGTTCAGGGATGCCTCCTTCTATTAACTTTAAAATACTGAATTATCCTGGTGTTGGCTAAGGGATAACTTGTGGGGTGCAGGGCAGTTCAGAGTCAGCAACTCAGACAAAAAAAGTTTAACCTCAGACAGGCATATCCTGTTCTACATGGCACATACACACACCTGTGTGCTGCAAAGTAGAAGTATGGAGTCTCCTCTGCCAGAATTACAACACCCAACAGAAATCTGGGACCAAGGACTGGTGGTGTGCCTCAGTGGTCATGCAGAGTCAGCTCCTTCAAGCTCACAGCATCTATAAATCCAAAGTGGCCACAAGTTCTCTACTACAGAGACCTTCAGTAACTTTTACATTTATTTCTTTGAAGCAGGCAATGTCTGTGCTTGATTCAGCAGTTGTTTTTTCCATTCTTGTTGGCTAGATTCCTTTCTTCAGCTTTCCAAGGAGGGTCTCTCTGTCTTTTCTTGTCTCCTTGTATTTTCAATAACTACAGGTTAAAAAAATTTTAGCAATTATTTCAGAAGTGGGATGCAAGTAGAGGTTACTTACACTAATAGCTGATTATGTTTACTACAAGGTACTTGGTCTACAGTGCCACTGATCCCACTTTATTTTAATGCTGTCACTGTTAGCCATCTATTCTAAGAAAGTAATCTAGACATTTCCTACTTGCCCATTGTAATACCAGCTACTAAATATCTGGGAGAGCTTTCCAAAACAGCGATTACACAATTCAAACACTAGCAGTTTCTGAATCAAAACAAAGAAGATTGCAGGGTTCTTTTGCATGAATTGAATACACATTGAACACTGTGGTTTAGAAACAGCTGTTGGCTAAGTTGTGTATTGCAAAGAGACAGAACACACAGCACTGTCATTTGCATATAGTATGTCACTGCTGTATTAAAAGTGGAGAAAGATCAAAAAAAACCTTAGAAAGACAGCAGAACATAAGATGATGTGTAAGCCATGGAGAGCACTGTGGTAACAGTAAACATTAACAAGACTGACAAATTTAGAAAGGGTGCTTGCGGGAAGTTTTCAGTAATCTAAGAGCTGGTAGCTGTGCTCACACTAGGGAGTTGTTAAAATGGCTTTGAAGGGGGATAGATAGATAGATAGATAGATAGATAGATAGATAGATAGATAGATAGATAGATAGATAGCCCTTGCATATTCTTTTTCCACTATGGTGCATGAAGAAAGTTCAAACAGAAGTTCAGGTTCCTTCCTGTTCCCCTCATCTTTACATACACATCTGGCCTGATAATAAGTCTATTTCAACTATCATCAGAATTTTCTTTTTCACAGCAGCCGTGTATCAAAATCCTTACATGGTAGAGAGTCCGAAAAGATCTAGCACATGTCTCAGAGGTATTTTGGATTATTGAAATCCAGGAATGATTCACAAGTAAGAAATGAGAACCAATTTGTGTCCATATTTGTGTTTCTAGATGAGGCTGGGCTTAATGCACCTCCTCATGCCAGGGAGCCTTTGCACAGCTGGCTGGAGCATCTCTCACTGACTCACCTCCTCCAGTAACCAGGAATCTGTGTCCCTGTGTCCTTGGTATCAGTATGGTCTCACTGACGGCCACAGGGTTTGTCCTCAGCTGCAAGTGTAGAGCCAAAAAACTCAGAAGCCTCATATTCATGGGTAGACAGTGTTGGAACCTTGCCATATAACTAAAATAGTTATGAAACACATTTGATTTTAAAATAAGACAAAAAGTTTGTTTTTCTTGGTTTTCTGGTGTGCAGGCTGTGGTGATTCACTTTTAAAGCTCTTTTTCTGCCATATTGATGCTATATTTTTCCTCTAAGCAAAGACTGAGATTCTTCTAGCACCTCTGATTTCAGAGCTTAGGCATTTCTGAAAAATACCACCTCCTCTAAGTCATGAGGGCTTTCAGTATTTCTGTACAGAGTATTGCATTTTCAAGAGCTAGAGGGAGAGTGCACAACTCCATATCTAGTAACCAAAAGACATTTGTAAAGCTTTGCCGTACATGGTAGTTCCCATCGAATTCCTGTTATGGTTAGTTTTACAAAGCCACAACTTCTTGAATTACCTGTGTACATGACGCTGAAGCAGATTGTCCATCTGACTTCCTTTCAATAAAAGGGAAAGCATGGTTTGTTTGGTTGCTTCCTGCCCCACTTGAGGTAGTTAGAGAATTCCTGAGAGCAACCAGAATTCAGCCAGTTCTCTTTTCTGCCACTTTCTCTGAGCACAAGCCTGCCTGCAACTTCAGCTTAATAGATACCAATGGGACTGCAGTGCCCACTGACCACAGCCACAGCTCCAGCTCCAGAAATGGGACCTGAAGTGGCTTGTGGGTGAATCCACGAAGGCATCTTGATTAAACCACTTCAGTTTAGTAAAACAATAATTAGACAAAAATCTGTGATTTTCTGAATTTGTTGGAAAAATCAAAGACCAATCAAAGACTTGGCACCTGGGTTTATAAAACAATTGTCTATGAGAGTGACTAATCTTCTATCAATGCCTGCAGGGAACATTTTCACACGAGCATGCACAACCTATGGTGGTTATATGTTAAAACAGAATCCCTACAGATGATAATGGGGTAGAGACAGTATGGTTTAGGCAGTTTATAATGGTAGACAAAACGCTTAAAAGAGAAGGTTAAAATTGCTTAAGATCATGTCTGTAGAGATCGGGTGTGGTGGGACAGGGTTAGTTGTCCACCAGCTTACTTATGCACTAACGTCTTCAATTAAGGCACAGAAATTTTCAGGTGTATCTTTTGTCAAAACAAAAAAGCCTATAGCACTGTTAATATCTGTATTTACACTGTTAATATCTATCTATAGCACTGTTAATTAAGTCTAATGAATAGCCTGTTAAGCCAAATACTTTAACTAGCAGTGTTGATGGATCAGAGGATCAGATGTTTAAAGATCTTATCAGTCTGTGGAGGATCAACTAATACCTCTGCTAACTTCTTTCTATTGCATGGTTTGTACCCCTGACTCGCAGCATGAAATGCAGTCCCTCTTACACCTCTAGGTTCTGTGTGCAGCTGGCTGCTGCAAAGCATGATCCAGGATCATTGCTTAGGGAACAGCTTTAAAATTGGCTTTCTCAGCAAAAAGCTGCCAGAAGTTGGCCAGTATGAAAAGTGAAGGGTAGATGTATGTCACAAACCTGGCCCCATTCATGTGGCTGTAAGGAGGAGTCAGCTGCCATCCTGAGTCTCCTGCAGGAAGGTGTTATAACCTCGGTTTTGGAGCTGGCAGGGATCCCTTTCTCCTGCCAATGCCTGGGGAGGTGGGCCATGCCATGCCAATACCTAGACATGCAACCCTTGTTTCGTTTCACATAAACAGTCTTTGCATGATTTGCAACATGATTTCCTCCCGTTTTTTTGCAGAAAATTCTCTAAGCAGTACAGCGCTTTTGGAGTCACATTTCCCACTCCACTGCGCTCCTGTTGGGTTGGAGAACCCAGTTCTGAAGCTCAGACATGCATGTCCCTCTCCAGCTCCCAAAACTCTAAGACATGCCTTGATCCTGTTCATCGTGGCTCTCCACAGCCTGAGTAGGTTTCCTGCTGATGAGACCTGTGTCTCACATAGTTGCTGCTCCTCCCAGTCAAGGAGCATTAGGAGATGGTCAAGAGATTTGAATCATCCAAGATACTTGGGGATTATATTTGAATAAGATTTTCTTCGACCTGGCAAACAGGACCAGTCCTGGACACTCACAAGTATGGATGTTTTGACACCTAGAAATCCTGATTTATTCCAAATAGGGCATGTATGGACTTCAGGCATCTCTAGGGCTGTGCAGTAGGTGAGCAATTTTGGCTGATTATCCTACTGAAATATAGAGTTACAAATTTGTAGAATAACGGGCAGGAACATCATTAACTAAATCAGGTTGTTCAAAGCTCCATCTAGATTGACCTTGAATTCTATCAAAGATAGGATATTCACAATTTCTCTGAGCAACCTGTTCCAGTGTCTCACCAACCCCATTGCAAAAAAAAAGGCTTCATTATACATCCAATCTAAATCTGCCCTCTTGCAGTTTAAAACAATTATCCCTTGTCCATTCCCACAGACCCTGATAAAATGTTTGTCCCCTTCAAGTGCTGAAAGGCTGCAGTATGGTCTCCCTGGGGCCTTGTCTTCTCCAGGCTGAACAACTTCAGCTCTCTCATTCTTCATAGGAGAGATGTTTCATCCCTCTGATAATTTTTATGATCCGTGCACTGGGGACCCCAGAGGGGAGGCAGTGCTCCAGGTAAGGTCTCACCAGAGCAGAGTAGAGGGGCAGAATCACCCCTTTGACTTGCTGGCCTCACTTTTTGTGATGCAACCCAGAATACATTGTGGGATCATATCCAGTTTTTCATTCATTCACCTGCAGGGCTGCTCTCAGTCGATTCATTCCATACTCTGTACTGATACTGTGGTTTGTCTGAGCCCACCTGCAGGACCTTGCACTTGTCCTTGCTGAACTTCATGAGGTTTATATGGATCCATTTCTCAAGCCTGTCTAGGTCCCTCTGGTTGGCTTCCCTTCCCTTCCCTCCAGCGTATCAGCTGCACCACTCAGCTTTCTGTCATCTGCAAGCCTGATGTGGGCACACTCAATTCCCCTGGTGTGTCACTCATTAAAATATTGTAGTACTGGTCCCAGTGTGAACCCAAGTGACACTCTTTGTAACTGATCTTCATCTGGACACTAAGCCACTGAATTTAACTCTCTGGGAGAGGCCATCCATCAAACCTGTGTCTCTTCAATTTATCCTTTCTTGCATGAGGCCCCAAAAAGCTGTGAAAAAATATCATGTTGGGATAAAGGCAGCTACAGCAAGGACTATAACCCCAAAAATGTCGCAATTATCTGTTCTTTCTGTTATTATGAACTCAGAAACAGCCATATTTTCAAAATCTGAATCTCTTTTTGGGAAAAGGTATAGGCATGCTCTCTTGCCTATTCTTACCACTGTTGCCTTCCTTAGATAAATTTTCAATAACAAAAATTTTATATCAAAGTATGAACTAACAGACCAAGAGAGGATATCTGAGTTCAGTCCTGTGTCTGTCTTTAGCTTGTTTCTCTTTTCTCTACACAGATTCCTTAGGGTTTGGCAAAAAAATAGCACTGAAATTTACTTTGACTGATATGTTTCTTTTGGTCTAGTTTTCTTTTACCAGAGAAAAAAAGTCTGCTAAATATTTAGGAATTTACCCTCTTTCCACAAGAAACCTAAGCAACTAGGGGCCCAGTCCTACAAGATTTCTTGAGTGTCTTCCTCACTTGGACATGGTTCCCTGGAGACAAGGGGAAATTTGCGTGAGAGAGGGCTGTAAACTGAACCCTGAGAATGGAAATGCAATTTTTAAACAAGCGAAACCAAGGCATCAGTGTGGTTGACATTGCTTCCCACTTTGGATTACGTATTGTATATAATCCAATTTAGACCAGTCAAGGAGGGCAAAAGAGTTTCATGAGCCAAAACCCAAGGAAGGAGAGAGCCTAAATCCTATGAGATTTTGTTTGTATTTCAGAAACTAACCAGAGAGGAAATGCATTTTAAAAACCCAAATTCCATTACTTAGAGCTGACCTGTGATTCTTACAGTCTCCTTACACTCAATCTACATGTTCCCTCTGGCTTGCACGCTACCATCTCTGAAGTTCCTGCTACTAATCACTACAATATGGATTCTCTAGCCTCAATGTTAACATTAAATGTAGTGGCTTTCAGCTGTAGCCCTCAAAGCATTAAGAAAATAAACCCCCCACTAAAAGCCATTTTCAACCTCATGTTGTCAGGGACCACAGGGACCACCAGCAACTGTCTTGTACTAAGTTTTGATCTATCGCTTCTGCCTTTCCCCCTCTGATGTGCTTTTACAGGGTTTGCAGCTACAGAAATGCCAGAACAGTAAGCCAATCTCCCACAGGTTGGCACCCAGACTTCTTCAGTGCCCTGCTCCCCATTTGTAGTTCAGAATTGGTTCTTAGCATTGTTATGAGTCTGTGTGTGGCTGGCTGTAGGACAGGTACTATGGATATGAGGACAGGTACTATGGATATGTAAAGTCATAGAAACCCAAGCACAAGGAAGACCAAGAGACTTTCACAAGGTATCTTTTTCTGCTTCAGAGGTGGTAAGACTCTAGTTTTCAGACTTTTACTCTACTGAAAATATGTCCATCCAGTGCAAAGTGATTTTCATCATTTGTAAAGTTCCAATTTACTCCTTTCCCATCACGCTTCTGACACAGAAGATTTTTAGCAACTCTATAAGAAACTCTGAGCAGTCCTAGTGATAGAGCTAAAGTGGAGGCAGAGAAGTGCCTGATCTCTGGCTTCATAAGATGCTGAAGCTGTACATCATGATGTGAGTGAAGACAGTGTAGTTTGTGCTGGTGCCTGACCTGTTTGGCAGTTTAACAGGGAAAGGGATGCCATGGCTCACTGGAATGCTGAGGATTTGATCACTGTCTTTGCCACGAGGGATGTTAGTGGAGGTGCTGAACAGAAATATGATACCACACTTTCACAGGCATAGTTTGCAGTCTACCTGTCAGAAACAATTACTTCAGCAGCAGTACATGTTGTCCTGCAACACAAGTAATGTAAGAACAAGTGTGTGGAGCCTTTCCCACTGTCATTGAGTGGGCTTTCCCTTCTCAGATGAGGGCAGAAGACAGTCTTTCCCTTTGTGCAGGTTATCAGATAAACCAGTTGTCTGAACACTTTGCTATATTTCCTTGAGATTCTTACTTAAAAATACTTACTTAATATAATGAGATCTGAGAAGCAGGTTGAGTACCTGAAATGCAGCTATTTCTGATCTGGCATATGTTTTAAGAATGCTTCTCCTTTCCTTTTGGGTAAGAGTGTCCAGAAAGCCACCCAGCAGAAAAGGACCTGGGGTTGCTGGTGGACAACAGCTGAACACAAGCCAATGTGTGTGCAAGGTGGCCAAAAAGGTCAATGGCCTCCTGGACTGGATCAGCAATAGTGTGGCCAGCAGGACCAAGGCAGGGATTGTCCTCCTGCACTGGGCACTGGTGAGGTCACAGAGGTCACACCTTGAATCCTGTGTCCAGTTCTGGGTCCCTGAATTCAGGAAGGACATTGAGGAGCTGGAGAAAAGGAAAACTGAGCTGGTGAGGGGTCTGGAGCACAAGTGCTGTGGGGTGTTTAGCCTGGAGAAAACGAGGCTCAGGGGTGACCATATTGCTCTCTACAAGTACCTGAAAGGAGGATGGAGTCAGGTGAGGTCAGCCTCTTCTCCCAGGAAACAAGCAACAGTGCAAGAGGAAGCAGCCTCAAACTGTGCCAGCGAAGGTTTTGGTGGCACATCAGGCAGAATTTTGCCATGGTAAGGGTGTTAAGCATTGGAACTGACTGCGTGGGGAGACGGTGGAGTCACCATCCTTGGAAATGTTCAAGAAACGACTGGACATGGCACTTAGTGCTATGGTTAGTTGGCATGGTGGTCTTTAGTCAAAGGTCATACATGGTGATCTTGGAGGCCTTTCCCAACCTTAATGATACTGTGATTCTCTATAAGGACAATTTCACATTGAAGATACTGGAAAATTATTAATTAGAGGTTGAAATCCAGCTTAGCATTTCAAATGATGATGTGCTTAACAAATATTTCTGCACGTTTACCTCCTTTTCATATTGGTTCCTTTCAGTTACCACTGCAGTTGGGAACCTTGGTCTCTCATCAGGTGCTGGCAGTCACGCCAGTGGAGGTGGAGTGTCCCATCTGGTGGCACTCCTGCTTCAGGCAAGAGCAACTGGAAATTCACAGGATAGTCTCAGAAATCAACAATTTCATGAGTAATATTGACTTCTTGATACAGCTTTGGCTTGTCCCTAAAAGGTTTTCAGGGTTGAATGCTTGTGGACCAGGGATGAGCAAAACTCACAAAGGAGACACAAGTGCCCCTAGAGTGTTTGAGTACTATCATTAATATTTTAAATTATAGTAGGGCTGGGTATAATACATGTGGCTTAAACACAGGTCCATGCAGAAAAAAAAAAAAAAGCGCCTTTTTTCTCTCCTGCTTAGAATTGCAGGATGAGACTTGAGAAGTTTAGGGTGCTGTCCAGACTGTGGTGGCATCAGAGAGGAATGCTGGACACTGCACAGGGACCATATCACTCAGCAGTGGGAGAGTCATATGGAGCAAGGTGGAAGGCGAGGAAGAGGAGAGAAATCAGCCCTCCTCAGCTCCCTGCTGGATCACACTTGTCCATGCATGTCTGTGGTCATGGACAGATGTTCCCTCAGTAGATGGTTGTTCACTGGAGGCTCTGCTGCTCCTCAGCTATTCCTCACTGCTCCTGGGAAGAACAGCTTAAGGGAAAAGTTCATGCCCCTGGGAAAAGCAGGAAGGTTGCCTTACCCAGAGCTCACTGGAGTATTAGTTTTGCTCCAGGTTTCATCCTCATCTGCATGCCAGCAGAGCTGGTGGCAGCAGCCACCACCTGATGGGCAATGAGGGACACCTGGGCAGGGCAACACTTTCCCCCATGGCACCTGGAGCTGGGAGAGGTTGTCTAGCAACAATCTGTACCAGCACAAGATAATCAAAAGGGAGTCTGAGTTTGCTCAATACTTGTGTTGAAGAAGGACAGAGGACCATGTTCATTTAATTGACATTTAAGTGTGACAGATTTCCTAGAAATGTGGCCTCTGTTCATCCAGCTGTTCCTCTGACATTGTAGAGAAGAGGGCTACAGAGGCAGACAGACCTCAAAGAAGAGCTTTTGGAGTCCATTCTGAAGTGATTGTATTTTGCCCTCACAGCAGGCTGGTTTTGATGGCCTAGTACATATTTTCTGTCCTGTAACACTGTGATCCTACATGACCATGGTTGATGTTCCCTTCTCTTCCCTACCTGGAGTCTCCAAGTGCTGTCCTGCTCTGCCACTCAGGAGGCTGAGTGTTTATGCCAAAACACCTGCTCCAGCTGAGATCTCACACCAAAGAAGGAGGAATTTATTCCCCTGAACAGAAAATCCTGTGTAAATTTAGGAGTGCCAGGAAGGAAACTTCTTGGCTTGTCTTTCATTCACACTGTAAATGATGTATCTAGCGAGTGGTGAGTGGTGATAGTGAGCTGCATCCAAATCCTAATCAGCCAGGAGTATGGTTACAACCAATAAACTAATGAACCCCTGCAAATTCCACCCTCCCAGGAGGGATCAGATCCTATTTATGTAGAGTGAGAAAAGACATCTCTTTCACAAGCCCTGCAACTGCAAAAGCAGTTTTCCACTGGTCTTGCTTTCCTTCTGCAGAACAGAGCAGGAGAGCAATTGACTCCTTCTTCCCTGTTACATGGCACTAGAATGCTTGGTTAAGATGAAGCAGGTTATTTGCTGAAGAATAAATTAGGAAGTACTCATCTATTTGTGAATTTGGTTGAATAAGTGGTTCTTTCTGGATTAAAAAAAAGGAAGAATGGGTTTGAAAACATCACAATATTTTACTTGGTTGCAATATTTGTAAAATGAAATATTTGGTTTCAGAAAAATATTTTATATTTGAAATGTTGCCTTTAAAGAAAGTCTAAAAGATTTTTAAAAACAGGTTTTACCTTTTCCAAAGGAGCTAGAACTTTCTCTTTGAAGTCAAGGGATGCATATAAAGTTAATCTCAGATGACTGATTTTTCAATTAGCTTTGCCAGCTGCTGTCCTCCTCCCTGCTGTGTGCTTCACTTTGGCTTGGCAGGAGCTGGCTCCATGTGTTCTGCTTCTTTTCCCCTCTCCTTAATTTCCTCTAGCTCTCTCTAAGCCAAATGGGCACTATTCACCCAACACAGTTTGGGTCCATTTTGACTATAAAAGAATCAGAAAACATTTCTGGAAGAATATTATTTCAATTTCATTTTTATGGAAGTAAAATTTATTTAGGTTTCATGATCTAGTAAAGCCCACTGAAGACATTGCAGAGACCCCAAGGTTACATAGTTTGCCTGTTTCAAGAACAGGTAGATTTGGCTCAGGAAAAATCTTAGTTCACTGAAGGTTCGGTATTAGTGGTTGTCACTGTTCCAGGGAAAACATCTTCCTCCTAGTATATTGCTCTATCTAATCACCGAGAAAAAAAATCTAATGATTTTTTGACGGCCCTATGAACACTTTCAGTCCTATGTCAAAGAACCATGTGAACCCAGCTGGGTCTATCTATCTTGTATTCAGATGACTTCTTATCAAGCAAAGCCTGCTTGTGTCATCATTGTCATCATAACCCCAAGTGCTTCCTGAGTCTTTTGGGTGAATCATAGCACCATAATCTGAAAGGGTTGCAGTTATTTCGTGGTTGCTTCACTGGTCTGTTGACCTTGGAGTCATCAAAAGCTTAACTTATTCCTTCATTGTGGTACCTCAGTTGCATCCTGTTAACCAAGGGCACCAAGGCTTTGGATCACCAGGAACACACAGTTATGGCATTTGCTGTGGTTGGCAGAATGCTGCAACTGTTTAATCCCAACAAATATGTGCCTAGCCTTACTCACAGAGCCCTCCTCTGCAGCCCAGCCTTTCTCTTCCTTCCTTATGTATAAGCCCCCTCTTTGATTTAAATTCTGCTTCATAGAAATTGATGGCAAGCCTCTTATTCTGTTTAGAAGTGAAGATTGCATATGCATTCCAAGAAGAAAGATCCTTTCCTCTTTATAGTGTGTACTTCATGTTACTTGATGTTAAATTATATCTGATGATATTTCTCTGATATAGGGAAAAAGAAAAAGGATCAAGTAAATTATTGCATATGAGGTGTAGCTAGAGGATCAAATGTGACCATGGCATGATTGAACAAAGAACCTACACAGCTTGCAAGTGCCAAGAGGAGATGTGATTTTTCATACTGAATAATCAGTTTGTTAGAAACTGATCTAGACACAGTCAAATAAAAAAAGGCGACATTTTTAAAAAGGAATGATAAGGAGTTACTAACACCGACCTATACATACAATGGAGTTTTCTACTAGTCTTTAAATAAAAGCACTTAAATAAAAAACCTATCTTCATGTCTCTAAGATTTTGTTTTCTGAAATGATACATTGACCTTCTCAGGCCTCCAGACATACATAGATCAGACTAAATACTGAAAGTGCTTCTGCTTTTAAAATTTGCACTTTTTTCCTAAATAAAATAATTACTTCATAACTCATACTTCATAAATCTTGCTGTATTTCTGATCCCTAGAAACTAAAATAATTACTTTCTTGATTTCCAGCCTATGTATTATATTAAAATATGTATAAACTGTTTTGAAATTTATTGAATTTACAGAGTTGCCATGCTCTATAAACACTCACATGCTGTGAGCATTTTTTGATCATAGTGCTGCAGAGATGAGGAATAATACTGCAAGCATGGTTGAAAAGATAGCCCTATAGTGACTCTGTATTGTTTTAACACAAATTATCATCAAAATTGGGAGTCATATTCTGTATATTAATGCCTCATAAAAGTGTTTCTGAATCTTAATTATGACCCTTTTTTTCTATAAAATAAACATTTTTGCCCATAGAGTATCCTTTTACCTTTGAATATCTGACACAGAAGAATTTCACAAAGAATTTAGCAAAGAAGAACTTAGTAGTGTGCTGTTTATGTGATGCTTATCACACTTCCCTTGCTTCTCTATTTTGCTGTGACTAAGCAAATGTCTTCCTAATTATTTCTTTATTAGTTAAACCAGATAATTTTCTTGTGTGACAATGGGTTGGTCTAGAAGTCCTAGCAAGTAAAACCGTGCTCCTTTTGGGTCAAAAAATGTCTTTCACAAAAAAATTATAATGACAGTAGCATGTTCTCGTTGTCAGTATAAAAGCAACCATTTGCCCGAGGTGGCAAATGAGCATTAAATCAGCAGACATGAAAACATTAAATAAATTGCTCTTTTTCATGGAAAATTCTCATATATGCAAAAGCTGAATTCTATACAACTCAACAGAATAACTCATTCCTTTCTGTTCTGAAGAGGAGCCACTAGTAAAGATCAGTAAAGTTACAAATTTTGCCAATGATAGCAAAGGAGCAGCTCATCCAGGGGCTGAGATGAGAGGTAAGAGGACTGAGAACAGTTCAGAGGTGCCAGTGTCAGAAGGAAATGGGCAGGCTGGAGAGTGACCTGCTGGGCTCTGGTCCAGCTGGGTTCCCCATCCTTGCTCTGGGGAACCAAACCCACTAACGTGTGACATTCATCTCCCCCTTCGGGTGGGTTGTTAGTCATAAGGAAATAGATAACTGTTCCTTGTTTCTTCCTTACTATAAGCAGATTAGTAAAATTTCCTTTGCCTATGCAAATGATACACCTGAAAGTAGTTTCAGCTTAAACCAGAGAATTTTGTCCAGTGATTCAACATAAAGTTATTTCATCCCTTTTTAAACAAATGGACACTACTCCTGTTTTGCTCTTGCTCTCTCTCTTGGAACTATCTTGAGCTAGTTTCTATGACCTGTTGTTTCACATTATGAATAAATTGGTTTTCTTCACTTTGGTTATCCCCTAATCCCTTTTAGGCATATGATAGTTCTGGAACTTTATACAGTGTCTCTGGTTAATGTACCTCTGAGAAGTTAGATAAGGCTGATCCTTATTTAGCCTGCCTTCAGTAGAATTACATTGAGCTATTTTTGGCTGAGTGCCCTTTTAATTTTCCAAGCTCTCAAATGGAGTCATTTAAAGTATAAAAATGTATGAACATCTTTCCTCTGAACTAAATGGCACTCTTTTTCTTGGCTTAATTTCCTTTGGAAGTAAGTGCTATACTATGCTTCACTGGTACCAACAATCAGTAATGTAGTGTAGGTTGCCAGACATAAAGATTAGATAAGTATTTGAATTTCCAGTAGTGTTTTCATGGAATTATCTATATGCAGCTCATACTCTATCATGAGATACCAGTGGGGCTAGCAACACTAATTATATTTCTCATCTAAAAAGATATTGTATTTGCAACAGTGGAAAGACCTGAAATCCATTTCATATGTATTTATACTTTTTAAAAATCAACCCAAAGGTCAATATTGAAGTTGATCCTCACGGTGTTCTAGAACCTGAGAACCCCTTGAAGATGGATCATTTATACAACACAGTTTGCTCTAAATGGCTCAGTTAAAGAAAACTAAAGTGGCACTTAGTTTCTCCTAACTGAATTTTCCTTCAAAATTATCTCTGTTATTTGATACTGGAATAACACTGACTTTCTAATTATAATCAATTCTGGTCTAAGAGGTAACCATGTAAAATTAGGGATTCCTCATTAGAGCTATCCCTTGAATGCACTGACTCATTTCTGTGGATTGAGGTAAAAAATAGCTTTTTATTCCTGTCATTGTGGGAGAACTAAGGCAGGTTGGAGAGATGGGGCTGCAATTGATTTCTCCTCAGCATTACTGATTTTGAATGAAACACAGAAGATTATTTTGGTAAAGTTTCCTGAAATTTACATGTTTCTCAGCTAATCTCTAGTACAAGAGTAAAGCTTTTCCCCTGACTCTCCTTTTAAAACTTTTCTTCGCCAGTTGAATTTTCTCAGTCTCCCTCTTCCACTGTGAGGAAGCTGCCTGTACTATTTCTTATTTATAACCCAAGCCTATTGATAGCTAACATTTTTAACAAAAGCAATAGTGGCATTCTCTTTCTGGCCAAACCAGCTTACACAACTTTAAAAGAAATATCAGTTCTGTCTCTTTCAGAATATGCAGGTAGATTCTTGGGTTCGAGAACTAAAATACTCGTCAGTCATAATCCGTAAAGTCCTCAGGTATTACTCTTGTGGTCTTCTGTAATGGCTAGAGGTGTGCTTGCCCAGGGTGAAAGGAAATTAAGTCTGCTTGGTAGGGCTCATTTTGCCACCCTAGGAACTGCAGGAAAAGGGCATTTTACCATTGTATCTCACATGCTTTTTAGTGCTTCCAGCCAGATCTGCTGCTTGGTCCACGTGTATGTGAGGCATGAACCTGCTCTTCCACTGTCCCCATTGGAGAGTTAGGAGCAATGACATTGTCAAACATGACCTGTGCTTTTTAGGAATTTTTTGGCCAGGTGCTTTTCATCATTGCATCAGGACCAGATGCATTAGGAATAAGGTAATTTTTTTCTCTCCACTTTTCCCCTACATATTGCCTCAATTCCCCCTCCTAGCTGAATGTTTGAAATTTCAGAATTATACTGCAAAACTGTGTAGCTGAGCAGCTCCTCAATCTGGGAGCACTCCAGACTGGGCATGCCCGTGCAGACTTTATATGGGGTGTGATGAGCAATCAGAGTGTTAATGCACCCTGTGTGTTTCGTGGGGTCTCTGTGCCTTGACCTCAGAAGTTTCAGCACTCCTCAGAGGGCGTTTGTATAATAAGGAGTGTGCAAGGGTGGGAGGGTAGTCTGTGTCTCTTTATATACTATTTATTAATTTTTACCCACTTCCTAAATCCTTTGCCAGAGCCTCAAGGGATCATTAGTTTCATATAAAGCTAACAACTTGTGTATCTTTCCAGCATTTAGGTAAGTGGAAAAGAGCCCATTTTCCTAATCTCATTGGCATCTAGGTTGTATTTTATGAATTTTATCATATGGAACTAATATTTCAGTACATGTCAAAAAGACTTTGCTTAATGCAAGCCAGCATTCCTGATTATACTGGCCAATTTATACAACATTATGAAACAATTAGGATGATACATATGCAATATGAATATGGCATAAGTAAATATGAGCTAAGCAACATGGTGGTGAACAGGCCTATTTATAGGATACTCTTTGCTGGATACTTGACTGAACAAAGAGGGACAGAGATAACATAGATGGGAAGGTGTTTCCTTGTAAGCCTGAGGCTTGTGTACATGCAGCACATTCAATGTGTGTAAGAGGCAGCAGTGCAAAGGACCTTACAGAGCCATCCCTTCTGTGTGCCTTGCTGAACAACTTCAGAAAACCCATAGGGCTGCAGGAGTTTTGCTCTTCCAGCTCATCTGTGAGCCTGAGGACAGAGCTAAAGCCACAAAAATTACTCAGAAAAACCGGTAGATATTACACTGTTGGACTTAAGGAACAACATGAGTTTACCAGGCTGCAGGCATGGAGACATGAGAAGGGATCTGCCCTGGGAACTTTTCTGGGAGTGATGGAGATCAAGAAGGCCTGAGAAAGGAGGGGGAGGTTACTGGGAATGGGATGGTCTCTCACAGGAACCACCCTTTGCAGGGGCGTCCCAGCAGTGCGCTGGGTTTCAGTGCCAGGAACAGGGGCAAGAAGTGAAACACAGATGTGCATTCACCCAGCCAGAGCCCTGATTTTTGCACCAAAGCCTTCCATGTAAACATGGGCAGAGAGCTTCCAAAGAAAGCTGCAGAAATGGCTAACCCCAGGTGGTTTATTTACCAAGTGGCAAAGCAGTAGTTTGCCTGAATTTCCCCCCCAATCCCACACTGAGTGCTGTGGCAGGATAGGTCCCTCAGTTTTGTGTACATGCAAGTTAGCCCAGTATTAGACACTTTTGCAGGGCCAGAGGTGGAAAATATTAGGGTCAGAGAAAGAATAGACACAGACAATGTGTCATCTGGTAAATTATTCAAATAGAAGCTGATGAGGAATCTTGTGTGTGTGCTCTGGGAAACAGTTTTAGCATCACGAGAACCTGTTGTCCCATGCATGGTGCCTTGCAGGAGTTTGGCACAGATGGTTTCACTGACTGCCACTGCTTTCCTGAAGACAATAACAGTGCATCTAAGTCCAGCTCTACTGCTCCAGTTCCTGCAGCAGTGCAGCAGTTTCATGCATCAAAGACCTACTGCAGTCTCTCCCCCTCTTCACCTTTGTTGCCCCAGGATCTTGTGGGACTCTGGAAGTCTCTCACTTCATTTTCCTTTAAAGAGGTTACTTCTGGATATTCAGCTGTGAGAGGGGAATGAGATTTTGGCAAACTTAATGTAGTACAGGGTATTTAGGTTCAAGTGATGACAAATGAATGTAATTAATATATTAAAGTATGAGTCTGTAAGTACTCCCACCCTCAAGTAGTTTGCTTGTTTTTAAATGCAGTTTCAAAACATAATTCATTATGTGATCCGAGTGAATGTCGAGCCAATTTCCACTTGGATCTGTGTCCTAGAGGACTGTAAGAAACCTGTTATTCTGCCTAGCACCAGGGATAACATGAAATTCTCAGACCAAATTCATATGAATTGTTTTCAAGTAGCTGTACTCAAGCAAACAGCTGGTTGGACTAAAAGTTGCAGAGAAGTCCCAGGCACACATGCAGCTAGATCTGCTCTTCCTGACCATTTCAGGTGCAGGCTTTGGGTTGAAAATATTTGCTGGCACCTCCAACCAGCAGAGGGTAAAAGACATAATTCCCTCCCTAAACTAATAGTCTCATATTTCAGAAAGATAATCCAAACCACCACCTATCTTTATTTGAGTACATCTGATCAAAACTATCAATGTATTACCACTTTCTTGTCCCAAACTTGATTCCAGGGGCAGTATTCAAAACTGAGTGAATGAGTATTTGGATTTTGCTTTAGGTGTTTTCAGGATTTTTTTCTTTGACCTGTAGGATTGACTGATATTTTATCTTTTTTTTTCATTTTTTTTGTATGCTTCTTTGGTTGACATATTTACCACCATAAAGAAAAACTTTTTTGAATTACACAAGAACTTTTGCTGATGGAAACCTGTCATACACACGTTTGACTTTTCTGGATTTGTCTTTTACATGATGCAGAGGGCAGAGCAAGAGCCTGCATAGCTCCCGATTGCCTCTATCTCTAGAGATAATTTACTGAACCTATGTCAACCAGCAGCACTCACCAATGCAGGAGCAGTAATAGTAGCATTCCATCCTCCACAGGATGGATAGGAAAATTATACTGATAACCTGGAAAATTATGACATGGCAGAACAATACTTTTAAGATATCTATATAAAGTATAATTTAATGTAGATACATTAAATTAATTATATTTAATATTCAAATTTCTACATAGAGAGGCACTAAAGAATGAAATGCTCAGTGAATGAGCCCAAAACCAGGAACAATGACTCTTTAACAAAAACAGCACTTTTAAAGAACTTTAAGGTATTTTAAAACATAAGCCACAGTGAATGTCTGTGCCATCTTGACTTATTCTTTTATTCAAAACTGTCCACCTGGATTGCAATTGCATACAAAATTTGAAAAAGCAAACTGGAATAGATGGAGCAAGTGTTGTAATTATGGCTTTTTAAAGTATACAAAGTACAAGCAGTCGATACTTGTGCCTGCAGTTCACATGTTAATAGTTCAAAAATTGGTCATCTAAAATTTGTACCCATGGTGCTCTACATTGTGAAAATACTGTTTCCAGTACAAGTGCTTTATACCACACAAAGGTAACCTGCTTCGACTGAGTCCAAAAATGCCCCCCCCAAAATAACTACACTGATTTCAGTAGGGAAACCAACATTATAAAAATGGCTCCCTGAACAGTAATAGCTATATCTCTCTAGCCAGTTGAAAAATAATTATTTTGCATTTCCCAATGAAAACCAAAATGTCAAGTTCTCAGGTGTGAACTTAAGGTCTAATTCAATATTTGCTTAGGCTTGTAACAAAAGTTGAAATAATACATTAATGTAAATGCTGAAAAATGAGAATTTGAACCATTCTAAATATTTAATAATGATTTTTTATTTTTATTATTTTTTACAGAGAAATATCGGAAGACCTTTATCCTTGAGACAGCAAGTCCTTCATAAACCCTTGGAGCAATATACAGCCCATGTACAGGACAGATTCTGTTTCTAATTATAAGAAAATCATCTATCACTTCAGTCTGGAAAGGGCCTTCCAGACTATGCCCTCCTCCCCAGCCCTGTGGCATCTGTTTGCTATGAGACATGCTCTGTGTGATATGGTGGAGCTACACAGCTTCTCCATCACCTCACACCTGGATGTGGCTCTGCAGATTGCAATTGCAATTAAAATGATTGCATTTGATATTAGATATTGAGAGATATATAGATGTAGATATATTGATATTGATATTGATATTGATATTGATATTTTCTGATTTGCATCAGCAATTCAGTGTTGAGATTCAATGTAAGACAGGTAATGCATGACCCACATATTTGATGTCTGCTGTATTTATATAGATGTGGCAGCTGAGTATAGGACAAGTGACCTGCCAAATTCTGGGTTTATATACTCATATATTTTAAAATATTAATATTTTGATTGAAATTTACTATAATTATTTCTTTAGGTTTTGGATTTTTTTGCAGTTGCTGCTAAGCCTTAATTTTAGGTTCCCTTCTATTGAGACGGGTACACTCCTCTACTTGCAAAACTATTCAAACTCCTGCTATAGATGGAAATTGGTAATGCTTGAAATTTAGTTAAGCTCAGACAAAAAGAAGCCAAAAGAAAATGTAAAAACAGTGAAGTTTTCCCTTAACAGGCCTAATGAGGCAGCTGTCAAGATTCTTGGATAATTTACAGAATCATAGAATTATTTAGGTCAAAAAAGACTTCTAAGGTCATCAAGTCCAAAATTTAACAAAGGCCTGTGCCCAGGTCAGTGGATCCACAGTCTGGAAATTACAGACCCTCTCACAAACTTCATCAGCCTCTTTGCATCACTGGCATTTTCTTTTCCTGCTCAGGTGTTGTTTGTGGGGTGATGTATCAGCTGAGGCTCATGCTTCCCTCATGCCACATGGAAATTGCAGTTCATGTGTTTACATGGATTTGGCTGTAGTAGAGAAGGAAAGTAAAGTCTGCCTTCTCATTCTTCCAAACAACATTGTCCTCCAGGCAATGGGGGCAACCACCCTGCTTTATCAGATGGTTATAAAAGCTTCATGTTGCTGATTTAGCAGTTTCTCCCACTTTCTATGTTTCCCTTAGCTTCAGAGAAAGGTGGTGGACAGTTTGATCTGTTGGCTTGGGCTCATCCAAGACATGACCCAAAATACTCAGATTTTTTACTGGGCAATACCTATCTACCTATCTACAATCATACTCAAAGTCTTCAGGACAAATTTCAGATTTATGTATTCTATTGCCCTGTCCTTGTATGGTTCCCTATCATCTTTGCCAGATACAGAATAAACGGATTCCTAAATGAACTCCAAGCCAGGACATGAGCCTCCCTCATTAATTCCTCTACTGTTAACATCATGCAAGCAGCACCAGCTCTGTGGTTTTGTGATATGGACTAATTAATCACTGGATGTGATGGTGGTGATAGTACCACCCTTTACTTATATCAGATGCCTCACAGCTGTCTGATGAGATAGATTTCTTGTTCCTCTGGCAAGGCTTCATGAAAGGCACAATGCTAATGATTAAAGGTCAATTTTACAAAAAGGATGAAAACACTGAGTATCAGATTAAACTTGTTTTTTGGTAAATGGTACCATTACTTTCTAGTAAATAATGTCATGAATTGCTGAACAACAAAAGTTGTGAGATAAAGAAGGTACTCATTAAGTGATGGAAAATTATGCAGCTTTATAAGCTTAAATATGCCTTTAGTTTTCTTTCCACTGTGATCTAGTCCTTGAAATATTTACCAAGAAGTCATTTTAGCTAGGCTAACTAGTGAAATCTGCATACAAATCAGACCCAAATTCAGTCTGCAGCAATAGCATTGTTTCAGCAGCCCTGTTCCTAGATTTATGGGTAAGTGAGATGGTACAAGGAATGCAGCCCCTTCCAAGCAGCAAATAAAAAAGACCTTGAGCATCCCCTCATACTCCAGACCCTCCTGAGAGCCATCCTCACTACTTGCATCACAGCCATCTTAAACAATCATTTCAATTCCTGGTTGTAAGCCAAAAGTATCTCCCATGCTAGCAAATAAGTAAAGAAAGTTTCCTTACGGAGGTAGATTTTGTGTGGTTTTGTTTCCAGGGGAAATTATGGCTGGCACGACTGCTAGCCAGTACAACAAGGGGAACAAGACTCTTCTGCAGTGGAAAGGAATTCCTTCAAAGAGGAAAGATTATGTCTGGCCTAAAATAACTCAATTCTGTTATCTTTACAGAAGAAGTGAAGCCAAAATCAGTGGGGAATCTTACATGAAGAACAGGAGGAAATACAATCTGTTCAAGTAAGAAAATACATTTAAAATAACCATCTTTCAAATAACTCCTTAGCAGTGCTTGAAAAATCCTAGAGAGCACGACTCTTGCTCATGTTGTGAGCAGAGAAGCTCTGAAAAGCACTTCTAGCAGGCATAGAGGAGGATTATAAATGCAGCCTTTCAAAACTGAACTTCATAAACTGAGAAAGGAATTACAACAAGCAGTTGCCAGTGACCTCGAAGAGACTCAATTTAGTAACCCAGTAAGGTCCTTTCCAGTTCTGTCACCACACTTAAAGCCACTTTGCTTAAGTATAATTTAGCTTCTTTATTTGCTTCCATAAACACTTGTGCCAAAGGTTTCTATTTTCACAGATAAGTGGGGAATGATTGTTGAAGATGTGAGTCTATGCACTCCTGCACACAGATACCTGCACAGAGGGCTCTCCATGCCAGGCTGTGCCCTCTCCCCTTCATTTTTAAGCTTCAGTCACACAGGCAGAGAGCAGAGCTGGGCAATTGCTTGTTACTTAGGAAGATGGGAGCATGCCCTGGAAAGTAAACCAGGAAATATTCAAATGGTAACAACTGCACCTTTGCCATGAGACACGGAAGTGGCAATTTAGTAACATCGGGCTTGCATTGTGTGAGTTCTCTCTAGCACACTCATGAGTAAAGATTTTGGCAAAGCTGGTCACAGCTGTGCACGTGGAAACTAAGACACGTGAAAGCCTTTGCCTCCCTCTTGGCTGCCTCACCCTGGCCCTACACAAACTCACAGTGGACTCCAGCTCCACAATAAGGTCTTCTTCTCACATCTTTGACTGGTGAATACCAGCCAGCCATCAGTATCTGCTAATGAATAATCCCTGACAGAACAAAGGGCTTTGTTCCCTGGGCAAATGGTGCTGGAGAGCCTGCTGAGACTCCCTCTCGTCTCCTATCAGATGAGGCTGCAAATCAGATGAAGATGTTAATCCGACAAACAAATATTTATACAATGTCATTGACCATTTCAGCCCAAGGTCACTGTGGAAAAAACAACACAATAAATTTTTATAAACATCTTTTGCTTGTGTCTTCTTCTTTAGAAATTGCAGCACATTTACTTTCTGAATTATTCTCAAAGAGGCCAAGGAGTAAACCACAAAAATACACATTTTGCAATTATAATTAATCTCCAATGCAGCCAGGGAAAGTGGATTTCTAGATACATTTTCATCCAAAGTTGCCTTCTTGAATATTTCCATCTTTTTCCATCTTGCCCAGATAACCAAACACAGATACCAGAAGGATTAATTTCTATTTTTTTTTTGGCTGCAGTAGGGACTTCTGCTAATTGTTTCCCTTGGAATATACAATAGCTTTTCTTCCCTACATGTCTGTTTGCTGCCTTATGCCTCATCAGGACACTTTATCCTCAGTCAATGCACAGAGGATTTTACTGCTGGGAGACCATTTTAGAGCATCTCTTTTTGAACCCTCTAGTTCTATACCTGGAGCTTCACTCCCATTTGTCTTTCTGGTACCCACACGTGTGTGTGTGTGTGTGTGTGAATGTGGCTCAATCCATTTCCCACACACCATAACTGGCACAGGACTTCTATCCAGCTCCTCAGTAATGACCTTGAATTACCTACATAGATTTGAAAACTGCCACTTGATTTTCCATGCCTTTTACATAAACAATTTCATTTCAGCAAGTAATTTCGTTCTCACTGCCTGCATTCTCACTCGTTTATCCTGCACAGAGGTTCAAGCTACAATAACCTTTCAGGACAAAAGCAGTGAGACTCAAGAGCAAAATTCTCTCTTTTTGTTGAAGAGTTGATTGAACCTCTGCAGTAGGCAGTTATCTTCTTGCTCCATGTGGGAAAATCAAGATTTAAAGACTTGGTCTTTAGCTATTTCAAAGAGTGAAATCAGGTGTAAATTACATTTGGCTCATTTGACAGGTGTCTCAAGAGTGGTTGATTGTGACTGACTCAGACAGATACCTGAGGATGGCACAAGTGTTTCCAAGGAACTACCTGCCTCTTTTTGGTGTCCAGTAAAGACTACGTGGATACCTTCTAGATGAGTAAAAGAAGGTGACATGATTCCTGCCCCTCATGGCTTGCTCACAGTTGGACAAGAGGTATGTGTGAAAGGCAGGCATGACACCAGGACAGACTATGTCTGGGCTGGATGCTCACTGTGGCAAACTGTTTTCTGGTTTGTCAGTCATTCTGCAGAAAGGTGAACCTTTGAGTCCCCTGAGGAAATCGTGGGCACTTGCCATTAACCTGCAAAAAAACCCCAGCTTGCAAAGTTAATAAATAGGTGAACTTGAAAAGTCAGGCCTAGCCAAGTAAATCTGAGTTTTCGTGATTCTTCCATTCAGACATTTTTAAATACTAAATTCTCCACTTGACGTTTTGTCTCAGTTACCCTAAACTGTTAAAACTATAAAGGAAAAGTCACCACCAATCTGGAAACAATAAATCTCAATCCTGGAACACTAATCGGGTTTCCAAACACCCTCCTAAATAGCACTTAATTTGAATTATGGATACTAGTTGCAGCTGTGTTCAAATAAGAATAGCAAACATGGTTTCATCGTACTAGGATGTGACTGCAGCTTCACAGTTTTATCACTGAACTAAGGAGTCATTTCTAATCTCTGTGTTAGCAGAAACCCACCACTGTCAGCCCTGTCTGGAAATGCCACTGAGAGGTAGTCTGCAGCAGTATTTGACAATAGCTTTGAAAATTAAACATGATTTTCTGATTTGGGCTATTGCAAAATATTTCCCATGACCCAGACCTGATCTGCATTGGTTTCCATTCACGTTGCCCAATAGTCACACACATGTCTCTGAGGGTGCAACCAGTAAGTATGGGAATCATCAACTGTGCACAAGGTATACAGCATCCTTTACCATGCAAAATGTGTCACATACAGGAGGATGTAATACATTCTGAAGAAGATCACAGTTATTCATATATATTTCAATTAAAAATATGTCAGTGGAAAAAATCAAGACGTTTGATGTTACTTGTGTTTTCTGATGTATCATAAAACCAGGCTTGAAACAGCATTTGATCTTGAAGTTATTCTTGCTGCACCCCTGAGGGTTTTTAAGGGCTGCTTTCTTGCTATGATCATTCAAAAAACCAAAGGAAACAGTATCTTTCTTATATCGAATAAAAGTGAAAATTAAATTCTTAACACAGTCTCCTTAATTTCTGCATCCTAAATATTGAAAAGCAGCAATACTTCCACAACTCCAATGCTTCCACAGCTCTTCAAATACATTTGAAAAAAAAAAAAAGTCCCATTAATTTTTCTCTTCTGCTCCGTGCTGCCCAGTTTGGCTCAGCCCAAGGAACCTCTAGCTCAGACTCCCACAAGCCCTCTGGCATATAACGGGATCATTTCTGAGCTGTAAACAAGAACCCGAAAACACACTCATGGTGCAGCTGTGCTTGTGGCCAAACTTCAATGTGCTATTACTTTAATTTGACTCTTATAAGCATGAACAGATTCCCATCTTCAGCCAGGAAAGCACCCCACCAGTGGTTTCTTTGCTGTTGATTTGTATGCATGCCTCTGACTCTTGCTGTGACTGCTGCAGCCAAAAGGAGAACCAGATCTCCATTTCATTCAGCCTTGCATAAATAAAAATATCATTAAGCGCTATTTAAAATTTTACATTTAACAAATTGACATGTAATCCCTTACAATTTATTGAACTTGGCAATATTAATAAGTGTGGTCTATAATCTATAAATCAAGAACAAGTTTGCAGGAGGTATGTGCACTTGAAATCACTTCTAGCCAGGATTCTTACTTCCATTAGGGAGTCTTTTCTACTGTTTTACTGGATACATGTTTATGGGTGTGGCTACAAGTTATATTTTAGTCTAACAATGTATTTTTCTCCTCCCACCAGATGGGAAGTGTTTTTTCCTTGTTGAAAATGTCATCTTGTATTGATTATCAATCACAATAAATACATTTTAAGGGCTTGAATTAAAGTGTTCCTTTAATTAAAAAAAAATAATTCAGGAGAGGGAACAATGGGCACAATTAAATACTGAGAAATGTTTTGCCATTTTACTGTGAAAAGTGTTTGGGTTAAGTTAGTAATGTCATGCTCTTTAAAACTTACATAAAATAAACTGTTACACTGTTTATATATAATGTTTTACATTTTCTAATTTAAGATGTACATTTTAAAGAGCTGTCACAAACACAGAGCTTTATGCATTCCTGTTGTGCTGGCAGGTCCACAGAGTGTGTCAGTCTATGACCCACTGGTGTTCCAGATCCGTGTGTGATATGGATCCACTCTGCAAAAGGCTGTGGAAGTCACTGCATAATGCTACAGCTCATACATGCAAATCAAGAAGAAGAGGGGGCCTGCAAGTTATAAATTTATAACCAGATATTTGGAGTATAGCCTTTCCACCCTTCCTCTGAACACCCCCTGAGCCAGCCAGACACAGGTAATGGTGAATCCTCCAGCCTCCAAGACTTTCAGGATGGAGGCACTTGACCAATTCACCCTTTGTTACCTCTGAACCACCAAAATCCCAAATTAGTCCTGGGGAAGAGTTTGGTCTTCAAGGAATAGATTAAAGCAGATGTGACTAGGAAGGCAGTAGAATCTCCTGAGATACAGGCTTCTGTGAACCTGTTGTTTAGACAGCAAAACTGAACCAGAGAAGAATGAATCTGCTGGAATGAATCTGCTGAAATATATCCATTGGTTCCATTATTGGAGAAGATATTAACCCTGGCCCAAAAATCAGTGTAGAGCCAGTGAGGGACTTCTGCAAAATGTAGTGGTGAGAGTTCTGTGTTTTAAATGTTCTGTAAAACGCAGGGACACACTGTCAGTTTACCTTACTGGAATAACATGCAGCTCATTGGGAAGTGCCTTTCTCTCCTGTAATCCTGGGGCTCTGCCTCTTGCTGCTTCCATTACTCTTGTGTCAGCCACTGACACTTCCTTTGTACATCCAGAGGCAAGTTCACGTTATGTGGCCAAACTTACGAATCAAGATGATAGACTGCCTTACTGCATGTAAATATTCTAAGTATTTTATATATTTTTGCTTAACATTAAAGGGCATCTTACATTCATTGCTAAAACTGTCATGACTCATTTTTCTAAGTTCATGGGTTTAAAACTAAGCCAGCTATTACGATTGCTTCTGATGGGTACACTAAATAGATTTCACTACCTACCTTGGTCTTTCTGTTATGTATTAACATTCTTACCTTTCCCTCTGCATTGATAACACTGCAAGTGTGGTATGATGAATCGGATGTCAGGAGGTTGTCATTTGTTTCAGCTTCATATTTCACAGATGAAAAGATGTTGGAGATGAGATTATATACTCACAAACACATGCCCCCTTCCTCAGCGCTTCTTTATAGTAAAACTGGTTTTGACTAGCTGACCTCAAGACAGCAGAAACCTCCCATGTGTTTGCATTTAGATTTCTAAAGGATTTTTAAATTTTTCTGTCCCTGCATTCTTTTCTGTATCTTGCTCTCAAACAGTGAAAAATACAAATAAGGAATTTCTAATTGACCTAATTTACTTTAATAATCAAGCAATAGAGAATAATAAAGACCATTAATTACTCTAAAAATACACATATCTTTTAACCCCTACTTTTCATGGACTTGGAAAAGATGGTCCTGTATCACTTTTGTAACTTTATCAGATCCCATATTTATAGTAAGCATCGCCTATTTTCAAACAAATCTTTTTATCAACATTCTTTAAGATCAGATACAGTCATCCTCTTGACTCATGCTTTGTCTGCAAAAGCATCATTAGCATCACCACTGAAGTGTGTTTACTCACCTCATTGGTTAACTTCCCCCCGTACTCTGATCACTTCATTTTTGCAGTAATGGAGGAGATTTGGACCCATGACTTTATGTAAAAATATTGGAATACATCATACTGTCAGAATAAAAAGCAAGGGAAAAATTAGCCATAGGAATTCACTGCCTTATAGAAAAGGATGGAGGAAAGGTGGACAAGTTTTAGTAGTTACTAACTTCTGAAGTGAAGATTGACTGAGGAAAATATTCGGCCCAGGAAATGCACCCACAGTGAAATATGTGGATGTATGGGATGACTGAACATTCTTCCCAGATAAACTTTCCTGATATTCGTGGCCATGTTTTTAGCATTAAATAACAATTCCATGCAGATTTGGGACAAAAATTAGGAGTTCTGTTACACTGAGGTATGTATTCTAGAGGCCTCTTGACCTGAGGCCAGAATTAAGGGACTCTTTTGACGTGTCTCTGTGCAGATGGGGGGGAGGAAGAATGCCTTGGATGCTTGCCCTTGGAAACAGGCCATCACCCAGCCACAAATGCTCCCAGCCCCTCTTCCAGGAGCTCTTTGCTGAAATGTACCATGTGCTATACTAGATAAGGGCAAGAATTTCAGGATTTTTTTCAAATGATTGAAGAAATTGCATCATTGCTAATACATCATCTCTAACACAGTGCTCCCTGCCAAGGAAAAACCCACACAATCACATAAAGGCAACAAGCAAAGCAGCAGACATGAGCAAACTCAGAATTCCTGAATGCCTGCATTAGACTGCTACTGTTGCCTGCAACACAGACTCCACATGAAAGGCCTTGCACACTGATCCATACATTATTTAGACATCTAAGCTGCTTATCCACAAATCCTCCAGGCTGGGCAGCGCAGAACTCAAACTACCTAGGGAGAAGAGAAACCACAGGCACCACGGCCAGACCCCTGACCTGCACCACAGTGTGCTCGATTTATGGATAGAAAGGCAACCTGGGAAGCCTTTTGAAGGTTTATTTACATATAGCTGGGAAATTACATAGGCTTACTTAATATAAATGTATTCTAAGGAAATGAGGCATTTCCAGAGCTTGTATGTGGTGCTGTATGTTTTATAACCATTGTCATATGTCTGAATTCATCAAAGCCATTGAGAGTAAAAACGGTCTGGTGACCCAGAACAGCATTTAGAGAGCTCATCCAACACGGGGGAGCAGCTGGAGAATACCAAGGCTCAGAGCTCATCCTTCTTGCAGGGCAGGCTGGGTCATGGCATGACATGGCATGGAAAGCCTGCATCATCTCCCATGCCCCAGCTGCACTGCTGGTCAGGAGGGAACTTGTCCATCTGCCACAGACAGAGAGCAAGACAGCTCCTTGGCCTTGTCTACTGGCAGTTGACCCTAGGATACTCTGCTTCCAGTGGAAATTCCATACTGGATGTTTGAGCAGAGCAATACTGAGAAACAGGTTTGGGAGAAGAGCCTGAAGGATCAAGGCCAGTCTGACCAGCATAAGTGCCCTGTGAAATGCCCAGTGAAGCACCCTCTGCCCAGTGCCACAGCTCCCACAGGAGCCAGTTGGAAAGCCTGCAAAAAACTGTGCACTCAGAGGTCTCTGCCCTCCTGTTTAGAGTCAGAAGGCTAGAAAGTTCTTCCAGATGGGAAGCACTCCAGTCCAAAACTTCAATACAGGAAGAAGTATCTACCTTTGCCATCTTGATGGATTTTGATTTGGCATATTCCTAAATTTTACCCCACAAAGGGACATTGTGTAGCTGTGCCAGCTGATATGTTACAAGCCTTCAGTGCCTTGATGACAGAAACATTTTTTTTCTTTCTAACCAAAACTTTTCTTCTGCAATTTAGGTCCATTACTTCTTGTCCTAATCAAAACAGACAGAAAGAAGTGATTACTCCCTTGTGGTCAACAGGAGCCTTTTTTTATCTTGGATATTTGCTGGCATATTTTTAGTCTCAAGTTTTCCTCCTTCCAGTTCAGTGACTCAAACTTACTGAGTATTCTTTCCCTGACCTATTTTCCAGACCTCATCATACATAAAGGGTCTCTCTTGATTCAGGTCTGCCTCAAAGCATGGCAGCACAATAGGAAGCAGCAATCCAGCGGAGGAGATGAGATGAGATGAGATGAGATGAGATGAGATGAGATGAGATGAGATGAGATGAGATGAGATGAGATGAGATGAGATGAGCAGGAAGGCTTAGTCTGGTACAAATGTTGGTAAAGGCAGTCCAGTCATGGTGGTCACCATTCATGCCAACAACTTGGTGCACACCCTCAGTGTGTGGTTGACCAGCAGGAAGCCTGAAATCCACTACAACCAAAGGTCCATTACTGCAGTTGGACACAAGCCAGTAGATCCCCAAAGGCATTTCAGCAGTAAGTTGTCTTCTCTTACAAAAGCATCTGATAATGCTACCCTTTTTAAAGAATACCCTTTTTAAAGCATCTTACAATAGTACCTGTTTAGTAGCATCCTGATTTTTTTGGACTAAAACTTCAGTCATAGAATACCTGAGTTCTGACCTCCAATGTACGTTAATTTACTTCAAGTTATGATAGCTTATTTAAAAAGCATTTGAGCACAGCCTGGTCTTCCTTGTGCATGTCAGCAGGGAGGAAACCACAGACCATACACTGCAGCTGTTCTGGTCTCCTTTTTTGGGTCCAAGAGATGAAGGCTGCCCCCTCTCCAGTAGCACCTTATTGGAGCCATGGTGCTGGTATATCAGCCTCACCTCAGGAACTGCAAACAAAACCCCAATACAAAGATTAATTAACACTGATTCACTCCTTGCTTAATGTAAAATCCTCTTTAATAAGAAGTGCATGTTTTTGCCTTTTTATGTTTCCACTACAAACATTAGGTTGTGGGAATTCAATTCAAGAAAACAAGAATTTAAAATTTGCTTACTTTGGTGTCTGCAGTCAGAGTATTCAGTGTAACCAAAAACAATAGGGGAAAGAATGGGTTTGAAGCAGAGTAGGAATAGCTCTGCTTTGCATGATGTGTGTGAGGGAGAAAGAGCTTCTCGAGCTTTTTAAAAACCCTGAATACACATTATCTCTGAAGCTGACAGGCTACAGGTTATGCAGTAACATTACATATATTTAGTAATTATATGACAAAAATAGTAGCTAAAATATTTCTGTCATTTCCTTTTTGCCTCTTACTTGTCTTAGATTTTTTGAAAGGAGAAGTGAAGCTTTTACCTAAGACTTTCACTATGTGATTGCAATGAATTAAGGTTCTTCTTCTAAGCTGTAGAGTATCTCTACACATTTGGCTCTTCAGAAATTTGTGTCCAGCTTTCCAAACTTTCAAGCTAGACATGCTCCAAAGCAGAACTGAGAGATTGCTGAGGGTTCACCAGGAGCACCCAGTCAACATTTTCTGTTATGTGAATTATGCTCTCAGACAAACAAAATATTCTGCATCTCAAATTTGGAATTTTTCTCATAACACAAGACAGAAGCAGTCTTTTGCCTCTTGTCATATTTATTTTGAAGACCAGAGCTAATATGAGTGAGGACCTGGTAACTAGGAGCAGAATCCTTCTCAGATTGTCTCTTTATTACAGAATCACAGAATACACTCAGCAGGAAGGGACCCACAAGGATCATCAAGTCACCCCCGGCACTGCACAGGACCATCCCCAAGAATCACACCAAGTGCCTGAGAGTATTGTGCACTTATTTTTTTTTTTCATTTCCTAGTAAAAAACTTACCTAAATTCAAATTTTTATTTCTTTACTTTTGGATTTTGATTTTTTAATAACTTCAACAGCGGAAGTTGTCCTACTCCTTCCATTCTGCTCCTGTTAGTTACTATCTATTATTCCAGAATTTAACATTAACCTTTCTGAAAATTTCACTACTTCAGTACCTCATGATACCAAAGCGTTTTTAGTTTCTGCTCTGTGATGTAATGACTTCCAAGTACTTCTTTAACAAATTACTGAAATTATTTCACAATTTTATTAAGACAAGTATGATGCCCAGGCCATCCTAGGGAGAACTGAGCAATGTCTAAGCATTACAGTTGGTTAGGATACAGAAGAAAGAATCCCTTTTATTCCCAAATAAAATAAAATACATAATGACCAAGAAATATATTTTTAGTATAACATCACAGTTTGAGTTGTTGAAGAAATATTATAAACATACAGTTCTGATTCTAGCCCTAATGCAGCATACACAGGGACTGAAATGTTCACATAGATAATGAAAACTAGAAAGTATTGTGGTTTTGTTGTTTTTGGGAGGTTTTTTTACATTGCTGGTTACACGAGTCTGTGCAATCAGGTATTGGCAGCAACCTCTTGGGCGGAAGTGATCTTGGTAATTTCTACTTAATTCACCAGAACTTACAGGGGTATATGACATATTCTAGATCTTGCCCTAAACTGGTGTGTTTCTTTCTTCCAGACAGTCGAATGATGGTTTTCTGTACATTGCTTTCCAAGGTGTGTATTCTGGGACTACTGATGTTAGTCTGCTTCATAAAACCCTTCAGTCATAAGAGCTGTAATGTACTTCAGTAATTTAAAGTGCATTAAGATCATTGAAAGAACAAAAGTTCTAAAAACCATCTATCAGGCATTGCAATTTGCATTGAATCTCTGAAACTGCAGTTTTACAGCTAATGTAGCTGAGATCTGGTTTAGAATTTGGGTCTGATTTTGGCTCTCCATACTGCTGCAGGCTTGAGATGTGTGCACAGCCATGTGCAGCTCCTCTCATATCTCCTACAGCAAATCCTGTAGCTGTACTATTATAACCATACATAGGTACATACAATATCTGGAATCCAACCAGCAGCCAGGTTTGAAGGGTCATCCATAAAAGTTTCACATAGCTAAAGAAAGCAGTCAACACACTCTTAATAAATTTAACATCTTCACAGATTCTCTGGTCAGCTTCACGGTGTAAGGTACTCTTTAAAGAGACATATACATTTATAAAGAAGTATGCAGGTCACCTGGAAAACATCCAAACTTCTTTAAAGCAGTCAGTCACAAATTTCTAGATATACCGAGCAAGATCTGTAGTAATGATATTACTCACAGCACTGAAGATTTATTTGGTGTAGCAGTGGGTTCAGCAGAATTTCAGACCTGCAATTATGTCATAAGATAAGCATGTCAGAGGCTCTGGGCATGTCAGGTAATTTGACTTGTACACCTATCTTTGTTCTGGCATCTGCCCACTTGTGATATACACAAATGATATCGCCGGGGGAGTAGTGAAGATCTGACTGTTACTGGTACTTGTTAAAGTGAGACATAAAATGGTAAATATTAAGAATCCATCTGCTTGGTTTAGAGAAGTCAGGCAATGTATTTCTGGCAGGATGAAGCACCAGCCAATGTGGTACATGACATTTGTATCTGATACATGATTAAATGCTAACATGTAAGATAAAACTCTACAGATCTTCTTTATGGCATGGATTCTAGCAAAAAGATGTTTAACAGTGGTAGGATAAAATACTGATTAAGAATAATATCCTGTGAAAGAACATTCCACTTTTTATGAGTAAGGTCTCATTTCAAAGAGTTGTCACGGCTAGCCAGCTGTGGGCCACAGTGTAGAGGAGCAAAATTAAGAAACAGAAGAAATTAAAAACCTGGACTTAAGTATGATGTTGAATGGTATCACTCATCTGGACTGAACAATATGGCTAGAACACTGGAAAAAGAAGAAAATTTGAGGTTGAATACAAACCTTCATATGAACCTAAATGTAAGAACGGAATGCATTACTTTTTCCTTAATTGCAGTGCTAAACTCCCAGGCCCCAGAGGAGGTGAGAACTGGCTTGGCAGACTCCAAATATCAGAACAATTGACATAGTGGATATTTTTTGTCTAACTAGCCACCTATTTTTCCAAGTCTTTTGGTTCAATTTCTCTCTATGTTTCCTTGAAATGATTAGGGCAAGACACTGTGCCTTAAGAGCACTATTAGGAGGGCATCAGTAATGTTATAATGCTACTAAAGGTTAAAAATAACTCATAGATGACAATTTCCTAATTGGAAAATTAGGTGCACATTGATTGATGCTTTCAGTTTCTGGTGCCTACTAGGGGGCCTAAAGATTAGACCAGTCTGCATTGTATTTTTCTTCATCAAAGCTGGTTTTCTGGCTATTTCTCAAAGCCATGAATTCACACTCTTTCCACCTTATCTTTAGTATTTTCCGTCTGTGAGCTACCAAATAAAAACCAAAAAATTAATCATAAGAGAGAGAAATATGAGACCTGGCTGAATATAGGACCAGCAGGTGAAAACATCCTAATCAGTCACATCCTTGCTGAAATCCTTTATGCATAACTCCTTGGAAAGGAAAAACAAATAATGTATAATCTATGAAATTCAATCCATACATTATTATAAAATCATTTAGGATAGAACCACTATATAAATCTAGTCTTTTGTTGTTATTTTTTAACTATATAGAATATATCACAGAATTATCAAGGTTAGAAGATATCTTTAGGATCATCTAGTGCAACCATCATCCTAGCACCATCATTATGTCCTGTAAACCATATCCCCAAGTGCCACATTCAGACCGCTTTGAACACTTCCAGAGATGGTGACTCCAGCTCCCTGGGCAGCCCATTTCAATGTTTAACCACTCTTTCAGAGAAAAAAATTATTTCTAATATCTAATCTGAATCTCCCCATACCATTTCCTCTTGTCCTTTTCACTTGAGACATGACAGAAGAGTCCAACCCCACCTGGTTTCAACCTCCTTTCAGGTAGTTGTGAAGAGCAATATGGTCACTCCTGAGCCTCCTGTGCTCCAGGATAAATAAACACCTCCAGCTCCCTCAGCCACTCCTCACAGCATTTGTGCTCCAGACCCTTCCCCAGCTCCATTGCCCTTCTCTGGACACGCTCCAGAATCCCTCGATGTCCTTCCTGAATTGAGGGGCCCAGAACTGGACACAGCACTCAAGGTGTCACCTCACCAAGGCCCAGTACAGGGGGACAATCCCTGCCCTGGTCCTGCTGGCCACACAGGCCAAGATGCCACTGGCCTTCTTGATTATCTTGCACACACACTGGCTCAAGCCACCAGCGCCTCCACATCCTTTTCCTACTGACTGCTTTCAAGACACTCTTCCCCAAGCCTGGGTTTATTGTGACCCAAGTTGAGGACCAAGCACTCAGCCTTATTGAAACTCTTGCTGTTGTCCTCAACCCATCAATCCAGTCTGTGAAGATCCTTCTGCAGAGCCTTCTTATCCTCTAGCTGATCAACATTCCCATCCAACATGGTGTCGGCTGCAAATTGATTGAAAGTCTCCTTGAGCAAGGAAAACAGCTTGAAAGAGTATACACAGGTGGTAATTTAATTAGCACTTAGAAGATATGCCTTGTTCATGCTGGAGGATAGTTCTCAAAGGTATTAACTTAAAATAATTTTGACATTATTTGCACTGAACTGGTGTTGGATTCAAAACATGGCCATGTGTCAATGGATCTTGCTTGTTCCACTGAGCTACTCTGAAGTAAGTTTCAAGTGACCTTTTTTCAGGTGAAGTGGGAAATCCAAGATTTTCTGGGTAGGGTTTAAGAAAGCAGGATCTCAAAAGCTTAGGTGATTGCTAATTGTAGAGTGTTCACAAATCTTATTTCAAACCTGCTGTCTGAAGTGGTGAGTGTGATTCACGGGAGTGCTAGGGCTGCTCTGGATTAAGATCAGGATTGGGAATTAAAATAGGATTTGTGACACCAAGCACCAAAGAGATACTTTTACTGCAAAAGCCCTCAGCCTCTTCAAAGTCTCTGCTAACAGAGGCCAGTTTGGGATTATTAGCATGTAGTTTAGATGAGGGTGAGTAAAGGCATTCTTGGCTATGGAAATATGGTCATTGCTGTAATTCTCCCCTCTACATGGAGGCTCTGGCACATAAAGTAGGCCTGCATCTGCCAATGACCCAAACAGCATCTTTAACCATAACCCACCAACACTTTGTAAAAATGCAGTTGTTTGCCTTTGCCAACATAGAATCATTGGTTTGGGTTGGAAGGAACCTTTAAAGGTCATCTAGTCCAACCCCCATAAAATGAGCAGGGACATCTTCAACTTGATTAGGTTTCTCAGTGCCCCATTCCACCTGACCTGGAATGTTTCCAGGGATAGTTCATCTACCACCTCTCTGGGCAACCTGTGGCAGTGTTTTACCAGTCATCATAAAAAATTTCTTCTATTTATCTAGTCTGAATCTAACCTCTTTTAGTTTTAAAGTGTTACCCCTTATTCAATGTAGCAGGCCCTGCTAAAAATCTTGTCCTCACTTTTGTCCCCCATTTTATAGGTCATAATGAGGGCTTCCCAGATCCTTCACTTCTGCAGGCTGAACAATCACAGTTCTTTAAGTGTTTCCTCCTAGAAGAGATGTCTCATTCTTCTGATAATTTTTGTGACCCTCTTCTGGATTGATTCCACCAGGTTCCTCTCCTTTCTGTGCTGAAGAACCCAGAGCTGGTTGCAGTACACCAGGTGGGTCTCACCACAGTGGAGTAGAGGGGCAGAATCCCCTTCCTTGACCTGTGGGTCACACTTCTGATGCAGCCCGGGCTACAGCTGTCTTTCTGGGCTATGAGTGCATATTACCAGCTGACATCCAACTTTTCATCCACCAGTACTCCCAAGTCCTTCTCTGCAGGGCTGTTCTCAATCCCAAATCTGTACTGATAGTGGGAGTTGCTCCATTTTCATCCTAGCTTTGAGGTCTTTCTATGGTCCAGCAGTTAGCTTGGTCTACTAAACTCAGATGCTCAAATCCTAAATATCATACCTTGACTTTAATTGCTGATCCACTTTATGAGTAAACACCAACCTGTTCAGACTAAGTCTGGGTAGAAGGAAGGAAGGAAGGAAGGAAGGAAGGAAGGAAGGAAGGAAGGAAGGAAGGAAGGAAGGAAGGAAGGAAGGAAGGAAGGAAGGAAGGAAGGAAGGAAGGAAGGAAGGAAGGAAGGAAGGAAGGAAGGAAGGAAGGAAGGAAGGAAGGAAGGAAGGAAGGAAGGAAGGAAGGAAGGAAGGAAGGAAGGAAGGAAGGAAGGAAGGAAGGAAGGAAGGAAAGAAAAAACTCTAATGATCTAGACAACTTGAAGCTAAACTGACTTGGAGTGAGTCCATGTACTGTGCAGGAGTTCAACTCACTTTTCCTGGAGGAACTTTGGGTGTCCAGATCTCTTGCGGGTATGCAACCCAATTTTCATTCCTAGATACACTGATATTTTTGCTTGATGTGATCTGTTGAATGATACTGCTCTGTGTTTGCAATATCCATATACACATAGTCTTTCTTGATGATCAATAATCTATGTTTGCAATAGCCATATCCACAAAAACATCTGAAGTGAAATGTTCACAGAATTTTACCACAAGTAGTGATGCATTTTTATTTTCTATTCCCTCAAATATTTCTAGCTGTTATTCATATGTTTAAAGTTCTTTATTACTATTTAGTGAGATGATACAGTGCTTCATAATGTAGATAAACAATGTTGGACTAGGAAAAGTAGATTCTAATTTAAAAAACCAAGCAGTTCTGGAAAAACCCAGAGAATGAAGTTCCTTTGCATAAACTATTCCTTCAGTATTTATGAATAACAAATTCATCCAGTGAAATAAGGTTCTGAGTGACTCATATTCAGGAAAAGGCCAAAATTCATTGGACAATCTGTTCATAACAAATAATTTAATCAGCTCTAAAAATATTTGTGGGTTTTTTTCTTACAGGGGGAAAAAAGTATCTCACCAAAATGAACTGGTTAAAAGGCAAAAAAAAAAATAAAAAATTCCAAGGACTGGTTTGTAACCCTGCAATCCAGCCCAAATAAGGACAGTATGTGGTTGCACTATCCCAGGAGCAGAGCACTGACTGGACTGTGCCTGACAATCTGATACTTCCCCTCTGAAGCGTGGGAGAGAGAAAGCACTTGGCTGATGATTGCAGCTCTGCCTGCCCCAGAGCAGGACAGAAAAGCACAGGGATGAATCTAGCAGGGTCTGCCATCCCCCTGACACTGACACACTCCAGCAACACAGGCCTGGAGCCAAGCAGCACCTAACACTTTGACTCAGGACAATGCAAATATACAAGAAATCATCACTTAGTCCAGGCTTTCAAAACTAATTTTCAAAATCTTGGGCAATAGGTGGGTTTTGAGCCCTTGCATAGTTAAAAATAAGAAAAAAGAAATGCGTGAATGTCTCATGCTTTTTCTTGGATTCTTATATGGAGGTTTTGAGTGCTCTAAGCTACTGCTGAACCATTTGCTTTGACAGTTCCTGCCTCATCATCCCTGTAATGGGATGATGAAGCAGGAACTGTCTGATTTCTGACTTACTGAGACTGCACTGATATGTGGTACAGCACCAAATACATTCCTGAAATCCAAAGAAATTGTGTTTATCCAGCTAGATTAATGTATCTAAAAAAATCCAAACACACTTCTCAGACATAGGATTTTTTTAAATCATTTCATGCTGAGTGACCTTTAATAAATCAGAGTTAAACAAAGTCCTTATAGATCAATGCATGCATTTCCTCCCTTTAATGTGCTGCACTTTATATGTATGTAGAAAAGTGATGTAATTTTTCAGCCTCATACAAACATCCCCTAAATGCAATGAGAACTGGCGCTGTTCTGACTGAGAACCTGCATGCCCAAATTCTTATGAGTAAGAGCTCTTCCTATAAAAATGTTGCTTCCTGGTATGATAATGAATAGGTAGACTCAGCCTTACTCTGCTAGGACTGCCTGTAGGACACCTCCCCCAGGCCAGAATCCCTGGGAATAAGAAGTCACCATTCAGACAAAATCTGAGCGGGATGTATGCAATGTCCATTGTCCAGCATATCTATAGGAAAATGGCTTGAGAAACAAGAGCAGAATCAAAGAACAAGGAAGTCAGTGTCAACAATGACTGGTGAAGCTGAAGCCATCCATGGCAAGAAGTTTGATTTTAGTGTGGAAATAGCTGGAGGAGGCAGAAAACTGCCTGGTTCAAAGGCAAAATTAACTCCAAAATCCAATTCCATAGACTTTTAGGAGCATGGAGGAAAATCAGGCAGGGAAATGGTCAGTGTGATTTAATTGAGTTTTGCTTGTTTGTTTGGCTACTGAAGAACTGATTAGCCTGTGATTCTTTAAAAAAACTTCCCAAAAACTGTGCAGGTGTTTGTTGTACAGATGAGTATAGGTTGATTCTGCAAAATAAAAAACTTGGTTGTATGAAATTATAACAATTGGGTTTATCACCTTATTTTAGAAATCTCACGCAGTTGGGCATGAGATGGACAGAGTGGCTGTATGTGTTGTCTGCAGTGTGTGCAGGCTCACAACGTGCCATGTGAAATCAATCTCAATGTAAATGAAATCCAAAGTACTGTTTACAACAATATTATAACAAATTACTGTTTACAACAGCATCATACAGAGTCTGGGCTCTCTGAGAGTGTGAAAGAGAGCCTGATTTTGCTGCACAGTTGACAGAAAATCTCTTGAACACTTGCATACCAAGGATGCAGTTGTTCCACCAGTACACAAAGTGGCTGTGCACAAATTGCCTTCTCTCAGAGCCACCCATCTGGGATGAGGACCTAATCCATACCCACCACTTACAATGCCACTGGCACCCAGAGTACCGCTAGTACTCCTCATCTTCCTAGAAGATCATAAAATTATTTGTTGCAAATTTATATAACTACGATGATTCCCTTGTTATATCAGGATCAAGAGATAAATAGCTGCAAGCTGGGGAGGATGAAAATGATTCAGGGTAGGACACTGGAAGAAAGAAGCCATGAGCTGACTGCCCATCCCCAGCCCTGGACTGAGCTCTGGGACCCCAGTGTTGCACACTTATGTCTTAGAGCAAACAGAATGCAAATTCCCAGCATAGTAGTTACAACGGAACTTGCACAGTTAAGTTAGATGGAAATGGAAAGCAACTCATCAGTGCTGAGAAGCAGCTGAATGCTTTCAACTGTACAGTCCAAATACAGCTTCAATCTTTCAGTTAGTCCATGAGGAGGGACTTCTTGCCCATAAAGAGCATATTACAGGATTGGGGCCAAAACTAGCAAAATTCTTCTGAAGACATGAGTGATTTTTGTAACATAATATTTATTCCAGAGCAAGCCACCATATATCTTGTTTCTACCACATTCTAGAAAAAGCACTTTTCAAGGTATTGGCTTTTTATACCAGAATAATTTTACCTCCAACTGTAGAACCTCAAACAGCATTAGACATGGTTCTGGCTGATGAGCCAGACCCCCAACTATAATATCCTTGTAGCTGTCACTGGTCTCTCTTCTGAACTAGTGTAATTTGGAAGAGGAGGATAAAAAGGGAAACTGTGTTTACAAAGGGAAGAAGGAAACCATCTGTGACAGGGCTCTTTTTTGAGCGTTGGCTGTTTGAGCGCTGCTCAGAGGTTTCTAATGCCAGAAGTGGTCCCAGCAGAAATGGATTAGTGGGCAGAGAACAAGTGAGAAGGTCAAAAGGTGAAAAATAAATGCAATTTATCAAATGCCTGTGCTGTTTGTCACCAGACTAGAGAAATTAAGGAAACCACATGGATATTATCTTGGAATAGGATGACCCTATATACATACAGTCTGAGCTACTGCTCTGGGTTAGCTTGTTAATTGTAAAGTGGTGGTGAACTAGACCCAGCTAGTTTGCTTCATCTGGCAGGCTCCTGTTTGGGGAGTAAATGTATGCCAATAGCTTTAACACGACCAGCCTTTACAGTAAAGGGCCAGAGAGGACATTTCATACCCAGATTGGGAATTTTCCATGCCAGTTTTACAATTCAGAAAATTGTATCACAATATCACACAGGCATATATGCAGTAAACACAAACGATTAGCATTGGAAACGACAACTTGTAAGCCAAGTTTTAGCTTTATGTGATTTGAAACAGCTGAGTGATAAATTAAAATAAAAACAAATGCCAGCAGCTCCTTAGCACTAATGGGATTGGTGGATGCTCCTGTCATGAGAGCCTGGTGAATACATATTGTTATAATTGTCTGGGTGGAGGTGATAGAACAAACGTGACTCTTCCAAGCCAATGTTGGCACTAACAATAATTGTTAACAGATTTAGTATCCTATTCACCTATTTTTTCCCCTATAGCTCCTTCTTAACTTATCAGCAGATTTTATTTTTGAGTTATTAGAAATCGCATCCTTCTCTTATTGATTCTTCTGAATTGCCAGCCAGCCACTAATTGTTTCCAGCTCTGACGGTTCAAAATTGCTGATTTCCTTTTAGATATTTCAATCATTCATATATCTTCCCCTCCATCCCTCCACCCTATTTTAACTTTCTTTGGCTTGAGGTTTTCTCAGAGGAGTTATCAGCTTAGTTAACCCTACTTGTTCTAGCCAAACTCTGCTCTCATTCATTTGGCAAAGGGGTAGTCAAGAAGACTTGATAAACATAAATCCTCATCTAATTCAACCCCAGCATGAGCACTCTGAATTGTCTGAATTTGAACACCTAGCTGATGTGCTGTTCAGGGGTACCTATATAGCTATCTATATACACACATCCACACATACATACACATATATCTATATCCATATCCATATCTATATACATACCTATATACATGGTGAGTGTGGGGTTTTGTAAATATAATACATTTATATATATATATATATATATATACTGTATAAATATAACATATAAATAATATCTGCATACCTGCATTTATAAATTAATGCACGTGCTTGTATTTGAGGTCTGGCTTGCTACTTCTTTTTGCTTTCTGCTCCCACTGTGCCACGTGGTTCCTGAAGCAGAATGTCACAGCACTGAGATTGTCAGAGTCACCCAAGAGTCACACATCAGCAAGTCAAGACCAGCTGAGTGGCAGGAGCTGCTGACAGACTCATAGATAACCCAGGACAAGGGGAAGGAAGAAGAAGTGACTTCTTGCAAGAGCTCTCCGACTGCTAGCAAAGATGACTTCAATTACATTGCATTAGCTGGGCACTGGAGACGTTTAGACAATCTCTGCTGGGGCACCACAGACTTGTCAAGAAGCAGGAATTGGTGCACTGGCCTGTGCTCTGCCTGCTGCCCATGGCCCCTCTCCTGCTCCTCTGCATAGCAGTGTCAGTTTATCCCCCTCTCTTCTTCTGCCTTGGATGACCAGCTCAGCTGTTCTTCATCCCCCTGGCACTGGGGGATGGACGTTTGGAGAGGTGGGGAAGTCTTCCCACAGTGCTGCCCTTGCACAGGCACTGCTTGGCCCTCTAGGGTGAAAAGTCCCACCACAGCTTTGCCAAGTTTTTGTCCTGGGAATCACACACTAACCCTGCATTTCTCCCTGAGCTTCCCACCCAACCCAGAGAAATCCTGGGAGCATGGCCAGGCAACTGCCAGCACTGCAAGCCTTGCCTGCTGCAGACTGGAACTTTCCAGGCCCTCAGCCTTGTTCAAGAGCCCAGCATTATTGTCCCAAGTGCATGTCGCTGAGAGGTCCATGTTAATCTTGCAGAACTTTATATAAATTTTCCTAGGCACAATTTTTTTCTGTCAAAAGTGCAATGCTCTGAGCTTCCAGCAGTGCAGGGCTCTTTTAAAAATGCATAACTCATAAATGAATCGATATAGGACTAATGTGAATAAGCACAAGGGCACTTGAGGACACTCTTTCTTTCCCTGTTGCATAGTTGCTTCCTCTCCAGACCTTGCCAAAACTACCCCATTGTTACACTGAAAGCAACTAATGGCAGCTGTTAAACATGTGGTTCAACTTTAGGGATCAGTCCCAGGCATGAAAATTAGTTTTTGCTTGGGTTAAATGCAAGTAGCAATTAGGTGCCTCTGCATAGTGAGAACAGAAGTAGTTGGAAGCTGCTGCCCAGAGCAAGATCCTGCCTGAGAGGCACAATCATCCTCAAGGTTCACCTCTGACCACAGACACAAAGGTGGAGGAATGGACTGGTTGCAACTGTAGGCATTAGGGAAGCAAAATCTTGAAGATGGGCATGACTTTGGGAGAAAACCACTCATTTCAGCCATGATATTAATTGGGTACAAAACAAAGCCTGGTTGCCTGGTCTTCATGTAATAGTAAAAACATTGTGCTAAAAAAAAAAAAGGTAAGTCTAATTAAAAAGGAAGAAGAAATGAGCTTAAATACTCAGAAGGGCCATATTGTTACTTTTTATATAGGCCACTTCCAGTCTTATGCATTTAGGTTCAATTGTGAGTTTACTGCAGGAAGCATGCTCAGGTTCCTCAGAGCAGCAGTCAACATCCTGGAATGATGTAGATGAGACGTATCAGTATATATGATCAAGGAGTAAAAAACCCACTCAGTGCATTCCATCAGGCTTTGAAAGTCACCTTTCTACTGTATATATGCAGCAGTGATAGTGACTGTGGCAGTAAGAGCTAATGTCCCTCTGTGCATCTTCAAAATAAAAAGCTTGTTCCCTTCAGGCAAACCAAATCCTCTAACCAAGCCTGGATATGTTGTCCCTTTCCCAGCTGTTAAGTTAGTGTAGTTTTCCAGTTCAGCAAAACTTTAGTCTCTTCAGAGATCTGAAAGTCTACAGTGGAGTGTGTAGCCAAGGAACTGCATTTCTGTTTCCAAATCCACAGGCTCACTCTTACAATTGCACCCAATCTTGAATTCTTGTTCCATTTCTGTGGGAGAACCAGAATTCTTAAGTTGTGTCTCAGCCAAAAGAGAATTTTCTTTGCCTACAATTTTCTAGAAATGTCAACATATCACTGACACGTTGGCTCTTGACAGATAAAGTGGGATGTTGCAACTGAAAAACAAAAAGAAAAAAAAAGTGTTGCAGAAGATCCTTCTTCTTGAATTGAGCAGAGGGAATGGTTACCCTGTTGAATCACAGTGGGGCTGGGTAGTTGAAAAGATTTGTTGTCTGAGAAAGCACATTTAAAAAATTCCTCTCCTTTCTTCAGCTATCAGGATACCACTGGGACTTCAGCAGGTCTGTAGATCTGCTGCATAATGTGTGAATGGTCGTATCTCACCATGGAGTCAAGAGTTGAGCTGTTACGAGTACAACATAAATAAGATCAAAATCAGAGTTGACTTGTGAGGTGAGATATAGTGGCTGTGGGTAAGAGCAGGGAAGTGGGGCTGGAGAAATCACATGGGTGAAAACCAAAACAGCAAAATGTTTTGGGTAGATAGATTTGAGACATTTAGCACCATCTCAACTGGTTTTATCAAAACCTGCTTATCATTTTGAAAATGGCAGGTGATTTAGGTAATCTCAAAAATACCGAAGGAAGAGGTGGCACAGTTTAATTAGACTTTCTCATGATAAGTTTCTCTATAGACATCTCAGGTCACCCCAAGTATTGCTGTATCACTCTGGAATAAGAAAATCCACTGAAATAAATATATTTACTACATATTTACACTGATATCACTTAATACAAGGTCTGTCTGAAAGATTTCAAACTTCAAACTTTCAAACTTTCAAACAAAAGGATGCTTCAAAAACAGTGTCATGAGCTGAACACTGTAACATAGATTAAGGTCAAATAAATTTTCACACATCTGAGGACTTTTGTCTTAGACCTTTTGATGTCCAAAGGATTTTACTACTGTGTCCTCTTTCCTGCTATTACAACAGCCACACACTGAAAACATATTCTATTTCTCAAAAGTTTTATTCTCATCCATATGTGAGACAACTGCCTCTGTTTACATGGGAACTAATTATGGTAAAGCTACACAGACAAAAATTAAAGTATATGAGTTTCAGTGGAAGTAAGCACAAATTGCTCTTAAGTTAGGCTTCAGTGGGCAGGATCAGTGGACATTAAAAGGAAACTCAAAAACAAAGAGAAGCAGAACCTGCATCACTTAAATATCATTGGCTTCTAATCTATTTCAAGGCATAATCAGCAAAGTGTCACAAGCCTATTCATGGCACTTGTTGCTTTTTCTGCAGTTCAGAGCTTGCAGTGATGAGCCCGTGTGAGTTCAGGTTTTTTTGCCCCAGTGGTATCTCATGTGATGGCAGGTTTTTTTGGGTTTGCTAGTTTGTTTCGATTTTAGGGATTTTTGTTGGAGGCAGGGGAATAGCTCCTCAGTTTTGTGCCGTCCCTGAGTTGCCAGCCTTCACATTGCCACAGAGTCCAGCCCAGCAGCAGCAGGGTATTTGCCCCAGGGATGAATTAAACTAGGTACTCCAGCAGCAGCTTTCCTTTGGCAATGTTCTATGTAATCTAAGTATCCTAAGATCTCAATTTTTATGGGCACGTGGTAGTATTTCAGCTAAGGGATATTTTTAACTTCGAGGAATCAGGAGCATGAGACTGCTGGAGCCATTGAGTTGGTTTTGCTCTTGGACCCTCCCCTGAATGCAGCAACATCCACATGAGCAGCACAGCTGCCACCAGCACAGCAGCTGGGGAGGGGCTCTTCCAGAGCTTTCCCACCTTCACACCTATAGGCTGCCTATATGTGTTCCTATATAAATTCCTTCTCTGTTCATTCAAAATCAATTTATAGGCAATCATTCTCAAATCAATACAGACTACGGCTCAAATAAGCTTCTGTCCTTTATTCTTTGTGCCTCTTTGTAAATAATTTTCCATCCCCTTTCAGGCTTTAAAATTATTTTTTTAATGAACTGAAAAACATTCTCTAAGTCTTCTCTTGTGTCTCTCTTACAAATTTCCCCTACCCCTGTTTTGCTCTTAATTTACCATCCCTTATCAAAGATGACTTGGACAGTCTGTCCTCTCAGACAGAACACCTCCAGAACACTTCCCAGACACCTGTGCAGTATTGCAGCATTTCACACCTCTCCTGCAAATGCCTCACCTTTACATTTCTCATACTGTTATAACTTCAGAGCATTGTAATTACTCTGAAACCAATACACTGTGCTCGTATGATGATATATCCGTATCATGAGCTCCCAGTTTTCACAGATTACTTACATTGAGTTACTGACCATGAATTTTGTACCACAGACCTTGGTCTTATTTGTCCCCATTCCACCTTTTCTGTGTTGTAAGTGTTTTTGGCAACATATTCTGAATCTGTGCTCTTAAATGGTGCCCTCTTTCAGCCAATAATCCATGGTTAATCAAGTAATTTGTATGTCCTCAGAAGCCAAAGATAAAATTCCTGCTTCTTTTCAATTAACTAGTCTCTTCTGCTCAAAAGCTGCCTTGCCAGACGGTTTGTGATTCCTCCTCCCATCTCAGACAGATCTGGCTCCCAGAGACTGGGAAAGAGCCCAGCACCGACAGCAGGGAGATTCCCAGCCAGGGGTATCTCCCTGGAAGTGGCTCACTAGATGAACTTCAGAGTCCGCCCTGCCTGTAAAAATATTGTTCATAATTCTGGTTCTCTGTCAGATCAGCATAATGGACTGGCAGAGCTTGTAAAATACACTGGCAAACAGAAAGCTAGCATCCAAATCCAGTCTTCAATTTGAAATGCGAAATGTAGTACTTTTCAGGAATCTGGAGGGCTAATGTAACAAGGAATGTATCCTCCCCTGAAATGAAGGATTCATTTTAAAACACGCTGATACTTTGGCACAGAACAGTGACTTCATCAGCAAAGACAAAAATAAGAAAAAATATTATTTAGAAGATATTACCTCTGGGCCAGATCATCATATGTCACAAATTTGGATTAATTTAAACAGAGCTGCATTAGTTTTTATCAGTTCCAAATCCCTCTATTTCCCATGGTCTGGCGCATTATATTTCCAAATTTTTTATTTCCTAATATTTTCCAAATGTTGCTAGAATTTTAGGGAAACAGTATTATATTTTCCATTTTCCTTTTTCCTGTGTTCTACGACTCAACAATCTTTCATAAGGTTTTATTTTTGATTTTACAGAGAAGCTCTTTAATAAAAACAAAAAAGCTGATCTGCTAGCTCTTGCTAGCAAACATTGTAAGATATCAGTTGGGTGAGGAATCATTAAAGAAGAATTGCATATTAAAACTCTGTTGTTTTGGAATACCAGATATTAAATTAATGAAGGAAACTTACTGCCCATTATCTTGGAAAGTGGCTACCATTCATGGCAAGGTTCAAAATAAAATCACAGAAAAGTGATTGTTAACAAATTCCACAGTCTTGATTCATTTTTTCATTCTCAGAGTGATAAATGTTTTCAAATGTCCACTTAGTATTAAGTTAAATTATCTACTTGAGACTGGGAAAAATAACATTCTTATGCTAAAATTTCATCCCATTTCTGCATTAGTGCTGTGTTCTTTTAAATCAAATTTTCTCTGCAAAGAATGAAGCAGAGGTTGTAATTCATATCTGTACGATTTCTCACAGGTGTGCCAAAGCCTACACCACAGGCTTTGATCCAATTTTCTCTCGAACATTCTTCTGAATATTTTCAAAATATTCATTAATAATCTGAGAAATTAGTCTACTGATTGTCTTTGAAATTCAGCTGTAAAATATCTCTGCCTTTCCATAGTTAATATAGTGGTAACTATATTTTGAAAAATAGTCAGTCACTCAAGTATGACCTATATCTCATAAAACTATATTTGCCATCTGTAATAAAGTTGTACTTTTTACTTTGTTCCCTCACTGAATGATTTTAAAGTGTTTATATGGTATCCTGACCACCCGTGCAGAATACAATGGCTTGTTGCTGCCTCTTCCTAATCACATACATTGTACCCACAGTTCCTAGTTCTTTCAGATGTTAATGCCTACCCACATTTATCAGGCATCATTCATTTTGATTCTTCCTTCCTTCAAAATTCAATAGTGAGAGCTGGCCAAACTCTACCTAGCTCGAGGGCTTCTAATCTTTGTCAAATCGGTGTGAAGAGATTTGTTTGGGGTGGAATTCCTCTTCTGCTCCACTTGAGGATCTCTTGCTTGCAGTCTGAGGCTCTGCACTGTACAGAGCTTTGCACTGTAAAGTGTGGAGAGTAGAGAATAGTTGGTAGTGAGTGACTTCTTAGGTGAAGTATGCTTCCAATGGTTTTTTATTTTGCAGATTTTCTGTGCTTAGCAAAGCCTATGTGCTGTGCTACTATCTAAATTATTTGCTAATTAAGACCCATGAATACCTCTTGGTCCTCCATGTGCCCATGGGTAGTTTTAATGGGGAAGTAAACTCAGCCAAATTCAGAACTGTAATGGGGTTAATGAGTGCAAAGATGATCTCATCTGGATGGAGGTAACTTTTGGAGTAAGGACCTCTGAAGCACCACTCTGTCACATATTAGGTGTTGAGATAAGCTCCCAAAGTTAGAAACTCAGGTGGTGCCTGACCTGTGGCCATGGGACACTCCCCAGTATGCAGAAGGGAGACAAGGGTGCTCCAGCCAGTCGCTGGTCTGGGCAGCAGCAGGACCAGGCCCATCATCAGTCAGGAAACCTTTCTCCTGTGCAATTACTCAGAAACCTTCTGCATTCACATGTGTGAGGAAGAACCAGATGCTCAGAGATATTCAGATTTAAGATAAACTGCTTTCTAGAATAAGCCTTTTTATTCATTGGGAACTGATGTCAATTATTGAAACTGAACTCTTAACTGAGACATTTCAGGCTACTTGCCTAAATTTTGGTGGAATGTATCCAGGCTCTAACACATACACTAATTCTTCTGGGTAGCTGTAGACACAGCAAAATTCATTATTTCCATGAAAGCACTTGCTAGTCAGTCTTTACCATACCATATCTTCTGGCAGCACAGACAGAAGTTTGTGTTTTTAATAACAAGATAGCAAAAATGTCAGACAGTGCTTTGAATAATGCATTTTGCAGTACTTGCTCAGGCTTGTTAAACCCAAAGTAAAATATAAAAACCCAATGTTGCTCTTTTTGTGAGGTTTATACCTCTGTTTTTTAATGGGAATTATCTTAAAAGATAAGTTCATTTCTTTTACATGCTACTTACTATGAATGCATCTTAAAATCTCATTACCACTTGCATTGTTCAGTTGGTATAAATTCTTGTAATCTTAACTCCACATCTCTGTGACTGGACTTTATCCTGACTTGGCCCTCCAGCCATTTCTAGCCTCATCTCTCCAAAAAGATGACACGACTTGCATCCTGTAGTGGAACCTAAAGATTTTACTTGTTCAGCTAGTGGTCAGATACTTCTAGTGATGCCAAGTAATTCATATGGACTTGAACCTAGTTGGGACTGATAGCCTCATTGTTACTCACATTCAGTGGAGGTAACCACATAGTAGCCACAGAATTGTACAAACCAGTGTCTATGAAATATTGTGAACAATCAAAAATTTTGCTACCAGCAAAAGCCACAACGGACCACAACTGCACAAAAAATATGCAGCAGCTTGACTCCTGAACATGTACAGAAATCACTGTAATTGTGTGAGTGTACATAACTCACTTCAGCATATCCGGCTAAGAGCTGACTTCAAGATTCTTTGTTTGAACTTTGAAAACCTTTCACAGTGTTACTCCTACCTCCTCATCCAAATGTTTAAGTCCCTGTACACTTAAATATCAAATCTTATTTCTTATTCTCAACTAGTAAATCTTATCTCTTTCTAAAGCCCTCTTGAAATATTAGTGTTATTGGGCATGTTCTGTCATAAGTATTACTTGGTGGATTACATTGCCAAAATACATTTGTGATCTGTCTGAGCTTAGTCATTTTAAATCCATCCATTAATACACATCTGCTCACAGCTGAGTAAAATTCTCTACTGTAAATGTAAAAGATGAATTTCCTAGCTAGTCATTTTGGTAGGTGTTTTCTGTATGTGCTTTTTGTGTTATTTACTCCTAGACACTGGATCTTGTGACTTCTAGATCCTGGATCCTATCCCTGTCTGGGATGAAACATTTTCTCTTGGTTTCCTTTGAGCTCAACGGAGTGGCTTTTGTGGGCCAGATTTTCACCTGTGGGGCCAGATTTGAAAGCTATCTGGTATCTGAGGGCATCACATGGCCCGAACTGGTGCATCTGCCCTGGCACATCTGAAGTCTGGGTCAAAGCCACGCTTGGGCTTGCAGAGAGAAGGTGAAACCACAACCAGCAGAACCAGCAGAAGGCTTCTTCTGCGAGCCTCCTTGCTCTGTCAGCCCAGGCAACTTAGTTGAACCCTTTCACGGATGTTTGGGAAATACAATCAAGTCATTGCGGTTGAGGGCATTATGAACAAGAAATTATTTTGTACCAGTATTTTGTTACTAGTAGTAATAGTCTGTATAGACATTTCTGCCTTGCTGCACCCCTTGGATAATGTGACTGGGTTTATCCCTCACTAAAATACTCCATTAAAAAAGGTACAAAGTTATTTCACATTTCCAGTGGAGAAGGAGACAATGCCAGATGAGACAACAATAGAAATTAGTTTGGTTTCTGTATACAACAACCCTTTAAATTTTGTTATCACACCTATTCCTGCAGCCTTTGAATGGTTAAAATCCATATTTCAGAACTATATCGGATTTGCTTGAGGGCGCCACAAGAAGAAATTCCCGTTTTCCAGATCAACCAGTCACCCAAATTAGATATTTGGAAATTAACAGAGAGCATCACACTGTTGAATTTATTTATCTCTTATACTTTGGCATTGCTTCTGGAGACTATTACAAGAATATGTGCTTGCAGCAAGTAACCACAAGAAGTCTGAGCAAGATGGAATCAAGGTTCATTTTCCACCTCAGATGGACTCTGGTGGAAAGGCTGTACTACACCTCTTGGGGTACCTGCCCCCAGTCCCTCTCTGCACACCTTTCTGAGTGAATTCAGAAGTCTGCTTTGAGTATCATGTTTTAGTTCAAAACCTAGGGCTCAGGGAGTAGTCACAGACTTCTTGTTTATAGCAGTGGCCAGTGGTCCCAGACCTATCTCCTGAGACGACAACATGGGTCCAGGAGGGATCCTGCGCCCTTCCTTCTGCATAGAAATAGTTCACACAGGACACTGCTAATTTTCAAAAGGCCTTGTATATTCACTGCTGTCCGGGTGACTGAGGTGTTGGAGAGGTAAAGTCCAAGTCTGAACGAATGCTGGCATGTGTGCAGAATTAAAGAATAAATCATCTTTTTATGAGTGGGAGAAAGCAAACTTCCCAGGAGATGTGGTATTCTGGGAGTCCTTTGTGGGCAAGTCAGCAGTCTGACTGCCTGTGGGAAATGCTATTTTTTGAGACATGGAGCACGGTTTGGTGGCACTTTTCATGGACATGTCAGTAGGATGTCTTCCCCCAAGGGGTGCACATCAGTTCCACCTTGACAGAAACCAGGACCTTAGACTGTGCCTGTACCTGCTGAAGCACCCAGCAGACCCTTCCTGAACCTTTCTGCAGGTGCCAAAGCTCCAGCACCAAGAGGAAACAAGGGCTTTTCTCCATATCATTGCACAGTCCCCACATGGCTGGATCCCACCAGGTCTTTCCCCCACTGGATAAGAAGAATGATCATCCCGAGACAACTCGCTCTCTGTGTTTCATATTTTTTCAACAGAATTTGTGTCAGGTAAGGGAAGGGCATCAGTGGGAAACCAGCCCCCGTGGACACCATTTCCACATGATGTCTCCAGGATGTCTTCATCTGTATGACATAATCATTCCTTGACTTTTTATCAACTGTAGGGCACAGTGGCCTGTTGGCTCATTTATAGGCAGCAACACCAAGTCCTTTCTAAAAACAGTCTGTAGCACTTACCTCCCCTTCACTGTACCTCTCCAAGCTGCTGGTCTGCCTGGTGCCCTTAGTGGCTGAGACAGAAAACAGCCTGGTTTTGTCCCCTCTGTTTTGCAAGTAATATTATTCCCCAAGGCTCTATACATATAAGAGTTGCTGTGTGCATTTGGCTTGGATCTGTGAGCTACTTCCCTGGTCACTAGTAAAGAGCAGCGTCTCTTGACCTTCCCTCTTGAAGAAAAATTCCTCAACTGATTCTGCCCCTGAAGCAGGGTGGTGTGTGCTACACTATGCTAGAGCTGGCAGCTCTGAGCCCCAGATACCAAGTCCCAGGGAGAGGTGCCACTCTTGCCTTCGCACTCTCATGCATCTTGAGCAACACACACTGACCTGCTTGAGGAGACAAAACTGTTCTGCCACCCTGGGATGGATGACACACTGCTATGGGGGCACTACTGAAAACACTGCTGCAGCAGCTGCTACTGCTCCACCTTCCATCCTGAAGAGTGTGGGGACCTGTGTGATAAAAGGTGTTTATCACCTCTAGATCTGTACAGTCAGCTGAGGACCCATCAAGCTTGACTCACCCACCCCAGCTTCATCCTTGCCTGCAGGAAGTCACTATGTCATCTGTGGTCACAAGTGAAACTGGCCTCATCTTTTATGAAAACCTTCCTCTCCCTCCAAAAATGAAGTGGCACATGTCTCATAAACCTGCCTCTGGTGGGAGATGTCTGTCAGGGCATAAAGGCAAGAGGAACACATTCAGGCACAGATGTACACCAAAGCAGATACAACTGCAGAAAAAAAAAAGGGGGAAAAGTTGGCTAGGGAACAAGTATTTTTAATAGTATTCCCTTTAACAGAACCTAAAGAGAAGTAACACTTCATTTTACCTTTTCTATTAAAGCAAAAGGCTCACCAGTGTCGGTTGTGTGCAGGTGCTATGCACAGTGGGAAACAACTCAAACCAGCATGTGTTCTTTGAAATATTTCTTTTAAACAGACACTAAGTATTTTCAGCTTTTGGAGAATGTGACTCAAAGTAACAAGAAGATAAAATATCACCATGCTGTGCAAGGGAGGATATGTGCAGTTATCTACAGTGATTTCATACTAATATTTAGCTATCATATAGCACTCTCTCTGCTGACCCCACTGTATAAACACTCAGTAATTAACCAGCACACTCCCTGCTATGCAACAGGTAGGTAATATTGCTCTTACCATTCCCAAGCTACACAGAAGGAATTTAGACAGCGAGATGACAAACCTTATCCAGACCCACTTGGGAAGTCTATGGCAAAGCAGAGAGTAAGATCAGTTCCTGCAAAATGTGTTCGCTTTCCCCCACTCTGCCTTTTATGTTACAGTCCAGAGACACGTAAGACTTCAGTGCAGCCCTGAGCAGAGAGGAGTCCACCTGCAAAAACTCCTAAAGCTGTTTCACACCACTGACAGTTTCTGGAGCAGACACGGCTCAGAGGGGAGCCGCGGGAGTGCTGTAAATCAGAACTCAGGCATATTGGCAGAGCTTTGTGGGAAAGCTTGCCTGGGGTCTGCCTGTAACTTGTTTTTCTCAGCACTTTTGATGCTTCTTTTTCCTTACGATGAAGCACTGCGCCCAGTCATCCTATGCTCATCATTTATTAATTGTCCAGTCTAATTATCACATTTAATTCAGCTGAGAAGGGGGTATGGAAACAAACATAACACAAGCAATGCCCTAATTTACTGTGGAGGGAAGCTGCAGACTCCCCACTGCAGGAATGGCTTGTGAACCTCCCACAGCCTGTTGTGCCCCAGCAGGACAGTGCTCGTCACCTGCCCTTCAGGAAGAAGCTCTCAGTTCATCCCATTTGTATTTAATGCCATTAGAAGCAGCAACCAAAATGATGCAAAATGGTTCTCAACAGAAAAAAACAACAGCAAACCAACAAACCAGACCCAATAATATTACACATGTAAGGATTAACTGCTCACATTTTGTACTTGATTTTGCTGTAAGCTTTAACTGATGAGGAAGCAGAGTTCATGGACCACTGAGATTATTTTCACCACAGGAAATTATGTGAAGGAAAAGGCAACCTTCGTAAGGAAATTGGTAAAATCTTGTTAAAACTTGAATTTACTTCAAGGATTGCATTTTTCTTCTACAAGGATGTCAGCAAACTTGGGAAAGTAGTAAAAAGCACCGTCCATTTTTCCCATTTTCCCCCTGAAGGAATCAAAATATGTAATTTCAGGGACATTTAGACAAAAGCAGCCTTAGAGAAAGAAACAGCATTTTACTGTCACAATATTCATAAAGTTTTGGCTCGGCTATTGAAAGAGACTGTTGATTTCTTAACTTCGTTGCATGGAAACTGCTTATGGCCTGTATTTTTCTTAGCCCAACACATTCTTATTCCTTAGTATAAAAGATATCCACTTAAACTGCAGCAACATTGCCACCACTCCTAAAACAGGCTGGTGCAGTGCAGTCCTGACTATCAGAGCTCACATCTCTCACGAAAATCAAACTGCATGTTTTTCCAGGTGCTGCCATCTTGGAAACAAGACACATGGGGACCAAAAAATGTGTTTCAGGACTTAACCTGAGGCCTACAATTAGAATTTTTTATTGAACCTAGTTATTGCAAATTTCTTTCAACTGAAGTGTACATTTGTTTAAACACCTTCAAACTCATATTTGCTCTGGCTGTTGAAGGAATGTATATTCTCAGAGTCAGTAGAAGAAAATAGTGCCATTTAACTGGCAGTGCAATTTCTTGTAACTGAAACACATTATTTTAAGCAGTCTAATTTTGCAGAGATTGCAAAGAGATATTGCAAATGTTTTAAATGTGCAGGGTAAAGTTTCTCCATGGAAATATGCTGTGCTGTACATAAGCAACGCAACAAACACATCCCAGTTCAAATGCCTATTGATACATATGCATAGCATGATTCAGAGCTCCTGTGTAACTCAGGCAGACTGCTACTGGCCTATTTTCTAGCTTACCTTTTTGCATCTTCAGCTGCCTTCAGATGAAGTTAACCCTGAAATCGAAACCATCCCTTTATCTGGAATTTTAAAGGAGTCTAAAAAACTATGCAGACCATATGCAAAACTCCCTCATCTTCCTTAAAAATGAGATTTTGGTTCCCAGTTTTCCCCTGAAAATGGGAACAATGATAACTCTTTTTGCCTAACATTTGCCTGTCTGTTTTACATGTTCATATAACTCTTAACCCACCTTGACTGAACCCTCCAGGTGTTATTCTGCTTTGAATAGCATAATACATATCAATCCAGACAACAAAATGCCAAGCTCCCAGCTGTTGTCTCATGGACCTCAGGGTTACGAGAGAACAGGCACCGACTCTGCAGAGCAACTCCTGGAACATCTCCCCATGTCAGATCAGAGCCTCAGCATGTGAGCTGGAAAAAGACTTCTGGCCTGTCCAAAGATGTTAGAGATATTCAGTCCAGCCCAAATATCCATGTGGGGACTCCTTTTCCGTTAGATCATGACAGTTAAAACATGAAGTGCAGAAAGAGAATTAGGTGTTAGGAAATTCTGAGTGCTGTCTAGCTCTGTGTTTAACCAGAACATAAAACACATAGAGAAGTGGTCACAGCACCAAGCCTTAGAGAGTTCAGGATGCATTTGGACAATGCTCTCAGGCACACGGTGTGATTCTTGGGGATGGTGCTGTGCAGGGCCTGGAGCTGGACTCAGTTATCCTTGTGACTCCCTTCCAATTCAGCACATTCTGTGATTCAGTGATATATCATTAGCAACTTTCTGTATTACAACATTTCTCAGATTTTCACCATGAAAATTAATAAAATGAAATTACAGTTCTTTCAAATGACAGTGCGTTGGGTCCTTTCTTGTATTTTTCTCCTAATCACCAGGATTTCTCAATGGACAGATCTTCACACATGAGCTTGAATGTGTCTTTGACAACATCTACTTTTCTTATGGTCCTTGTCATTTCTAGTCTGTTTTGGAAATCCACAGTGATATTAATATGATTTCAGGTATCATTTCAGGATACATCACTGCTAGAATATTTTTGCCAATGATTTTCTGAAGTGGCCCCAGCCACTGTTCATTCTGTAGTTTTATCTGATTCTAGATAGCACTTGAGTAACATGCTGCTATTTCCAACCCATCTGCCTGAGGTAGAGCATAAGTTTTATAACAATTTTGGCAGGAACAATAAAAAGACACAGGTATTTTCTGGGGTGGTGTTGATGCATCTGTACTTGTTACTCTTCTCCTGGTACAGTGAAGAATTTCCCACCCTTTATTCATAGTATCTGGCCAACACTAGTCAGATTGATCAATGAGGAGAAATCCCATTCCAGTGTAAGTCAGGCATAAACTGCATAATGGCATAAGAAGTCTCCATCTCTACTCCACTCCTTTACCCTGAGTATTTCTGCAATCACTTTCTCCATGAGGAAACAAAGCACTGAAAGTCAGAACACGTATGAGAGGAAAGAGAATCCCCCAAGGATTGGCAGCCAAGTTGAAAAAGTGACTGACTTTGTAGTAAGCTCTACAATTGCTTAAAGTGTCTTCACATGTCCTTCACTGATTCTGCCCCCTCCATCATATGTGGTCTTTGTTTTGCTAAAACATATGAATTTACTTCTCTGAACCTTTACAGTTTCTCTCTATATCCTCAAATATGTCTGTGGCTTATCACTGAGATTGAGACTTTACTCACAAACCAAGGAGCCCAGAACTGCACTGAGTGTCTAATCCCATAGGAAAGCCTCTTGCAGCACCTTGAGAGGAAAAACTACCTCCCTGAGAACTGATAAAATGCCTCTCTCTACGTGGCTTACAAACCCAACTGCATCTTTGCTATAACAAGATCTAAGCCACATCTGATTTGTTACCTATTATCTTCCCTAAATCTTTATAAACACAAATGCTTCCAAGTATTTCCCTCCTGATGATTAAGCAGTTAGGATGTTTTTTTCCTGAGATGTATGTTTGTGTTGTTTCCTAACTTGAATCTAATTGTGCTATTTCCTGCACATATTTCTAATCCTGAAAGTCCCTTTGGAGAAGAGTACATGTGAAGAAGACTAAGCAAACACTGGGGCCAGAAAAACAGGAACCAGAAAGGAAATAAAGTTTCACAGTTCCCAGGTCCCATTTATTTCATATGCACAGTGCAGAGTGTAGCTAGAAATCAGCACCATGCAGGCAGGCAAAACACAACTGATCCCTGAGAAAGAGAGACAGGAGAGCTGGTAATGCATTGCCAAGTTCCTTTTACACACACACACACACACACACACACACACAGATATATATATGTGTGTAAAAATTGTCTTATCATGTAAATAAAGTACTTAAATAAAATCAGGATCAGTTATAATCCCTGCAGACTTTTTCCAGCTCAGTATATTGCTGTTTACCATTAACATTTGTTTCCAATCTTTTATTCAGTTTTCACTCTACATAGTAAAGGTCATGTCCAAGTAAATGTTCCAAAGTCTAATAAGAAAGAATTCATGGGGTGTTTTCATCAGTAAAATATTCCATTGAAACCATTCAGGTACTGCAGTGATCTGCTTTAGGATTTTGATAACACACACACACATACGCAGAGATTTTTTTTCCCACAATTCATAGGTCACTTAGATTATATCACAGGCAAACTGGTGATTTGCTATTAATTTTTTTTTAAAAGATACTCTGCTGCTATACCTAATAGTAATGATTTAAATAATATTTTTCTGGGTAGTCAGGATCACTGTATCTTCTCATCTTCAAGATAAATCTTAGTAATAACTACAGAAATCTGTAATTTATCACATTTTAAAAAATTTATTGGCATGTACCTGAGACAGTGAAAAACAATTATTCAAGTGTTCCTCATCACACAGAAGGTGTTTAGTGTTAGGAGTTTTACTTAGAAATTAAGAATTATTCCATTCCTAGATCACAGAAACAGTTCAGAAGACCAGTCCTGAGAAACTCAATTTATGGAGTTAGAAAACTTGTTTAATGAAACCTTGACACTATTTTTTGTCCTTTAGACTACAACTTTTGTTAACACACAAAAAAAATTGGTCACAATAATCAAAATGTTCTCCTAGACTCTGGAGGCTTTGAGAAGAACCTAGATTATTTTCTAGCTCTACAGTGAAATATTTATGACATTTCCAACTTGGGTCAGTTTCAGTTTGGAAAATAAGTGGAGTTCAAGAGTTCTGAATAAGTTTCATTCTGTGATTTTTGCAGTATTCATAAGTTTACCGGGCTGAAACTCACACAGATCAAAACCAAGGAAAATGTTCCCATGAATTCCTGTGAAGACTGAATTTTTGGCAACTCTGCTGAAACCTAAAACAACCATGAGAGAGCTGCAATTGTCAAAAATTATTCATCAACATTTTCACTGTATATGGGTCTGTTTGATTTATACAAAATTTTCGATGTGTTAGGATGTATGAACTGTTTGCCTGTAACTTATCATCAACAAATCTCTGGGCAAGCACCAGGATTTGAGTGTCTGTCTTCTTGTGGCATTACTACAGAGGTGCTGAGTTCCTACTGATCTCACTGTACTGAGAGCTGTAAGCACTCCCCACCACCAACTGTGAGACCACTGGTCAAGAAAAATGCAGACATACTGGCTTGTTTGTGTCAAAACTGCCAAATTTTCAGTTCCCTCAAAATTTGTTGAAAGGCTTTAGGCATGTCTGCCGATCTGTGTCATCTGAATTACAAAATCCTGAGATGATCCTAATGTTTCCATGCCAGCCCAAATCAAACTAAATCAAACTGTACTAAGCCACCTGAATTTAATTCTTTTCTTAAACAGAGGAGAAATTCCCAGCTTTAATAGCAATAGAAGATGCTTTTCTTTGAGAAAAATAGTTCTAGAGGATCTGTATTCATAGCATAAGAGGAGAAGAAAGACAAGAAAGAAAAGAAAGAAAGAAAGAAAGAAAGAAAGAAAGAAAGAAAGAAAGAAAGAAAGAAAGAAAGAAAGAAAGAAAGAAAGAAAGAAAGAAAGAAAGAAAGAAAGAAAGAAAGAAAGAAAGAAAGAAAGAAAGAAAGAAAGAAAGAAAGAAAGAAAGAAAGAAAGAAAGAAAAAGAAAGAAAGAAAGAAAAGAAAGAAAGAGAGAAAGAAAGTAATATTAAAGTGATATGGTAAAAATAAATATATTACACTAATCCCCATTTCTGCCATTTTGTCGAGGTGAAAAAGTCTCACAATAGAAGCAAATGTGTCAAGTTTACAGGAAGGGGTTCAATGTGCAGGGTAGATGAGCCTTTATTCATCTCAGGCCCCCTCACTGTCTCTGTCTCTGACCTTCTCTTCAGCTCCTCACATCTAAGTTTCTTCACCCTCACCTAAAGGAAGAAAAATGTACAGATGGGTATCATAACTGTGCAAATAGTTCCTTTGTGAATATTTGGATTTCAGGAGTAAGAAACAAAGTTGAACTTGTTCAGCTTCCAAGGTTCTCAAGAGGTACCTCTCTGAGTTATAGTTGCCCCAAACAAACCTTCCATACATTGTATTAATCAAAAGGGAAAAATAAAGGAATGGCAAAATCTCTTCAGAGCCTTCTGCTTATGAGTGATGATCCTGTTAGTGAGCTGGAGAACCATTCCCCAAGTAACCCCCTAGAGCATTCCTGACCTGGAATGCAAACTGGGAAGGTTATGTGCAATAATAGTCAGGAGGAAAAAACCAAGTCATTCTTGCAAAAGACCACTTATTACCAGGTTGTACATGTATATATAACATTGTGAATAAATAACTAACTGGATGGTGTTGACAGCTTTTCTGTGTCTAGCAGGAATGAATGCACATTTAGATACAAATTGACAGCTGCTTTTGAAGTGGAAAGGCTTTCGCTTACAATGCTGGATCAGTAACTGTGTGAGAATTGCAAATCCATGTTTCCATGAACAAATAGCTGCTTCTAGTTTATGAAAAATGTAAGAACAGAAGGAAAATTGTTGTCTTGTGTGCTGCTCTTCTGCAAATTTCATATGCATGGAAGATCTTCTGTAGTGTAAGTCATCTGGTTTATTGGTAAACTAAGAAGCCTGAAGGGAGAAAGAGGACTGATACCACATGAGGTGCAGAAAGTTTCTTTAACTGCAGAATCTCAAAGCAATATTATTCTTTTTCCCTCTCCACTTCTCTGCTTATGTTTCCTTGTTCAGCCCACAACCTGTTTGCCCAGTGCTGTTCCAGTGCAATGCATAATGCAGAAATATTTGAAATGGGAAGCAGTTAGGGTTATTGTAACAGTAAGACTGAAGTATTTAGAAAGCAGGACATTTTAAAGTCAGGGTAAGGAGAAAGCAGCAGTTTCTGTTTCTCAGTTTCTGTGTTTCAGAGCTGCCTGACCACACTACAGGCATATGGCACAGTAATAACACCTATGGGGAGTGGCATTGCCATCTGGGCCCAATGGAGCTACGCTGATTTACCCCACCTGAGAATGCAATCTCTAATCTTTCACAGGTGGATTTGGCCAGAATGAGAAGTAGCAAGAAGAGGAAAAATGAAAGGCAGTGGTAACAAAGTTACCACAGCCTCTTTAGCTTGCAATGAAAAATCACTTTCAGACTTTTGCAGTCTCTTTTCATCTCCTTTTCTGTTCCTCCCTCCCCCATTTTTTCCCAGTCATTATCTTTTGCTCTGCTTGTCTTTCCTGATTGGGTACTTTGCTCATTCCATCTTGTGTGGTAGTGATGCAACCTTTTAGTGGATGTTCAGCCTCCTGATGGACCCGGGTCATGGCTGCAAAGCCTGTCCCTCAGACTGCTCTGCCCCTTATTCTGCTGAAAGAAAGCCATTCCTTACAGCTCTCTTCCTCACATATGACCACCAGACCTGTGGCACCATTACCCCCAAACTATCAACATTTAGCAAGTTGGGAGTAGGGAAATTTTCCAGTGGTCCAGCCAAGTAAATGCTTATGAGGACACAGAACATACACAGTACCTCTATGTATACACAGAGGAGATGATCTAAAAGTTTCCTGTTACTGTAGTAGAGCTACTAAATGGAAATTGACGGAATGTGAAGAACATTATCATGGAAACGTCAGCAAACAGACTAGCCTGTGGGAAAACATCACAAGAAAAGGAAAAAAGAGATCCCCTCTACATTTGAAAATTTGGATGAAGTGCTAAGCTGCAGGGGTTGGTTCTTGAACGAAATGTCAGTGCTTTGGGGTCAGTGACCTTACCTCTACAGTACTTTATTGGTAGTGTGATAGATAATTTATAGCTTTAAAAAATGCTGGAAGGACATACTCTTTCACGGAACATATGGTTTGGATTTGTACTATGTCCATTATTCTTATTTCTGACAATGTATAACAAGTCTATATAAATTTGTTACCAAATTGCTATTTTCTAATAGATATACAAAGCTTCCATTATTTGATGATATTACTGTCACAGGGGCACATATGTCAAGCCCAAAAGTTCCTATGAAATGTATGAGTATGTGCCAGGATTTCATTTGACATACAGACTTTAATTTTAAATGTAATCATATAAGCAATAAAGTTTCACTGTTTCAGCTTGAATTCTTTGTAATAATAGCCTTTTGTTTTTGTTTTTTCCTTCTTTTAAATAAAATTGACACTGACAGCATATTGGCAAGGTTTAAACAATACTGTTATTACAAGCATTTAATCCCAATAAAAAGGAAATAATGTCTTTTTTTTTTCTTTTAGTATTCCTTTGAAGCATTACTGCCTGATTACTTCATAATATCTTTATCTCTTAGTTATTCCTTGCCAAGACTGTGCTTCACTCCTCTGCCTGTGAAGAATGTCATTTTCTCCCCAGAGAGAAACAGAATTTCTTTCAGTGGCTGTGAAATTCTTTCCTATTTCTGATACTCTTACAAGGATCTCCAACAGTGATTTATCATGGGAAATGAGTTTTAATTACTACCATAATTTGCATTGACATTGCAACAATCTGTAAGCTTGTTTCTGTTATTTGGCGAAATGTGACTGTGTGCATAAGCAATAACTTGCCATTTCCTTCATGCTGGCGACACTGAGTTCCTGTGACCTGGAGAAATTAGTGCATCATCTGCTTCCTCATAAGTCAATGGGGTTTTGCCTTCAATCTGCATGGGAAAAGAATAAGGTTCCACGTAGGAAATTGCTGAATGAGCTGCTTTTTACACCTTTTTCTTTATAGAAAGCTAATCCTTTCATGAGATTGAAGAAAAAATCATACAAAACGTTTTGTTTCTCTCATTATACTATCCTAGCAGCCAAGGGTCACTGCTGAAATGTTATGTCTGCTAGAGACTGCCAAGGTTTGTCATTAAGCACGATCACTTGGGAATGCTCCAAACATTAATACTTTTATATTTGAGATAATGATATTTTCAGTCAAGCAATATGCATTTTTTGCCAAACCCAAGCAATGCAAATGCAGCTTCTCTTTGGTCGTATTGGCAGGACCGGTATCACATGGCAGGTGTCCTCCACAGCTTTGGTCCCCTGAGAGGTTGCTCTGGGGCCCTTCTGGAACATTTTGAGGTTCCCTCTTGACTTTGAGCCTGGGTTTCCTCTGCAGAGCTAGCCAGGGTTGTCTGGAAATGATGCACATCTGAGTCTTGTCCCAGCAGGAGAAACACTCCTGGATCCCACACTGTGGAGGAGGAATTTATCATTGCCTATTCCCATTATTCTGCCTCTCTGTTCATTTTATGACAAACCATAACAAAACAACTAGAAAATGTTCAGTATTGCCATTATTTGTAGTGCAGTTTTCAAACATAATTTGTTATTTTCACTTCTCAAAAATCAAGGTCTGTGACATGGCAATTCTCCTATTTTCACATCACACATTAAGTCTAACTTCACCTGCGCAACAAACACATTGAAAACATAATTACTCATCCTACTGCCACTGGAGATCAGCAATTCCCCATCAACACAGAAAGAAATCAAGAATGGTCTGTGTCCTGGTTTAAAGAACAGGTGCCTGCCAAGGCCAGGAGAGGCGAGAACCTCCCTGGGAATGGAAAATATGACCCCCTTCCATCCTAATTATTATAACTTTGAAATTACTAGGCTTTCAGGTGAAGATATGGGAAATGTAATAGCAGTTCTTTACTAGAATTTATAGATATATATATATATTTAACAAAGCAAACAAATAACAACAACAGCAGCAACAACAAAAACAGGATCCCGGCCTCGGGCACTCTCCCCTTGGTGCAGTTCCAGGCACAGCCACCAGGGGCGCTGCTGGCTCCCGGCTGGGCAGGGCGGGTGCGGTGATTCCTCCGCGCCTGCAGGGGGCGCTGTGCCGAGAGTTCGGCCGCCTCAGCCAGCGGGACAATGGCAGCAGCGATAGAAAAGGGGGTTCCTGTACAAACTCCCGGGGAGCAGCTGGTCCTGCTCCTCTCCAGATGGTAGCAGGAATCTCAGAAGCGGCAAGCTGGAACAGCAGAGGTGGGCACACCCAGGCTGGCAAGCAAAGTGTAGCAAAAGCTCTGAGGCCCACTGGGTACCAGTTTAAAGTGTGGCAAGAAAAGCCTCAAGCAGTGGCAGAGAACAGCAGCCATGCTCCCACACGCAGCCAGGAAAGGCTCCCTCAGCGCTGGGGGGAGGGCACTGGAGTCCTGGGTTTTCCCTCAGGTACCTGAGCAAATGGTGAGGGTCCTTTCCAGTGAGAGCAGGTGTTGAATAGGTCGCAGTTCAAAGGCTGCTCTTACAAGCAAAGGCTCACCCACAGCAGGAGAAGTAGTAAAGGGCTGAACTCTGCCATGGCAGCAAATTCTCCCCACAGCAGCAGCCTGGCACTGACCACAACTGTCTCATCTCCAATCCTGAGAGAGACAGAGAGAGCTAAGCCCAGCCCCTCAACCCCCAGCCAAAATGTCACCATATCTCTGCATTTCCCAAGAGGAAAAAAAATAAAACCAGCCAAGAGACTGCAGCCAGCTGCACTCTTGCCCCCACATCTTTTGTCTCTCTTAAGTATCCATTGTATCCATCATTCCCATCTCTTAGGAAACAAATGGGAGAAAATTCCCTGAGAGAAAGAAATAAGTTTAAAAAAAAGAAAAATCCTAACATCCAACGGTCTGCTCCTACGTTTGACAAACCTATGTCTTCTATTAGTAATAAAAATAAAAAGTGCATATAAACTACATTTCATGCAAAGATCCCTGTAGCATTACAAATGTTGAATTATCATCATCCTTGTTTTACAAATGGCCTGCCAGTGTCACAATGAAAACCATTGTTCCTTCAGCTAGATCTTTTTAATCACTAGTGGCCAAGGATGAGTTTAAAATTAAATTCCCATGCCAGGTATCAAACTCGTATTTAACCCTCCTCATTGTCCCCTGGTGATGTTTCATGCAAGTAAGAGCAATGAGCTTGAACATGTAGCTGAGTGCTGTGTATTTGTAAAAGAACATCCCTAAGACCAGTGAATATTCCATTCTGCCAACAGTTTGAGCTGTTCCTGGAGTAAAGCAGGACTTACCTCGTTGGGCATTCCTCAGGAAACAGAGAAGTACAGATATAAACATGGGGTGATGTCAAGAAAGAAGAAATCGGTCCACAGCATTTGTGATTTCAGAGCAGACATCCTTTATGAAACAGATGTCAGGGAGAGTCTGTCAGTCTTTTCTTTCTGTATGTGCACTGGAAGGTTCTGAGATCCTTTCACGGACACAAGACAAAACAGTTGGTAAGAAATTCATCTTTCCAGTCAGGTCATAGAAGGCTAATCTGTGACAAGAGAGCAAGGCAGTACAATTTGCAGCCTGGAAGGCATTGGAGGTGCAGAAGAACAGAGCAAGAGTACAGTCCTGAGCAGAGCCAGGGCCAGTCCAGGGGTGAGTGAGGTATCCTTATTGCTTCCTCAGACCTTCAGAAAGCTTCAGGTGCTAACTCAGCCTCCTTCTAGTCCACAGGGAACACCTGCAAGTGGAGCCCCTTCTCTGTGCTGATGGGTACAGTTCATCTCTATGTAACTCTCTGCTATATACACTCAAAAGCAATATAATTTGGAATATATTTTTTCAGGGACTCTAACTTCACACAGGAATGGAACAGAAACCCTGAAATAGATCTGACCGGAATTTTGGTCCAAAAGGATTTGTTAGATCAACGAGTCTAACTTCTGCTAGTACATACGCTAGAGGATGTCACAAATATATCTATTTCTATTCTTTGGTCTCAAAGACTGATTAATCTAGGAAATTTCAGTCTTCAGGTAGCTTAACAGTCAAAGCTACAAGCAAAGAATAGGGCAGGCTGAGAGCCCCAGTATCTACAAATCCAAGAGACACGGCAAAAAAGCTCCAGCATGAGAAATTTGAGGCAGCCCTTCACCCCCCACAGAACCTCTCTCAAAATGAGAAGTGAGAATTCCTTCTTAATCCCAGTTTGTGGATCGGTATTAATCTTATGAGCAAGAAGTGAGGGTTCAGGCTGAGAAACTTCAATACCATCTTAAAGCAGGTGTGCCCCTTCTGCATTCCCATTGCTGGCTGTAGTTGATCTCATGCTTCAGGGGAAGGCAAAACATGTTCATGAGCTCTGAAAAGCGTATAATTACCATTTGGGCTCTGAGAGGGAAAACTCCCTTCCCCGTATATTTGCAGAGATTGAACTATCTTACACTGAGCTGGAAAAGGCTTGAAGCAAGACTGAGACGTCCCACAGCCAATGCAAAAAGGGGGTGAGTATGGCTTCATACACTTACTAGCCTGTCACAGGCTAGTTAGTCTCCAAGAAGCTGTGACAAAACATGTATTTTTCAAAGTCTGTACTCCTTTGTTGATAGTGCAGCATTAACTTTGCCTGTACTACTTGTCAGCAATGATGGTTTCATTTTAATGTTACAGGGACGGCCATAGCAAAAGATAATGGAAAGAGGGTTGCCAATTATAAAACCCATTTTCTACTTTTGCTTCTTCCCATCTGTATGCTCATGTTTGCCTTGTCCTTTGAAACAGGACAGGCCTCCTCTCTTCAGCAAAATCTTGGCAGTGTTACTATCAGCTTTACAGCAAAGCCATGTGGGTGTTTATGGCAATAGTAGTGGTATTAAATACAAGAGAGTTACAGAAAAGACAAATTTTTGCTTCAGGACCTTGTTCCACTCCTCTGCCAATACTCCCAGTTGGGCAAGTTCTTTGTCACTTGTACACGCTGAGCTACTCCTTGGCACTGGTTATATAGTTTTTAACTTCTCCTAATGATTCTACAAGCCTGTGTGAATAGATGTATTTTAAGTATTACCTAGTTTTTCCAGTTCATGTGGAATATAGCAGTATCCTCATCAGAAGTGGGTGGGCTCTTGCAGTACTGATAGAGACATATTCCCCATCTTACTTCCTCCAGATTCATAGGCATTTTTTCATAGGCACTTCAATTATAACAATAAAAATATCTGTTGGATATCCATACATTTCACCAGCATGCATGGTGGATGCCCCCTGTAGGGTTCAATGCATGTACTAATTTGTCTCCCATGGAATTCATTCAATTCAGCTGAGACTGAGGTTTCACACACATGAATTCTAATAGAAATGTACAGTATATGTTCATAAAAATATTAATCTCAAGAGGAGTAGCCAATAAGTAAACTCTGGGAATAACAGAAAAAAATCCTATATTTTGTAAATTCAGAGGGATAAGAGGTATGAAATACATGCCTTTGAGTGTAAAAATGACATTGCACTGTCTTGTAGGTGATGACAATTTCAGTCTACATGACTGTTAATTAATCTACTTTTCCACAGCTGTGTGAAAGTGTCTAATAAGATACTTATCCCCTTATAAACCCAGATTTCAGTAATTTAAAATCCTAACACTTTTTTTTATTGTAGCTCAACCTAACAGTTCACTATTTTAGCCTCAGAGGAGTCAGACAAAAGCTCTCACAGAAGGACACAAAACACCAAACTAAATTCCTGCGTTTGTACCCAGTTCATGGAGTTTTATTAACTACCTGTCTTTGCATGGGTAGCCACCATCCTTCTGTGGGCAGCCCAGCACAGAGCTCTGCTGCAGGGACATCACACTGTCTGTGCTGTGGTTAGTCCTCAGGGGCTGCTGTAAGCCATACCCAGCAGCTGGCAGGTGGGAAGCAGAGTCTCTGTGGATGAGTGAAGTAAATGCTGTGAGGTGAGCAGAGAAGCTATTTCTTTAAACTTACACAGCAAGTGGCTGTTTGAGTAGGGAGCAGAGGTAGGTCTTCCCTTACTCTGCCTCCCAACAAGCATCTCCCACAAGTGTGTGTGCATTTCTCCTGTGTGGAAATCACTTCTTTCTGCTCAATTTTGTTAAAGATTTTCAGCCTATTCTTACTTCGAATTCACCTAGCATCAACTTCCAGCATTTCTACTCTGCTGTGCTTTCATCTTCAAGGCATTCTGTTGCCAGCTTGCCAACTTTACTGGCATTCTCCTGGGTATTCTGTATTTTCACCTCCTTTGGGTCCCCAGCAGCTGTTGGACTAGTGAAAAAAAGGGAAGTAAAATATTGGCCAACAACGTAAGTAGGGAAAAAGATGACCAAAATACCTTGGAAATCTGGGTAGAATTATTTCATACACTCAAAGGATCTTATTTTGATTTTTCTGTTTTAAACACATCTGGACTTTAGAAGGATGAGAGGTCTGAGTCCTCTGCAAAATCAAGTGAAGTTGCAAAACAGATCCAGATACCAGTGGCTGTGTGGCTCAAGGACTGATAGCTAGAAGCATTGAATATACATTGAAGTCCTTCCTTGAAGCCTGTTTCTGCCTAGAAATGATCTAATGCCATTATTGTCTGTTGGCTCACAGGCATACTGTCTCTGGAGTGCAGGAAATAAAACCTGGTGATGTTTGTTCAAGTTTTGGAGAGTGCTCACAGTCACTATTTCATGCCTTTTCAATAACTTCATTGGAGAGAACAAGTATGGAATGAAAATGCTCTCATTCCTCCAGACCAGAGTTGATTATAGCTCTAAGTCAGCACTAAGATAACTGCTCCGTGTTGCCTAGACAAAAAAAAAGAAAAAAAAAACCAAAACCAAAAACAAAAACCAAAAAAACCAAACCAAAACAAAAGCATAATGTAATGTTTAGTTTCTGTTCAGAGAAAAGTTTGCTTAGTTACTGACTACAACAGATATGTGGAACATGTGGCTCAGGCACATTCAGACCAATAGACTATGACAAAGACAGTAAGTCGCCTGATTTATCTGCTACCTGAAATCAAATAACAAAATAATAATACAGTTCTCTTTGTGGATCCTTGTGCAGGTTAGGGCTTTTAAGAAAGTATGGGCAGACACAACTGCCATGGGAAAAATGAAGATCTGTCAAAACTAGAAGATTTTGTGAAACTATTTGGGCTTTCTTAAAACTTTTGTTAGGAATTAAAAGAGAAAATTTTTAAAAGAATTATAAAAGTGACTGGTTTGATATTTTCTGATTAAATCCTTTATTTTTTTCCTATTTTTAAAATTAAAAATAGCCCAAAACTTTAAATGTAATGAAACCCAAAATGTTTTAGTTACCCAGAACTTGCCTCATAGATTTTTTTTTCATTTCAAAATGAAACCATATTTCATTGTCCTAAGAGGCTCATGAGAATGATTTTATCCTCTCTTCATATTTCTATCATGTGTTTAAATTGTCTTATTTTGTTGCATTCACTTCTTTATGTCTGTGTTTTGCCGAAAGTGTAGCACTCAAGTATTAATAGAAAAATACCTTAGGAAACAGAAGTTAAAAGTCACATTGCAAGTGTTTCTGGATGGAACAACCTTGATGTGATGAATGACAAATCTCGAACAAGGAATCCTATTTAACACTTGAATTCATATTCAACCTGCAGTGTAAAACAAAGTATTTAAAGAAATTAATGGGAAAAGATGAATTCACAAGAAGTCTTAGGTAATGGAATTTCCCTTTCTGTGCTCTTTCAGTACGTTTCACTTTGTGTCTTATTTGCTTGGATCCATTCATGACATAATATTCCCTTCCAGTAAGTTACCCTATCTTTTTCTTAGTATTTCTAAGGCACTGGTACATCTAACATTGCTTCACTGCAAAGATGCCAAGAGTTTGCAGGATTAAAAGATTCAAGCAGGTAATTACACAGATATTAAGGATCTTTACAGTTGTGTTACATATATTTTTCTTAATCCTACTAGGTGTAGAAATCCTCACATTTCAAACCAGAAAATGACTCAAAGGGAGAAACACCTATTTCACTGGATACTTAATACCTTAGCTAGTGACTTCTCAGTTGTCTGAAACATTTATGGTGGTTGACTAGTCTTTGCAAAAACTTAAATGAGGAATGGGACTAAATGAGATGCCATATTTATTCACCAGTTTTCTTCACTTACGTAACAGACTAAGCATCATGTAACAGAGAGGCAAAGCATCACATTATTTTCCCTGAAACCAAGATGCTTTGAATTCAATTAACTTCTCACAGAAAGACACGGCATGCTATAGACATTTATGCAAGTCGATGCAACCTCTAAAAGCTGAGCACCTATCCTGCTTTGATGCCCCCACCCTTCTCCAGCCCAGACTAGGTGACAGATGACCCACATGGTCAGAGGAAGAGAAAGCAGAGGAAGCATTGGCAGAGGAAGCAGAAAGCTCTTGAAGAATGCTAAGACCTCTAAAAAGCATGGGGATGAGTCCAAATTTCAGGGTCCTGAGACATGTCTCCCTTTCTGAAAAAAGTCAGGTATAGGGTACTGCACCTGGAGAGGAATAACCCCAAGTACCAGCACAGGCTGTGGGCTGACCCACAAGAGAGCAGCTCTGCAGAGAAGGATCTGGAAGTCTTGATGGAAGACAAGTTGACTGTGAGCTGGCAGTGCCCTTGTGGTATCCTAGGGTGCATTGGGAAGAGCGTGGCCAGCAGGTCAAGAGAGGTGATGGTGTCCCTCTGCTCAGCCCTAGTGAGGCCACATTTGGAGAGCTGTGTCCAGTCCTGGGCTCCTCAGTACGAGAAAGACAAGGAGCTGCTGGAGAGGGTCAGCAGAGGGGCACAAAGATGATGAGGGGTCTGGAGCATCTCTTTTACAAGGAGAAATAAGAGGAGCTGGGCCTGTTTAGTCTGGAGAAGACTGAGAGGGGACCTCATCAACACCTATAAATAACTCAAAGGCAGGTGCCAAGAGGATGGTGCCAGAGTCTTTTCAGTGGTGCCCAGTGACAGGACAAGGGGCAATGGCCATAAACTAAAATACAAGAAGTTTCATCTCAACAGGAGGAAGAACTTCTTTACATTGAAGGTGGCAGAGCACTGGAATAGCCTGTCCAGGGACATTGTGGACTCTCCCTCTCTGGAGACATTCAAAATCCATATGGATTCTGGCATAAACTAATCTATTAATTAATAATATATCTAAACTAAATCTAAAGGAAATCTAAACTAAATCTAATCTAAACTAATTCTGTGATTTTGTGATGACAAAGATGATATTTGGATAACTAAGCACAGTCAGTCCCAGCCTCATGCCTCTGCAAATCATTGTTAGCACATCGTACTTTATTATATCTCAGTGTTATCCCTTCACCTCACATACATCAATACAGCTTGTTATTCTTCTACTAGTGCATTTTGCCAAAATTCTCCTTCCCTTTTAAGAGATCTGGAGTGACAGCAAACAGCTTGGCAGTATCAGATAACCCAAAGACAGGAGTCGCTTGGTGTTCTGAAGTTGTGTCACGTGTATACACAAGTTACCTTGAGGCTGTTTTGTTGTTTCTACCAAAGCCGGCCTGCGTGCCAGATCACTATTTCACGTGAAGCTGATAAATGCACAGCTAGAGCATTCTTCCAAATGTTTCCAGGAGATCCTGGTTAGACAGTTCCCAGGCAATGGAGAGAAAGTGTTCCCATGCAACTCCACCCAGCTGGGCTTCCTATGCAGTCCTCCAACTCATCTTTTTCTATTTGGGATGTTTCTGTATCTGCCTCTAAGAGAATATTTACACAGGGGATTGCAAAACAGCGAGAACCATTCCAAACTATATGTCTTTTGAATGACATACCTTGTGCTTTGAAAAATAGCCACTGAATCTGCTTAGCTTGCTGTATAGGTGGCCAAGTTTCAGCTACCAAGGGTTCTGTTTGCAGCAAAATGGTTTCATATGTGTTTCCACAGACAGCATCCAGAATTGGAAAAGTATGATACAATTGATGCTGAGACCAAAGATGTCCTGACTGGCCTGTCAACCTGCCTAGGCACAGTTTCCCCAGCAAGACTGAGTCCTAGAATGTGGCTTCTTTCCACAGAAGTGTGTTTTCACTAAGCTGTGTGCTCTGATCAGAAATTCTTTAGCTTGAAGACAGTGAGGCACAGGCACAAATTTCTCAGAGAAGCTGTGAATTCCCTTCCCTGGCAGTGTTCAAGGCTTTGTTGAATGGAGCTTTGAACAACCTGGTGCCCTGGAAGGTGTTCCTGCCCATGGCAGGGGGTTTGGAACTAAATGGTCTTTAAAGTCCCTTACAACCCAAACCATTCTATGACTCTGTTCTGTGAAGGAAAAGACAGCAGCCCCAATTGGGCCACGAGACACACGCTGTCCTGAAATAACCCAGGGCCTGACTCACAGGCTCTGAAAGCCAAAAGAGAAATCCCAGCAAGGTTTTCTCCCAGGCTCTCAGTCTCGTTAAATACATGCAGTTGCAGAGGTGTTCTGAAAATATCCAAGGAAGTATGCAGCAACTTTCTGCTTCTTTTCAGACTTTAAACAGCTATAACAGCTTTTGAACTTTTGTTTTACTTTTTCTTCCTTTCATACAAAGTCTCCATCAATACAGGAGAGGAAAAAGATGGCACTCAGGTTCATTCCTGTTTTTAAATAAACCACACTGGTGAAGATTCTGTGACTGATGGACAAGAAGTTGTGTGATCTTAAAATTGCCAAGGTTGGAAGAGACCTTTAATATCATCAAGTCCAACCACAAACCCAGAAACTTTTGCTCACATCCACATTTCTGGTACATCCCACTGCCCCAAGCAGCACAGCCCTGCCCACAGCACTTCTCAGCAGCAGTCACTGGTGCATTAGTTAGCCTTGAACCATGCCCCAGGAATGTCCAGGACAGAAATGGACAGAACAGGTCCAGAGTGACTCAAGGATGAATGTAAATAGTTAAATGATTCTTGCCATTGTGAGTCTGTATCCTAGTCCCTCTTTATTTATCACAATAGATACTCTTGCTGCTCCGTGATGTGCTTAATCTGCACTCACACGTTGAAGTGGTCAATTTAAAGCTGTGGGGGTATCTCCAGTGGTGCTGCAGCTCTGGTGCAGGCTGCAAAGTGAGACCTAGAAACCCCTTGTTCTACCCCCTGCCATCTCCATGCCCCTCACAGCAGATAATACAATCCAGCCCTTGCTGCATGCCATGCCATTGCATCCTGTGCCCATCCAGGCTGCTGCCCTTCCAAGATCACAAGTGGCATTATTTTACTTCTCTTAGACTTTGAGCCTCTTGTGAAAAAACAGTCAAGCTGAGACACCACCTGAAGGAATTTGGACTATTTCTGCTGTGTATTTGGGCACAGAGATTTTATTTGCCTGTAATAAGAAACATTACCTTCTCCTCCCCCCAATAAAATGATTCCTCTAATATTTAAGTTTCAAGACCATACACTGTGTTTATAACCCTCAGGCCCTGAAGTAAAATAAGATTGAGTTTCCCTCAGGTAAGTACTTCCAGACACTTTATCTGCTATATCATTACAACTATACCCTATTTGTTACTGTACTGTGTAATACAATACTTGCATTATATTCCACATAAAAAGCTGTTTCTGCAGCATCTTGTCATCATTTCACGAACGCAGCTTTGAAGCCGTTTTGAATTCTGAATTCAGTGCATAACAGCGAAGGCTCAAGTGCACAACACCGTATTATTTACTCAGATGGGGTTAATTGCTGAATAAAAGAATGGTTCCTTTCAGTTTACCTTTTTACAATCTCACTCACACTGGATATGGAAGACAGGTAAGTCTGTGATAAATATCAAACTTTCTAATCAGAAACGAGCCCAGTCGTATTTGAAATCTTGAACTTAATCCAGAATCAGGAAATGCAGCCACTTGTGTTACTGTTGCTGAAAGAAGAAAATGACCTTTTTATTGTAGCTTACATTCACTATTGTACTTGTGAACCATGGGGAGTGAAGCAGAAGAAATGCAAGGGCTTTAGGAGACCTTCTTTTAACAAGAAAACTGAAATTGGGTGCAATAAAAATATATAGCCAATATAAAGGCTGTGATTCTCCAGGGGAAATCTGTGACTTTGACATGGATTCACTCCTAACAAATTATTCCTGCTTCCTAGCTACCATTAATATTTGCTTTCAGGCACCCACTGCCTTAAATTTTACTTGCTTTAGCCTCAGCATGGGTTCATTTGAATGTAGAAAAATTAATAATCTACACCTCTAACAGGAATATAAGAAGTGAAATGATACTATAAATTATTAAGTGGAGATTGACTTTCAGCAAACTTTTTTGTTTCTCAGCAATGTTCCAGGGCAAATGCCTGCTGGATTATTTCATAATGACTCTCTGCTGATGACTAATTTACAGCTGAACTGGAACCCTGGACCAACATCAGTAACAGAGTGCCATAACTCAGTGATGTACTCTTGGACAGCAGACAGTGGCACCAGAAGAGACTAAACGCTGGACCAGAAAATATGAGAATCATAAAGTTATATACAGTTTTTTTGTGATGTGGAACTCAGATGGAATTTATACCTTACCTAAACTAAGATTTTTACACAATCAGTTTATTGTGTTTATTATCAGTTTATCAGTTTATTGCCCTTCTGTGTCAATATTGCAGCAGTGGCTAGATTTGCCAAACTTACAATAATGTGTAGGTATTTAAATTAATGGATGGATTTTAAAACAGTTTTAAACTTTTTCAAATGTTTTAGAAATACTGAGAGCCTTACACATTCCCTCAGGGCTGTCTGATCCTTTTTTTTTTTTGCTTAGGTTTTTTTTTTTTAAATCAGTTAACTTAATTATCTAGAGAAATCAGAGCCTAGCTATGAGTGAAAGTTTAGGTTGATGGGTTAGGCAGTGGAAAGATGTGAGAGCTTTCTGTGCATTTTCACAAAGTCTCAGTATCTTTTAAAAGAGAAACAGCCTTGTCTTCTGATCCCTAGATCTCATTTTTCACTCTCTGATTTTTAGGATAAGACTTTTTTTCCTTTTCACTGTTTCTACCGTAAAATTATCTAAAATATACTTAAAATGAGATCAAAATAAAACTTAAAAAAAAAAGAAAAACTCATAAGAAGTTCCTTAAGCTTGCATGTTATTGAATGAGGTACTGACTTTGACTGAAAGGGTATGAAAACTCACACTCATACTTACTCAAAGGTAAAATCATACTTTTCTGGAATAAGGTCTTGTGGAATTTTTCTCATCAGGTCACCAGCTCTTACAGGTCACTGTGAAAAGTTCACCACAAGCTTCAGCTGGAACAAATGCTAGCTTTACCTAGGTGTTTTCTTGGCTGTGATGGGCAAGGATCATCCAAGGCCAGCACTAGCAATGCTAGTACCAGAAGATGGGAGAGTTCCTGAATAAATCCCACCAGAAGTCTCTGCCAGCAGTGCTTTGTGTGAGTCCCTGGTGTCCCACTTCAGCAACTGTGGTTACACTGTGCCCCCTGAGTAATACTGTGTTCCCATATCCCATTAATGTGTGAAGGTGAAGCTCTCTGAAAACAGCAATCATTCTCAGGGTAGGAAGCAAGGAAGCAATTCTATAGTCTCACTTTGCTGCAGTGGAGATTTTAATTTTTTTTTTTTTTTAAATTCAAGAAGAGGCAAAATAAGACCTTCTGAACTGAAAAAGAAGAGCAATGAAAAGCAAGAGAATACCTAAAAGTGCAGCGGTCAGTCTAGTAGTAGGGTTGAACTTCAGATCTGGGAGAATTACATCCATGTCAGTACTTGAAATAATTTAGATTAATAGAGGACAGAAGGAGACATACCTGGCCAAAAGAGCTGTCATGAAAAGCATCCATCACTCATGATTAGCCTTTACATGCACTAATCTGTATATGTCTCTAACCTGAGCACATAGCACTGACTGAAAAGCACATATACTGAAATATAAAACCAGACCAGAAATCTGCCTCTCTTTTTCTATGTGAATGTGTCTTCAAAAAATACCTGTTAGAGAGAAATTTCCACTATTTATATGCATAGAATGTAGTCATACTTGCTATTTCATGAACAGTGTCCTCCAACACAAACTCTTTCCCTAATGTTCCTAAGATGTATTTTTTTGGATTAGTCATGTCCTTCATGCATCTTAGTTTTGCTGAGCTAAGAAGGCTGAACTGCCTAAACATCTTCTCATACAAGAAACACCCTCTCTTCCAGCCATCCCATCCCTTCTGGATGAAGAGGACTCACACACAGTCTTTTCAGGAAGCTTTGTCAGTAGTGTTGACCTTTCCCTCCCTCTACTGGCACCTCCTAAGATCAAATAAACCTCTTTCACATGTATCATGCTGAGGAATCACAGACCCCCTGTAGCAGACCAGTATCCACTGTTTTTCCTTCTCTTCTGTTGTTTCATAGTAATGAAATAACATAACTGAAAAAATCTTGCATTTTTTACATAAAATTATGGCTTTACCACAAGAACTGTGTTATTTTAACCTCGTGCTCCTATTGCAGACCTCTGAGCTGATGATGCTTCCCAGTTTGATATCATCAGCAAATATCACTAATATAGTTATTTCTCTGTGTGTTAAAGCAATTCATGAGAACATTTTCTGAGATCAATTCAAAAATATCTTTTATGTACTCCGTCAATAACCCCTTCCCAGTCAGTTTTAACACCACTGCTAATTACCATCTCTGTTTAAAGATTTTTTTGCAGCTTCAGCACAAAAACTGTGCACAACATATTTGAACCAAAAAAAAAATCTCCCTCACAGCGGTTTTGTAGCAGAGAACAAGCATTTTGCAAGATTTTTCCTTCCGAATATGCATTATGTCACAGAAGAAGGTATCACGTTCAGTCTGGTTTGATCCATTTTGTTATATCCATTTTGTACTCTGTTTTATGTTTCTCCCTGTCTTTTTTGATTCTTATTTTCAAGATTTTCTCTAAAGCCTTGCACACTGTTGAAACACACCAAAGAAACCTGGCTTTTCCAGAATCTCTTTTCCTTCTTTTTTAAAGTTCTTCATCTCCACATTGGAGGCGGACCCTTGCTGCTGGACACCAGGAAGCTATCCCATAAAACTGCAGGATGGGGGTGTTGTACAACTCAATTTAAATCAAGAAACTCCTATCCTGAGCTTCCATCTAAGCTCAAATCTCAGGGACTATTTGTCCCTCCTTCCCCAACTGTGTTGGATTCACTGTCGATGTAACTCTTAAGTCAACAAGCAGGGAAGAATGGCTGTTAACTTGCTGGTGTGGCATTTGGAAACATAGCATGCTGAATTCCTTTAGTCTAGTTCCAGTTGTGATTCAACAATGACTTTGTGATGGCACAAGAAAGAGTTAACAGAACAAAAACCCAAGTTCTGCTCCAAGTATTTTTACAACTTTCTTTACGCTACAGAACTGTGGAGAAAAACATCTCAAGGGTTGCTCTTTTTTTCCATTAGGTTGTCTGCTTTTACAGGTGTTGAATTGCTGTAAGATCTGAAAATCTCCATACATGAAAATGTGATGGTGAGATGGTCTGGAACTGAACCACTCAACCTGCCTGACCCAATGCTTGCAGGTTTAAAACACAGTCGCTTGCCAAACTGACAGTAACAGTCTGGAGTATGAATGCCAATACTATGAAAGCCAGAGACAGAGTTTTCTCCCTGGTAGCTGGTTCACCTTCTGCTCCAGCTGTCCTGGAGCAGTATATATGAACTCTCTTCCTCAGCCCTTAGGAGAAGAGTCAAGTGGTCACAATATCTACTCACCAAACAAGTGCTGAATTTCACTTGTAATCTCCATAATAGAAGACAAATCCAGCAAATTCTTTCCTACAAGTGTTTGCAAAATATCTTTAAAATTGAATAACTTATGTACCATTATTCTGCCAAAAAGCTAAATCAAGATTAATATTTCAACTCAGAGTGAACAGATATGACATTTTTGGTGCTGAATCCTCTCATGGCCATCTGATTCCACCAGACTGCTGCCATGTTCATGGTATTACTGGACAATTCACTTATGAAGGGACCTCACAGGGCTTTTAACTGAGCCTGTTGCTCCAAGAATGGTCAGCTGTTGGATCAGCCCAGAGGGCTCAGGAATTTATTGTCAGCTCTTGAAAACCTCTGAGGCCGGAGATTGTACAGTCTCTTTGGTAAATTGCTCCCCTGCTTGATGGGCCACATGGGGAAAAGTTTCACCTTTTACTCCATTGAAAACCCACTTTATCCAATGTAATTGTTATCTAGTCCTTTCTAGGTTTCCTGAACCCTTTACCTTCAGAGCTCTTCCCATGGGATCCCATCTACCCATTACTTGAATGAACCAAAGCCTGGATCTGTTCCCAGCTAGTCCCCCTCCTCACTCCCCTCAGGATCTTCAAGTCCACTGGCTCATGGGCACTACAATAGCAGTAGATGATACTGCTTTTCACACTGCCAACCATTTCTTCCTCATAAATAGCAGATCTAGCTCTACATCATATCATCCTGATAGAACCATTCTGCTGAGAGGCGATCCCTGATTCTGTCCAGAAATGTCTCTGACTGTAGCATCCCATATTGTTGCTCTTCCAGAAAATGTCAGGAGATAGAAATACGCCATAAAATCAAGAGTCTCTGATCCAAGAACTTTCCAGAGTTGTTTAAAGATGGTTTTGGCCACTTTCTTACCCTCTTCAGGTGGTCTGTAACACAGTCCTACCAAAATGGCATACTTAGCTCTTTGACCCTGGCACACAAGATCTCACTCAGCCCATCATCCATCCCATACAAAAGCCCTATATATTAAGACTGTTCTTTAACATGGAGAACAATGTACAGTCCTCTTCTGCATCTCTCCTGAAGAGTATGTTGTCATGAGAGCCTACCCCATCATATCTGAGTTATTCCAGTGATGCTGTAGCTTTGTAAATATGTACAGAGCTCCTGCTCCTTTCCCAGGCTCTGTATACACCAAAAACAGCTTTAGCCAGTAGTGATGGTGAAATGACAGAGTTTTCAATTCTCAGAGAAGTAAGGAGAGAAGTCAGCAGAACTGCCACCTCAGACTTTCAGAGGGCAAGCTCTGGCCTGTTTAGGAGACAGGTTGAGACAGCGTATGTTTTTTTTCTTTATGCAAAGAACTCCCTTTCTCTGGAATTCACAGAACTCATTGCATTATTGTCCTGAAGTGTCAGCCATGCAGAATAAGAGCACATACCACCACAGAGAAAGCACAAGGAAAAGGAAGGTGGACAAAGGTAAATAAGGTCCATACACATGATTAAGCAAAATATTAATCCATTTCATTTTTTCTTATCTCAAAGAAGATGTTAATCTATGAGGAGGAACCTGAATGAATTAAGAAGATAATATATGTCCTTCAAAGAGCTAATAAAAATACTGTGAGTGTGTTGTCTATTTTGCATCTCCCAACATATTTTTTCTGTTACTAGAATGTAGAACCTGTGCATATTTCTAACGTCTCTGAAGCTAGCCACAATATGAAGCAGATACTGGAGGATGTCCACAGATGACCAAGGGAATTTTAGTAATGTGACTGATTTATACTGCCAGACAACAAAACATGAGCAGGCTGATGGAGTAAGACTTTCATCATTGTAGAAATGCTTGAGGCATAAGTCGAATTATTCCCAATCTCAAATTAGAAATGTTGGGTCAATTGAACCTGGTTTGTCCCAATGTGAGAGTTGTTCAGTGTGACTTGTTTCTTATGATCCTGCCCTATACATTAGAAAAAAATATTACCTGTTAATTTTTTTTCTGTTTTTCCTTATTGATGCTGAATCTTTCTGACCAAGAAACACCAAGAAGTTGAAGGTCACTCAAGACTTGATCCAGTCTTTTGAGACAGAGTCCTCAGACAGACAGAACCACTTTTCTTGCAATTTATTGGCCGCAAAAAGGAACAGAAGAGAGGAAAAGAGATGGCCCATGAAGAAAGGGTGTTCTAGATTGTATCTGATCTGGAAAATCACATCTGGAAAGGTGGAAAGTCAAAAGGCTCAGTTTTGCCCTTTAGGTGTGGAAAAGTGAGTATGTTTTATAAATAACATGTTCTTTCACTTGAACAAAAAATAATAGCATGCTGCACATGACATTCCTTCTCTGAATAGGTGAGAGTGACATTGGGGTAGCAACATCTGAGCTGAAGAGGGAGGTGAATCAAATTCTAATTCTTCTTGCCTATCACAAAAACTGCAGCTAGAAATGTACAAATCAGTCTGAGCAGAATAACAGCCCAGACAATTCAGTAGTTTATTGAATATGACTACGAAATGCATTTTGTTTTCTGCTTTATCAAAGATACAGATATCAGACAGATACACTTACCAGATACAGATTTTTGACCTGCCCATTTTGTGCTTTTCAAAGGTGGTTTGGTTTTTTGTAAATTTCTTTTCTATAGCATTCCATTAAATTCTATAACATTCTGTTCTTTAAGGATTCCTGGTCCTACTAGCTAATTCAGAAAGGTCCTCTTGGTGGCCCATCAGACAGTCTGGCAGGCAGCTCTGCCCAGCCCACTGTCTTTTTTCTGACCCTGACTGGAGATGGAAGTAGTAGAGAACAAAATCAGTCCAACATACAGATCCAAGAGCCAACACACCCAGATCCAACAGTTCTTCACCTGTTCTTTCCCATCTGGTATTTAAAGCATGGACTGCCATAAGTGGAACCTGGAACCTAATCTGCCAGCTTCTGAAAAGATGGATGAGCTTGTGATAAACCCATTAGATTCTGAAGGTCTCCCCTAGGGATGTATTTAGCACTCAAGGGATGTTTAATGACATTATTCAATGTACCAAAATCTCACATTTTCTTCAGACTTTGGCATTATTCTGTCCTTCTTTCCCAGTCTTGAGAGGACAACGAACGCAGATTTCCCAATGGTGTTATTGATGTGAAAGTATCACTAGAATCAACCGATTGAATATGGGCTGTCAACAATTAACAGTATTACTTACAGGCTATTTTTAACTGTACATATTGTGTAGATAGATGAAGTACTCAATAAAAGGAGACTCTCTGCATCTTTTATAGCTCATTTGGGAGAAAGGAAGGCTCATCTTCTCCAGTCTGGTTCTGTAAGACAGACTGAGCTCTGAGGTTGTGGATGATCATGCCTGGGAGAATGTGAGAGTCAATTTTTCATCACATATGGCAGTTTGGCTACCCACGTGGATGTTTCAGCATCCATGATGGTGCAGAACTAGAGAAATTACTCACCTGTGATTTCTGTGGCCTCCTTCCAGCAGAGATTTACAGCATCTGATGGTGAGGCATATTTTAGCTATTCCTAATGGATATAAACAGCCCAAGCTTGAGTCATTATATGTTCTTTTGGATGCATCAGCCTCAGATACATCTTAGCTGTCTTGAAAATTTGAAGTCTCACTGCTTTTTAAAGTCTACAGTATAAAAAAACAGTTTTACAGTGATTTATATAAGGCTCTTTCCTTGATTCACATGGGTTAATCTCTGCATATTGTTGATGTCTATCAGCGTGTCTGTTCAATAGGGTGAAAAAAGTGTGCATCTCAGAAGTGAGGAAAAATGGAGAAATTTCCTCATAGTTAGGGGTTTGAAATTATATTCTTTTAGGCCCATATGAAGAAGTTTTCAAAAAATCCTGCAACCAGTGTATTTTCTACCTTTTTATTTCTTACATGCACTACACCTATGTAGATGAGAAGATAAATACTCCTCTTTTCTTCTTGATTCTCTTTGGCCCCCTCTCTCCCTTTCCAGGAGTCCAGAAGAGATTGCTGAGGAGATCAGACATCTTCTGACACGGCCTACACAGCAAGGACACAAAGATACTTCAAATGCTATATTGCAGAAGGTATTGCTGTCTGTACAACAGGCAGATTTCTGCTCAGAAAGCTACAAGCTGGGTTAGTTTGCTCTCCAAATTCCACTGCTTGGAAAACTCCAGTTTGGTGGAGAGGTTTGGCACAAAGCTGGGACTGCTCCTTTCCTATCCTTACTGCCACGGAGGTGTGGGCAGACAGGACAAGGTGAGAAGGGATGGTGGTGCAGAGCTGCTTGGGAGGTGCTGCCAAGCAGGGCTCCTTACAACGTGGAGCTCTTCCTCAACTGCATGCTGTGGCAGCTCTTACCATGCAAGACACACAACAACTCAGGCACACCAGCATATGTCACGGAGCTGGAGGGAGGCCACAGGACTGCTACAAACGGGTCAGGCATGTGCTGACCAGCAGGGAAAGAGGTGAGAGACAGAGGGATGAGTCTGCCCCAAAATCATCTTCAAGATGTGCCTGTCAGCAGAGAAAGCATGCTCAGCAGCTCAAGTACTGTGCAACAGATCACAAGCCTCGTCAACTGTGCAAATCTTGCACCTTGAAATTGAGGTTTAGGCTCAAGGAAAGGCTAAGCAAATGCCAGAGGAGCTCACTCTGTGAACTTCTGACCAGGGACCAGATTAACTTTCCTGCTGCTTTATAATCACAGATCTACACTGCACACACGACAGAACCTGGAGTGGTAATGGTTTTCCACACATAGACAGCTTTGGTGGCACTGAATGCTTCTGCACAAGGTCCTCAGCCTGGTGCCTCAGTCATCTGCTGACACCGTATGGAAATTGAAGCCAGTTTGATATGTCTTCTAAGCAACTCATTGCAGGAATCTGACTTCTAGTGTCATCCCAGGAATCCTGTTGGCCCTGGAGCCATTACCACCCCCCTGTGGGGGGGAAGGAGCAGGCTCTGCAGCCAAGCCTGCAGCCTGCACACAGCACAGCGTGGGCTCACATTCCTCCTGCACAGCTGTATCGTGTTGCTTTCGTGGTGCTTTGCATGGTGTGAGGACAGTGCCACTGGCAGGCCTGAGAACTCCTGTCTTCTTCGTCACAAAACAGTGTTTAGGACCAGCTTCAGTTCCAAATTTGCAGTTCCTCCATCTGCACTAAGTTGCAAGGGGGAAGCAGGAGGTATATTGGGGTGGGAACTCAGTCCCTGCTGCCAGCTCTGGAGCTGAAGGAACACTGTGAAATACAACATTGCCTGGTCTGCAGGGGGAGAAACCTGGAATCTCTGAGCTTTAACTGGATTAGTTACACCCCATCAAACTCTTGTGGGCATTTTATTATTCAGAATTAAAGTGACCTGATTTCAGCATAGCTTAATTCCACTCGTAATGCTGTGAAGGCTTTATTACAGCTGGTAAATCCTCTCTGCATCTCTGGTTAATTTGGATTAACTTTCTGAAGAGACCTTCCATGCCTGAACCCTGCAGGTGGTCAACTCAGTTATAGCATCTGTCACTTCTCCCTGCTAAGAGTGCCAGGGGAAAAACATGTGCCGAGACGGAGTGCTCCTCACTGCAGGCTGAAGGAGCAGGAGAGGGTCAGCCACTACTCCCCATGCAAGTCAACACTTAAAACACCTTTTTCCAGAACTTAATGGCCAGCTGCCTCCTTAGGCAGGTACCACATGGTCTCGATGTCAGGGCAGCAACACAGGAGGGGAGACTGCCTCCCTGGAGCAGGAGATCCTGTCACTGCCGCTGCTGTGAGAAACAACAAGGGGACTAAAGCTGCCCTGGCAGCATCTCGTTTTCTCAGCTGAGAGGTAGGGAAGGAGGTGCACCTGTGTGTCTTTTAGCCGTTTCAAGGTGAATGGCTTTGAGATGCTCTCTTGGCTAGGATTCCTCACTTGCAGGGCTCCTGCAGACTGCTACTTGGCAAGTCTTTGCACAGGAGAGTTGATATTTCCTAAAGATGGTGAGTCTAATGGTCAAGGTGACAACCTTGTGTATCCAAGTGTATCCAGGGCTCAGCAGCTGAGCAGTCATTCCTAGTTTAGGAATAACATGTTAGACTTTGGTCTCACAGATCTGCCACAGCCATTGGGCTTTTCTGCCTCTCTGGTGTGCATGCATGTCTATGCTTTCCAAAGTGACCAGAAAGGCTCTGGTTCTGCCTGAATCTGAACATTATTCACTTCATGAATATTTGTCTAAGATGTCTGGTTGTTAAGGCCAAATGAAGCCTTCACTTCCTCTAAAAATATTTGTGCAATGACCTATAACTACCGCCAACATGCCTGCCAGCAGTTCATTACATGACATCCCATTTTACAATTAACTACTATCATTTGATAACCTCTCGAGGTTAAGAATACAGATGTAAGATCTCCAAGATTCCTAATGGGAATACTTCATGTCAGAAGTATGTTTCCCTTGAGGATGACATCACCACAGGGACACATATTTCAAATATTTTGGCCACCATGTTTTGAAAACTTGTTTGGAAATACAAAAATGATTTTTGAGCCCTGAAAGAGCTATTCTATTAGTCTCAAGTAAACATACTACCATTTAACTCTTTGGAAAGCCTTGAGCAATAACAACACAATGTGTCACAGGAAACAAAATAAAGAACTGTAATGTAGCTAAAAAAAGGATATGTTTGATGTATATTTTTGATATTACCTGAAAATAGTTCTTTGCTGAATATGTCAGGTTTTTTTGTGATGAGGGAGTTCAAATGGAGCCTGAGCCACAATTTCAGAGTAGGATCCTGAAATTTGGGGAGTTGAACACTAGTTGAACAAATGGTCAGTGTACACAGTATGCCATTAGCTAAACTGAAACACTTAGCCTGAATCACTCCCACCTGTTGAGCTCTGGAGAAAGTCATAAGTAGCTGTAATCTTGCCTTTAGTTACAGGCAGAACTTTCATTAGTGCCTGGGTACTGAAGCTAAATCACTTAGCTATTAAATTCACTAGAAAAAGGTTATGTATATATGTGTATGATATACATATATCCAAAAATACATATGTATATGTTTTTGTGTGTACGTATGTATATAATTTGGATATACAGTTACATTAATAATTTATTAGGAATTTTGCCTTGGGGATTTTTTTCATTCTTTTTTCTTTTAATGTCTTCTCCACTTCAATTTATGATATGTTTTATATGTCTCCGATTATGCAACTGAGGAAAGCAGACTATGAAATGAGCAGCATTTACTATCCTTTCAACTACTGAAGGCTCCTTGCACTCATAAATATAGCTAAAGTTCAGTGTATTTAAGGATGCTATCCTAGTGAGGAAAAGTACAGTTCATGGCGAAGTGCAGGTTAAAGATCTCTTATTTAAGGGACTGAAATTAATTTAAGTAATGTACTTAGGGACAGGGAAGCAAAAATTCAGATTCTTGCCCCTCCTTTTTGGCAGAAGAAGCAGGATGTAATTCAGCTTGGGCCTGTTACACGGGCCAACTATATTCCACCATCAAGGCCATTATATATGAGGTACGACACTTTATATGTGGGACGGCACTTATTAAATGCAATTTAATTACCTGAAGTTTTTCTTGTCACTGATGAACAGGTCAATAACTGCTTTAAGATGTTTTCTTACTTCCCATATTCATGCTCGATTAATTACAAATAAGAGTTCATGAAGCATTAGACCATCATTCAAAAGGTAGAATGAATTAGCATTATCTTTATAAACCTACATTTGCTTATTAATTTGACAATATGGTATGCAAAATCACCCGGATGACATCCCAGTGACAATTTTTAAATTAAAAATGAATATTCAAGTCTTCATTTAATAAAGTAAGTCTGGTCTAGGTGTCAAATCTCATAAATGTTTTTTGAAGGCAGCATCCTAGAATTGCTTCCATTCTCAAAGACTTCAGAGAACTTCTAAAAATTTGATAGATGACCCCTAAAGATTTGTTACATAGGGATGATAATAGGAAGCCATAATTTAAAAATTTATTATAACTGAAACCTTAATGTAGAATTAACACTACTTATCTTTGTGACATAGTTTGAAAGCCAATGGTGGTATTTGACAACATGGATAATTTATCTGAAGCTTTAAGAAGGAAAATATACTCAGTTCTGCTTTCAACAAAATGTATTAATATCTATATAATACCTATATACCTCTATATAGACATGTCTAATACTGTGAGACGTATTAATTACATTAATTTTTAATGGAGTTGTTAAGGTAGGCTGTAGCTCACTTCCAACAGTTCAGACAGCCAACAGTTTGGGTGCTTTGATAATGCACTGGGCACCTGGTTCTCCTTCCTTATGTGTCCAGAATCAGACTTAGCACAACTGGAAGGCAGACTTTGAAAAAGCAAATTGCATCATGTTCACATGAAAACAAAATACCCGTTCTTTTAAAAAACCTGTCAGCTAAACTTCCAGTGAAAAGTGATTTTCCACCTTATTGGGAAATCTGGACATAGGCTTTGTCTTAGTCTTTCTAGAATGGTTGCAAAAAAACAGATGTGCTTTCTGGACAGAAAAGCTGAGCTAGAGGAAAATATACATCTATCATATGGGATTTACATTTTATATTGCTGTAGAATTGTCCCCTTGTCTGTCTTGTCCTGCAAGATAACTATCTTTTCTGTAGGGGTGACTGCCTGCAATTCTGATTTCAGTGAAACACGTCCAAAAATAAAGCATGTCAAGAATGGGACGAACACTCCCTATGTTTGGGGTTTTGGTTTTTTTGTTTGTTTTTTTTTTTTTTCTCACACTCCAGTCTCATTCTATTTAGGCTTTTATGTTGCACTTACCAATTGAGTTTTTCAGTTCATCAGCGTGATTGCAGACTAGGAAGACACTCTGATCCTATTAGGCAACATGGCTCCTGCCTGCACCTTTTTACCATGTTAAATATGATCACAACACCACTGTTAAGATTGCATTGAATCTGTTATTCAGAAAAATACCATCACTACCCTTAATTAATAAACAAGAAATTCAATGCAGAAATACTGAATTAAAAAATTTGCCTAAGATACAGAGGCCGGGTTAGCATGGCTACCTCAAATCAATCCTTTTATTATGAACACCAGTGTAAGAAAAGAAAAGAAAAGAAAAGAGAAAAAGAGATAGGCAGGAACTGAACTTTCAGTTGATAGACACATGAAAGTGCATAAAATACGCATTTGCTGGCCTAACAGCCCATGAGAGAATGTTACCCCAAGAAGAAATGAAGAAATATTTGAAAAAACACAGTGAAGCTCACAGAGTGATACCAAATTAAATAGATTTCATTTTTAGTTTTTGACATTACTAGACAATGGACTTCACAAATCACTAACACACACTGATTCTAACGTGACCTAAAAATTATAGGAACTTAGGAGAAGGAATAAAACCCCCTCAAATTCAGTTTTAAAGTACAGATGTCTTTGTTTTTTCACTGGCAACTTCAACACTATTGCCTTTGGACATTTTACTTTTAAGAAACATCTGTCCAATTTGGATCTGTCATACTGCAACTGTGATTAGTTAGAGATGTTACAAAAAGTGAAATTACTTATGCAAGTCAAGTCTACAGAGTTAGTATATCATGAACACAAAGTAATGAACTTCCTGAAAACAAAAATCTGAATTTCTCTGTTGTCTTTTACCCATGGACCCCAAACCACCTGAAAAGCATTATTTAATTACATATTGCTCAACCTAGAGACAAGACATATACCAAAAACTCAGTGAGTCTCTTCTGAGATGGAAAACAACACATATCCAGAAGAAATGCAAAGTCATAACTTAGGAGGATGTGAAAAGTCACTGAAAATTCAAGAGCACATAAGTAGGGAGCCCTTAAATTATTTAGTTACATGCTAAGTTTTTTGGGTCATAATCCATGATATTTAAAACCACTGGTGGATAGTGGGGGGGGGGAGGGTTCCTCCTAAAATATGACAGTGGTAACCGTTCTGTTTTAAATCTCATTTATGATAATTTTGAGATAAATTTTAGATCTGGACAAAAATTTTTAGACAAATAGTTTACTCACCAAAAATGAAGGACAACTGAAGCTGTTTGAAAGTTTGGATTTAATTCAGCAAATTGTTTCAGCTAAACAATGTGGGGGAGGAATGTGGAATTCTGAAAATGTGAAACATTCTGTTCTAACATTATCAAAATTACAAAATTGCTCCTTTATTTTCTTCTTTTAATTAAAGCATTAGAAAAAGTGGGCAATGCAACCAAAAATGAAGAAAAGAGAGTGACACACCACAAGAAAAACCTGGAGTGTGTCACACTTGGAAGCTTTTCAGTCTGACTATTCCCAGTTTGTGCAAGAAAGCCTCCAGACTAGAATGAGCTTTACCACAGAGAATAAGGATACGTGCACATTCCACATATTTCTCCTGTGAGTTAGAGCAAAGATGCACCAATTGAAAGCTGGAAAATGCTATTAGTAAATTCTACCAATTTGATCTCTTTGCTCATCTTACATAACCTGCTTGATGAAAAGCAATTTAGATGGCTTCTCATGGACTCTTTTTGACAGAGCTATTTTTGCACAGGTCATCTTCTGCCTTTTAGTGGTTTAAAATATTGATCAGATAAAACTATCTGTACTCTTGAATTTACCACTCATTTTAGACAAATGCTTCTCTACTATTGCCTGGAGCTGACAAGTTCAGGACAAAGTTAAAGTTGCCTTACCTGCTCACAGGAGGACTATATCACAGCAGAAGAGACACTATCTAGTGACTGAGAAACACACTTTAAGTAATTTATTTCCCACTTGGCAAAGGATTGAGATATAGCTTGCTTGAAATCTGGAATATCCCTTAAATATAGTACATATTACTTAAAATGAGGGCACTGTGGCACATATTGGACCAGTATTCATTGAATTTGTAGGAAGAGCCACCAGAAAACAGCTTGCTTGATAACAGGCAGGGCCAGAGCCTTTACTCAAAAGCATGAGTGGTGCTCAAATGTCTCATGCATCATTCCTTCTACTGTAGGAAGCTGGCAGAGATGCAAAAGATTAGAAGACCTACAAAGATGCACATTTCAGGGATCTGCCAGAGGCTCTGACCCATTTTTTGATGGATATTTGAGCCTGTGCTCAGGGGCACACACAACACAATCCACAACACAAACCACCAGTACCCAGCAGTTCACCTCAGTTTCAAAATCTCTGGAGTCTCACCCCAACCTGTTGTCATGAAGTCTGGACAGACTGGGCAGCCTTTAACTAACTACTGGCAGAAATCCCAGGCTCAACTGTACTAGGGTTCCTTGGCTTGTCTATCCCACTAATAGCTCATTAAGCTCTCTTGCGAGGGAAGAACCTGGCATCCAAAGCTGCAGCTACTAAACTCCATCTACTGTCATCTGCATACAATTTGCTTTGTGGAGCTGAGGCACCACACAGTTGTGAAGGGAAAAAGTGATGTGGAGGAATGAATAGAACTCACTCTTACCCCATCCAAACCTTGTTTTTATATTTGCATACATTTCTTCACTTTTGCAGTGAGCAGAAAATGGGAGCGGAGAAACCTTTGAATATGCATATGGCAATCTCACCTGTGATGCACCTGGCCACTGATGTGAATTTGGCTCAGCTTAGCAGTGACTACATGTAGACTCATGTCAGTGAGTAACCTTTCTCAGCTATGCTTGTTTCGCTGATGATTTCTGGTTAGAGGGACTTCTCAAGACCCAGAAGTTGTTTCCAAATATTAGTGCGTGGGAAAATACACTCCACTTACATAGTGAAGGCCTTTAGCTACCAAGATAACAGAGAACAGGGTTTGAAATGACCAAGAATGCTACACCACTAACCAGATAGAGTCAGAACACATTATGAAATAGATTAACTTGCTCAGGTCTTGCCTTTGGCAGTTTTGGGTGTAAATGATCTCTTGCCTGTATAGTACAACTGTCTGTTTTCCTGCCTGCTTCTACAGAAGGCACCCAGCCACCACTTGTTTCAGTGTGCTTTTCTTTACCTAGATCTCACTTGTAAAAAAAGCCCAAAAAAACCCCCAAACCCAAACCAACCAACCAAACAAAACTCCCTATCCTAGAATACTGTTATGGAGAGTAAAATGTTTTCCATCTACTCTCCCTTGTCCCTCTCAAGTCTGCCAAATTATCTCCTCACACGAACGCTGTCTCATCCAGATTAGCAAACATTATTACTCAAAGTATTTTAGGTCATCTGGCTGATTTGGACAGGCACAGGTCAGAAAACTCACAGAAGCAGCTCCACCAGCAAATCCAGTGGGGCAGTGGTATCTGTTGGAAGAGGGTGATGAGCAGGCAGAGTTGGAAGGGAAAGCGAGCAGGAGGTGACAGTCCCTTCTGCCCACCAGGCTAAGTTTCATTTGTGAGGTCCATCCTCAGGAGTGGTATAACTTCTTAGACCAGGAAAAGTGTAGGGCTGTGAGCCATAAGGAAAGCTCTCAAGTTTAAGAAACCTACTTTGGACAAATACCACTAGGCAGCATCTCTTACATGAGCACAGTATTAACAGCTCTGTCCTTATATAACTAAAAGGGATAAAATATGGGAGAAAGGAATAAAAAAGAATCTGAAGTTTAAAAAGGAATACCTGAATTATGAATTTCACCATTATTTTTTATTCAAGTCAGAAAAGCAGGACTTTTTATGAAGAGAAAGTATTTTTCCTTGATCTTTGTAGGATACAGACAGTAAAGCAAGTAAAAAAAGAGAGAATTCATAGTCATTGTTATTTCCAGAGCCCTGTTCTAACTCAATCATTAAGCCAGAGCAGTAGTGTAATCACACTTAAACATGATCAGTTATCTTTACTCCTTCCCTCCTAACATATGTTCGATTTTATAAAGTGCTGAGGAAGAGGAAATTGAGATTACACTATTTACAGATGTCCTGAGAATGCTGGAAATGGGTGATGGAATAAACTACAATGAGAGATCACCTTTCCTTCATTTCAAAGCATGTGATCCCTAATTTGTCTGATGCTGAGAGATGTTTTCTTCATGGGGCCTTCTGTCTCTTCCACTTTGGCAAGCAATGGAAGAAGGTGATATAAGAGAAACTGATCCAAATTCAAACACATACAATCTGGACTTTAATTCATGTTTGGAAGGAGAAGTTTTTCAATTATATAAATAAATCAAAACCTTTACAAAATCTTTTCCATGGCTCTCTGACTGTATGGTCAATAAAAAATAATACTTCTATCATGCATAACCCATGAAAACTGTCCCTTTATCATGAAAAATGATTACAGCTATACTATTTTCATTCTTAGCCCATTTCCTTGGCTAAAATATAATGCCTGAATTTCCTTTTCTTTTCAATATGAAATTAGTGCTGATGTAAAGTATCAACTTAGCAGCTTAGGAAACTGAACATGTTACTCATCCAGAGAGCGAGAAAACCACAGGTAAGCATAGTTTAGGGTACCACCAAAACCATCAAAACTGGTGTAGATGGGAAACCTATTTCAAGAAATAATTTGTTCCCCCTACAAGATATATACAATTCTTAGTCTTCCTGAGGTTTTTGTCAATGGCAAAGACAAAGCAAATATAACTCAGAGTATATGAGCATAGTTATTAAATTATTTAAATTAAAATATAGAAGGTATTGCAAAGTTTAGTCACTGTTGAATACGAATGGAGATATATTTTTGATGAGATATGCTAAGGTTTTATCACTGTGTGTGCTTTTCTATAAATCTCTCTTTTCTTCTAAAGTGGCAAATAGCTGTCTTCAGGATATCAAAGCATATATGTTGATAATTACATTTATTATAAATTTATCAATACCATCAATAATGATAAAAGTGTCGTTAATTATATTATTGATAATGAGATACATGTTGACATACATGCATTAATGTGACACATGCAAATGCTTTGTCTTTGATTCAGTTGTGGGCTCATCTGTAACCCATGCCCATCTTGGCTCCAGTGGTGGAAGGAAATCACACTCTGAACTGCCCTCTTCATATCAGGATCACCAGGATCAGCAAAGGACCATGGCCCCAAAAATACATCAGAAAGGCCAGTTAATAATTAGTTATCACTTACCAATGGTCAGGACCAAATGAGTACAGAGGCAAAAAAAAGGAGAAACCTAATTTGAATTTATGCTCCTCTGTTTAGCTGCTTTTCTTGCACCACTCATCTCTCTCTCAACCCTTTGGTGGTGGGTTACTAACTTAAGACTTCCTTAAATTCCTTAAATACAGCCTTGGGTGGCTGGGTTCAGGATTCATGCAAAAAGCTGGGGGATTGAAACTGTGGCTGGTGGATGTGAGCCTGAGTGCATCTCAGTGAACATAAATGAAAACGAAATCTGAGGGAAGCTAGGCCAGCACAATGCACTCCTGGGATGAGGGGAGGCGGAAGAAGGTGTAAAATACACCAGCTCAGACTCCCTCCAGAGTTGGAGAACTCGGATTCACATCTGAATTTGGCTCCCATTGCCGGACTCAGAAAGGCAAACTCTTTCCAAGTCTGGAGACAGCGGTACATTCTGTCCAAAAGCCTTACAGAGATACTGCTCAGCTTGTCTAGTCCACAAATTAACTTAGCCTGACATATCTTCTGTTTTGCTCTGGAGGCACAGGCGGTGTTCAAAGAACCAGTGTTCAGCAGAAATCAGAACAACTCCGTGTGCTGCCCTGAGACCTGCAGCTGTGAGCCAGCATGGGCATGGGCAGGACCCCTGCGTGAGGCCACAGGCTTTAATGCTGGGGCTGCTTTCTTAGATGAAAGAAAATGAGAGTGAAATAATCTACTATAGGGCAAATACACTGCAGAGAAGCCCCCAGGACGCTTAAAGCAAGATGTACTGTGAAAAGTACACGACAAAGTAGGGGGTGCTTGGCTTTTAGATGTGTTGTAGTCACGTGAGCAGTAAGGAGGAAACATCTATGGGTAAGGACCTGTGAAGCAAAAAGACAAATTGAGTACCAATGCTGGCAGCCAGCGTGGAATTCTAAACCCAGACTCAGACCTAGGAGAAGATACTTTGTAGGAAAGTCTACCTCCTGCACAGAAACTTTAGGAAGTTAGGTGGCCTCCATGAAGGCCACCACTGCTCAGACTTAGCCTGAGGACAAACAGCTTGACCTTCAAGGTTTGGCTGAAGGAAACCTCCTATCTTTCTCTAGAGCAGCCCTCTAGAAAGGACCAGAGACCTTCAGGGACTGCTAGTCCTTATCTTCTACAATCTTTGCAAAAAGCAACAGAGTAAATTATGTTTTCTTTAATTCACATAGGACTATAGAGACATGACTAGAACCCACTCTTTGGGCTGGATCACAAGCCACAGTTCAATCAAAATGGTGTTATCATAGCTGTTCACAACTAAATTCTAGGAATTACACACCTGAGAAAATCTGAGGGAAACACCTTCTTCTCTCCTCTACCATGAAAAATGCGGCTTAGTCGTGGAAAAGTTACAAAAGTAAAAGAAGATAAAATTGGGGACTTGCAAAATTTTTAAAAATCTAGCTTGTTTCTAGTCACAACATCAGAACTTTCTTTTATCTAGGTCACCAGATGAAAAATAATGATATTAGAAAAGGAGTGCCTCAGAAATTGGACACATGAAACTAGAATGCTGTTCTCCCTCATATATTAGTGCTGTTAATGGATGACCTCGAAGTGTTAATAAGGCGCTCAGAGCTACTTTGAGCTCCATCCTCTGCTTTATAAGGAACAGCTCCCAGTATCTCCCCAAATCCAAGCTGCACATTGACACGACAGGATGCATGACCACTGGGAGCCACCTGCACATGGGGTACAGGGGTGGCCGGGCGCAGGAGCCCAAAAATCCATGCTGCTAATGGCAAGGAAGGGCAGGGAGGAAAGCAGAGTAATAACTCTGCTGGTGGTGGTTTGGCCCAACGAGGGAAGGCAAGATGGAAACACTACCAGGAGGTGAGCAGTGTCAGCCACCTGAGGCTCCATGAAGTGTCTGTGAGAGAGAGCAGCAGCCCCAGCACAGCTGTGTCCCAGAGACCGAATTTGTAATGACTCAGCAAAGCCCGTGCCAGAAAGCCTGCCTACCCCTGCAACCATAGAAGTTGTGAGTGGATGCTTTGGGCCAAATTAATCCCTATTGGAAGCTCAGGAAAATCCAGGGGAGGTAGAGGCACAAAAAATGTGGCCCTTTATTAGCATCATAGCTTGAAAGCAAATTTTTGTGCAGCAAGAAGTGATAAGCAACCAAAACAATGTCAAAGCAAGAGAGGAAATTTCTTTCTAGGAAATTCTGACTCCAGTATTTCTCACTGTTGTTCCTGCAGACCCATCCATTCTCTCAAATTGCTGGTGGGAAATCCATTAGTTATCACTCACTAGCAAAACAGAATAAATACCTCTTTAAAAAAGGGCTCCATGATTTGGTCAGCTTCATGGATATGGGCCAAGAGATTAGCACTAGGTTCAGCCTGCTGCAAGCCCACACTGTGTGCAGGGAAAAGTTTTCCAGACATAAGAATTACACCTGAAAACTCTGCACTGTAACATGATAGAGCAGGTAACATCTGCCAGGTTATGAGAAATGTTAAATACACAAACATATGTTTGGGCAACCTCATGCAGACTTTTGTAGCTCGTAAAGAAGACACCTAAGGGGGTGTGCTTTCAAGAGTTGAGGTTGATGTTTTTCATTGGGGTGATTAATACTGGCTGGAAAGTGAGCAGAAATAGTGGTGAAAACTGGGAAAAATAAACTTCAATAAAATTCTCTGCAAAAAGGAGGCGTTCCCAGAAAATGTTTAGACTAAAGCCAATTTTCCTTCAAGAAAAAGTACTAGAAGAAACCCACCAGCCCAGAAACTAACTCAGTGTTTTGATTGCTGCCAGGCACTTTGAGGTACAAATACAGGTTTCTAGCTAGAACCAGGCTGCAGGTGCAGATCTGATGGCGATTCAGCAAGAGTAATAAGCAAAGCAAGTATCAATGTGCAAACTGCAACCACATAAAGACAACTATTCATGTGCTTTTCAAATGTTATACACAGTTCAGTTTAATCTATGTCATGACTGACCACATAGAGTTAAATCAAAACAGGCTGTTAGAGGAAACAAAGAGGAAATGAAACAATGGCAAAGATATATTCAAGCTGAAAATACCAAGTGGTCTTTGAGGAAACAATAGGGATGCTATTAATTGTAAAATACCCTGTAGGCTCCAAGCAGGTTGGCAGCATGCACTTTTCCAAGACTGAGGCCAGAAATGAAGAGGACAGTAAGTCCTGAAAGCCTAGGAATGCAGAAGAGCTGAGTGAGCTGCTGAGGGTTATGGAAAGGGTGTTGGCTACACACAGCACCCAGGTAAGATGCTAAGACGAAGCTGCTGCAGCTTAGCAGTCTGTTGCCAGCCCAGCCATGGAATTAATGGGATCAAAGAGGAGCTCATAAAGGCAGGGGAAGATTGAATTCCTGCCTCACATTACCCTAGGTGAGGAAGAACTCATTGTACTGAGGTAGTTGCTCAGTATTTGACTAATTATTTGTGATTTACTAGGTAATACCCAATATGTATTTCAATGCAAAATCTTTAAGCATGCTTGGGAAACAGAAGTGTGGCAGAAGGAAAGGAGCAAGGAACATGACATGTCATCATCCTGTGCTGGAGTGTGGTTCAGGTGTGGAAGCCCCAGCTGTGACACACAAGGCAATGCATCCTAGCCCTGTTATCATCAGGCTGCTCAGAGGTGCTGCTCTCAGTCCCAGGGCTGGCACAGCATATGTCATCTTAAACACAGGTGCAGTGACAGGTCTGTCCTAGGGAACCATGTGTCCTCCCACAGAAACCTGCTCCTGGAACACGACTCAGCTGCTGCAAAGCACATGGGCAGCCTTGAGTGGGGCCATGATCCAGAGATACTCCTGTATTTGACACAAGGAAGTTCCCATCCCCAATCTGGGACTGGTGCAGTGCTCTTAGGAAGAGCCTCCTGCTCCTCACCACTCAGAGAGTGCTGCCATCTGACACCACAGCATTCCTAGACCTCGACAAAGTTGGGCAGCAAAGGGGACTTCAAGGTCCTTTTCTCAGGTAAGGATTCACATGCTTGGATGCCACAGGCTTATTGTATGCTCCCTCATGGACTACAGTTCTTTCAGCCACCTGGATTTAAGTGCAGACTAGCCTGTTTGGGACTATATCAAACAATTACATAGCTAGATATAAGAACTACTATTTACTCTTAAATTATTACTGCTAAAAAAAGCTGGTTTAAAATAACAACTATAACCCAGTCATGTGTAGTTCTATATTATTTGGTGATTGCCAACAATAGATACAAATATCTGTATAGAGACATTTAAAGAAATACATAAGAAAAACAAAATGAAACAAGTTAATGTTTAAATCAATGCCTATTCAAGTTCACATCAGTCTTGCATAAAGTATGCAAGGTTACTTTTAAAAAAAAGTGAAAATTGTTTTGGATTAAACCTGCTTGAAAACAAGTGCAGTTTTAACATGAATTGTTTTGATTGCACTTTAATTTTGAATACATTTTGAAATAAACAAAACAGCAAAATGTTGCACTCAAAGTGATTAACAGAAGCCTTGGCTTTTTCAACTAAAGCAATTTATCAAATCTAAATGCAATGTGTTATGCTTTGCTAAACTTTCATTGGTATAAAAATACACCCAATTCTTAGTGTTACCAAGAAAACAGGTGACAAAATTACTTAGGAAATCAAGGAAAACTTCTAGGACATAACGTCATAAAATAAGGATGAAAAAGCATTGTAAGACAAACCCTGAGAAAGTTCCCACAGCTATAAATAAAGGATGAATGTGAAGCTGGGTAGGATAAGTTCATATTCCAGATCATTAATATCTTGTATTGTCGCTGTGTTGTCACTATGTAGACTTGGTGGCACCTTCTGCCCAACTCTTTGATGACTCCCTGGGTTTCATCAGGGAAGGCCCCCAGGAGCAGCAGGCAGAGCCAGGAGCACTCACCTCTCTCTGAGGTCACCACACACCTCTAAGTCCCAGGCAGTGCTGTAGTCAGTGATGGTCACCCCACGTGGCATCCCTGTGGGTCACACACGGCACTGCCATGGCAGGCACCCACAGAAACACATCCCTCACCTTCACCCTGCACTTTCTCCAGCACTGCCAATCCCACCCAAGTAATCAAACTCTGCCCTGCATCCATCCACTCGGGGGTGAGTCTGGGTGACAGCAGATGCTCTGCAAACGCTGCCTCTTTTGGCAGCTAATGTGCAAGGTCCTTGCAAGAGCTGTTGGTTGTATTTCCTTCCTCCTCCTCCCCAAAACTGTGAGGACCCAGGGCAGCCTGTGCCTTGTTATTGAACGGGCAATGGTGCAGACCCAGCCAGCCCATAGCCACATGACACAGGCAAGAATGGACAGGTGTGACCTTTTCTTGCATGGAAAACATTTTCTCTGTGACACCAGCTGCTGCTTCAGGATCTCTGTTGCCTCTACAGTTCTCTGTGCTCTGCTCTGGGGATCTGCAGACCAACATGGTGAAGAGCAGAGATGAGTGTTCACTCAGAAGAGCTGGCCAGCCTTCTGTGAGCATGCAGCAGAAGCATGGTCAGGGTGAGACGGGCTGCCCCAGACTGCCTCCACCCGCAGGGAGGAGAGGATGACCTGAACATATTTCAGATTCTCCTCTTTCTCTTTCTGCCATCACCTACCCACTTCTTGCTCCTGCCACCTCCCTCTTGCTATGAGGCAGCTAGATAGTCTCCAATCTGACTTCTGATTTAGTCAAGTTAGGTTTCAATAAATAGATTAAATACTATAAAGGTCCACCCCTACTAACTTGTCACTATTTTGAGGGACAGCAAATTTACCAGGATGGACTAGTTGGCCTCAGTACTTGAGAGCATGCCATGCCATGTTTACTTTTCCATACAGATGTGACCATAGTGACCAGGAAATATCATGAAGAATTAAATAAATACATAAAAGAGAATATTTTCCAATATCTACAAGGAAATTTTGGAGCAGATGACTGATGCCAAATATTTTTTTACACTTGATGTGTCAGCAGGGTTTTGGCAGGTGCCACTAGTAAAAAACAAGAACATATTTGTGCACATTCAACACCCTCTTTGGGAGATGCTGTTTCCTTAAACTGCCATATGGCTTATATTCTGTATCCAAGGTGTTTTACGGGAAAATAAAACAATTTTTTATCATATACAGAGTGCTTAAGCCTAAACAGATGAGGGAAAAACAGTAAAATATCATGATTAAAGGCTCCAAGCAGCTTTGGAAATAACTAGATCTGCTACAAAGAAGTTAAACAAACAGTAAGTGTAATCTAAATTATATATAATGAAAGTAACGCACTTGGAAGAGAAGTTTCAACAGCCCAACCCAACATACAGACAGTTTTCAGTATATGCAGGCTGTCACTAGCATGCTTTCCCCGACTAGCAGAAGATAGACAGGCTTCTCATGACAGTGAATTCTGGGAAGAAACGTATGACTGAAAAATCTTGTCAAACAGCCAGGAAAACAGATATTTTTAAAGGGGTGCAGTTCCGAGTCAGGCCCACACCAAACATTCAGCATACCAGTGCCTCTAGACACACCACCAGCACAGTGCCCTCACAACAGGTTGGTCTGTACTGGTGAGTGACCAGTGTTCAGTGGTCTGTGCAGTGACCACCACTGAAAACTGCAACTGTCCTTCCCCCCAAGCTTCAGGGTGTCAGATAGGTGCTTGACGAAGTGCAGCATTAAGATTTAGAGTCAAGCAAGAGCAGCATATTGCTGTTACAAACCATACCCTGTCAAGTCCTTCACCAAGAACACAAAGATTGGGATCCCTCAGCTTTCATGCACTATTTTGCAGGTGAACACAGAAATAGTCTGGAGCATGTCACAAAACTATGAAGGTCTTCAATCTAAAACAGCTTTTGTATAATCCAGCTGGTTGAGTCCATGCCTTGCCTGGTTTCAGAGAGCTCAGATCTGCTGCAGAAGGCAGCTCTGGTACACAGGGCTGGAAGGGCATGTCCTGAGCCCTGCTGAAGGTATCAATATGACCTTCATCCCCTGGCAGATAGCATGGATCCTTGGAAAACCTGCTATTCAGGAGCAGAGAAGCTATTCTGAGAAAAAAGAACCACAATTGAGGTACAGGGGAGAGGGTCAGCCGCCTCATCTGAGGAAGTCTCGTATGTGTAAAACTGAATTCAGACAGGCATGTCCTGTGACACAGCACAGTGCTCTCCACCCAGCAGCACAGTCACTAAGGATTAGCTACACCATGGCACTTGGCAGGCTGCTTAACACTTTGCATTATCTACATTTTGATCATTGCTATTTTTTATAGTATCTGCAGAAAGAGAATGTCTGTCTACCTTTACTGAGCTCTTGCAGAAGTCAGTTGGAACCAATTTTCATCTTGGGGAGGACCTCATTTCACACAGTACTATCAGTGAGCACCAAGGCTCGTCATGAGGGGAGTGACCCACTGGACTCCCAGCCAAGATACTCTGTCTGGCCATGGACATCTGCACCCAGACATGCCTCAGACACCAACCAGCCCATGGCTCCTCTCAGCATGCCAAAAGGGACAAGGGTCCATTTTAGAGCACAGTGGCATGACATGGAGATATTCTTAAAGGGGGAAAAAACCTGAGGTTCATCTTGGTAAAGGCAAAAGCAAAAGGAACTGACTGGTTAAAACATGAGATAATCAGAACACAATGACTTGCTGTTGAAATCAAGACTGATAATGCAGAGGGAGAAGAAGTTAATCAAATACTGACACAACTATTCCATTTTAAAAAGTCAGACATTTCCTTTTATAAATAACCAGTATAAAACAATAGATAGTGAAGTGAAGGGACTGAAGAATATATTGTTTTCACCAAACAATGTTGTATTTGGGAGTAGAGGAACCAGTAATTATGATATTTTAGCAAAGCCTGGTTTTGGCAGCTTTTTCAGCATTCACATGCAGAGTGAAATGTCAGTCCCAAATATCAAATTAACAGTAAATCTAGTTCTCTCATTTCTTCTAAGCTTCATTCCATTGACTTTCAAATCACTGAGTGATTTAGAAAATCAGAGTGTTTCAGAAATAAAATATACTTGGTGGCATTTCAAGTCTAACATTATGCCCAGATGAGCATTGTACAATTCAGCAGATTGTTTAAGAGAAAGCAGCTACAAGGGTCAACAGACCTGACTCAGCTATGAAGTTGCTGGAAAAATCCAAGTTGGTAGATTTATAAAAATCTAAAATGAACCACATGATTTGGTTTCAAGATTTAAATTAATTTAACAAAATTATCTGATTATACATTAAAAAAAAAAAGGCAAAACACCAAAACCAGTGTCAAAAGGAAAGGAAGCAGAGAAATCAAAATGCCTTTCTAGTAACTTCAGTGCTTGCTTGATTGTGGGGATAAATCAGCATGTCAATAATGCTGGTGAAATTCCTCCAATTTTATGTGGAAAGCATATTGCATTAAGTAGACTTTAATCTACAGATCCCTTGATTATTAAAACTCTCCACAATCAAAACAGGGTCAAAAGGCAAACAAATGAAATGAAATCCAGTGATTACAAAAATAAACAACTGAGCAGTAGATGGTAATTTTATGAAGCACATGCAGTAGTTCATATCACAAGGGTGGAAGGACTGGGGAAAAAAAATACTGTATTCAGAAAAAAATATATTTGTCTGAAAATGATCTCTTAATTTTTTGGCTACTCTTTCATCCACCACAATTGTGTGGTCTGTTTTTCAGAGAAAGAAGAAGCCAACTGAACTTCCTTTGGCCGGAGTTTTTTGTCTCAGGAGTGGAGTCAGGTTTCTCTTAAATAACTGAAGGCAAGATGGCTGTCTTATATTATATGTGTTGTTACCAAAGCTATTGTGGATGAAGACCATACCCAAACCATTGCAGACTGTATCAAGTCCAGAGAAATATGTTTCTTCCTTCACAAGAAGAAAAAAGTGTTTTCCATTGTATGACTGAGAAAACATCTGTTGCTAATCCATGCAGTTTTAAAAGACTGACTGGTAGCTGTGTTCCCCTGGAGATGGATTGATTTAACAAGCAATAGATCAGTTCTAAGAAAAAAAATCTTCATTGGTACCTCAGTGTCCTCCCTGCACCAATATGAACATACCAACCCCAGGGAAGAGGGTATACCAGACTCCAGAAAAAGATGACACAAAGTTGAGCTGGAGGCATCCCTAATTATCCAAGAAGACAATTTTGTGTTTATCTGAAAGACTCTGGTTTTTTTTTCCCTTATCTTCTCATGCTATATTTAAACATTTCACCTGCAGAACACACATACAAAGTGGTGATAAGAAAAGGAAATTAAAAGATGTCTGAGAAGTACCCATGGATGACGAACACAGGGAAATATACAAAGCATGTAACCTTAAGATCCCAAACCTATGATAACTGTCAGCTGTCCTCACGTGATCTAAAAGCTGACATCTCTGGTATTTGAGTATCACTTCAGAGATTCTGCCTCAAGGAGACTGCAGGATGAATTCTACAAGGGAAAGCAGGGTCAGGAGCAGTGTGCATCAAGGCAGACAGACCTCTATGCTCCTGAACCACAGGAGTCTATCCACACAAGAGTTTGTAAACAATGTCAGGTGAGGTGATGCTTTTTGATTTTGTCTAATGAATAGCAGGAAATGTTTCTCTTTATATAATTTGAATTGAATCTTAAACCAATATCAGAATACTTTAGTTCCTGGAATTGTATTGCTTTTCAAAGTTCTCCCCTTTCTCTGTTTTTTCCCCTTTTCTCTCCCAGCCTTTTACTCCAACAGTCCCATAGTGCAGCATGGGATGAGGTGTCTCCTGCTCACATTACATCACAGCATTGATACCCCATTTGATGTATACTCTCAGTTTTCTGCTCTGTGTAAAACACAGCTATGATCTTTGCTTCAGATTTTCAGGAGGATACATCAGTAAGCACTGTTGGTCCTTACACAGATCTAGACTATATTATGGGAGGGTCCTTCCCCCTCCCATAACATAGTCGCTCCTATACTAACTTTCACAAGAAAATGTCTTGTTAGGAAGAAAACACAACAGTGTCTTAGCATTTTATTGCCCTCCAGTATAGTGTTTCATACCCAGATATCTGTAAAGGATGTGTCAGATTATGTAAAGGTCTATATTCCGGGTTCTCACAAACTGTGGTAGATAAATTGAAGGCAAATCAGTCACTCCTGCATGTTTATTCCCATTCAGGGCTTAAATAAAATAAAGTAGGCCTTTGAACAAAGCAGCTCAGAAACTACCATCAACTCAATGAAACATCACAAGTGCAATTTTAAGTTGTGCCCTATGAAGTTTGGTGCTCAAATCAAAATATCCTGGAATGGATATGAAAGGAGGTCACCCTCCAAAGTTTTTTTAGTCCTGCGGAAAGCTGGTACTCAAGACATGTGAATGTCAGTCTTGAAAGTCTTGATTTTTTCCACTTGAGTAATTTTTATATCTATGAAAAGCAACATCTATGGTTGCATTTCTACATCTTGTAAAGCTTAGTTAGGATGGAGGGGTGTTGATTCAAGAACTTGAAAAATCACTGTAAATGATAAAATATTTGTTTCGTGCTCAGGTTTGCCCTGTCTCAGCATGTATGTTAGGTGTTTGAAACTGGTGTTTCTGAGCAGGGGCAGATTTGGGATAGAAGTTGCTGACAAGAGTGTGACAGTGCAATAAACTGTGAGGTTTGAGAGAAAGGTTAAGAGAGGATTTAATTAATGGCTCCTATGACCTCAAGAGCAGTGGGAGGGCAGAAGCTAGGATAGAAAGGGAATCTTGCTTCAGTGTTGACTCTGAAGTCTCACAAGTTATCATTCTGACAGGAAAGTGTAAAACTTTACACTTTTCCATGCTTACTTGCACTTAGACCTTCATTACCCTTTCTTTAATAATTTTCTGAAGTACTACAAACCACAACAAATCACTCTTGAACCATGTACATGCGGAAGAAAGGAAGGACAGTCCTTTTCCAGGCACAACCTCCAAGGTGTACAACCTCCAAGTAGAGTCTACTCCTCTGGCGATTTTAGAAGTGTTGGCAGATGCTAAGTCACTCCTCATTGCAATTTTCAGAGATTTTCTGTACCATTGTCCACTCAAAGGAAAAGTCTTGACATCGTTGAGTGGCCAATTGTATTGGCAATATCACTTCAGAAAGATATTCCTGTTTTATACACGCAGCTAAGGAAGGTAATTTCAGCACTTGCTTCTTCACGTGGTTGCATTGCATGTTGAAGATGGCAGGCTGAAAAATGTGGATCACAATATCTCAGGTTTTTTTAAGTTTTTATTTGAAAAAGGTTGGTATTTTTTTGCAAAAGATATGACCTAAGAGTTGGACTTGATGATCCTTGTAAAATATTTTGTGATTCTGTGATTTGAATTCTAATACCTATGGCTTAAGAAAATTAATTTTGGATAGAATTCACTGTGTGATTTCTGCAAGAATCAGAAAGAGGTTTCTTTCAATTTTGTTTTTGTTTTTTGTTTTCAATTTCAATTGGCTCTAGTCAGCCCTTCACACCTCCAGAGGAGTTCCTGATGGGGCAGGAAAAACCTTTGTACCAAACTTGAATTACCCAAATTTCTCATGCCAAAGCAGGGGACTAATGCTTACATTTTCTTCAGAAAAATGGTTGCACATAGAAAGCTTTGTGTATTCTGTGAACACAAGAAAAATAAGAAAATTCAGTGGGACAGAGGTGTGCTTCAATTTAGTTAAGATGCCAAGAGGTAGAACGTTACAGCTCCAGAGCAGAGTTAAAATATTACTTTAAATTTCTTTCCAATTACATGACTAGAAAACAAAAATCTGATTTTCAGTAAAAAAATCATAGCTTCTATTTATTTTTATTTGGTAATTTTATTTATGTTAGTTTAGTTATTATTACTTTTTAATCATTTATACTCATAATAATAATTAATATTATTATTCTCATTATTATTTTAAAAGGCTTAAGTAGTATCAGTACTTTTAATGTAATTTCATTGTCTGGGAAGGGAAAACTCAGATAAGTGCACACATTTATGTATGACACCATTTAAGCATGCAGACAGTTTCAGAGAAGTCTATTATTTAGGATATCACTTAAGTACCACTTTTCATCAAATAGTTTAATGGTTAGTTTAGGCTGTCAGTTTACTCAAAAAAAGGAAAATGCTATTCCACTGTCGTCCACAGAACACCATCTTCTACAAAACTTCTATTTAGGCTTCATAGGAGTCTGAGAAAGTAAATACGGAAGAATATTAAACCTTATTTTGCCTGGAATACTGTAAAAAATCATCAAACTATAATGAATACTTCAGAGTATTCATTATAATACCTGTTCCTTTCATTTGCTTTTGCACATTAACCAGGGAATGCACTTTGAGGAATAGTCATTAACATGCTAAATTACATTGCTATTTTTTCATTTAGCAATGGAAATTTCACAGAAAATGTTTGCTTGTGCTGGTTCTTGATGGTTAGAACAGAAGTGTTTGTTGACTCTTAAAGGAGTAACTTACACTGCATCTAAGAGGTGAATTTCTGCTAGCAAAATGAGGGGAGTTTTGCTATCAGCCTCCATGGAAACAGTATTCAGATGTAATGACTTCCCTGGGATGTGCTGTGTCTGGTGGATTGCATATGAGCCTACTATATTTTCTGCTCTGTAATCAAAAGCAACTTGTTTTTAAGGAGGTCTGGTTGTTTTGATTCTGTCTAAATGAGCTTTCAAAGGATTTTATATTGTGAAACACTTCAGGTCTCAGTCGCTGAGGTTGAAAAAAGTCACTTCATTATGCTTCAGCATTTTCAATGCATTCTGGTCTATTGAAGTTACAAAATTAACTCTTTTCCAAGTCATCACAGATTTATTCTGGTTTCCCACCAGCAATACTTTCTATTATGAAAGTTTTTAACTCAGATGTCCCATGCTCACTCCCCTCAACATTACAGGTCTACCTTGCCCAGACTATATTCCCTGCAATGGGAAAGTTCCCCCTTCATCCAGGTCTTGTGGTGACCCATAGGAGTCAATAAACCCCAGAGCCAAGCACAAAGAAACTTAGTCAGGCACCTGTAGCCACAGTGGTGAACACTGGCCTGCAACACCCAAGCTACAGAGCTCTCCTGATCATCTGGAGATGTGCATGGGATGGGTTGGGCAGTTAAACAGAGCAGAATGTTTTCACTTGGAAACATGAAAAGTGAAATATGCTAACTGAAAACATCAAAACCAAGCATTTTCTTGTCTCAAACCATACATCTGTATGTGCCATGAACTTCCAGTTTCATGAAAGGCTCTTCACACAAATGAAAGATGCAGTTTTCAGCCCCTGACCCTTGTCCCAGTCTTGGACAGTACTTGTCCAAGAGGATGAACTGCTCTTCTGCCTGATGTTATGGTCCCTCAGAAGACACTTCATCCATCCTTGAGACCAAGGCTCCAATTTCCCTGGCCTTAAACTAGTTCCTGGATTGCCTGAATTGCCAACATCATTTCACAAGCTCCTTTTAGACTGAACAGTCACTTCTCTGGAAGATTTTATGGGGCAGCCTTCTTAAGAGCATTGTACAGATTAGTCCTTTAGAACAAAGGATTAAAAATCTTGAAAACATTGGGTGTAATGTTTTATGGGTAACAAAAGTGATTACCTAGGAGGTTGTCACCTTTCAACAGAGAACTTCAATGACATTTATTTATTAATTTTCTCTGAAAGTCCAGTTCTTTAAAACCCATTCCTTACTCCTTCAGAAGTTGTTTAATTCAGTATCCTGGAGTTTTGGTTCTTCTCTACATTCTGCTTGGGACATGTTGTTCCCATGTGGGCAGAGTTTGCTAAACCCCACAGCTGCACAGATGTAGGACATCAAAGCAGATGGCATTTGCAGCATATCCTAAATGCAATTATATTCCTCCTTGCCCATGGATAGTCAACACCTCCTAGGAGCAAACATATTTCCATACTGTAGATCCCTCACGGCATTTAAAGACACTTATAAACATATGGAATTCATAAATTATTCAAGAGCAGTCCAACATCCTTCAATTTTTTTCCTGAAGCAAAATATTCTACAGAAATGCAAGTTATTATTATTATCATGTCATGCAGCCAATAACAGCTGGGAGTAGTGAAGAGATTACTGCCGCTTTCTCTTTGCACTGTACTGGCCTAATACGTGTTTAAAGTTTGCTGGACAATTATAGTTTTAAATAACCCATTGTGCAAAAACATTTTTCTGTGAGCAAGGAGATGGAATTCAGAACATATTGAGCAGAAGTAAAAAAGACCAGTGCTAATAATCTTAAAATTACTGAGCTAATTAAGTTAGGGCAAGCAAATCATATTCTCTGGATTTCCATTAGATTTAAAATAAGGGAGTTTGAAGAAAATTGATTCAGCTGTTACTGACTTATATATGTACACAATTTTCCATTGGAATGTCTGGGGCAAATTGTACTGCTACAAGCACAGGAACAGCTGGATGTATTTTGATGAAGCAATAAAAAAGGTGGGGGGAAAGGTAGTTTCAGAGGGTAGTTTGATATAAAAAGGATTTTGTCTGATAGTTTTGGTACATTAGATTAATGCCTGACTGAAAGACAGTTTTAGCCAAAGACTCTCTCCCAGCTTTGATGGGCTTTGGATGAAACCATGCAGGAGCTCATAATACAAGTTGTACTGCCTGCTTAGCTGTTGCACGTGTTACTCTTCCAGCTACAAATAGCTATCAAATAACAAATAGTGAAGCACCTTAAGTATTTCCACCAGATGATGCTCATCTGGTCTTAGAACAAAGGCTCCATGCTCCTGACTGACGACTATTTGGTGAGTTTTCAATACATTGTGATTACCCTGACCTGCAGATTTCTGCAACCACTGAATGTTTGTTCTGCTGCTGTACTTGGTCCATAGGGCCAAAGGTCTCTTCCGTGGTGAAAACCGTAATGTCAGAGGGGGTTTCTGTCTGGACTTTGTGCATAAGCCTGTAAACCAAACAGCTCTTTGTTGCATAGGTTTAGGGCTGTGAGAGCAGTATGCTGAAAACATGTTAGGAGAGAGGACACCAGTGGAGCAGAGTTCACATTTCTGCAAGATACAGAGCTCTTCCAGTTCTCTGTTCCAGAAGGTGGAGTAGTCCCAAGATAGCCTTACACTGGCTTTTCTTCTCTCCCTGTCTCAGCAGCCACTTCCTCCACAGAGTTTCTCCAGACAGAGTAGAGAATACGAACATTGTTTTGATCAAGGATAATCTTATCTTCTTTCTGGAATGCTGTTTCAGCTAGAAACTGACTCAGAAATAAGAGTAGTTGAGGGAGTTCAGGGATTCCTATTTAGGTGAAAGATGAGATGTTGATCTATTCCAGCCAACTAGAAACACTGTGGAACAGAAGCTTTTTTTCTTTTTTCTTTTTTTTCCCCAATTCTTAATTTCTTATAAACTATCTACTCTGAATAACAATTAAAATAACTCACCCTGTTATAACACAGTAATAACATTGTCTGGCAGACCCACCTTTGCTTTGCAAGGCCCTGATTAAATGCAATTAGACACAGATAATTGGACAACAACCTTGGATTTTCCTCATGAGCATTATTAAGAGTACTGGCCACTCCTAAGTGGGCAAGAAGATCATGGCCCCTGTCCCAGAGAAGGCAATGGAGCTGTTTGGCTTCCTGTGACACTGTAGAGGGTATCACTCAGTTTCTGTCCAGGTGTCATGCTTCCAGCAGCTCTCTCATTCTGCAAAAAGCTGATCCATATCCCAGATGACAGTATGTAAGCTGTATGGATGAAGAATTTATTTGAGCTATGTGTGGCTCTGAACATACCATCAAGACCAATTATTATCAATACCATAATCTAACTGCTATTGTAACATGGTGGCCCTTTCCTCTTTACTTTGTGGGATTGCTCCCAAAACACACCCCAAAGTGTTCCAGTAACATCTAGACCCAAAATGAATTATCTTCTGTGGACTGAGACTTACTCCTGTGTGATTGTTTAACCCCTAAAAGATCCCTTTGTACATTCAGCCTGCCCCACTCATGTGCACCATGCAGAGTACCACCCCAGTGCCTGCCACAAGGAACTTGACTTGAGTCATGTCATCTGCATCTCTCAGAATAAGACAGGTAGGGATTAGAGATGAGGATGCAGAGTCTGAGCAGGGGTTTCTGGCTTTCCACCTTTCTTATTGGTCTGAGTCTAGCCCCAAAACCCACCAAGCCTCTGGAGTCCTTGCAAAGTTCAATGCAGAGGGAAGAGAAGGTCTCTTTCTTGCCTTGTGTGTGTACTTGGAGTGAGTTTGGGAGGAAAAAATATTCTCTGGGGCAGCAAGTTCACAGTGCTTTTCATAAGATACCACATGCTTCATCTTTGACTGTTGTCCAATACAAAAGTCCCTATGTCTCTCCCACATGACATGGGCTTGTGGAGAGAGCACAGATCTTGTGGGTCAACAACTGGTTGCACAGCAGGTGTTGACAGTAGGGATTTGCTCTTTACAACCATGTGACAGTCAAGGAACACTACAATCACACATGGGATCCACCTGACAAAGCTTAATCAACAGAACAGGACTGAAGGGAGGCCATCTCAAACATATGCTCATAAATAAGGAAGTGTCTTCTGGACAGCATTATTGGGAAAGCTCTCATGTCTCTTCTGGAGAGTCAGCCTGACTGGGTGCCTCTCTGGAGGGCACTAATTCATTGCACTAATGCAAGCAGTGTGGGGAACAAACAGGAGAAATGGGAGATCTGTGTGCAGTTGCAGGGCCGTAATATCACTGGGATCACAGATTTGGGTGGAACAGCTCCCACCACAGCTGCACAGCTGTGGATGGTTGCTGGCTTTCTAGGAATGACAGGCTTGCCCAGGGAGGGCAAAGAGGGGGAGATGTCCCTTGTGTGAGGGAGGTAGGATCATGTGGACCTTGGCCTGAGGCTGGACATTGAACTAGCTGGGAAGTTGTGGGTCAGGATTGCAAGGCAGACCAGCACTGGCTGCATTGCAATGGGTGTCTGCTACCAATGTCCTGATCAGGAAGAAACAAATAAAGACTTTTTTAAACCATCCCAATATTTCTTTCGGGGACAATACATCAAGGCACAAGAAATCCAGGCTTCTGGAGCACACAGATGACAACTTTCTGAGACGTTTGATCATGATGGTCACACATGAGAGAGATGTTCTGGATGTCATATTTACAAGCAAGGCAGAACTGATCAGGGATATGAATGTACTGCACAGCCTTTGAGCTCCATGAAATGATGGAGTTCAGGATCCCAAGAAGAGAGCAAACAGAAAAGTCAAAGCCCTGAAGTTAGAGAGAGCTAATTTAGATTCTTCATGTATCTGCTTGTAAGGATCCTGAGGAAGATAGGCTGGGATAGAAGAGAGGACCAGGGGAACTGGTCCTCTAAGCTTCTCTAAGCTCCAGAATGGTCATCCTGAGGCTCAGGAAATTTAGCAAAGGCAGCAGGAGGCCTTCATGGACGAGCAAGATGCTCCTGACAAAACAGAAATAGAAGAGGTAAGCAAAGGGGGAAACAAAAACACATTATCCAAAGATAGGCACATTGTTCATGTGTGCAGAGAAGGAGTTAGGAAGCTCATCTAGTCCTTTGGGCCTCTACAGGATGTGAAATTAAACAAGAAGGGTTTCTACAGGTACATCAGCAACAAAAGGAAAATTAGGGAAAATGTGGCCCCACTTCTGAACAGGACAGGGAACCTGGTGACAGATCACTAGGACCTGGAAGGACATGGAAAAGCCTAGGGTATTTAATGTCTTTTCTGCCTCAGTCTTTACTGGTAAGACCAGCCTTTAGAAAACTAAGGTCCCTGAGACCCATGGTAAAGCCTAGAGTAGAGAAGACTTACCCTTTGTAAAGGACGATCATGTCAGGGAATATTTAAATAGTTTGGACATACATATGTTCATGGACTAGTGGTGGTTCACCCATGGATACTGAGGGAGTTGGCTGGTGTTATGACAAGACCACTCTCAATCGTCTCTGAAACGTCATGGGGATCAGGGTACTTTCCTGAGGACTAGAACAGAACAAATATCACTCCTTCCATGAGGAGGGCATGGTTTTAAGTCTTACCTAGAACTACAGTCCAATCAATCTCAAGTCCCTTGACACATGGTAGAACCAATAGTACTGGAAACCATTTCTAGACACAAAAGACAAGAAGTAGATTGTGAACGATCAGCATGGATTTACAAAGAAGAAATCATGCCTGGTCAACCTGACAGTCTCTTGTGATGACTTGATTGGTCCAGTGGATGAGAGGAGAGCAATGGTTGTTGTTAGTCTAGACTTCAGCAAGGCTTTCACTGTCTCCTATAACCTGCTCATAGATAAACTGCTCAAGCAGAGGCCAGATAAATGGCCAGTGAGGTGATTGGAAACTTTGAACTGCCACCCTAAAGGGCTATTATCTGTGACATGAAAACCAGATGGAGGCAAGCCACTAGAGGTGCACCCAAGGAGATTATGCTGAATCCAAGTCCACTTAGCATCTTCATTAATGGCCTGGGTGGTGGGGCAGAGTGAACTCTGAGCAAACTTGCAGAATATACAAAATTGTGGGCAATGGTTGATACACCAGCTGGTTGTGTTGCTGCTCAAAGGACCTTGAAAGGCAGAAGAAATGGGCCAACAAGTTCAAAACAGGGAAGTGCAAAGTCTTATACTTGGGGAAGAAGAAACCACGTGCTAGAGGCTAAACCTCTGAAAGCAGCTTTTCAGGAAAGGCTTTTGTGGCTGTAAGTGGACAGGCTGAACATGAGCCAGCAATGTGCCCTTGTGACAAAGAAGACCTGGTGGGCTGCATTAGGAAGCATGTTGCCCACAGGTCAAAAAAGGTGATTCTTCCCCTCTTCTCAGCACTCATGAGACACGTCTGCATCCTGTGCCCCAGTCTGGGCTCCCCAATAGAAGAGAAATTCAGCAAAGGAACATAAAGATTATTGAGAGGCTGGAAAATTTAACATACAAGGAGAAGCTAAGAGAGTTGAGACTGTTCAAACTGCAGAAGAAAAGACTATGAGGAATCTCAACCATGTGTTAAAACACCAAAAACACCTGACAGATCATGTAAACAAGGTGGTATCTGACTTTGCTCAGTAGTTACAACTGACAGACAAAAGACAAGAGACACAAAATTAGATAAGTCTGCTTAAACTTATGAAAACCTGCTTAACTATGAGCATTGTTGAACACTGGCTCAGGTTTCCCAGAGAGGTCATGGAGTCTCCAGTCTTGAAGATATTCAAACCTGACTGGACATTACCTTGAGCCACCTGCTGCAGCTGATTCTGCTTGAAGGACAGGGTTGGTACCTTCCAGCCTCACCTATTTCATCATACAGTGATTTATCATACAGCTGAACCAAAAAGTATCAGGAAAGCTTTGGCTTCCTACACAGAGGATTGCAGTCCTGGCTACAGCCTCATTTTTCAGGATCTTGCCCCTCATGATTGAGACACTGTCAGGAAAGGGATTCAAATGCAGAGGAATCTTTCTACTCTCTTCAGATCACTCACGACTTCATGTCAATACCACTGAGGGCTATGGTCTGCTTTCACATTAAAGCCCACTGTTCCATTTGCAATGGAGAAATGGCAGGCAGCAGGAAGGGGAGGCACTGTGCGAGATTCAATTTTTCTAATGAAATTTACCTACAAATCAGATCTGAAAATCTGGGTAAGGTGGAGGCAGGAGGAATCCATAGCTGGAAGGAGGAATGGAGAAGGAGATGATGAGTTTTATTTTAAACATATGTACTAATCATGGCACAAAAGAGAAATAAGGGTGGGAAATTGCAGCTGGGAGGGGGAGGGCAGGCAGAGGCACTGATGATTATTGTAGATGTATTTATTAAATCATTGCTCCAAGCAGGGAACCAGGGTGGGAATATGCAGCTGGAAGGTGGAGGGCAAGGGGAAAACAGCAATTTTATATTCAATGTTTGCAATGAGCATGGCTCGGAACAGGGACTAGGGGCACAGCCTTGCAGCTGGAGGTGGGAGTGCCACAGGAGAACACTGGTTCTTAAACCTGTCACATTAAAATATGCACATCTTGCCTCCAAGAAACCCTGGTGCAAAGACTTTGCAAAGCTTGTGGAATGGGAGAACTTTTATTTTAAAAGAGTGAGGGGGAAAGCTTGTTCACCTGCTGGGTTTTTGCTAAGCTCTTGCAGCTCTATTACAAAATTACTCCATAAACTTTTACAGCTGGCCCCATGCCAGCAAAATGTCATTATTAATACTGTTATGGAAAGTGCCAACAGAAGTGAAATACTCATGGGGAGATACTGCAAAAGACATACAAAACTGCAGACTTTCGGAGAATCAGAAGAAAGGAAGGGGGAAGGGAGAGAGAAAACTGCCATATGAACCCTGTATGAACAAACTGAGCTTATACCAGAACAGAGGTCAGTCATCAAGACTGGTCAGTGCCAGCAGGTTTCCAGCTTGTAAATGCATCAACTCTGGTCAACAGAAGTAGCATGGGGATGTGATTAAGGTGGGGAAAGGAACTATTGTGTAGTTTAGATGGTTCATAGTGATAAGAATGAAAATGCAAAAAGCAAGCTATGGAGAGGACACGGTCCTGTCTAGAGCTGAATGTTTTCTTCTTTCAAAGAAGTTGTGGTAGCAGCAGCTACTTGGAAATCCATGGAGTCTGAATCTCAGCTGTGTCATTTTCTCCCCTGGCCATGCTCTAGACCTCGTGGTCTTTGTCCTGTGGCCAATCTACTGAAGAACTACTGTGACCTGGTTAGAAGCACAGATCATAGAAGGATTAGGTTGGAAGGGTCCTGAAAGATCATCTCATTTCAACCCCCCTGCCATGTGCATGGACCCCTTCCACTAAACCTGGTTGCTCAAAGCTTCAACCATCCTGGCCTTAGACACTTCCAGGAATGGGTTATCCACAGCTCTTCTGAGCAACCTCTGTGAGCAGTGTCTTATCACCTTCACAGTTAAGAATTTCTTCCTAATATGTAATTTAAACCAACTCTCTTTCAGTGTAAAGCCATTCTCCTGTGTCCTGTCACTACATGCTCTTGTAAATAGCATCTCTCCATCTTTCTTACAAGAAAATAAAGTTTCCTTCAGGCACTGGGAGGTTGGGGTGGGGTTTCAGGGTGGGGTTTCAAAACAGCAGAGCAGAAGGGAAGAATCCCCTCCCTCACTCTACTGCCCATTCTGTTTTGGATGCAGCCCAGGACAAAATTGTCTTTCTGAGGTGCAAGTGCTCATTGCTGGGTCATGTCCAGCCTCTTACCCACCAGCATGCCCAGTCCTTCTCAGCAAGGCTGCTCTGGATCTGCTCATCTCCAGCCTGTGTTGCTACCACAACCTGAACCCCAACCCAGGTGCAGCACTTCACACTTGGTCTTATTAAACTTCATGAGATTCCCATGGACCCACTTCTAGAGCTTGTTCAGGTCCCTCTGGATGGCATCCCCTCCTTCAGGTGTGTCAGCCACACCACTCAGCTTGGTGTCATCTGCAAATTTGCTGAGGCTGCACTCAATCCCTTCATCTACACCATTAATGAAGATATTGAATAACATTGGTATCAGTACAGATTCCTGAGGATCACCGCTTGTCACTGATATCCATTGGGACTGGGATGCATAGACCACTACCCTCTGGAACCATCTAACCCTTTCCTCATCCAGCTAGCAGTCCACCCATCAAATGCATCTCTCTCCGACTTTGAGAGAAGGATATTGTGGGGGATCATGTCAAAGACCTTACATAAGTCTGGAGAGATGACATCCATAGCCATTCCCTTGCCCACTGATACAGTTTCAAACACCACCCTCATCTCATCCTCCCCCCCTTTTCATTTCACTATCCTACTTTCTTTTTCTCCTTCTTCCTCCTCTCTCTCTATTATATTCTCTCTTTATACCTTTATATTTTAATATTCTTTCTTCCTCTCACACACCCTGTCATAGAAGGTCAGTAGTTTGGTCAGGTGGGACTTGCCCTTGGTGCAGCCATGCTGGGTGTCCTGAATCACCTCCTTGTTCTCTGTGTGCCTTAGCACATCTTCTAGGAGGATATATCCCATTATCTTCCCAGGCACAGAGGTGAGGCTGGTAGTACCCAGGATCCTCTTTTTAACTCTTTTTAAAGATGAGCACAATGTTTCCCTTTTTCCAGTCACCTGAGACTTCACTTGACTGGAATGGGAAGGGGAAATTGTCCCATACCTGTGGCAACTCTGTCAAAAGCTTCAGAGCTGCAAAGAAAAAATTGATATGACTTTTTTTAAAAGTCATACATATGTGAATATAGATTCATATACAGGTTCTGGAGTCACAGTCATGACACTCAGAAGTGTATGTTGTCATCCAGCTCTTGAGTTTGGACACAAAATAAGAAACTGGCATCATGTGTCAATTGGACATTGATCTACTGTCTCAGGAAAGGCCACAAGTTGGAGATTTAGAACTGGATGAGGAAAAATAATTACCAAACTTGGAATAATCTTGGAGTTAGTCTGATACTCAGAACAGTTTATAAGTAATGGAAAAATCAGATCTATAAAAGCTCATACATTCACTCAGGCCCCCAGTTAATCTGGTTTCAATTCTTCCCTGGATAATCTGAGGGAAGCTGACTGTCAGTCAAAGATGTCACATTAAAGCATATGTTTTTAGTTCTTTTCAATACTGAAAAATTGTCATGTTCTCATCCACAGGTTGTTGGGATATTCTCTGCTTTAACTGCTTTCCTGAACAGGATTGCTTTATTGAATCAGGGCCACAGAAAACATCTGTCTCTGTAGCACAGGGGATGATCTTCACAAAGCTCATCATCAGGAAGTCCTTCATGAATAAAGCACTAAACCAACATTTTTAATTTTTTTTTGCTGTCAATTAGAGAATGAAATTAAATAAATGAAATAAAACAAGACCTGTATCATTCTCTTGTAGCTATTCATGATTGCTGTCTTTTGCGCTCCTTGGGTAGCAAAACTGCTTAAAATAATAGAATCAGTAATTAGAAAATAAAAAGTCAACTTGCCCATTTGCTTGCCAGTAAAAGATATTTTCTTGTACTTTCTCATGTCTCACCTAGATTAACTTTAAAAGACTAAAGGATTCATCACTTCTCTTCTTTTCCTGGGGCAAAATAACTCCAAAGAGTTCAAAATTAGGAATATTTCTAAAGCTTAGTTTAAATCTCCTCCTTCCTAGCTCTATTTATATTTAGACTCCTACCTAAAGAGTGGTGTGAAGTTATGCTCCTATGACTGATAATATATCAGTTTAACCTTTTAATATCAGAAACTAAGACTTCTAAGAAAAAAACATATAAATCATAGGACTTTATGAAAAAATATGAACTACTGCCATTGATGGTCTATGGATGTTGACATTAAGAACACCACAGTATTGGGTTGATTCTGATTTACTCTTGTCTTTATAGCAAACATAACATTGAAATTAGTGCATTTATATGAAAAAAATCCCAATTTAGAAGTGAGCAGATTAATATACACCATTTTTATAGTAAAACAAAGTCCATTATGCTTGATTTTAATAAATTTTCTTCATAGAATCAGCAATTGCTTATGCTGCGTCATGTTATAAGCATTTACTGGAATTCTATATGCCTTGTGTTTTGGTTTCAAGATAACAAATAATTCCAAAAATGTATAAAGAACTTTTAATCTATTATTCCAGCCATGAAACGATTCTATAGACAGGAAAACTGAAGAAGGTCTCAACTACTTCCCTCAGATGAGGTAGCCATGGCTGTATTGTGTACTCTCAGGTCAGTTGTGTCTCTCATCCTGGTTTCCTTGAGACACAGGGCTGATGTGGCCTTGGTGTGGATGCACAGAGCCTTCCCACGTGTTTGGCAAATCCATGCCTGCAGGAGAGTGAGCCATGCAGCCTGTGCAGTGACATGACCCTCAACCAGCCAAAAATAATGGAAGAGTCCCCATGGACCTCAGGTCTCAACATAGGTCTCAAATTTTACATTTTCATTGTACACCCAGAGTCAGTTCCATTACAACTTGTTTGTCTGCATATTTAGATGAAGATAGACCTGAAGACTGAATATGAACACGAAAAGGGACTGATTCAGATGTCCTACATAAAGTCCAAACAAAAATAATAATTCTGACTTATTTGATGCTTACCATGGTGGTGTAATCAGAATTTAAACTCCCAGTGAGTTTGTCAGAGGGTCTAACCTAATGCATGTGGTATCAATCTGTTATTTCAAAGTTTTAGCGTGAAAATTTTGTTCAAACTGTAGCTATACTAAAATTCGAAGTCTCTTTTTTCAGTGAGACAACAATAACACTAGCAATTATTAATCCTATAGGCTTTCTAAAATCATATTTTAAAAATGTGACCCACCACATTAATTGTTTTATATGCAGGGTTTTGGCGTGTTTTGAGGTTTTTTTGGTGGGGGGGGGCAGGGAGCCAGTGAAGGTTAGGTGGATCAGGAAAAAGACTACTCTTACCTTGACAAGACAACAGACAGGATATTTCTCCAATTTACATTAAACATATAATAATCTAAGAATAACAGCATCAGTGAAATCTCCACTGATTTGTCAGGTGGAAGTAAAGGGAGTCAGATAATTTTTTTAATTTCTTTTTTGCCATTTGTCTATCCAGCCAGACAGGTGTGCTGGCCACATTACGTTACCATATGTCTGGAGAAATTGTTTTTAGAATAGCTTATACTGTATTTGAGAAAATTTCATGTAGTATATGCTATTTAATATATACAAATTTTGTCCATACAATTATATAATTGGGTAAAATATACAAAATCAAGTTCTGTTTAAGAGGATTTTTGGTTATAAGCCAATGCAAATATTATTCTGCCATTATTCCAGGAAGAGATTAAGTGTAGAGTGATGACTTGTGCAGCGTCTGCCAATTGCTGACTAATTTCATGCCCATCATTATTGCATCCACATATACAATGTGAGTGAAAATTCAGAGCAGAACCACACTGCACAACATACTTCAAATAGCAGCAGTCATTTTGAGGTAAATCATTATATATTCTTTCAGTGTTAATTTCACTCAGTTATTTTAGTGTCCTAAGGGACTTAGAGCATCACAACATTGGAAACAAAGTATTGGACATGTGTCTAATATAAATAAAAAGGCAGAGACTAATAGATGTGCACAGACTGCACAACTTTTTCAAATTTATTTCTCAACAAAGTATAAAATTAAGAGAAAACTGCACTACACTACTCTCTATGCATCATATCAGTGAATGGTTTACAAGACAGGATCCTCGGAATGTTGTACATTATAAGGGGGGAAAATAATTATAGCAACCACAATGTATATACAGCCAGAGAGACATCTTGTAAAAGCATTTCCTATAATTGCACAGTGACAAAATGTGCAGTTAAATTTTCTACACATGGTGAAAATTACACCACAATTAATGGCATGACTCTAACATAATTAATTATTAATGCTTTTTAGTAGTTTAGGAAAAAATCCTATCACTGTGTGCTGCTTCTTGTGATTGTTAGACAACAACTCTCAACAATTTCCATAAACCAGGAGGAGTTGGTGCCCGCAAATAATTTCTGCCTTCATTCAAAATACCTCTTCCTGATCTCATTTTAAGTTACATGTTAAAACTGAGATGTTAAGACAACAGATTGAGAACACATTCCAATTTAATTGATTCATTTGGCTGCATGTGTCTGTATTTAGAGAAAAGGAGGTTGATTTCTTCTCTTTGTTATATTTGGTATCCTATTGCATGAAAACTGTGGTGTTGTGTGTCCCTTTAATTCTTACACGTGGATTTTTTTTACAGTAGTGTGTGTTCAAAATTGGACATTTGCAATTACTAATTGAAAGACAAGCTGAGTTATTTTGTTTCTTCCACATCTGGGATGGCCAGGGACAGTCAAACATAGCAGTTGTCACCTTTGTGAAAGCTAAACCAGTATCCCAGAACTGTGTTAATAGTTGCTGTTCAAAAGGACATATCCCTTGAACTTAAGTGAGTATTACTATATGAATATCCCAGTAATTTATGATCTCCTCCACCACTTAAAGACCTACTGATATTCACAGCCATTAAATGCCTCTTCCATGTCCTGACCACACACAGCAAGGCTAATTACTCTTGGGGAACTTAAATTCCCACTTCAATTTCAACAGGACTGCACTTAATTTCTGCTCAAATCTCTTATACAGCAACAGTGTTTGCTGCAGAGGATATCAGAACACAGGGCTCCAAGGAACTTTCTGGGCCATTAAGTCAATTCCCCTGTTACTGTAAGCAAACACATTGTATAATTTCTTTCATACACTCCAACATAAAAGTTGTTGGGTTTTGGCCTCTGTTACTCAACTGGAGAATATTCTAAAATGCACTTGCTCTAAGAATGAGGAGTTTCCTTCTAGTTTCAAACTCAAACTTGTTTTTTCTCAGTTGACACTCACCATACATGTGAAAATATTTTCATTTAGTTTAAATTACTTTTCTCTCTGCTGCTTTCCCTTGTGCCCTTCCTCTTACCCTCATTTCACCAGTCTGACCAAGACCATCTCTTCCATCCTCTCACAGGGACAGACACTTCTTTTGAACTTGTGTGGGTCTTTGCATCTGCTAGGCTTTTAAATGGCTTTTTTAAAGACAGAAGTTGAGAAGACATCTAGCCAAAGCCCTGTAGGATGATCCTAGTATTTTTTGCTTGCACTGGCAGTAATTTGACAGACAAATTCTGGAACTGCATTTGTCTTTTGATGGTTACATCACATTGATGGCTCTTAGTCAAACCTTGATGAACAAATAAAATTCTCCTATGAACAGATGAGCCCTGAGCTTCTAGCAGAATATTTTACATTATTTTTTATTATGATATTTTATCCTATTCCAATTTGAGCTCTTAGACTTTGTTCTCTACAAAATACATGTATTGGCAATGCCTCTAAACCCTGCATATCAGTATATTTTGTCACAACCCCATTCATATTTGCATCAAGTCACTGAGAAAGTATTAAACAAAATCAATATTGATTACCAGTCTGGTTTCATCCCTTTCCAGACTGCTGCTGTCCACATTCCTGACTCCTGTTACCTGCCTTACAATGCCACCCCAATTCCTCTCACAAAGACAGTTAAAATTTGCCCATTTGTTTCCAAAGCATATATTCCTAAAATCTTGATAGAAGATATTTTATATATTATTTCTGTGGAAAATATAACGGTTCGGTGTCATCTAGCTCTGTTAAATTATTATTTGTCATTTTCTATGTTTAATTTATCTCCCAGTGCTCCTGCAGAGTCTCTTCCAAAGCCTGATGTAGAGCCTTACAGGGAGTTTAGATCAGACTTTTATGTCCACGCCTGTCTGCATAGCTTTTCTGTACTTAAGTGCAGCTGTTTCCCTTGCCAGTCTCCTGGCTATAGTGGCAATGCTCACTCCACCCTCAGGTGTCATGAAGCTTGCAGCTCTCAACAGCACATCTTCCAGCCTCTTGGGATGGAGACAGGTGGTATGTCCAGCTCAAGATGAATTTTCAAGCTGAAATTTGCACTTGGGTGCCACATTCCCACCAATCCCTTCCCGTTTGCCCTCATGGCCAATATTGTCATCCCCCCTGAACAGTGGGGCAAAAGGTTTATGTCACATTAGAAAGTTCTCACACAATTCTCACTGGTTTTGGCTCTTGAAACAAGGATTTCCTCTAGAGCAGTCCTTTTTTCAACTCCTGTAGGTTCCCTGCTTATTCCAAATATTCTTCTTGAGGCAGCAGTTCCCTCTGCCAGGTCTGAAAAACGTCCCTATGTAATCTTGGCACTTTTATGTATTCCTCGGCATCTTTGACCTGAAGGATTTCCAAACCTTTTCCACTTTGAAGATTCTGAGAAACCCTGCCCCAGCTGTCACCTAACCAGTGAGTTTTTCAAAGTTTGTTCCAGTGAAGTATGAAGTCTTAATTAGAGAATTATTTTTTTGTTTATCCTTCCATTTAAACTGAGTCAGCTCAAGACCTCTCATGTTAAACAACTGCCAAGTCCCATCCAAAAAGTGACTGAACTTTATTAGTGGATGAAGTGATTGCTGCCTGCAGTACATAGAGCCAAATCCTGACACCTTTCCTCTGCCCTCTTTACTCTGGCATAAGTTTGCTGAAATCAATGGGAGTTTTGTTTATGTAACTAAAGGATTGGGCCTACAGCTCAGTTTTCTTTTAAACCCCTTAATATGAAAGGTGCTACACAAATACATTATTATTTTACTTTCTTTTTATAAAGCACAAAATATTATTGGCTATTGAAAGTTTATGGAAACTTGAAGCAATGGCAGTTGGCATTGACCTTTTCCCCAGCATAGGAGTCCCTAGGATAACACAGATGTCATGTGCAATGAAATTAATGTTGTAAGCGCAGCTGTTTAGTAAAATAAAGTCAGATAAAAAGAAACAATTACCTAATTTGATATGGGATCTTTTTAAATTTTTTTCTTTATCTTATGCTACAGTGTGCAACTTATTGACTCATCCAGTGCCAGATAGGCTTTTTCCCTTCTGTAAAACCAGTTTTCACTTACATTTACTGCTGGGAAGCATTATTTGAAATGATAAAGTGTAGGAAGTAGAGCCAATAAGAACATTTTACATAGTTAGCAAGTACACCCGGACTTCTCTTCTGCAATTTACTTATAAAATTAATGTGATTGTTCTCAGGCTAATATGCACAATTTGGAAAATTGAAATAGCCTTCTATAATGTTCAAGCACAATCCCATAAACTGAATCAATTGTGAAAGTAAGTTTTACCTCAAGACCCCACAATGAGGTATCTATTACCAGGAGCTCTAAGCAAATGTTCTTTTAATTAGCTACATTTATCTTTAATGCCTGTTTTGACAGAAACGCTAACATAAACATACATTACAAATACAGAAAATCCAGCTCAAAGTATGGTTAATTTTTATGCTTGACAGAGCCATTTGGAAAAAATAACTGTGACCTTTTTGGAGCCTGGAAAAAAAATCTTAATGTGATGTCATTATAACACAGTTTCAGAAACCAAGGAGAAACAGTGGCATCTGTAGCTAAAGTATAATAACAATTCTTAAACTATTCCTTAAATGTGGCAATAAAACCCTAAAAAGACCTTTGGGCCTTATGCTAAGGCAGCTGAAAAATCATGTTAAATAATTTCTGTAAGGACAACAGTAATTATAAACCTGATTAACATTTACCTACATTTTATTCCTAGAGTATCTTAAAGGAGGACTGTGAAACCAGATGGTTACAGAGCACACATGATGGATATAGTCCATCAAGCATGTCCATTGCCATGGAAACAACAGGAATAACATTATCTTTAGTGTCTATTTCTTCACAAAACTTTTTATTTAAGTGTTGCTGCCAATCTAAGCAAAGTCCATACGAATACCTAAGTACCAGCTCAAAAAAACAGATTTGCTTCCCCCACCCTACAGTAGGTGTGACAGACATTGTTGCATGTTGCAGGAATGATAGTAGCCTGTGTCCTCTCCTTGGTCCAAGCTGTACTCAGCTGCTTGTCAACAGACTTTCTTTGGGTTTGTTGGGGGTTTTCTGTTTGCCTGCTTTTTTTTTTTAAGGTCATTTGAGTAGGGTTACAATTTTGAGCTGTCCTATTCAAACAACTCAATTGTTATTTGAATGAATAAACAAACCAGGTGATAAAAATGTCTTTTTTTCTTATTTTCTGCATCAATGAAAGGAACCAGAGACAGAGCAGAAGACAGAGAGTTTGACAAAGACATGAGATAATACAGATGTGTTTTATGGGTCATCATAACCTTGCAAGTGAGCATGTGGATTACAAAACCATAAATCTGAAGCAGAATGAGAGAACGTGTGCACATATAGACAGCAGACAGCATTGACACCATACTAACTTGAAATGGTCTGTCTTCGTCCTCTCTGTTATGGATGTTTCATTTTCAAGAAAACAAATGTTCCGTCCCATCCTTAGCTTTTCCCTCTTACCCTATTTCATAAAAATAAACAGGACATGATGCTGTATGTAAAAATCCATACCCAGCCCTCCAAAAGCCATGAAATTGCATATTTTCTGGTTTGTACTCAACTCAGAAATGTATGGGACACATCAATGGTCTGAAATGCATTTATGAATCCAGTATGAATCCAGTGATTGTAGAAGACAGTGGCCACTCAAAAGAACAGCCAGAATTTGATCTTCTTGTTCAAATGTGTCCAAAAGAGGATTGATGGGGCAAAGGCTCTACTTCCCCCTAGGAAAGTAGAGAGAAAAATCCTATTGGTACCACTGGGGAGTGGTTAATCTAATTCCCTCTCACAAAGTACACCTAGCAGGTCCATCCTATGGCACACATATGCAGGTTAAAGTATTTTAGCCACAAAATTGTCTCACCATGTGTTCCCACAGCCAACAAGCTCAATGATGTGTTATGCCACACAGTCACTAGATCAAGAGTTGTTGCCAAAACTTGTGAAAACATTCCTGGAACCATGTGAATATGATCTGTGCCTTTGTTCTGTGCAATATACGCACCTATGAAAAAATTACCTCCAACAAAAAATTGAGAATTTGAAGATGTCATGCTGAGTAAGACCATCTGCTTAAGAATTTCACACATTGGGAGGCCAGTGTGGAATATGCATCATAGTCCCTGTGACTTGCAGAGGGAGGGCTGCAATGCAGAGACCCATACCAATATAAGCTGGAAGTAAAACAGCCACAGCTGCATGCTTTACAGCTTGGACTGCCCAAAACACTTGTGCCTTGCTGCCATCAGCATATCAGAAACACAGCTTTATACAAGCAGTAGCTGGGACTGCTTCCTCAAGTTCATTGGTGCACTCAGGGGCTCTAAGTCTGTGACAGGGGCACAATGGCACAGACAGCTGAAATTTCTGCTGAGCTGCAGATATTCTCACCTAAGGGATATCACATTACTTCAGTGCTTTCCATTTCCACGTTCAAAGCTCTGCATACCTGTGCCCTGACCCCTACTTAAATCCAGTGTCTTATCATATTCCCTCTCCATCCTCCACTGAGGCCAGTGTTTTTAGACTAATTCCCATACACTCTGCACTTCACAGAGAGCATTTCATTTTTTACTGGTCAATGTTTGGGTCCCCTGGTTTTACAAGAGGATGTTTTTTCTGGTATGAGAGTTGCCTAGTGTTATTAAAACAAGGCATAGCATACTATGTAAATGCAGTGTGGCAGCGTTGTCCTTACTGCACAAATTAACCTATAGTGCATTTTCCCAGGCATGGTATGGTGATTAACCGTCTTAGAGCTGCCAGAGGCTCCCACAACACACATCTTTGTTTTGCTGCTACCAAAGAAGTTGTCATAGTGCCCATTTGTCTCAGGTTTTGCAATTGGCATAGAGGACAAAATCTGTACTTTTTTCCAGGACAGGATCTTCTTATTTTACTTAGAAAAAATATCTATGAAGGTCTCACTACTTCTGCCACATTACTCTTATTTCTGTATTGCTGAATAAGCAGGGTTGTTCACCTGCTGCCTCATACACAAAAATTGTCTTCATATGCCTGGGTGAGAGAGGCTCCAAAACGACTTTAATACAGACCATACACTCCCTCAACGACTGGCTTTGTTTTCTGAAACATCTGTAACCTTGGGGCCCGATCACCCTATACAGGAGAGGAACAACCACTGCTGGAGCCAAACCCAGTTCAGCCACCACCTGCCTCTACCTTCCACATTCTTTCATTGCCCTGCATTGTTTTGTTTTGCCTCTGACACAAATTTGTCTGTCAGCTGGGGTTCTCACTCTTCAGTTTCCCAGGGGAAGCCTTGCACAGGGGCACAGCCATTTCAGGCAAGCAGCATGCACACATCTCACACAGCCCTTTACCTTCTCCCCTCTTCGGTTCCCCAGAAAGCAGAAACCCAGTGAAATTGTTTTGCAATGTGCTTATAAAGTTTTTAATTCAGTATTTGCTGTTTTCAGCTCTTATTGGAAAAACAGTTCAAAGAAATGAGCCTTTCCTTGGACCAGAAAGTTGTGCTGCAAACAACTAGGGAAAATTTAGGTCCCAATAAATATGTCCTGCAGCTATTAAGGGGAGGTAAAGACCAGACAGAAAAGGACTGGAAACAACAGAGTGGAGCAGCTGCATGCATTGCATTAAAACGTTTATCATCTGGCCTAGTTGGAGTTGTATTTTACATTGTGAATTTATTATATTTTGGCTTAATAAATGTGAATTCTCACATTCTTCCAAAGTTTTAAGTAAGTCCAGATATGCTTCCCACACATTTCTTCATGATCTCAAGTTGTGTTTTTTAACTACTACATCAATGATAAATTTCAAGAAATATATTAATAAATAAGGCCTTGTCAGGTGCATTTATCATATCAAAGTTTGATATGATAAATATCATTTACCCTTTCCTCAGACAAGATGCACAGACAGGTCTCTAAGTTTGAAAATGGTAAATATTCTCACTGGTAAGGGAGGGAAGCTACGGAAGGAAGGAAGGAAGGAAGGAAGGAAGGAAGGAAGGAAGGAAGGAAGGAAGGAAGGAAGGAAGGAAGGAAGGAAGGAAGGAAGGAAGGAAGGAAGGAAGGAAGGAAGGAAGGAAGGAAGGAAGGAAGGAAGGAAGGAAGGAAGGAAGGAAGGAAGGAAGGAAGGAAGGAAGGAAGGAAGGAAGGAAGGAAGGAAGGAAGGAAGGAAGGAAGGAAGGAAGGAAGGAAGGAAGGAAGGAAGGAGAGGGAGGGAGGGATACAAGTACAAGGTGCTCTCTTTCCCAGCAACTACTGCAAAGCTGTGCTGAATTCCTGTCATCTTTATCCATAGCATCCACTTGAATTATAAATATTTAGAGAAGGTCAGACTAATGGGTGACTCTGAGTAGCGAGACTGGGCTCACCAGGACTCAACCTCATCTGGTTCTTTTTTTGCTGCTATGATAAAAACAGGTAATAGTAACATTAATTTCTAAAGGCATAGTCCTGCTCAGCAAAGCAGAAGTATTTATGATATTCTTTGTATAATTGTTAACAGAAATTATTTTTAATGTTAGACATAAATTTTTCTACAAGCCTCACTAAGTTTGAAATTACCTTGAAGCTGTTGAATGTAATTAGCTTTCAGACATTATTTCTATGTGTTAAAAATGTACTATGAAGAGCTAGAAACCTGAGAACACACTGAAGTGCAGAGTGGGCTTGAAGAATTAAATGAATGTAGTCAGAGAGGATTATGTATTACCTAAAGGAAAGGTCCCCAGATCTGGGAACCAGTTTACTGATTCTTGTCAACTGAAATGAGTGAAATGAGATCTATTTTCCTTTTTTTCCTTCTTCTTTTTTTTTTTTTTCCTTTTTTTTAACTCTCCAGGAAAGGAATTGGGAACCTGACCTATTTGTAGAAGAAGGTGATTCAGTGAAAGGAGATGAAGTAGGTGTCTTAAAATCTATGCTATTTTATAAATAAACCCATTAGAATTCTCCAAAGAGAAAAAAAATAACATTATAGAATTACTAAAAAGGGGAATCACCCGTGTTAAGAAGTGATGAAGCTCTTTCCACAACCTGATTTGACCAGCCAGGTTGTTTGCCAAGGGTCAATTTACAACTGCCACACAAGAATCATTTTAATTACACTGTCCAGACAAGCCTCAAAAGTCCCATTTTCCCATTTGTTTATCTGAGAGAGTGTCACATAAATTGGCTGATCACTGTTTTCCTCAGCCGTTTCCAAAAAACCCATGGGGAAGAAGGGAAGAAGGGGAAAAGGGAAAGCTGTCAATGCCTCACTGCTGAAAAGAAGAAAAGACAGACCTAGAAGCATGAGGACATGGTTGTTCCTTGAAGAGGGGATGATGGAAAAAGGCTGCAATGCAGCTGGAGCTGGTGTGCTGCTCCAGGATGGCAGAAGTGGGTCAGGATGAGTGGCGGGAAGGCCAGCTCTGGCAATAGAGCTCAGGGTGGACAGGGAGAGGGATGGGGGCACAGTGGGGCCGTGCCTTGGCACAGCAGCACAGCCCTGACCACAACCCTGCTCCTTCCACCTGCCCACGGGCTGGGCTGAGCCTGCCCTGGCTTCTGTGCAGCACACAGCAGCCACCCAGCCCTGCTCAGGCAAATGAGAGGAAGCAGATTTTCCAGGGGGGTGATCCCATTTACATGCATCTTATGCTGCATTATACAGGAATAAGTTAGACTCTTTGATTTCCTGATTGTAAATTTTCCTCCTGCTGACAGAAAGAGTAATTTCTGTGACCAGAATCAAACTGATTGCTTAAAATGTTGAAGCTGACTTTTGTTCCACTTCTACAATGTATACATTTCTGAAAAATGAGTTTTAGAGGGATAGATATGGTATTGGTGTTTACCAGAAGTATCTTTGAAATGCTTTGTAGTGCCAAAGTATATAGAGGGCTCATTTACTATGTTGGAAGACTAAATGCAATGGGGCTGTTTCTGCAGAAATAGAGTATATGTATGTTTTTATTTCCTGTTCTCTTACATAATCTTGTTATTAGTTTGAAACTCTCCAGGCATTCTGTAGGTGATAAAAAGAGAAGAAAAGTTATTTCTAGAAAGCTGAGAAGTTCTTATTTCTTCTGGTTTTAAACTAAACATGCCAGCTTAAGCAGAAAGGTGTAACCACACTCCGCTTCAGGGACAGGATAGCAGCCAGGCCAACAAATGAAAATAAAGGTCAAAGCAATTTCCATAAGGAGATGCAGCCGAAGGCCACGGATCCCTTCCCAGAGACACCCGCCGTGCTCTATCAGAGGGGATAGCAAGGAGGGCTGATGTTGTAAAGGGGAAAGCAGTCCCCAGAACAAATCAGATGTGGGGCTGTTCTCCAGTTTGCCTTGCATGCCTCTCCTATGGGTTTAATCACACTCTTGCAGATCTTTTCCCACACAAAGTCATATGGGAGCAGGGAGGCAGCCCCAAGCTGTCAGCTGTTCCTTGTCCATGCAGGGCAGATACCCACACAGTTTGCTCCAGCCCTTCCCTGTCCCTCCATCCTCTGCCACTGTTATTAATGTATACTCTGGTGCAAATCAGCACTGCATACTCCACACATACTATCTGAATTTGAGTAAACTCACTGAAAGATGGAGCCTTTGGGGGTTAATCAACCACTCAAGTGGAAAAGGTTATTTTGATTAGGGTTTGGTAGGCTGAGTTCAGATGAGTATTGTTGTAGATGCAGAGTAATGGGGTAATAATCCCCTGTGCATTCAAATACTTAATTTCCTTGGTCTGTCCCTTGTCTAGCTGGCCACCCTTCCCTATCCCTTCCCACATGTTGCACAGATACATCACCACTTTAGATGATAAGGAGGAAGACTGTCACGCAGCAGTTTCTTCTTCCAGCCTCTTTCCCAGAAACTGTGTCAGCTGAATAAACATTCCTCTCTGTTCAAGAAATGAGGAATGAGCTCACAACGGGGTTGATAAGGGTGGAATCCTCCTCCCCAACCCAAATGTAACCAGAGGTGGGGGCAGACTCATGCCCCTGAAGCCCTTCAGCCTTCTTCCATCCCTCCCCATGCTCATATGCAGTCCTACAGCAGGAAGAGCCATCGGCAAGCTAATTTCATTTACTCAACCCTGGCATTATTTAAAGTGCCTGAAGAGCAGTTCTGATGTATAATAACCTTATTCAACCACTTACTCAGCTCACCTTACTCAAGGACTGTTATCTCATCGTTATCCTATACAATATTTATTATCATTACAATTAAATCAGTATAAATTTTATGGTGTGTTGGATTTGCATCCTGAAGAACATTGGGAAGGAGTAGGAAGAAATTTAGACGTATTCTGAGGATTCCTGAAAATCTTCCTAGTCCATTTTTCAAAGCACCCCCCAAAAAAGCTAAGTCTAATAATATTTGGGGAGTTTCTTATGGAAAAATGTGAAAGTATCTGAATAATTTAATATTTACAATGTCCCTCTGAAAACCTTTAAAAATAGCTCACTGTGAGGACTAAATCTAAATGGCATTATGCAGCCTTGTAAAAACAGATAGAGCATCACTTCACGGGAATGTATAAACAGAAAACTAATTTCTCCCTTTCTGTAGGGAACCCTGGCAAAAGGGAAAGCTATTGCAAAATATCTGCGTGGCTGAGGAAACTGTGGTTTCACCACAAGGACTGAGATTAATGGGCACAAGCAAGGGGACAGCATGGATAAGCAGTGAGCTGCAGAGATGGGAGATCTCTCCACAGCCACAACTGCTCCAGGGGAGACAGAGGCTGCAAAAAACCTGGATCTTGCTTAGAAAATATCTTTTGCAGCATTCCCTCGAGGAGACTAAGCCTGCACGAATGTATTTTAGAGATGCAGTGCCATTACCTCCTCCTGTTTACCAGCCCTTCGGAGCAGTCATCTCTGGTGGCTGCTTTATGAGTCCCAAATACTACTTCCACGAATGCCATACCTTTATACAGTCTTCTCATAATTAATGTCCTGCTGTGCTACTCTGCATTGTGAAAGCCTGTGTGCAGAGCTGCTCCACCTGCAGAGGCTGGAAACGCTACCTTTATTCTGAAATGGACATCTATAATGTTTCAGCCACCTCTATACCACTCTCCTTTTGGTTTCACAAGTACACCACTAAAGTCTAGTTCAAATGAAGTACTGTGCAGAACTGTTTTAACAGGCTTAAACTCTGAAGTCCCCAAGCCTACTTTATTAATTCTCCAGAGGCTTATAATGATGTCACTCAAGGGAACATAGCCTATAAGAGAACGGTATGTTAATTTTTTTATTGTTATACAGAGAAATTAAAATACATGGATTATTACACTTGCCTCATAACTGTGCATGCTACATGCAAAAAATGACAATAAAAATGAAGTAATGCTTTTTATAATGTGACTACTAGAATAATTTTATATGAGTAACTACTATTTGGGATATATTTTAAATACTACAAAATTCTTAGATGGCTGTTTCAGCATACTGTATTAATCAACTCAGGCGTAATTGTATGATGGCCCAAAAGTCAAACTTTTCCTTAAGTTTCCTGACCTTGACCTGAAAAAAATGTTATAACAAAATTTCAGATTGGGTTTCTTTAAGGCAACAGTTCCTCTTACCTAAACATACCTTTGAAATGGAGAGAAAGAGCTTGCTGATAAATGTTTCAACACCATACTTTATTAAAACAAGTTATTTCTGTTGTTTACTATGTGGTTAGGCCATGATGAAAAGCAGATCTTCACCAATACATTTTTGTGCAAATTCCTTACCTTTCTGTTTACAAAAGAAAGTGAAGTACCTTTCAGTGGTATTTGTCACAGAGCACTAGCAGCCAACAATGCACACTGTCAACTGCTTAAGGTTTCACTTCCTAATTAACTTTCCTAGAAGCAAAAGAACTGTCTGAAAACACAAAGCTCTCACATTTACCCTCCTGCCACTCCATCCTATTCATCCCTGGCCGCACGGGCTGCGGCCACCAAGAGCAACAAAGTCCTGAAGGAGGGTCCCCACAGCTCAAAACATCAAGGGGGTAACCTGAGCAGCCTGACTACAGAGCAAATTAGTTATCTGCCTTAGTGGGGGCTTTTTTAAGAGATTATGACTCAATTGCAATTCCACCACAGCCCCCTTACTTTTTTTAAAACAACTCGTTCCTCTTTTTCTTTTTGCTTTATATAAAATCCCATTCAAATTCCGTGGCTTCTTTCTAGGCTTGTTGAGTGAATGTACTTTCCTCAGGTACAAATAATCTTTTGTTCAACCAAACAGCAAAAATACTCATCATAGCTGAAATTGTTAGGGAGGGTGTTAATATCTACTTGCATGTGATCAACAGAAAAAACAATATTCCATGGACCAGCTCACAAGTATTGTCACACTTTCCACTTACAAAACTGCTTTAATTTGAACAGTCTAATACAAAAGTAGATAGGAATCCTGTCTGTTTCAAATACAGTTTTTTCTTTCTTCCATGGTTACTAAATGGTTCTAAATATATACATGATACTCAGAAGTTGATCCATATACTTATGGATCAACTTCTGAGTATCATGTATATATTTAGAACAATTGGTTTACCTGCAGTATAGCTCTGCAATAATTATCAAGCCACAAACCAACTGAAAAATGCTGAACACAGATGTTGAACACAAATTTTATTTCACCAAGTTTCTACAAATAAGCTTTGGCTAAATGTCCTCCTAACAATGTGCCCCATCTTCTGCTGTTCGTTGACCCTTAGGTTGGACTAGGCTTTTATTACTCTTACCATTGTTTAAAAGCAACGTTCACATGAGTCTCAAAGGCGCAGTAAACTGACATATTTTGACTTTTCTACTGTAAGTTACTTTCATGTCAGGATGATGGTAAATTATTAATTGCATTATACCTCGAATGTCTCCAGATGACTGCAGATTGTGATGCTCTTCTAAACACGAGTTTGCAAGCTGATCGACCCAGCACACATTCTGGTAGCTAAATTGCAAAATGACAGATTCATCAAGTGAATGAGCTGCTATCAGATAATATTAGCTGGCAGATGTCTCAAAAGAAATAGTCGACATCTGCAGAGCTCTGGCAATTAACTGTTTACAGGTCCAACACCTGCCTCAGTGATAGTATTTATTTCACAAATCATTTTAATGGCCATTTTCTCCAGCACACAAAATACTTAGCCTTGAAGGTAAAAAGTTCAGCGCCAGCCACCTCTCCACTGCAGCGCACAAAGCACCAAGAGGAGAGAGGGAGACAAAGCGCTCCAGAGGCGGCGCTGAGTGATTCCCCTGCCTCCCCTGCCACCCAGGTGAGCCGGAGCGCAGGGAGGGGGTGGCAGCCCCACCGAGGGGCTCCTCCTCGGTGCTCACTGGCATCACACGGGGCCCTTCCACCCTTGCACACCCCTGGGAGCAGAGCCAGCGCTGGCACCAGGCTCTGCCCATGGCAAGGCTCAGCTCCTTCTCCCGTGGTGCCCGGGCGATGCTGCTCAGCCGCTCACAACAGAGCAGAGGAGGCAATGAGACTAATAACCACTAATCCTCCCAAAGGCTTCTTGGTCCCTTGCCAGGTCAGCTTTAATCAACTGTGACTATAAAAAAGTAAAACACTTTGGAGGACTGGGTTACATAACACGGCAAACCTTGCAATTGCATCAAATCCAGTTCCCTAAAACCAGGCAGGATAGCTGCTCCAAAAGCTGCTTGCTCATGGACAGCATGGACCATCTGCTTAGCAAAACATGACTAGCAAGTAATCACACAAGTAACAATCAGGCTTCTGGTGTATTTGTCCCACTAAATGGCTATGTCTCAAATCATCAAATCCACAAGCACCACATTTCAATGGTAAACCAGAAGCATTTAGATTCCCAGTGATGTCAGATACAGGGTGGATAGACAGACTGTGCTCTAAGCTCCATTTCTACTGCAGACTCATGATCATATTAAGGGCCATCAGCCACCCAAATGCAATGCTTTCATGCCACTTAATAGCAGGCTCTGTGCTTAGGTACCTCAAGTAATCAACAGTCTAGACACATAGTGAAGATTAATCAATTATTCCTTACTATAATTAAACTATTTATATAAGAAAATACAATAAATGTATTAAGGGCAGGAAATCACATTTTTACTGGGATAAATCCAAATGTTGCTTCCTAACTGCAAACTATAAAATGTGAAGTGCAGTGGGTACCACAGAAATCAAACTATCTAAATTAAATTAATGAAGGCATTTCCTATTCTGAAAGTTTGGAAAAAAAGAAGACAGCTGTTAGGGTAAGCAGGAAAAATTACAGAAGTGAAAACCTTACCAGGTAGCCCACTGAACAAACATTTTACACTTTCTACTGAGTAACTTTCAATGCATTTTTAAAAAAGGAACTTAGAATTTTCCATACCTGCAGGATAATATTTTTGAGAGCACATGAAGTAAGGTATGCCTCTGGTCATAGTAAATAGCCTGATAAATACCCACGGGCCCCTGAAAACTCAACTGCTGGGTTTAATCCTCCCAGCAAATTTGTGGGGTTTGTTTCTCTTCCTACCCGACTAATTCTCACAAAGTGCAGTTCACATTTGCTCACATAGCAGTTGCATGCAGGCAATGTCCCCACCATGTAACCCTTCTCCCTCACAGGCAGCAAGTGACACTGCTGCCATGCCAGGATACAGACCTGGAACATCAGGATAAGGAAAAATTTGGTGTAAAGAAGCTGTGCCTGGCAAGGCAGCATACACAGATTATTGTAGATTTGTACCAGCTCTCTGGACACCACACTCCTCACGGAAGAAGATTATCCTTGCTCACATGAGCTTGTACTTTAAACAGGCAACCTGGCAGAGGAGGGCTGCTTTGTGTCCTGAAACACCTTCCTTTCCCTCCCTCACTCCAGCATGCCACTGGTGTTTTGCAAACCTCTAACTAAACCTGGCAGCTATAGATATGTCTTTGAAAAATTCCAGGTGTTCAGCAAAAAGATGCAAAAAACTTAGTTCCATTGGCTAAATCAAAAAATGTCCAGATTTGGGAATATACCTCTATTTCTACAGAAAAGCTGCAGCACCAGAGTCTGACACCCATTTTCTAAACTGAAGATCAGGCTTGATCATATCTCTCTGTGCATCTCCTCAAAGGACTCTTCTTCCAGGCTGCTGCTAGACAAGGAGAGGGAATTTCCATTTTGTAGTATATTGAGTTCCAGCTGAAATATAAAATGCATATTTAGAATTTTGGACATTTTTTTCCCCATCTGCAATGAAACAGAGCAGCTGACTGCATCAGTCCTGGACCATGTGAGCCTTGGCATGGCTCAGGGTCAGGGTCAAGCCAGGGGCTCAAGTAGGTCCAGGTTACCAACAGATGGGCATCCACTGGCTGGTGCCTCCATAATCCCTGGCACTGGTACCCCATCTCACTAAGGCAGACAGGCAGGAGCATCACAGTTCTCCCACCAGCTGCATCCCAGCTGCTGCTGGACATTCAGTGCCCTCTTGCTTTTTTTCCCATTACTTATTGTGGCTTTTGAGTTATCTTAGGTTTTTACATTAACGGTTTTGTATTTCCTAGAGGATACTGGGGAGGCAGAGGGAGGGTGAGAATATCCAGATGATTGTATGGACTTTTCAAGACACAGTCTTTAGTGCTTGGGTTTTGCACTGGTGGGAGGAAGGGAAACCAAACCCCAATATTCTGTTACTGTCATAAACTCCTCGAATTCTCCCACTTTCAATACTTCTAAAATTAGGGTCATGCACCATTGCCTCACTATATCCTTTTCACTCTGCTCTTTATAGATATTCTATATGAGGCAAGTCTACAGTTTCTGTCATCATTAGAGGATTTCATGACAAATGGGCTATAAGCCTGAACCTTTAATCCTTCCTATTCATGCAAGCGTAGAGACCCCAGGGAGCGCTCGCATCGTATTCTCACGGATGGGATTCTCTCCGTGTGAATCTCTTTCCTCTGAGGATATTCAACATCCACCTCATCAATGGTAGCATTCTGAAGGGAGGTTTCTAAAGCACCTCCATGTGAATCTTCACACTAGTGAAGTAGTTATGGATAAAAAAATGCATCCAGGCAAAATCCCTAGACACAAGGAAGACAAATAGCAAAACTTCTGTTGCCATTAGGCCATGCTGAGCAGATCACATTGTACAAATGCTACACATGGAAATACTGTCAGTGCATCCCTGTTTAAACATATAATATCCATCTTGCTATTATTCCTATTATTTCCTGATCCATAACATCCTGATCCAAGAAATCCTGAATTTCAGCTTTCCTAGAAAGCATTTTAATAAGCTTAATGCTCCTCCCATCATATCCCTTGAGAGTAGAGATATTAGGCTGGACTCTCAGATAAAACAGTTATTATCTGGAGAAAAATTAAAATATCAGCAATGAATTTAATAGGTAGAAAACTAAAAAGAAAATCTAGCTGAGATTATATTTAGGAAAAAAGTCAAATTCATTCAGTAAGAAATGTGTGGACAAGACTCTTAAGCACTCTACAATATAAGGTGTAATAATGTGACAAAATAATTATGCAGTTATGATGGGATGATTTTATTGGACTGGACTGAACCAATGATTATTGGTTCCAGATAAAAGTTATTTTTAAAGACATTATGCATTTTTCACTTGCTGATACTCTTAAAGTTGAGTGGTCACTCTATCAGTTCTGCTTAACTGCAAAAGTTCTAATTTAAAACCTTTTTTGCTTGATTTCTCTCTTACAAACAGGTTTACTACTGCATTAAAGGCACCCAAAACTGCCAGGCCTGGCCAAGTCATTGATGTGCCTTTGATTCAGATTGGTCACACTTGAGGAGCCCAAAGTGGCTGGAACTTGCTGCTATTTCTGACCTTTACAGTTGTCTATGGATGTATGATTGGATGGAGAGCCCTGAATCAGTGTCTGAACTTCTGACTGTGCTCCTGCATCACTTCTCTGAACACAGTGGGGTCACATGGGCCAAGCAAGAGGAGCAGCAGGCCCTGTCCCTCTCATAAGCACTATATTCACATTATCTGTAGGGGAAGGGCTGTCAGTGGCAGAGTCACCTGTAAGACAAAAGGATTTTGTAGCTTAACTTATCCTTACGTGCACACTGCTCCAGTGGCAGCAGAATAAATGAGTCTGGTTTTCTACAACTTCGTGTCCTTTGTGCCTTTTTACTGTTCCCCCCACTACAATAATCTCAGTCTGTCTCTGAGGGACAGCCCAGAGAGCAAGAAATAGCAGGGGCTGGTGATCTGGGCAGGCTGCATGTGCCGCTTGGGCAGCCCAGGTCTTCTAGACTTTCCTGCGACACCTGCATTGATCCAAGTCATCCATCTCAATGAAATGCTTTCAGGTAACTTGTAGGAAGCTGTTATTTCCCCTAAATCTGGTTAATGTTGCTAAAAATAAACTAAAGTAGTGAAGCATTCAACACTGACATTTATTTTGCCTGCATAACTAACACTGGGTTTATTAGATATGGGTGTTTTACTGCAGGTTCCCTATCCCTTTCAATTCACAGGGTAAATGTTTTAGAAATTGATACAAATTATGAAAGGGATACTCTTCCCTTCTTTGAAAGACTCCTTCCTTCCTTGAACACATTAAATTTTATGTCATGAAGATAACAAAGAGTACAGTCTTGAAACAAAGGCCATATTTACAGTCCTAACACCAAAGCCTGGTGGGACTCTGAATGAAGGCTGTATTTTTCCAAAATGTCAAGAACGTGAAGAAGCAAATATTTAATAAACTGATTTCTTAGAGCTGAAAAAGTTGGATAAGTACTTTTCCAAAACAACATTTCCCCTGCAGGATGCAAGTGCTCTTCACTTGGGTGAAGAAAAAACCAACATGAAAAAGTAGCCAAAGTTTAGCAAAATTTTCTGAGAACAAGTTTGAAAATATGTAGCATCAGCAAAAGTGCATGAAATAGGAGTTTAAAACAACACTGCATAAAAATTAAATCATAAGTTGTTTCTTCAAATGTATCCTGTGCAAAATATCATTTTGCACAATGCATTGCAGCTGAACTTTTTTAAGCTAGAGTATAAAACAGACATAAATGTTAAACTTGTCCAAGGATCACATCTTTAACTAGAGATCCAATTGACATCTAATTTTAGCTTAGAAACTGGTTGGAAGATTTACTTGTGAAATGCCAGAAAACTTATCCAATGTGAAGTATGGTAAATTGCTATGGTCTGGCTGCACTTTTCATAAAAACCTAGAGATTTAATCCCTTCAGAGCAAATCTTAGTCTTAAAAATGTCATCACACTTGGGCCTTCCAGCATGCTTTGTAATTTACTATTATTTATTGATTCCTACATATGCAAACTCTGCTAGCAGAAGACAATCCTCAGTACCTTAAACTAAATGAGTATAGAAAGAGGTAGAATGACTAATTTCCAGTGTTACCAGCTATTGTTAATTAGTTCTTCTCTGATCAAATTCACTTGCTTTAAAGCTTCTTAATTATAAAATGGTGCTTGCTAGTTCAAACTAATCCCTAATAAGAAAAAAAAATGTTTAGTTGTGCAGCAGAGATTAAAGGGCTTCAACATTCTCACTGTTAACAGGAAGTAAAGAAAATACATTTCTTCATCAAATCATCTTCACAAAGCCTCATATATTTCATCAAAAATGGCCATTAGTGTTATTTCAAAGACGTGCCTGTGGTTTCTGCTAACTACTTATTACACAGCCATCATTTTGTAATATAAACCAATGACTTGGTGATAAAGTGTACCAGTTGGAAACATAAACAGATGCATTATGGATAACTGAAGTACTGCTTTCTCTTCTACAAATTCATTTTATGTCACTTGAAAAGAAAAATCAAAGGAACCTTATGTTTAATAATATTTAGATATTCGGGATATGCTTAAACTTAGTAAATTAAAGCAGTTCGAATATTCTGTGTTGCAGAATACTGAATTCCTGGTTCAAAAATCAAATGAGATGGAAAATGCTTATGATCCCTTGATAAGCATAGCTAGGAATGAATTGGCATATGGAGGAAATAGAAAAGCCAAAAACAGCAAGAGTTGTGCTGTGCAGGGCTTTTGTAATGACTTTGCGGCCCTATTTCCCAGATTATGTTTCCAGTTTTTGAAAATCAGACAGGCAAGGAAGAACACATTTTGAAAAATCAAATTCTTCTGCAGAACTATCAGCATGTTTTTATAACTATCCCATGGTAATGCAGACCCAGTCCTAAAACACATACAAAGGATGTAACCTCACCAGCAAGATAATGTCCTTGCCCCTAGCAGTGCCTTCAGGAAAATAACACTCCAGCTGTGCAGCAGAGTTTGCCTGTTTGATGGTATGGATAATCGCCTATTCAGGTTACTTTAAAAAGTTTAGACCTTTACTCCTGAATGCTTTAAAAGAAATCTGCAAAAATTTATCATCCTTGGCCTTGTAGCAAGCGATGATTTGATTGAACTACTCTCAGAAGGGAATTTCTATGTATCGTCTCATGTTCTAAAAGAAAAATAACTAGAAACCAGCAGAGAAAATTCCATTTCTCTGGACAGTCTCCATAATCTCTCTTACAAATTGTTTCTTTAAATGCAGCCCCAAGAACAGCACCCTTCTCATGAGTCATTTCCCAGTGGAGGAAAGGCTTCCTTTAGCAACACTTACAATATGGCTTCATGCAGCATCCTTATATCCAATGTAAGTCTTCACAATCCTGATGGCTGGACTACAAGATGGAGAAAAAACTGTTTGAATTGTCCATTTCAAAGGGTAGCTGTTACTGAGCAGTACCCTATACAGAGCCTGGTGAGCAGTTCCTCAAGGGTCTATCTTGGGACATGTTAGGAAGATTGGAAACACCAGATGAAAACTGGAACAAGAGGGATTCAACCTGAATATTTAAAAAAATACACCATCAGATAATTTAGCACTGTAGTAAGCTGCCCAGTGATGAAATCACAAGTTGCCCAAAGCCCATCAGGGGATCCTGGGCGCCCCTGTTTTCCAGAGACATCCATGATTTTGGCAGTCTTTTCTGAGTGCTTGCAAAATGAGCAGCCATTTGTGTCTTAAGTGTGCCTTTGGCCAGGCACAAAAACACAAAGCAAAACCTGGTGTGTCTGGCTAAGACCAGTGCCGTGTGTCATCAAGAGCTGCAAAGCACTCAAAGATATCAACACCAGCTTTATACACAGGTTGGGAAAGTGAAACGGAAAAAATTAACCCAGAAGTTATCCAGGCCTCAAACAAACGAGAATTTAAATTAACCAGCAAAGTTCATAGGGGTCACTGTTGGAGAGACAGAGAAACTGCTAAAATACACATTTAATTGAATCAATAGCAACTGCAGTAATACTTTATAGCTTCTGAGATGTCCCAAACTTGCACAATAGTTAACAGGGCCACAAGTGAACAAGAACTTTTCCACTAATCTGATGTTGACAGTTTTCCCAATTTCTGCTTTTTATTTATTTCCTTTAATCTATGAGGATTTTCATATTATAAACAGTTTATCTTGTCTGTGTGTGATGTTCTAAGATACAATGATCTAAGGCCACTTTGTATCAACAAAACTCCAAGACAAAACAAGTCCCAAATTTATTTCACAAGAAATTCTGATTGTTTTCCCAGCACATTTTGCAGACACAAACAAACAAACAATTACATAGAATTAAAAAAACACAACACTTTAATTTTAGCAAAACCTGTACATTTTTCTATTGCTTTTTCTGTGTCAGGTATTTTGGAAGATTTTTTTTGAGAAAACTGAAAATGTCATCATATTTTGTTCAGAATATTTCAAGTAATGGATAAACAACAATTGCAAAACTGGTATAGCAAATTGATTTTCAGCCTCACTGTTGCTCTGTTTCCTTTATTCCATCCTGATTGGAAGCACCAGAGGAGAAATATTAGGAGTTAACACTTCAATTGTTGCCAGTGCTGCCTTGCCTCCCTTTCTCCAATACTTTAAAGTAAAAGTAAAGAGCAAGTAAAAACGTCGAGTGCTAATTAACCATTAAAAAATCATGAGGCAGTTTCCTGCACTACATCTCCAGACTCATTGCTGGAAAGGAAATTCTCTACTCCAGTGGTGTGATGAAGCAGTAAGGAGAGGAGGGATGGACCAGGGCAGTATCTGGTACCAAACACTGGAAGGACATGACAGTGTGTAAGTGTGATACACCTGATTAACTTTTAAATCAAGGAAAGCAAAAAAGAGGGGGGAAAAAAGGTTAAATTAAAGCTCTTAACATTAATTCCTTAATGAAGACTGACAAGAGTCCGTGTAGCAGGGCCATTTTATATTAAGAACAAACAGTGCCCTCTGTGGTTTAACAGAAAATGTGGTGTTGGTTTCTTCTGTATTGTATTTTTAAACACAGAAGCTAAGAGCACCCAAAATTGCCCTATTTAGTATAATCACTTAGCTCGATGAAAATCCTCAGTCATTTTAGCATGCTCGCCTCAGGAATGCAGATTACAAGTAGCAAACAGAAAGTAATCCACAAATAGCTTTAGAATCCTGTTTGAAAAATTGGTCTGTGAGCTATGTAGGTCTAAAAGACAAGTGAGTACATTATGATCCAAAAAAGTGAACGATTTTTTAAAATGATTTATGTAAACTAGAAAAGAAAAACTCACTTTAAAACAAACTTGAGTGTGTATTGTTGATACGATCACATTTTAGAATACACTAAGTGTTCCAAATGGCCCTCAGATCAATTTTGGGAAGTAAACAAAGCTCGGCTTTCAATAAGATTTAGGTTTTAAAACACAAGAAATTAGGTATAGGTTAATTCAAACATTCATTAAATCCAGACTGCCATGAGTTATATTCCATGGTCTAAAGTGATGACTAACACAGATAACAGTCATGCTTATGCAATCTGTTACAGATAATATATTAAGTAAAAGAGTTTGCAGAAACTCTAAAATAAAGGATCTTTCCAGTTAACAAAAAAAAAGCCAAAATTAAAACATAATTTGAAACATGCATTTTGTTCTATATTTGAAATCAGAGACTATTCACATTTTATACACCCAAATACACACACGCAAACACACACACACACACACACACACATGCTCACCCACGTTATTTTAATAGATGCCAGATGGGAAAAGTGCTTGACATGCAGTTTACCTCCAGCAGCCATCGTGCTCACAATGGAGCACATCCCCCACTGGGCCAGTGGCACGGTGGCCCCAGGACCTGGAGTGACAAAGTTGGTCATGGAGGAGCAATGCCAACCTAGGACACATCCTGGGGGCACCTACTGACCTGGGGGCGAGGAAGCAGCCAATATCAGTTCTCATCCCGTGCAAGCAGACAAGTCTGCAGATGGAAGGACACAGCCCAGGGACCTCAGCGATCTCAGCCTCTCCTTTCACAAGGAGATTGAAGGGGGATTTGGGAGATTGAAGGGTTGTTGGACATTTCCCACACAGTTTGCTTCTCCCCTGCTCCAGATGACCTTTGACTGCCCTTCCATGGTTTGGATGATAGCAACACCTCTGCAGACCAAGGGCAGAAATGATGGTGAACAGCTGAGCCCCAAAGTGGGGTCCAAACCCCTCTGTTTGCATTACGATTTTTCTCACTATTAGCACCTGGAAAAGTCATCCTTGCTGACAATTTATAGTAACTTCTGTTTGCACTCTTTCAAGCTCCAAACTGTGCACCAAGACCCCTCTGGACACTGCAAAGCTGAAAGATGCTCTCTGGCACCCAAAGAACTTTCAGTCCAAGCACAAGTGACAGCAGAGGGAGGTGGACCACCTTCAGTACGTGGCACCTGACTACGCTGAGTGCACATCTGCTTCCAAAATTTTGATATGTAGTGTCTAATCTGCCTTTGGGGGAGATACTGGGAAAACCATAACTTTCCACAGCCCAGTTTCAGTGGTTAGTCATCTGAAGCACTGATGTGTTGCTCTCACAGGCATCAGGATAAGATCTGCTGAAGCAGATGAAGGAATGGCAAAGCAGGTTCACAATACAATAAAGCTACTACCATACTTCATTCATGGCTGTTCATAAAAGACTCTGAAGATGTAAAGGGTAATATAAGCATTGAGTGATATTGTTAGTGTTTCAAAAGTTACTTTGGTTTTTAGGTTTGATACATTTACAGCATGCAAAAAAGGCCTAATACTGTCCTACAGCTGGAAAGACATCAGTGGGCAGAGAGTGCAAAACCATCTCACAAGTATTTATCAAAACAATTATATTAATTTAGAATAGTTGTATTTGTAAAGTATTATAGTGTAAAGTATTATTAGAGTTAGCTGGATGTCTGAGATGGATATGGGAACATGAAGAAATTAAATATTTATTTTACTACCCTAGATGTCACTTTTGTTATGATATCTGGGTGTAGAGTGCTTTTCTGGCTGGATCTTTCTATAAACTCAGCAGCACAGGGCACAGCACAGATTTGTCTAAATAATCTCCAAAGGCAGTTTCACTTTGCTGATTGATGTTGATATAGGTGCACGTATATAGAACCTCCTGTTGTATTGCCCCAGCACCTCTTTATCCCCTGGCATGAAACTTCAGCCCCTCAGTCTTGTGGCACCTGGGAGCATTTCCCAGTTCCAAAGCAGTTGGTTTGTCTGAAAATTCCAGGAAAAATATTTTGAAATTACTATTCCAGGCTTTTGTAACACAGAGCAGGTTCTAAAATCCAGTGCTTTCAGTGTTACCTTCCCTTTCACCAAATAGGAAACTAATTTCAGTAGAACATCCCAGAATTGTGACTCAACATTTACAGAAAAGAGGTGCTTTAAACATAAAAGAAAGAACTAGAAAAAGAGGCTGGGCAAGTGGACACTCCATCAAAACAAAAAAAATCAGAAGCATAAAAAATACAAAATATGTTTATGAAAAACCACTTTGAGCTGCTGTAACAGTCTTATGGGAATAGCAGGCAAATAATTTCCTGTCTCCACTTTCATCCATGGCTGTATTTCTTAAGGCAAGACCTCATCTCCTGGGGTTCCAGAAAGACTCCCAGAATACACTGTCATATCCTCACTGGGAATAAGATCCACTGATAATATCTATGAAAGATATAGTGAAGGAAAAAACAACTCTTAATCAGAGAAACCCAAAATACTCTGAAATTATTGTTCACAAAACAGCTAAGAGATAGAAATACTTAATCAATATATTTATAATTGTTTGGTAGATAAATTGGATACTATCTCACAGAAGAAGAGACATAATAAATCTTTTATTTGTGGGATTAGATTATCATTTTGTTGGAACCTCAGTCATCTTAGTGAAAAGCCATCCTGTAAGCCAGCTGGGAATATAAAGGCACCTTGATTCTTATAGAAAGCCTGAGGCTTCTCTTTTTCTCATTAATAAATATCTAAATATATGTCCCTATCAGTTTATTTCAAATTTTCTCATGAGCTGTTGTCATGGTTTAATCCCAGCCAGCAGCTCAATCCCACGCAGCTGCTCTCTCAGCTCCTCACAGTGGGATAGAGAAGCGCATCAGAAGAGTAAAAGTGAGAAAACTCATGGGCAGGGATAAAACCAGTTTAATGGGTAAAGCAAAAGCTGTGCACATAAGCAAAGCAAAACAAGGAACTATTTCACTGCTTCCCATGGGCAGGCAGGTGTTCAGACATCCTCAGAACAGCAGGGCTCCAACACATGTACAGTGACTTGGGAAGACAAACACTATCTCTCCAAACATCCTTCCTTTCCTTCTTCTTCTCCCACCTTTATATACTGAGCATGACACCTCATGGGTCTGGAATATCCCTTAGGTCAGTTGGGATTAGTTGTTCTGGCTGTGCCCCCTTCCCCCTGTACTCTCCTGTGTACCCCCATCCTATTCATTTGGGGAGTAGTATGAGAAGCAGAAAAGGCCTTGGATCTATGTAAGAACTGCTCAGCAATAATGAAAACATCCCAGAATTATCAACACTGTTTTCAGCACAAATGCAAAATGCAGCCCCATACTAGCTACTGTGAAGAAAATTAACTCTATCCCAGCTGAAACCACCACAACTGCATGTTCATGGTATTGCAGATAGCACAGATCGTTTCCAATGGACAGCAAGAGATTCATCAGGGTAAACTGAAAGTGGTCCTTGAAATGTATTTGAAGAATAACAATATTGCTAGGCACAGTCAACATGGGCTCACAGAGGGAAAGACTTGTTTAACTAACTTGATTATCCTTCTATAATATGGTCACTCATGCAATGGATGAAGGTAGGACTGTAGAAACAGTTTTTCTAAATTTTAGCAAGGCTTTTGATACTGTCTCTCAAGTGTCCTTCAGGAAAATTGCCCACCTTTGGGATGAGCAGGTTCATGGTGAGCTGGGAAATGAACTATTTGAAAGACAGAGCTCAAAGGGTTGTAGTGAACGGGGCTACATTTACTGGAAACCTGTCCCAGCAGTGCTCCTCAGGGTTCAGTTCCTGGGGACTTTAGGGACGAGATGCCTTGCTGAGGTGTCTAGATAGATTATAGCAATGGGTAGTGATTAATGGGATGAAATTCAACAAGTTGAATTCTGCATTCTGGGCCTGGGATGAGTAGCTGGAGGCCAGCCCTGCAGGAAGGGATCAGTGTGTGCTGGTCAGCAGCAGGCTCAGTGGGAGTCAGCAATGCCCCCTGGCAGCCCAGAGGACAATCCCCTTCCTGGGGTACATCAAACTCAGCCTCACCAGCCAGTCACAGAGGTGTCTCACACTGTACAGCCTTGGTGCAGCCTCACCTCGAGCTCTGTGTGCTGCTCTGGGCTGCACAGCTGAAGGATGAGGGGAAAGGATGAGGATGTGTCCAGAGGAGGCCAACAAAGGTGATGAAAGGGCTGGAGGCAATGTCCTGTTTGAAGGGACTGGGGGCTTTGGGCTTGTTTCATCTGGGGAAAAGGAGGCTGAGGGGTGACCTCACAGCTTCCTGAGGAGGGGACATGGAGAGGGAGATGCTGAGTTCTTCCCCTATTCAGGGATAGGACAAGTGGGAATGGTTCAGAGCTGTACCACAGGAGGCTCAGACTGGACATTGGGAAGCATTTCTTTACTGAGGGTGGTCAAACACTGGAACAGGCTTCCTACAGGAGGTGGATTTTCCAAGTCTATCAGTGCACAAAAGGCATTTGAAAAATCCCATAACATGGTTTAACTTTTGTTCAGCCCTGAAGTGGTCAGGCAGTTGGACTAGATCATTGTAGGTCTTTTCCAACTGGAACTATTCTGTTTTTTTCTATCAAACCAATCCTCTTCACAGATGACCATATGCTCATCTGCACTTATGGAAAACCCCTTAACCACAGGATATTCTTTCTCCTCCTACAGTCTTCTATAGCATTTAGTCCAGTTTACTAATTTCTGCAACCAGAGAAGCAAGTGCCCTACAGCAAGAGCCTCCTTCCCTGAAAAAAACCCAATCCACTTCTTGGACATGACTATACTGTACCTGAATGCCCCATGGGAAAGGATGACTATAGGTTGCCTCATTTCACACAAATTCAAGTTATTCACAGTACTTTCAAGTTTCCAAGCAATTGCTTTTTCAGCTTTAGATTCACGTCTTTCACTAAAATTATGTGAGTGATTAGGGTTGAGGAAAGTCTGCTTGACTATTTGCTAGCTTGGATTCTTAAGAGAGAAAAAGATAAGTAACATGCTATTAGTAGTCCCATTGGCTAGAGTTTGTGGAAATGTATGCTTTAAAGTCAGTGCTCTGCTTTGTGACGTTTTGGGAAGAAGGCCCCAGAGCAAGAATGAGACATACCTGTTCCACCAGGACTGGACCATGACAGGATCAGACATCTAAAGGACTAGAACACTTTGCAGATTTTTCTCTGGATGAAGAAAATCAGCAATATGTAGGAAGCACCTCTCCATTCAGATTCACAGCATTCTCCAGTAGTCACTAACATGCAGCATTACCTCAGTTGACCCAAAACTTTTCATCTTGTCTCCAGCTCAGATACATTCTCTTTGCCTCCAGATTCCTTAGCATTTCATTCCTTCCCCCACATTCTTCTCTACTAGTTACAGCCTTCCAGACAGCATTACAAACTCAGTTACTCATCCAGTCAATTAATATATTTATTACATCAGTGTGGCTTGGTACATTCTTCTGCTCTGATCTTTGCTATAAAGATAACACATAAAATTTCTGCATAATAATTGTTTGAGTGAGACCACGTCTTCTTCTGGAAATTCTGATTTTAGTGTGTCCACTGAAGAAAAAGGGGCACACTCATGTAATGTAACTCAAAAGGTTAAAACTACTTTCTAAAAATATTTTAATCTTGTTGCTACTCCAAAACTGTCAGCCTGAAGCTTAGGTTGTTTTGCCTCGTACAGTAACAGAGCTCTAACTCCTAGCAGTGCTAACCTGGAGCCTTCAGGCAACATAACCAACAATTCTATGTAGTGAGAGTACCTCAAATATTTACCTTAAATTCTAACTTTCCTTTTTAATTAAATTATCAGATTGAACCCCATGAGTCTTTCAAGAGAAGATCTAACCTTTTACCACTTCAAATCTCCCTGTACCCTCCTGCAATTCCTTCTTTGTACAGTGAAGGATCTGATCAGCTTATTTAGGAAATTACCTTGCCTGACAGACTTCTTTGGAGAGTTACTTCTGACAATTTGGAGCTGCTATCGCACAAGAAAGGCTCATTTGCTATTTCTCCAGAGGTATGACTTTACCTTTATGGTGTGCTCGATTCAGCAGACATATCTCTTGGTTTTATTGGGTATCTGTCTCACCACTCCCAATCCCCACATTGATTAGAAACCTCCTCTGCAATGATTTCCTTTCAGTTCTTCAGTTCAAAAAATTGAAGAAGACAGGACTTAGAATGCCATGGTGCAACTAAAACTAGACATATTCAGCAGTGGTTATTTATTATAATACTATAGCACCATTTAGTACACTGGAGGGAGTAAATTAAATTGTTCTTGATTAAAATGCTACACAGTATATTATCAAACATTTTACATTACTTGCTTTTCAACCAAATTTTATGTCTATCAAAAAAAAAAGCCCCACCAAATGACATGTTAGAATCAGAGGTTTTCCTTGAAAACTATGGGTTTGAAATCAATCATATTAACATCTTCCATTCTTTATTTATTGAGAATTTCATCAACAATTCTGGGATTTTTACATGATCAGTGTAAAGGTAAAAGACTTTAAATTACCTAGGCTGCAATTTTACCCATTTGCTATTGTAATTTTTCAATTTTTGCTGTGTCTCTAAAACTTTAGAGTACCATTAATCATTCAAAGAGCTCTTCGGCAAGCTCTTATAAAACTCTCAGATGCAAATTATCTAGACAACCTGATATTAAAATGTCTAGCTTTAGCAGCTGCTGTTTAACATCCTTTGAGAAATGTTAGACTGGAAAGTGTTTCAGTTTCAGGATCAGCGTGTAATATGACTAATTCACACGGCTTTTCTCCAAAAACATAATAACTGAAGTATTTCGCAGAATCACAGAACGGGCAAGGTTGGAAAGGAGCTCAGTGGGTCATCTGGTCCAACCTCCCTGCTCAAGCAGGGCCATCCCAGAGCACATGGCACAGGATTGTGTCCAGAGGGTTCTTGAATATTTCCAGGGACGGAGACACCACAGCCTCTCTGGGCAGCCTGTTCCAGTGAACCTGCACAGTAAACTTTTTCCTCGTGTTCAGGTGGAACTTCCTGTGCAACAGTTTCTGCCCATTGCCTCTTGTCCTATTGCCTGGCACCACTGAGCAGAGCCTGGTCCATCCTCTGGACTCCCTCCCTTTAGGGACTCATGGACATTGGTGAGGTTCCCTCTCAGTTGTCACTTCTCAAGGCTGAACTTTGGGGACACCACCAGTGACAGACCTCCAGCTAGACCCTGTGCCACTGATTACAACCCTCTGGGATCTGCTGTCCAGCCAGTTCTCAAATCACCTCTCTGTCCACTCACACAGCCCACACTTCCTGAGTTTGCCTGTGAGGATGTTGTGAGAGACAGCATTGAGAGCCTCGCTGAACTCAAGGCAGACAATATCCCTTGCTCTCCCCTCATCCATCCAGGCAGTTGTTTCATCATAGAAGGCAATCAGGCTGGTCAAGCATCATCTACCTTTAGTGACTCCATGCTGACTACTCCTGATCACCTTCTCGTCATCCATGTGGATAGTGATGGTCTCCAGAATGAGGTGCTCCATCACCTTTCCAGGACTGAGGTGAGGCTGACTGACCACTGCTCCCTGTGTCTTCCCCCTTGCCCTTTTGTAAGCCTGGGGCAACATTTGCTTCCTTGCAGTCCTCAGGCACCTCTCCTGATGTCCATGACCTTTCAAAGATGACCATGAGTGGCCTGGCTATGGTGTCCACCAGCTCTCTCAGCATTTGTGGATGTGTCCCTTCAGGGCCCATGGACTTGTGGATGCCAGGTTTGCCTAGGTGTTCTCTAAGCCAATCCTCCATGGCCAAGGAAGGGTCTTCCTTCCAACATCCCTTTCCCCTGGTGTCCTGGGTCAGGGATCCCTGAGGGCTGGTCTTGTCAGTGAGGACTGATGCAAAGAAGGCGTTTGGTAACTCTGCCTTCTCTGTGTCCTCTGTTACCAGGGTTCCCCCTCCATTTAACAATGGTCCCACACTGTCCGTTGTTTGTCTTTTGTCACTGATGTATTTGAAGAAGCCCTTCTCGGTGTCCTTGACATCCTTGACCAGATTGAATTTCAGATGGGCCTTGACCTTCCTTGTCTCATTTCTAGTAACTATGACCACCTCTATATCCACTCTAAGTGACCCTACATTCATCTCTTTCGTATTTCCTGCTTACACTTGAGTAATGACAGTTCTTTATTCATCCGCACAGGTCTCTTGCCATCTGTAACCAGTTTCTTGCTCATCAGGATACATCACTTTTGAGCCTGAAGGAACTGATGTTTGAATATCAACTAACTCTCTTGTACCACTCTTTTCTGCAGGGCCTGTAGCCATGGGATTCTTCTGAGAACATCCATAAAGACTTCTCCTGAAGTCTATGGTTGTAAGCTTTCTTTCTGTCCTGCTTCCTCCTCATGCAATACTGAACTCCACAATCTCATAGTTGCTACAGCCAAGGCTGCCCCCAACCTTTACATGTCCAACAAGGTGTTCCCTGTTTCTTAGTATGAGGTCAGGCACACCATTCCTTGAGGAAACCTCCACTGCCTGGGACAGGAAGTTGTGATCGAGGCTTTCCAGGAACCTCCTGGACTGTTTGTGCTTTGCTTCTCCAGCACATGTCAGGGTAGTTAAAGTCCCCCACAAAAATAATTTCTTTTGACTCTGAGGCTGCTTCAAGCTGCCTTCAGAGGATCTCATCCATTTCCTCCTCCTGATCTGGAGGCATGTAGAAAACACCCACAATATCACCCTGACTACTCTGCCTTTTAATCCTAACCCATGAGCTCTCACTTATCATCCACCCCAAGACAGATCTGAAGACATTCCAAGTGTTGCCTCACATAGAGGGCAACTCCACCACCACACCTTCCTGGTCTGTCCCTCCTAAGGAGTGTGTAGCCCTTCATGATAACATGACATATAGCTCTGTGATTATTTCTTTTCTATCCACTATAGTTATATCTATTATACTATATATAGGTGATTGGTTTTGCTAAATTGTTTAAAAATCAGTACATCTTGAAAAATCTAAAGTATTAATGTAGACAGAATGGAAGATCCAGCATATAATTCAAATTGAAACTTCTAGCATCTTGTGGTGTTTTTCATTCCAGCACAAATTGTAGGGAGGCATTAAAAAAACCTATTATAGTGATTTTGTGAATTCTGTTGAATCCTAATTAAAAGCATCTCTTGTTTTTTCATAGAAAACCATTTGGCAAAATTTTCATGACCTCATGTGAGGAACAGAGAACTGCAAGAGACGTAACCAGATCCTTTCCCATATGCAGCTACTTCACATAATACCTTGCAGGGCCAAATTTTCATTTTTGTTGCTAACTGACATTTCCTTATAACACTTTAATGGTTTGAGTGGATTTTTTCTATGTCATCTCTAGGCTTCAGTAGCTCCTTCAAAGAGATGAGCATCCATGCTGGATGCTGTATCCCCGTCTTCTACACTCTTGTACACAGGAATCTACAGTAATAAGAAAAACACACCTTTTTTCTTATTATTATTTTTTTTCCCCTTAGAGTTAGAGAGACACTAAGGATAAAAACTCTGCCTATCCATCTCTTCTGCACTGTGCAGAAACACTGACCACAGCCACAAGCAGCTGTGCCAGCTGGGACCTCCTGTCTGCTGGGACAACTTTCTCTTGGTGCCAGTACCTGAGTGAAGGGCATTTCATGCTGTGCTGCCACAGGCATGCACTCTCCAGGGAAACCTGTGAGTCGCTGGGACAAAAGCAGATGTTTTCTCCCTGTACCACTTTTCAAGTTCCCTGAAACCAGAGTGCAAACTGTGGGGGTGTGGAGTTGGGGAGGAAAAGAGGGAAAGGGAGAGGATGCCCAGTGACTCAGAAGGAGATAACAGCTTGTTTTATGTGGCTTGCCATCCTCCTTCCCCTCTTGACTCTTCCTAAATAGGTTATGTTCACAGGCTTTTGCATTCCAGGCATGTGAGTTCTATGGGCAGCATCCAGTGACAGCAATACAGACAAATTTATTACCAGGTTAGGGGCATGGGTGTATAGACAATTAAATACTTTTTTCCTCACACCCTTTGTGCCTCAGTAAAGTTTATCAATATCTTGATTGGATGGAAAATGAGTACTTATTTGTTCCTACTTCTGTATTGGCCATCAGGTGAGTCCAGTTGTCCCATGACTGACAAGGCTGGGAAGAGGCTCCCTCCTTCCAGGGCTGAAGGCACCATCCACTCCTGGTGCCAGCCCCATCTCTGTCCAGCATCCCTCTTTGTCCCCAGCTCCCCAGCCATGCCCAGTTCTCTGCCGTGCTCAACTCTGCCATGTACCTTGTTCATATGCTGATTAAGAACAGGAAAAAGTTAATTCGAATCACCCTTTAATCATGCATAGAAAATAAGTGTTGTTTGGACCAAAGAAGCCTACTCTATTTCTAACCTGCCTGTTCCCACATCTCACACAGAAGGGCCTGAGAGATGTTTGATTTGGCACCAAAACCCCAAGCTGGTGAGGTTCTTGCTTGGCTGCTTAGCTTGTGGTCAAGTCATCATCTGAATGACTCCTAGGTTTTTGAATACATGGCAGAAAAAAGGAAAAACAGGTATTTTCAGCTTGTCATGGACAATTTAAGGGGACAAATAAAAGGCTATGTTCTATCCAGGTGACTCTTTCCCCACTGAATTTCAAAGGCCTGCTGACATGACTCTCAAAACTCTGCTGAGAGATGGATTTTTAATAACCAAGAGTGCCAGAAAATATTAACAGTCAGGGACCTGTCCAACTCTCAGCATTGCATATTCATACTGTCACACAGAAAACTCAGTCATTCTTCATCTGTGCTTCTAGGCACAAGAAAGAGGGGTTAATAAGAAATGCTCCTTCACTTAATCACAGTGCCTTAAGGTTTCCTGTCAGGAAACACAGCTACCAACACTATGAAGTCATTTTAAAGGAATAAATAAATAAACAAATAAGTGCATTGCCCAGGGATGGCTTTCACTTTGGCTCCAATTTTTAATCAGGATAATAACACCCAAGAGCAGCATGGCAGTGCCTTTCTTTAATTTTGTGCCACATTCAAGTGATGTTGTTTCACAGCTGTAATAGTTCTGTCAGCATTCATCAGCAAATCAAGACACCCTCCAGAATACCACCATAAAAACCCAGTGGATTTTTAATTGGAACAGGGCAGCCCTTAGCACACCAACTACATGTTAAATTGATATTTCTCACTACAAGCTCAAGATTACCCCGTTTCAGCTGTTTCCAAATGAAGCAAATCAAGCTCAATGTGGGCTCAGCTGAACAAATGTATTTTCTTAGCTTTACAGCAGCTTTTAACTTTTAATGCCGTGTCTTTTTTTTCCCCTCTTTTAAAGATGATGTTATGGTAGGAAAATGTTACGCTTGCCTATGTGAAATTTACAGATGACCTTTTTTACTGGACAAAAGTTCTGTGGGACATTGGACAGAATATAAATCCCAGACTCTGCTCCATCAAAAGCCGATAAATAAGTGAGGAAGATTAAGAGTGTAGTTTAATGAGACAATATGTTTTCCATTACAGATGTAATTATTTGCCAAAAATTGTCATTTCCACATTCATTTTGTTTTGAAAAACAATGACTCCTTCATAAAACCATCTAGTAAGTTTTCTGGATGCACCATTTCTTTGGAGATCAGTGGTTTGTGGTCTTGTTGATGTGGATCAGAAGAAGTCACAGCCATTTGTTGCTGTTCCTGAAATCTTAAGTACCACAAGCTGCTGGATCGTTTCTTATTAGTATCTGGGAATTATTAAAGTGTACCCAGGATTCCCATCCAGTCCCATTTTACAGTAACAAAAACAACAGGGAAAAAGTGGCTTTTGTTACTTCTGTGCTACTTTCCCATAAATTATGTGGAGCATGTTCCCCTGACATTTTTCTGTTCAGCCAGTCAGTACTCAGAAGGTGTGACATCGGGAAAATGAAACACTTCCAAAGATTACCTCAAATAGGTGGAAGATGGGAGGTGAAATCAGGCAACACACACTTTGCTTGGTCCTTGCCCTGAAGAGCAGGAGGGTGGGCTGGTGGGGACAGCAGGCCATCCCCAGGGCAAGGTGAGCTCAAGCAGATCTAGCACAGCATTCTCCACATACAGGGGCTCATCAGAAGCAGCATAAGGAAATCAAGAGTCAGGCAAACAGCTCATCTCTCTATCTTACCAGGCACTCACTAGAGAAGTTTTTCTAGTAGACACAGCCATATTTTCCATAATAATTCAGGAGACAGCATGGAGCCGTCCATCAGGAGTGTTATGTGTCAACCCACCTACAGAGATGTTTATTGTTGGAATATATGCTTTAACTTAGAAAGAGGTCAAAGCACAACAGCAAAAAGGAAAAGGCATAGTTAGACACCTAAATTGGCTGAGGATTGTATCCTTCTAAGTGCTGTAGCCCTTCCATATGTCTTGAGTTTAACCTGTCTACAGACATCAAAAATAGTGTAAGGGAGTGGAATCCCTTGCCAAAGGAGTTGACAGTAGCCAGTGTGCTGAGCAGGGAATTGTGGAGAACTGGTGGTAATGCAGAGACAACACTGCTTTTGATGCCTTGCTTCTGAGGTGAGCTGGTAGTGTGAGAGCTGGACAGCTTATCTCATACATGGAGTGATGCACCCCAACAAGATGATGGAACAAAAGTCTTCCTCCAGACTTCTCTGACATGTCTTGTTGTTGGGTTTGGATTTTGCCCTAAATTTTGTTTGTTTGTTTGTGTGTGTGTGTGTATGTGTGTGTGTGTGTATGTGTGTGTTTGGGGTTTTTTTTTAGTAAACACATACATCACAGTAAGACATTCTCTCTTTTTTTCTCTGTGTTCAACCTGAAAGTCAAACATCAAAGCTAAATTAAACAAGCACAAACCTTTATTTAAATTTTAAACAGCAAAGAAGCTTGAATAAAAGTTCCTGTACCTGAAATATCATGTGTAAATTATGACTTCACTTTCAAAATTTATCTTGGCCAAATTTCTGGAGTAAATCTATCAAATGCAATCTCCAGTGGGAAGCTTAGTTCCGAGACACAATTTCCTATATTGAGAAGCAGAGGATAAGTACAACAACAAATTAATCCCTTTGCATATGACTGTTTTAGAGGTATATGCCATGATAACACCTTTAGAGACAGAAACCATGATAATGCAAAACTCAGAGAGAGTTTTGAGGCAACATCTGTATTTTACCATTCAGCATCTGTTTCAGCTCCATGCTAAGGCTCAGACCTGAGAGGTGATGAGTAACCCCAATTCAGCAAACACTGAAGGGCAAAATTTACTTCAAGTTTACAAAGGAGACTTAAAAATTAATGGGAAATCAATCAGACCAAAAGAAATGGAGAAAAGAAAGCATACTTCATTATAATATAAGGGAATAAAATTAATCATACATTAAGCCACCTCCACTGTGCTGGACTCCCTATTTGAGAAGATGAAAGACCATTTCCATCCACATGAGTTCCCCCTTCCCAATTAGAAAAGTCCTTACTTTAGAAAGTCCTGACTTCTATCTGTGCATGACCTGCCTTGGGGTGAGACATCAGCCTTCAGGGAAGTATCATGGCATTGAGCTGGGGTTGGATGGGGACCATGGCAGTATACAACAATGGAGTCATCCTCTTTTAAAGAGCAGGTAACTTCAGCACTTTCCAGAGGGCACTTGAGATATTGGCTTTGACCCTCGGGACATGTCTGACTTCATGCTCACAGAGGTGGAAATATGCAAACTAAAGCTAAGAGAAGCAGAGTGGACTAATATTCTGCTCAGAGCATTTACATAAATTATGTAAGGGGAGAAAGAGTATTTCAGGTACAAAAAATACCCATAGTGAAATGAAGGGGCTTGGTTCTCATGTGCTGATGACCCCATTAATATGTGACATTAGTAGCTACATGTTTGCATTCTGTACATTAGGGAAAGAGAGAAGCACTCAGCACTTACAGATAATTTACACAAATAAGGGTATAGGCAACCCAAGGTGAATCACTCACAAAAGGCTGGTAAAAAGGTATGAGAAGCAGCCTCCTCTCTTCTATTTGGCACTTGGCAGACTAAGTTCCATCAAGTATGTGGTAATTACCATGGTTCAATTACCTCAGCTAGCTGAGAGGAATTTATACCCCAACTTTCTTTCCCCTGGAAAACTCTCAGACTTGGTTGCTGCTGGATCAGCTGAGAAGTGACCATTATGGCTTAAAACTTCCAGGCCCTCAAGCCCTCCATACTCAAATCATGGTGATTTTAGGCGAAAATGGGCCAGAACCTTGTCTTCCAACAGAGTCATAAAGATTTCCCAGTGGGAATGGCTCAGACCCTTTTACAGAGAGAAATAGCTAAAGGGAAACATGTGAGAAACACTACTGGAAATCTATTAGTGAAAGAAATAATTTGTTTTCTAAGTTCAAATAATTCAACTGAAGAAGTACTAGCCGTCAGAGAGGAGCGTGCATAAACATTTTACAAGTAGGTAGCAAAGAACTAGAAAGGAATAAATAAATTACTCCTCTGCCAAATAAATCATGCAGAATGCAAGCCTTCTGGGACAGATACTTTGGATACTGTATTTTCTCTTCAAGCTGGTACTGCATGCAACAACACAAACCCCCCAGTTCTTTAATGAGGTCTATATACACGGGACTAATATGAACAGAGAATTGTGTGCAAGTAATAATAATGGTCCTGAAAAGGGCTATGCAGCCATGACCACATCACTTGACATGCTGCATTGTTGAGCTCTTGTGTCTTCCTGCACTGAGAATGCTCTAGACCCAAAGCTGCAGAGTTGAAGGCTGCCCAAAGCCTCAGCTGCCCCCACACCACCTCAGTTCGCAAGCTCATGCTTGTGTCTTCCCTCATGTCTCCACTCAGGGAACAGGTCAGGAAACTGTCCCAAATAAAAAAAGGTCCAAGCAATAATAATGTGGCGATTTCTAGATAGGATTTTATAGAGCGTAAGTGGCATTGTTGTTACATTTGTAATCGGGCAGACATATCTTAATGCAGCTTCAAAGTGGCCAAGAGCAGCTTTGAGGCAGGGAGGAGGAAATGTTCCCATTGGGAACACTAGAGAGACTATTTTGTATGTGTGCTCCCCCTCCTCCTCCAAATTACAGTGGGTAATCCATGTGTGCCTAACCTTTCGGCTCTCAAATAACTAATTAGTGTACTTTAATTAGTACATGCAGTGTTAGTGAGGTAATATTTCATCATGTTTCAAGTAGGAAAGGTTTTGGCAGGGTGCAATCTTTTTTTAGTCCAGATTGGAATAACAGGGGTTATAGAAATGTAAATTACACAATTTGACAGCTGTGTTACATCAGCATGTTATGACTTAAAGAGCTAAATCCCAAGACCCCTCACTGACCAGTGAAATCAGGCTCCCATTGAAAGTTGCCAGTGGAAGCAGCCTGCAGAAGACAGCCCTGGTGCTGAGCTGTACCTTCTCATCCTCCCCATCAGCAGCCCTGCCCTGGTCACTCATGGGCTTTCTGTGTATGCTCTTCCTTCTTGAGGCACTGCCAGCCAAGAGTTTCTTCCTTCTCACACCCACCATGCCTGCTTTCCTCACTGTCTCTCTCTTTGATCTAACTGGCCTTTCTTCTCCCTTCTATCTTGTGATCGTTCTTTCTATCCTTCCTTAATTTACTTCTTCTAAATTCTTCTGCCCATTTTTGTGAGAAGAGCTTCATGCTATTTAAATGACTTCTTATAACTGCATCTTTCTGAGCATTGACAGTCTCTTCTCCCATTCCCATCATCGTCCTTCCAGCCCACTGCATTTCACTTTCACTGGCTCTTTCTTTGCCTTCTTGCCTGCCCTCCCTCTCACTCTGCTATTCCTTCAGTGCCTGAGCAGTGCCATGGGTGCAGTATGGAGCCATCCATCAGGCTCTGCACATGGAGGGCTCTATGGAAGAGGAGGGATTCACTGGACACAGAGATCCAAATTATTCCCATGGCTAGGTGGTGTTTGCAAGGTCGAGGTCCCCCATAACAGTGATTATACAACTTAGTAATACTTTTGCTCCAAGGAGCAAAACAAAATCAACTGGTTCTTGGTTACCTCATGCACTTCCCAAACATTCCCCATTAGACTGGAACAGAAAACATTACTGATGGTAAAAGGACAAATCCAGATGACCCCATCTCAATAAAGATTCTTCTGTCAATTCACTTCCACTTCCTTTCAAATACCTTGTTCAAAATTCAGAGTAGGAATCAGCTTAGTTTGGCCTGGATCATACAAAAAATTGGTCCTTAGCAGATGACTTATCATCAACACCTTTTCCTTTTTCTTCCCACCACAGCTTTTCCTGCTTTTCCCTGCTTTCCCAGTGGGCCTCTTGCCCCAGTGGCTGATATACCCTGAAGGCACTGCAGCAAACACCTAACCTGGCTTCTCTGCAACTCCTAGAGCCAAACCAGGCTTTCAGATTGTTTCTGTTGTTGGCTCCTACCACACCTTAGAAGAATCTGCTTCTTAGGTCTAGAAGAAACAAGGTCTGGAAGAAACAAGGTCCCCAAAATTTTGTTGAAGTATCATCTACAGCACTAGCTTTATTGTCAGACTTGTTTGCTGTCCTCTCTCTGCTGTGTCCAGAGCCTGACCTGAACATACACGACTAGAATTTGCCTTCCACCCAGGACACATCCAACATAACCATTCTGTCACTAACACTCACAAATTTGGGTTTTTTTATTAATGAATTTAAAAAAAATGTTAATCTAAATTATTGAAACGTTTATACTTGGTAACAACGTGCACATGAAGTACCATCTAGCTTGTCTTTTCCATCAGGCATAAACAGATTGTCTCAAAACCTGTATCATTCAGAGCCTCCTGCTCTAGGAATTACACATGCATAAAACCTCTGGGGATAATCTGAGGGCTCAATAAGCTCAACAAGGCTTGGAAACAAGCATGAAGTGGCCAATGTAATTTTAACCCACATTAAAATAATGATCTAAAAACCAGCAAGGGCCAGAACCCCAATGCAGGAGCCCTTGCACAGACACAGAATTAAATGCATTCCCTCCTCCAAGATGCTTACAGGCAATTCACCTGGTAAGAGACAGCAGAGAACAGGAAAATCCCAGGGAAGCAGAGGTGCCCAGCCTTGCAGGCAATGGTTGCAACAACAGAGTAACCTGGTCGTAGTATAGCGTGGTTGTGCTTCACAGAAAGAAAAGGTCCAGAGACAGTGGGGATCTGTATATGTGGATATCTAATACTGCTCTCCTGGGGCTCCTCTGAGGACCAGACCAGAGAGGACTCCTGACTGTATTCACCCTTCTCAGCATGTGCCTCCACTGGATGCACACCTTCATGCACACCTAAACTGTTTTGACACAAAACCATTTCAATCCCTTTTCTCCACTGCACCTCTGCAAGGAGCTCTCCCAACCCCATCCACTTCACCAAGGCATGTTCCAGGCTGGTGGTGTGGAGAGGGAGGAAGCAGGTTATGGGACACATCCAAGAGGAGAACTCAGAGGATAGTGTCTCACAAGTCCTGCTCCACCAGCACCTTCAGCTGAGGCTGTGCCTTATGCCCTGGTTCACAACAAAAGCTTTCATCCTCCATCCTGCTCAGCATTACACCCTGAGTACAGGAAGGGATATGGAGAGGAGGAAGGAGCAACAGTTGCTCATATGAAACACAGAATAAACAGAATTGCTCAGGATATGGACAGAGTCAAGGATGATGAAGTTCTGCCAGAAGTTAAGGAGCATCTGACTTTACCATTGAAAACGTCTCTGAGAATGCCTTCCAAAGTAAATAAACTACATAAATATTTTCTTCTTTTTCTAAAGATTTCTAGGAAGGAAAATACTGCTGACCCTGGTGTCAGTGCATTTTATATCTCAGCATCTAGAAGTACTTCATAAAAGTTGGTAAATGTTGTTTTTTGTTGCAGAGAGTGATTATTCCCCTTTGCAAGATGAGGAACAGAAGTTAAGTGGGTTGCTCGAGGACGCACTAGGACTAAACATTGGTCTTTTGACTTCCAGGACCGTGACTTAAACTATAATCCTTCCCCTTTTTTCTACTACCATTGCAGCTTCCACTTCACTCAATACTCAGCATGGTGGTTATCATAATTTTACACTAATTTTGACTAATTTTCTGCCTCACTGCTCTGCATTTAATTACTTCAAAATGTATCTCTGAATCATTTATATACTGTAACTGCTTTTGTGTGTTAGAGTAGGAGTATCAAGTGGTCTGGCAAAGCTCAGCACTAAATAAATAGACCCTCAGGGAAAAATCTGAGGGAGCTGGGGAGATACTTCTTTTTCCAAAAAAGCTGTGGCTAGCTTTATCCGTATTTCCAAGTCTGTTAGAAAGTTTCGCAGAGTAGAACTGGGGAAGCAATTGCAGAAACCAATTTGATTGATGCAGCCTCCTTTTCAGTCTCAATAATTTTCAATAAGAGAGATCTGAATTTTTGATGTGCTAATTATTTATACTTATTCAACCATGAAAAACAACAGGCTGATTAGGAGGGGTGGGAAAAGCAACAAACAGAAAATAAATAATTTGCTTGTAACGAGCATTTAATTTGCTAAAATGCCTGTTACAAAGCAAAGAAAATTGACAGGACAAATTCAGGGTGTCAACAGAAAATCAGCAAGCAATATTTCTGGTAATAGTAGAGTGCAGAATAACACTGCCAAGACACAGTCTGACCTCTGTGCTCTACAGAAGATACAGTGGGTTAGAGAGTGTGGAGTGCTGGGGAGGATGAAACCACAGATCCCCAGATGCACTGAAACTGTAGTGATTAATGAGGCTTGAAAATAAATATTTTATTCCAATTTTCTTAACAGGAAATGCTACATCTTGTCCTGTGGATTCTTCTTTTTTAAATTAAAATAGTAGAAAAGAGACAGAAAATGCTGAAATGTTTGATAAACACTTCCAAATTAGAGAAAAACAATTATTGAAAATAATTTTTTATCGTGGTAATATGTAGATGGCATGTAGACTGACATGAAAGAAGCACGTAGACTTCCCAGTTGCTGGAAGCATTTTCTTATCTCTAGGACAGAATTAACTGACAATTTACACATTGGCTGAAACATCTGAAGACAGTCCTGCCTTAATGAAGAAATGGCAGAAGATGAGCACAAGGTTATCTTAAGCTGTCAGAGGACATCTCTGTGCTTCTGGGCTTGGGCTGGCTCCGTGCAGGTATGTCTGAAGGCACCAGCTCCTTTTGCCAAGGGGACCTCTCTTCTGGGAGATCCTCAGTGATCCGAAGGGGATCAAGGATGGGTTGGGCTGCCCCAGGCCATCCCATGGGCATTACAGGAAAAGCCCTTCAGGAGAGCACCTGGAGGATGAAAAGACTCAAGAAGTTCAGACTTGGCAGCCTGCAGATCCCATCCAGAAAAAAAAATTTCTTGAAGACTTTTATTTGGCAACAACATAATGCATGTAAGCCAAAAGATGAAAACTGGAGAACCACAGGTTTTTAAGTGCAAGGATAACTCTGTACCTGGGCACGCTGCCCTGCCTGAGGCTCTGCACTATTTTCAGCAACTGGGACTCCACCTCCTCTGATTTTAAGTCCGTGAGCTGGTTGCTTGGTCTCAGCTGCTTCTCTGGGCTTGGAGTGACAGGAGGAGACCATCCTCAGATGGAAATTGTCTCACTGACATTAGACATGTATTTTAGCAGGGAACTAAACACCTTCTAGATATATCAAGTTGGAGTACCAAGGCTAAATGAGCTGAAATGAAGAAACCATGCACAGGCAGCCCTCTCATGGGCAGTTCCACCCCTCCTCTTGCTGCTGGGATGCAGCCTATTCCCATCCCTCGGATCCCTACCTGGCACCTGCCTGCCTCTTGGCCACTGGACATCTCTTGGCATCTCTGAGGCCAGACTGTGGCATCTCTTCGAGTTTCTGGGGGGAATAAAATGTAAGGCAAACCCTGTTTCCCAAAGGCAAACAACAGTAAAGGTAGATGTAAAGGTACAGATGGCTGACTGTGCCCAAGATGCCAACAGGAAGCGGAGACCACAGCACAACAAGGCAAGGACACACCATTTTCCAGGCTGGGAAGTGGTTAGAAGTGTTTTAAAACCAAGGACCACAGAATGTGTCCCTGCAAACACGTTTGCAGAGTAGGTACAGCAGCACAGCATGCACAGCTCTGGCACTTATGAGAGAGGTCACAGCAGGTGACGACCAACCAGCTGTGCAGCACAGAAGTACACTAAGTCACGTTTTTCTGAGATACTCTGAGTGCCATATTCTCAGGATTGGTCCTGAGATGCAGTGTAGTTTACACAACAGTCTTACTGCAAGAATGAGCCAAAACCTACAATGTAGTCCTCTTTTTTCTTTTTTTTTTTTTAATATTATTCCACCTAAACCCCACACCTTCTCTGGCTATTGCTTATACAGAAGGTACAGAAGGGAAATTTTACAATCATATATTGCATACAGAATATACTTTAATTACCTCCTGAAGTCTGTTATTTTTGGTAGAACATATCTCTAGTGGCATGCAAATCTGGATTTTATTATTATAAATTGAGGTTTGATTGAATCTGATTTGAAAATTAATTAATTTATGATAACATGAAGTCATACAAAATTGCCTACTATTAGTTCAATATTTTTATCCAGCACAATAAATAAATCCTAGTTCTCCTCAGTGAGAAACAGGAATAAAAGTACAGCCCTGTGAAAAAGCACATTTTTTTAAAAACTCTGCAGTAATTTTTACTAGCTGTACCTTCTTTGCTTTTAATTAATTTACAAAATAAAAAGAACACTAAGCTCTAAGTGAAACATTCTTGAAGTGATATTCTCCTTAATTTAAAAGTTTATTTTCTCTGTGGTAGTGTGAAACTCTCAAGAAAAAATTCTCTGCTTTCTACTTACATGTGCTCACTTTATATACTACATTATTAGACTAAGGCTACAAATACAACTGTGTTTTTATTGGTCCCAAGTTTAGGGGCTCAGAGAGAAGGTTGCTTCTATCTACATTATTATTTTCCAATTTTCTTTGCTCATTCAAAGTTGAAAATAGTAATCAGTGTCTTGCATTTTCCAATTTCTCCTACAAAAAGTACTTTTCATCTCATTTTGTTACCAGATACACAGAAAAGAAGGAAGACCTGGCAGAAGGGTTTGGAAACTGACACATTCAGGAGCTGGAGGACTAAGACTTGGAAGATGACTCCAAGTTGACAATGATTCCAAATCAGGGATTCCTTTCAAGGATTATCTTGCTTAAACCCCTTTTTTTTTTTTTTTTAAACAGGTTGGTATGGGCTGGTGACCTGCAGTACTTCTGGCGGGGTTGAAGCTGGGAAGTGATTAGAAGTGTTTTAGCACCAAGGACCACAGAATGTGTGCCTGCAAACACATTTTCAGGTGAGTGGTGAGCGGAGGAGGAGGTGATGGATCTGCACATCAGCACGACGTGGTAGGTGGAATGTGGCCAGAGCACCTCTACACACAGGCACAAATCCGTGCACAGAAACCCTTTATGGATGTGCAATAAATTCCAGGACCCTGAGTGTCATAATTTAACTTCTGGCACTTCCTCACATGTTCCTTGTCCCAATGCCTGGGGCTGTCCCCAGCTGCCCTGCTCCTGGCTGGAGTGGCAGGATGGGCCCTGGCTGTGACACTTTGCCTTGCCATACCTGTGCACTGACAGTAACTACTTGTGCCCTGGAAAGTTAATTGTATTTTAAATTGTGCCTTAGCATTAACTGAATAGTGGAAATTAAAGCAGTACTAATTTTAAGGAGAAATTCGTTTCAGAGAGTGAACTATTAGCAGTAACCATATTCTTCCTGCATGTTCTGCTTTGCATCCAGATATTAGCAGGAGCATGTGTCACTATGAACAGCAATGAGGATGGGTGTAATACAGCTCAGCAAATACATATTTGTCTGTAATTTCCCTAGGAGCTTAGAGTTTGGCATTTTGGGTGCATTAAAACTGTTACAGATATTGTAGAAGCCTCCTTGGCTAGAGATGAAAAATGCATCTCCTTACACAGTAGGTGAGAGGTCATACTTTAGAAGGAAGGAGAGGGAAAGATGCTTTTTCAAAGAAAGATGCTTTTACTATCACAGACTCAATGCAGGTCCAAACCTTGCCGAAAGAGCATGAAGCATCTTATTTTACCTAGTTATGGACTGAATTATCTCTGCCCCACTGCTTTCTTCCTTGCAACTGTTTTCCATGGTGTTGTGTTGAGAAAGTTCAGTGAAGTTCATTTCCAAGTCTGGCTTTGTGGGCAGGTGCAAGTGCTCAACCATGGTTTCTGCTGACTTCCATGGAAAAACACAACAGCAAAGCAAGTAAACAGAGTTTGCAATTCATCTGATCTCACATAGCTACAAACTACAGCATTTCTGTGTCAGTATCAGTCAACTTAATATCAACTTTGATAAGAAACAATGTTAAGGAAGATTTAATAAGTAATAGAAAACAAAAAACAAATATCAATTTAAGAAAACAAAAGACAACTGATTGCTCTGCTTTAATAAAAATACATATATGTGGCAGTTTCAGTAATGTTTTATTTTCTTTTTCCATTAGATCTGAGAGAATTAGAGAGTTTCCCCAGTGGATGTAACTGACTGAGTGATTTCACTTATTCCTTTATTGGATTGGATTAACTTGTTGCCATCTGCTTAGTGTCCCAAGTACTTTTGAGGAAAATTCTTTTCACTCAGATGGTTACGTAATGGTACGTGGTCTCTTGCCATCCTTGAATGCAGTCACTGAAAAGACAGAGCTAAAAATAGAAAATCTTAGTTATGATCACCATCAATTGCTGTCTGTGCTCTGTCTTCTAAGTCTGCCCTGCAGCAGCCTGTTAGCTTCCTTTAAACTCACCTTCCTTTCTACTTTTACTCCTAAAGACCAAAAATACAACACTGACCATATAATTCCATTCACCTGCTTTCTTACTGGCCCCCAGAATTTTTTTGGCTTATATGTATTCTCCAACAAATCCTGGTATGAAGTATTCAGGAGATGTAAAACTCAGTTTTTCCCTTGAAAGCTCAGTCATTTTTCTAGCATCAGTTAAATATTTGTCTCCTTTCTCTGCTGTATCTGTTTGGTACTAAACTGTATCCAGGGGTTTGTTCTGCCTTTGTTATTGAGGTTACAATCTTTAACAGCTATGCATTTCCACTGAGTGAAAGATCTTAGTAAACAGTCAGAGAAGCATTTAGGTCATGCTTTTTACATCTTCAGGTGTCAATGACCCATCTTTCTACTCTTGTATTCCAGTCCAAGAGTGCAGTTTTTTATCCCTATAAATAATAAGTAAAGAGGGAAGATCATCTCCCTGTACTGACTTGATATGCACCACCTTCCTTTTTCATAGCATTGCACTGAAAGCTAATTCTCAGCTGTGTCCACTATGACTCCCAAATCCTCACATATTTCCAAGCAGCAGACAAACTAAAGCTTCAAGTACCTTGATATAGCGTCTAGAGTTGTGAAAGATAAATAAAAACCTAAAAATGAAAAGAAAGAGAAGGCACCAGGGAATATGAGTCCGTGCCAACATATGTATAATCTCATCACATCCCAACACCATAATTCTTGAGAAGTTGCCAGTAGCACATTGAGCAATAGGATTGCTATCTGGTTTGGATGTTTCAGTCAGTTCTTCACCTGCTTCCTGAGGGTGGAGAACTGTCTTTGGACTATGGGGTTTTCCTTTCGCTGGAATTCTCATTCAGATTTATTTTTCATAAATGTTTCATCTGCCCTACATGTATTCAGGGAGGACAAAGCTGGGCGACATGCCTCTTACATATGGTGTGGAAAGCACTGAGGCTTGGGATGCTCATTATTCCCATAGGAGTCGGCTCCACGGTCTCCAACAGGCTGCCCAGAAACATCTGGCTCTCCTGCAAGGCCAGAGTTTGTCTGTCAGGCTGTCTGAAGACTACTGCTAGCTGGATGTTCACTGGACATTAGCATCTGTTTAAGAGTATTGAGCAACACCTTGTAATAGCTGGGGTGAAAATGTCAAGTTACATCCATAGACACTTCAACAGGAGTGCAAAATGTTAAGTACTACAGTTGCAATGTGGGGGAAATGCTAACATTGTTCTAATTCCCATGCAAAATGTCTGTAATGATCACCTGAAGTTCAGTGCTTTAGCTTCATCACATCATCTGCAAAAATGGAAGTTTCTTTTAACAAAGTAACAGCAATTCTCCATAATAAGTTACATGAAGAATCTCGAATGCTGAGTTGAGAGTCCTGCTGACAAACACCTTTTACTCCGAGTACTGTGAAACTAAATAAACACTGAAATTACTATAGATAAGAAAAAAACAGTTGGAGAAAAAAAAAATAAACTAGTGACAAAATAAAGTTGCTTCTCCTTGATCATTACCTTCCAAGGAAAATTTAAGTGTTTATTACTGCAAGAGACATTGCTATTCCATAAACTCACAGATAGGGCTTTTCACTGATGCCTATTAATGATCCCCCATTAATTATCCCCCATCATTCATCATCTTTCTTTCTCCATTAACCTCTCTTTCTGTTCACTCCTCCAGTCTGGGAAAGGCCCAGTAGACTCATATAGTGTAGCCAATTTTTAAAAGCCCCAAGTCCCTTTTAAAAAACCCCAGCACTTTTCCTATCTGAGGAGTAACAACAGAAACTTTTATTTCACCCCAGGACTCACTCTATATGACACCTATAAACAATAAATCAAAGCACCAGCATCACCCTTCTAACCTCCACTACTACTCATACTGGGGTAATTTAAAAACCTCTTTTTAATTTTTTTTTTTTATAAATATGAAATGACAGCCCAAGAATATGATGGGCTGGCATAGATGCATTTGGTATCATTGTAAAATGAAGTTTATAACACTAATCCAGTTACCAGCATTTTAGAAGTTGGGAAACTTTCTGTCCCAGATGGCTTAACAGGTGACTCCTATAAATTACACAGTACATTACAGCAGCATCCACCAGTCTTGTTAGAATAAGAAGTCAGTCAGTATTTCCATTATAAACCTTGTATTTTCAAAGTTTATTAGATAGCCATAAAAACATTCTCTAAGCTGAGTCTTGGCACACAGTGGATTTTCACCTTATGAACAAACTTTCTGTGCTACAGAAAGCAGGATAATCATCTGAAAGTCACATTTCAAATGAGATCAAAATTTTCAAAGGTGATTAAAACCAAAACCTATGAAATTTTTAGAAGTCCTCTTACCCTTCCTGCTTTGTTACTGAGGATATTAAATTTAACTAGGTTTTGTTCTTTTATGACCTATGATTTCTTGCTAACTGATCCTGAAGGGAGGTTATTGAATTTGCAACATGATAATTCCTTTCACAACAATGCACCAGAACGTCATAAAGGGAATCCTACACCACATTCCAACAGAAGGATATCTCAAGCTATGGTGAAAGGAAACAAAAAAGGCAAATACAGTCTTTGAAAAAAAACTTTTATTTTTTTTTTGCAGTCTGATTCTCTGTCTTTAGGTGCAATAATTGAGGTGAAATAATTATAATTAAAGAATACCTGAGCATTTCAGGTGGAAATGAAATGGGAATTCTAAACACCTTCACATTTCATGTATTTCTCATTCTAATCTGCACATACTGACTTTTAAACATACACACAGCAGACTTAGCCCAGAAACAGTAGCTCAGGCACAGAAACAGGACTTTGAAGGATACATGGTGATTGTTCAATATATAAGGCATTAAAACCACTTCTATAGATATGTCTGAAAATTGAAGCAGACAACAATGTGAATTCTGTGCAATTTAAAGCTTCTTTGCTTAATGCAAGGAGCTCAATGTGTACAGGTTGTTAGCTCAGACATTTGTGCCCCCACACTCCAGTTCTGTCTGCCTGTGTTACAGAAGAATCATCATGCTGGAGGTAAATGGGGCACTGTGGTCATTGTGACACACACAGAAAGAGAGGGAGACAGACACACACCTGACTCCAAGTTGGTTGAACAGGAAAAGAGAACCCTTTATTTACATGGCAGGACTATTTATGGAAATCTAACAATGAGCATGGATTGGACAGTGATGAAGAGACCTCTGAGTCCACTGGCTTATCACAATGTCAATCAGTGCTCGCTTCCTCCAAAGAGGAATGCAAAACAATTCTGTTTACCAGAAAGAGTATGAAAAAGTGTAACAAGAATATGTCAACATCAAAAGGCCAAAAATTCCAGGGCAACAGGGTACCTCAGAGACCACAGCCCCTACAGCCCTTGGCTCTCACAGACTCACACCACGTTGAGCATGGTGCTGTTACCAGCCCCATGGGAGAATAGTCAGCATCAGACAGCTTTCAGAGGATCTTCTACATCAGCTACTGCCTGTTCACATGCCTTCCCTGCTCTACCACAGAAGCAAGAAGGTAGAACCACAGCCTTGTCTCTTAAATTTTTGAGGAGACTAACACCTGAAGTTGCCATTTTGGTCCAGTCCTTCAAACACATATTTTCTCTAAACAAATAAAAGATTTCAGCAATTTCTAAAGGACAGTTCACATACAGACATACTGGCTCAGGTACAACTGTTGGCAAGGTCAGGGTTATTTCCACACTGTCAGTCAGGCTACACATATCTGATATCTTTCTCCAACTTAACTGCAAAGTCAGTTGAAGTCTATGGAGGGCATCTTTCTTTTACACCTTGACTTCACCTCACTGTCATGCAGGAAGGTGTGGAGATTCAGAGCTTTGCATCTGCTTGGTACTGCTGTAATTCCTTACAGGAGTACAAGGCAGGTCAGGGGCAATTTGAGCAGGTCAGACAGTAACAGACAAGACTCCAGACTGTCCCACTGAATATTAATGCACTAATTTGTTGTAAGAACAAATAAAATATAACAAAAGAACAAACCTGAAGTTCAGATGAGAAATGTCACACTGATAGCCTCACTCCCCAGGTTGAGACAAGAAACTCTTTAACTTCCTCAGTGCTTCATCAGCTCCCACCTCACCTGTGCTCAGCCACTCTTCTTACTGGGGTTTTGCCTCTCCAAATTACAACATTACTAATTTACACTCTACATAATTTACTCTATTTAAGTGCTTTTGGAAGAATGTAAGTGAAACTAGCTTCTCTTTACATTTTGGCTTCATACCTGAGAAATCTCACATCAGTGATGCCTGCTGTTCTTTGCTGCAAACTTCACTGAGCCTTTGCATTGCATTGCCTCACACCCAACTCATGTGAAGTACCTTCGCCCACAGACTGAACTTATCTCTCTCCATAGCAATATAGGAAAGATAAGAAAGAAAAAGATAGGATAACTATTGACAGAGCACAGACACATCATCCTCACAGTGTTTTTATTTTGGTTACATTCTGGTAAAATCACCGTATTCCAGCCATGTTCTGATATGACAAAATTGCTGTCAACAAGTGGTCTGGGGAAGGTATAATGAAGGTCAAGCCCAAGCAAGGGAATATTTCACATTCTTCCTGGCCCAGAAGGCTTCCCATGGTCTGAAAGATCCACAGACAAAAGAAGCTCTTTCCCATGTGATTCCTAAACTTCTGTTAGCCTTTGCTTTCCTCATGTAATACAGAAACAGGAGATGGCACACAAACTTTACAGTGAGAAGAGCTTTTATAGTCTCTATGGGCAGAAGAATGCTTGCTTAATATCTTTCACATCTAGAGAGAACTATATTCCTCTTGAGATTACTCTTCTGCATTGTTTTTTTCTAAGGGATGTGAGAAGGGCAATTAAAAGGACATACTTGTCTGCAGCAACTCCCTAAACCCTAGCTACAAGATCTGTAAGGGCCACCCCTTGATCCACACTATTTTTCATTGCTACTTTTGTTGACACTATCTAGCTAGTGCTAAGTCCTCCAGCTCTACTGATTTCCTGTGGAAGACAAGACACTGATTTCAACAAGCTGAATGACTGATGGAGTTTGGATTCCATGCTCTGCAGCTTTTTCATGCATGTTTTCCTCTTTCAGCTTTGTAGGGTGTCTTGGTTTGAAAAGACAGGTATGGTTTAAGGAAAGGCAAGAGCCCCTTTTTCTGCAATGCAGAGTGCACCCCCCCTCCCTTTTAATTATTTTAGGTCCAAATCAGACGCTTTCAGGCAGGAGATATGGGGATGTGGATAACAGTTCTTTACTGGTATTTAACAAGGCAGAAAACAACAACAGCTATGAAAATTGGCAACAGAACAGAACAGTCTAGCTCCGCTCCAGTCCCCTTTGGCTGCAGGCCGTGTCCCTGTGCTCAGTTACCGGTGCTGTGGGGGCAGGGCGGGTCCCGCGCAGTTGCAGAGGGCTGGAGTGATGGCGGCGGAGGCCCAGGGGTGAGAGGGGATGGGAAAGTGACTCCCCCCTCTCACGGTGTCGGTCGTGGTGCTCCGCAGAGTGTCTGGAGATAGTAGGGTGAGATGGGAGAGCAGCAGAGCGAGGTCCAAGGCAGGGAGCGTGGATCTCAGTGCTGGGATGGCAGGGGGAGATGCCAGAGCGAAGCACGGGGCGTCCTGTCCCTCCACGAGTCCAGCGAGAGAGCGTCCCCACCCCAGATCCCTCTCCCACCTTTCCTTTTCCGGTTCCCCCCTCCCCTCCTCCTCCTCCACCCACCCCCCTACGAGAGAACATTATCTGTGTTTTAAGGTGTAGCCACAACTACTTAACATAACAATGGGAGGAATTCACAGAAAGAAAAGGGGAGCAATCCAACCCCTAACATTATCCACCCCTGAATTTCTCCCATACTAATATGCTATATCAAATTAAACTGTTACATTATATATACATACATGCAGTTAGAGACATAGGCACAGTACTATAGGTATTTCACCCTAAAACAAGGTCTCCTTGGGGTATACATCGGGTCTCTCCATTCTTTTGCATCACCCACCAGGTGCAACCCGGTCCTTGAGCGAATACAACTCCATGGATGGGATTGTCTTTGCTGGAGGCAGGATTCACCCAAACAGTTTTTCCTAGCATACCTCTCATGTGTACCACTGGAACCTTATCTCCATCTGATATTCCCAAGGGCTCAGATTGGGCAGGGCCTGCTCGGTTAGTGGAACCTCGGGTGTTCACTAACCAGGTGGCCTTTGGTAGATTAATCTCCCAGTTCTTGAAAGTTCCCCCACCCAGTGCCTTCAAGGTGGTTTTAAGCAGGCCATTGCACCGTTCAACTTTCCCTGCAGCTGGTGCATGATAGGGGATATGGTACACCCACTCAATGCCATGTTCTCTAGCCCAGGTGTTTATGAGGCTGTTCTTGAAATGAGTCCCATTGTCTGACTCAATTCTCTCAGGGGTACCATGCCTCCAAAGAACTTGTTTTTCCAGGCCCAAGATGGTGTTCCGAGCAGTGGCATGAGGCACAGGGTAGGTCTCTAACCACCCAGTGGTGGCTTCCACCATGGTCAGTACATAGCACTTGCCCTGGCGGGTTTGAGGCAGTGTGATGTAGTCAATCTGCCAGGCCTCTCCATACTTATATTTGGCCCATCGCCCCCCATACCAGAGGGGCTTCACCCACTTGGCTTGCTTGATGGCAGCGCACGTCTCACAGTCATGGATAACTTGAGAAATACTGTCCATGGTTAGATCCACCCCTCGGTCTCGTGCCCACTTATAGGTGGCATCTCTGCCCTGATGACCTGAGGCATCATGGGCCCATCGAGCCAGGAACAACTCTCCCTTGTGCTGCCAGTCTAAATCTATCTTCGACACCTCTATCTGTGCAGCCTGATCTACCTGCTCATTGTGTCGGTGTTCCTCATTAGCCCGACTCTTGGGGACATGGGCATCTACGTGACGGACTTTCACAGGCAGCTTCTCTATCCTGGTGGCAATGTCTTTCCATTCATTGGCAGCCCAGATTGGTTTTCCCCTACGTTGCCAGTCAGCCTTTTTCCACCTTTCCAGCCATCCCCACAGAGCATTGGCTACCATCCAAGAATCAGTGTAAAGGTAGAGTTTTGGCCACTTCTCTCTTTCAGCTGGCCCTGGACATAGGGTTGTCTCATTAATGGCATCCCCATTCTTTCCAGCTACCAAATACTCCTGACTTCTGAGAGTTTTCCCCTCCATTTCCAGAGGAGGTGGAATATCCTTTTAACTGGCTTTTTATATTATTTTTTTTATTTTCTATCTTTTTATTACAGATGTAAAATGTAATATTCCTATTACAATAATTCACCTGTAGACCCAGTGTACATGGAAGAGTCCATCTAGCAGCCACCTCATACTTCCTGTACCAAGTCTGGGATTTAAAGTCCAACATAATGGGGTCGATAAAGGTGTCATGAAGGGTAGTTCATTGTACCTCAAAGGTTTTGGACAAGAAATCAAGAATTTATTAAAGACATTACGTGGTTTTGCATATGTGCGTCAGCTTTAAAGGAAAATTTTGCCTAAGGTGATTTTGGATCAGCAAGTGATTCACCCAGAGACCATGTCAGCAAGTGGTCAGTGGCCATGAAGGCTTCTGAACTTCATTTGGCTTCCTTGTTTTGCAAAATTTAAGCAGTGTCGTGTTTCCTGGTTAAAAGGAGCACCACCTTTTGTCTTAAAACGTTCATAATCTAATAAAACAATAGCAAAAAGAAGTATCTGTGAAGAGCTGTAACCATGGTTCAATTAGAATAACATCTAAGACAAAAAATTCCCCCTTGTTTCTGAAATGCTTTCCACAGAAATAACACCTTGCTAATTTAAAAAGTTAAAAAAAATTCATTAAAGTCCAGATTGTGGCCATCAGACTGCAGTGAGATGCATAAAATAGTAATAGAACTCAAGCCATCCTCTGATGCCAAAAAAAAAAAAGAAGAAAAAATATCATATTTTAGCACATTTTAAGAAGCCTTAAATCTATAGTTTAGTTGGCTACTTGGTGGCAGTGCCTTATTGCACATGTTTAAAAATGTATTTGCAGTTTCCACCTGGAATTAAACAAACTTCTGTTTAGCAACCAGAAATCCCATTTTTGACAAGGAGAGAGATCAAACAGACATTCAATTTTTCCGAGTAAAATTTGTAGTTTCTAAGGTTTCTTGAAATGTATGGGCTAATTTAAAGCACTGGAGCCACTGGAAAATAAGAATCATTTAATGATGGAGGCCTTGAATACATACAGAGGTCTTTGGTCCTTTATGCAGGGACAATGACTGCAGCAAAGTTCAGTATTACTGAGAAATTTAGAGAAAGAACAGTTGCTTGGATTTTTATTTTTACACAAGTGAGCAATGCAGAACATAAAGTTCCTCCAAGCTTTGGCAAGAGCTCACAGGTAGAGCACAAGGCAGGACATCCAGAGCCTCTGATCTACAAGTCATCTCTATTAGCAGGCTCAGCTCCTGGCAAATGCCAGTGCCTTAGCTTAACTCCAAAAAAGGAATCACCAGTACTCCATGCTATCTTCTGCTTCTCCCATGGTATATGAACAGACTGGAGCACTCATCAAGCCTTCCCTGAGGCTCAACAGCTTGTTCTGCCTTGTCACATACAGTCTGCCACTTGCCAGGCATCCACACTGGTACCCATAGACAGGCACCAGGGCATTGGTGTATTTTTTTGCTTAAACCCATCACTTAAGCCTGTGTTTTCCACTTTATCTACTTGTACACTCTGCTTTTATCCAGTTTGACAGAGCAATCCTGTTTAGAAACTTTAAATGTTTTTAAAACTTCAAGGTTTTAGTAACTAACAGCAGTGACCACCCTTGGTTTGGATACCTTTGTACACATGTGTATAAATAGATGCACATATGCATATGGCTGAGTGGATGTAACCAGTCTGACTTCATGTATATGCTGTGAGCAAATTATGTTAAGTACCAAATAAACAGAGAAGAACATTTGATTCCTATCCCAAAGAAGAAGCTGAATGAAGTCATTTAAAAGATAGCACAGAACCCAAGGAATTAAACTAATGTTTTGCAAATATTTCCCTCATTACTCACTTGTTTGCTGTGATTCTTAACCTAGTTTTCCACAACTGTGCTTACCCTGTCTGTCCTATCTGTCCATCAGTTTACCCTAATTGTATTTGGCAGACAGTAGACATCTTAGAGGACACTCAGAAGTATTTGCTGAAAATCTGAAATGTCTGATGGAACCGGCAGAAGAGCTCAGCTGTTGTTCAATCTGTTTGGCAGCAGATGGCCAGTACACAGCCATATGTTGTCTAGAAAATTAATATGTATGTGTCTCTGATCATCACACACAGTGTCTTGCTCAACAGCAGAAAAAATGTAAGAGTGCTTAGAGTACTGTGAAAGGGGAATAGACCAGAGGCAGAATTGACTGTGCTGTTGCAGAGGTAGACTGGCAGTATGGGTAGTGCTCAGGAGGGCAGGAATAGAGTTTACTGCATTGAGATAAGGCATACAAGACACAGAACAACAAGCCTAGATGAAACTGCTAATTCTGCTGCTCAGGGAGTTTTGATCTTTGCACAAAAATACCAAATCCCTTCCCTCAGATCAGGCTTCCTCCGGTGCTCAAGCTCTTCATCCTCTCACCATGGAAGGCCTCAACTTCCACACCTGCTTCCCCAGGAAAAATTTTGTTTGGGAACTGCCAGAAGTCTAGTATGCTGCTTGCACCAGGAGAGAGAGAGCACTTGGCAGCCTCTCACTCAGCTCAGATATCTCAGACTGTGATATGTCTGGATCACACCAGCTCCTGGGACTAAATCCTCCAAGTCACTCCCACACTTGAGTTCCTTCCACGGCAGTGAAGTGCATCTCCTCCAAGCCCCTGGCCTGTTCCCTCCAAAATATCTCTTCCTTTAATTGGTCTTGGCTAAGGAATGAGTACAAATAAATCCATTGATATCACAACTTAATGCTCAGCATCTTAATGCGTCAAGTCTTTATATGACTAAACTTAAACTCTCAGAGATACAAGGTACAGCTAGTCAAAATCCATAAATCCAGCAGTTATAATGAAAATAATGTAGTAGAGGTAGAGATTTAACCACATACAGAATAGCTGAAAGTAATTCATGCTGTCTACCCAACTACCTGCCAGCGAGGTTGTAATTCAGCTGACAGGGTTCTCAACAGATGTTGTCTGACTGTCAAAAAAAACAAAATGTCTGGGTTCATTTCCAATATAGAAATGGAATGGAAATAAATATGAAATATTTTGCCATCTGTTACATTGCTGAGTCACAAGAGAATATTATCCCCAAATGTGCATACTTCTAGATTAATTGGTCTATAGCTGTCTGGCAACTGGAATTCAAAAAAATTCTCCAAGGCACTGATTCCACCACATTACAGAAGATATATGGAGATGACTGCTGCAAAGAGAAATATTAAGCCAAATACTAGGAGAAGGCTACAAGAAATCCTTGAAGATACTGTGCTGTCTTATTATACATTAATTAATTTGCAGATTTGTACAATGAGTCTCCTGAGAGCCTGTAAGTATTGTGTCTTCAACCAAATCACTTACTGCCTCGACTTGTTGCACAGCCTGTGCTTGCAGGGACCTCTGTGTGCTGCACAGCAGGGGGGGAATTGGGGGTGGAAAAAGGAGAAAGAGGGATTTCTCCCTAAGGAGAAAGAGAGATTTCTCGGGGTGAGACTTTGCATTCATGTGCTGTTTGAATGCAAGCCCCTAGCAGGTGTAGCATAAGGCTCTAGGCAGTATGAAGTCTCCAAGAGCTGCAGATTATGCCGAGATAATTCACCCACTTCAAGTGGCTATGATGGTACCCAGAGGAGCACTAAGCCTCCCTCACCTTTGTGTCGTTTTTCCCCAGGGTGTTCACCATCATACCTGGTCTCATCTGGACATACATGCCCAGCACTCTTGGAGGTGCCTTCCAGTGCACAAGATTTTAAATGACAGCTGCAGAGGAAAGTCATGGCAGCCTAGGAGGGCTGGGATGGCCAGGCAGGTTCCATCATGTGTCCTGTTTGTACGAGACTGGAGGCACCTCCATGATTTCTCTGCTAGTTGATAATTCCCCCTCAGCTGATGGACATCTGCAGACAAAGTACCTCATTTATGAACCCCTCAGATGGCATGAAAGGATCAGGATCACCTGCTCAAGGGTTGCATCACCATCTAAGAGCATAGGAAAACTCCCCAGTCTTTTTCAGGAGATAACGGATATTTTTCAAAACAAGCTTAGCATAAAAGAAACTCTAACTTCTCAGCTAGATCTCCCCTAGACAGGAGATCAGTCCTCTTGCAACCCACAGGAGACCAATCGTGAGGTATTTGCCCATATTCTGCTTCATTCCATGGGGCACTTTCTCAAGTCAAGCATTAGGCCAAAGTTACCATTATGATACTGAGATGGAAATAAATGGCCTGCACCAAGTCTGTCTCAAACCATGCCCACCATTTACCTATCAGTGCTTTACCTCATCCAAATGAAGATGTGTTTGGCAGAGAAAAGCAACCTGATGGCACAGTAGAACTGACTCTTTAGAAGCCCTCTTTTCTACTTCTTAATATTATTTCTAAATGATCAGGTTTTTATTGCTAATTGCTGAATAACACCCATCATCCATTGCAGGAAAGGTCAGAGAGAGGAAGTGAGCTGGGACTTCAACTCACATCCAGACAGTCTCTGAAGTGAGGACAGTTACAGCCCAACTCATCCCTGTGAGAGCAATTAACTACCAACCAGGATGTACCAGAAATACTACACAAGAACACACTCCTCTAAGGCCTTGGGCAGCTTCAGATTACTTTGAAATTAAAGGGAAATGTGAATGTTAAAATCTCCCATCTGAGCTCATACCTATAGTTTAGATAATCTCTGTAAAGACTCTACACTTATGTAGTCAAAAAGCTAAAAACGTACCACTCTTCTCAAATCCAACAATGGGAATTTCCTAAAGGAATTGAAAACCATCCTAGACATGTTTGAAAGTAATATGACATTTAATACCATAAAACCAAAGTTTGAGAACCAGTCTTTTTGCAATAACGACATTTTATGAGTAGTATTTCAATGAAGTGAACTCATTAAAAAGAAAATTACTTTGTTGACTGAGGTTTTTCTGCTCTAATATTGGTTAACACTGAAGAATAATTTAAACCATTCAGTTTAAAAATGAGGCAGATAAAGGGATCTCTTCAGATACTTAAAGTATTCATAGCGATAACAGAGTCTTAAGACAAGGCATTAGAAGCAGAAAATACAGACAAGAACTCGGCCTATTCAGTTTACTTGAAGCACGTGGTCTCACTGAATTCAACAGAAAGAACAGACAAAAGCCAGAAGACAGAAAAGAAGATGTGGTCAAAAAAAAGCCACATAGGTTACACCAGGAATCAAGAACATTAAAGAGCAGAAAAACAGTATTACACCAAGGGAGATGGGATAAGATGGGGAAGAAGAGCAAGTCTTAATGAATAAACTCAGTAAATCAGGCCAACTCCCAGAAAGTAAAGATAGCTCAGACAAAATTTCCAAGGTGTTTGTAGAGAAATGAACAACAAAGAGAAAGAATTTAAAGGAAGTAGAGACAGCAGGATAGGGGGACTAAGAGAAAAAGAAGCAAAAGACCCATCAGAAAAGCAAAGGTCTGTAAAGATTCAACAGGAATGATAGTGTAGAGAATAGCCCATATGCACTGAGCTTTTGGAAGAGAAGACTCAGTCAAGTTTAAGTCAATTATTCCATGTGAGCATCATCATCCCAAAATCCATCATTTGCATGTTTGGTATGTCTTGGAATTGAAGTAAACCTTTCCTTGCCCTGGTCATAAGCATATTGTTTAACAGAAGAATTCTATTCATCATACTTATCAGGCCAGGTTCACCTTTTGTCACATGACCAGTGTTGTAGCTCTCACGCCCACCTTTCCCTGCATTCTGAAGCAAAAACAGATCAAGATTCCCATTTTCCCTAAGGTGCTCATGATTGCTATTCTGCATAGTGTCTTCTCACAGAAGATTTGTTCATTATTACCTCATTCTACTGCAAAGAGAGCTTCTTCAATGATCTGGTTCTTCCCTTTCCACCATGAAGCTCCTAATCTCTTCTCCATCTTTGAGTTCCATATGGTCATCATCTCTCACAGGATATCCAAGCAGTTTTGGAACATCATGGCTGTCCCCTCTTCCAGCACTTTCTGTCAAGACAAGACTGTGCTTTGTCCCTCTCCCCCTGCCCTACATCAAGTCTTATCCACTTTGCTATCACGGAAGTACTGATGCCAAGGCAACAAGATAATGCTTGAGCTATGAAATAAGCTCTAGCTATGCAGAAAAAGAAGCCGTTCTTTTGTAGCAGGATATGTTAATTAAGCACTTTTTAGAAATCAGCAAATTTAGCAGAACAAGCTAACTTCAAAAGCTAACCACTGACTATTTGAGCAGACAATCTTATAGAGCATGTTCAGAAAACAGTTGAAAAGTCCAAGCCCGAGGAAGACTTCTGAGCCTTCATCAAAAATGACCACCAGGAGGCCGATGACCACCTCGTGCAGAAACCACACATGTGCTACAAGGGCTTGCATAATCATGTAATTAGGAAATTACGTTGTAATTTGAAGGCTAGGAAAGTATAAAGTGCACATTAAATAAAAAAGTATAAAATCTAGTACTGTACCAAGAATGGATGACTGAGTTTGTGGTGGAGCTATCCCCCTCACTCCTGGCGTCGAATAAACAAATATCTGCTCTGTAGGCCTTATACTATGGAGTACTGTTTTCTTGCCTAGTTTCTGGGCATCTAAAATAGAGCTTTAAGGGTTTTTTCTCTTAAATTGCAGATGTCCAGGGCAGGGTCTCTCTTCCTGTGTAGCAAACATTGTCTTTTCCTACAAACTAACTTTCAAAATACAACAGGTAAGTAAGGTATCCTGTGGGTACCTATTCACCTGTGTGTGCACAGCTGAAAGATTCAGGATGAGTCACTTCACTCAGAGGATATTTCTTAGAGCTGAATGACTCATTGTATAGGCTTTGCAAAGATAAGCAAATGCTCTGGAGGGGTGGATTCTGGGCTTTTTTTCTGATAATAATATTGGGAGCTATGATAGCTTTCCTCTCCTTGCCTTTTTTCTTTTCCAAAACTTTTCTTCATGGGATTTGCTACATGCACACATGTATACAGTGCACAGTAAGAGTCTTAAGTGTTTCTGTTTGTGATACTGGTGATGATTTTCTTCCTGTCTTGTAGAAAGGGAAATATCTGAACTCCTTTTCTAACCCCAGTCACAATATGTCACTCTCTTTTTGTACTCTCCCCAAAGCTTTCACTGCAGTTATTGCTGGGTATTCACCCTGTGGCCCAGTCCAGCATAACTGCTCTTATATTCCTGCCTCCTCATATCAAATATTCTGGGAGTGGACAGGGCAGCTTTCCAATGTTTACAGCCGGTACCTGTGTGCTGTTTCTGCCTGCTAGAAAGGGTCAGCTTGACTCTCACTGGCCTGGATGTGTATAAGCCAACAGGATTCACTAGAACAAGAACTTTTAAACATGTAGTGACATTTTATTCTTTGCAAGAGAGAGATGCAGCATGATAACAGGTACCCAGCAATGTGCTGGAACTCAATAATTTTAAATTAATCTAGACAGTGCTATGTCTGACCTGATCTAGCAGTGGCAACAGTCCTGTTTTCACCAGGCAGTTCTCACCAGCATCACTTTCAGTGATGTTCTCATAATTTTAAATGCTTGGATGAAAAAGGACAGCCCTGAAGTAGCTTTCAGCCACTGACAGGGAATCCATCTCTCCAGCTGTGTTTATCTCCTTTATTAATTCCTGTACCTTACATTCAAAGACACAATCTGTCTGGTTCTTTGATACTGGACCTGGGGGAGAGGTTGGGGAGAGGTTCTTGGCAGAACCCTAAATGTCAGTGCTTGTGTCTTCTCAGGTTGGGTAAGATCAAGTTCATGGTGTTCTGGGGTTTTTTATTTTTTTTTTAATAAAGAATAGAGTAGAATAAAACAGAACCTGCATGTTCAGTTGGCAAATACAGGACAATGAACCAACTCATAGGTTATTACACAATACATGAGATGGTTAAAATAAACATGTACTAAACAGGTAAAATGCTTAAAAACAAAAGAAGGCTGGAAGTTACACTTCCTTTTTAAATGTATTCCCCTAGGAAAGTCAGTACTGCTAATTTAGAATGCTTACTTAATATTAGATATTTTTTCTCCAAAAATAGTGAATGTTTCTATAAATTGAACAGGGAAAGGTACACTTGGAAATGGGATAAGAGAGAAGGTTTAGCTACTAATGCCACAATGAAAGTCTCCCATTCTGATGTGTGTGAATGAAATCTCCACATACTTGATTTCTATGCTTTTTTTTGGCAAATATGGTCAGCATGAAAGAGGGAGAGAAAAAAGATGAGAAAGACTTTAAGGGGGAAAGAAGTAGAGTAGGTCTGTGCAGCTTGTTTTACTCTGCTGCTGGTGAAATAATAATTTGTTTCCAAATAGCCCCACAGCTCCCAATAGCCCTGACTGGCTATTACTCCACTGTTCTGGCAAGTTGCTAATGGCTTTGCATTTTCTTTTATTGTCATCAAGAGTGTCTGGAGTTCATGAAGAATTACAGGAATAGCCTCCCTGCCTTTAAAACTAGATTTGGGAATATACACAGAAGGATCAGTGATTATAGGCTTTGCTAATTCTATGGCAGCCCATCACAATCATTGGAAGAGTGAATAAGAAAAACAGCCACTTGGGAAGCTGTGAAAAGTAGTAAGTATGTATAATAAACCGTTGTGAAGATGGAACATAGCATCACTCATTCGGTAACGGTTGTATTTAAAAGTCTTATCAAGACCAAAAATAAACTAAAAAGATAGCATTTTTGGTAGCTATAAACTGAAAGAAAGCCTCCCATTCTATGAAATCAAAATCAAATACTTGCACCCATTCACACACTTTTAACTGGCCATAAAGATCTAACAGTGGCAAGGTTTACTTATAAGAGCTTATAAGACACAATCCTTTTCCTAAAGGGGAAAGAATGCAAGCTCAGAGGACAGCTCAGAGAGCTGCTCACAGAGAGATACCAAATAAAAATATTACACTGACTCAAACATGGGACAGAAGTAGAAAATATGGCCATTGAGGTTTTATTTTTTCTTCTATTACTTCTCAGCATGTAATATGTTTTTAAAGAGTCAGAAATGTACAGAAACATTTAATTCAGATTATCAGAATTTAAAGCCTTTACATGTAGCAGTCTTGATACTTTCCATGCATTTTTCCTTACCTTACTTTCAACAAGATATTGAACTAGATACTCCTACTCCAAATGCATGAAATTCTAATTGAAATAAGACTGGAATCTTCACTTCACTGGAGTAGTGAAGACTACTAGACTATGGAATAATCTCCCAGAGGAGATAATGTAAAACAAACTGCTTCAGAAATGGAAAAGTAGACCAGACAAGGGACTAAGAAATATAACCAAGAAAACAATCCCCTAATACAGACAGAACCTGGCCTGCCTTTAAGAGCTGACGTGGTATTCTGCAACTTGTAATCCTTTGCTATCCCTGGGAAATCATCTGAAAAATATTAGATCTACTCACCTGGTCAGTATGGGCTGACTTACTGACAGGAACTGGTCTTCTATGGATGGTGCAGTTCACTTAACTGACCATTTTACTTTCATCTGACATGGGAAAGAAGAGAGAACAGCATAGTAACAAATGAAGAGTTGGCTGGGGACAGAAAAAGGAAACAGGCACAAGATCTCATGGTTGTGCAATGCTTCTCCTGCCATCAATCTGGCCATTGTCCATTCACCCTAAAAGCTAATTTCCACTCCTTGCCTTTGCACTTTTCAGTGGTCCCACATCCTTCAGTGCTATGGCACAGGGAAAGGGAACTGAGTGGCCCAACATTCTAAGGGGAAATTTCCCTAGAGTTACTAGAGGAGAAGACAGTGTTCACAAACACTGGTGAGCAACACTGGACACATTGCAGGATTAGACCAAAGGGACAAATGCCTGTTGAACTGAATGTGAGCAGATACCAGGGGCTTAAGCTGTGGCTGACTGAATTGAACAAAGCCTGGGAGGTGAGAACATGGCCATTACTACAATAAGTCTACACGTTTTGATCTATACTATAAGGATGAGCATTATCAGGAGTAGCGATCAGGGCACACACATTCCCCTGGAGATTAATCACTGTTTGGAAAGAGCTGAGGGACAGACAGCCTTAGGGCATTAACCCCAAATGGCCATTAATCCCCCCAAATGCCATCTACCCATGCCTTTGTCACTATTAAAAGGTAAAAAAAACTTTGAAAGGGAAAGGGATAGACTGAAAACTAGTATTTTCTTCTTCCTTCTTGTGAGGCAGTTCAGATGTGTGCAACAAGTCAAATCAATCAAATTTTCAAGTATTAAAATATCAAACCCTACTGGGACAGAAGCAATTCTCCCTTTTCCTCCACTCTCACTTAAGAATAAAAGTAAATACAGTGCCTATAAGAAACTGAGAGGAAGAGACGGACTGAGATACAATGCTGGGCTTTAAGCTGGTGTATTTTATCCATTAAAATGCCACATTGATCTGACCACCTTGATCAGTTTTTGGTATTCAAAATAGAAAAAATGATCTTCGTACTAGGTGCAACTGACTCCCAAGATATCTGTATACACATAAAGTGAAATAATTAGACCTTGAATGAAAAATCTTGACAGTACAAAGAAAGACCATGATCTAATATCAGAACAAAGTTAACAGATGTCATTAAGTGAGACGATTAGCCGATGACGGAAGGTCGCACCCAGTTTACTTTTCACAGTTGACAGATCAAAGTTATTCGTTCAGTTTGAGCAAAGACTAAATACAGTTACCCTAGGAAAATCCTTTCACATAACATTAAGTCTCTCTCTGTCTTGTGTTTCTTAGACATGAATTGTCAGGGAAAATAATAGTGAAACAGTACAGAGCAAAGGCAACCAGCTCACATCGTAGTGAATGGAAATTCCCTTAGTAGTAGGTAAAAATAAATGTGTAATTGTATCCAGTGGCCTTTACACTCATGTGAATCACATGCCTGAGATATTATAAACCTGACTCTAGTACAAGTTATGCAGCTGTGAAGTGGGAGAAGCCATTAAGCCACATCCTGAGACAGATCCAGCCCCCAGGTCCTCTCTGATGCCAATTCTCATTGTCCACCCTCACCCACATTCCCCTCTCTGTCCCAACCCCTGTCTTGCTATCACTCTAACTCAATTATCCAGTGCTTGGGCACAGGGCCAAAAAGGACCATCCCCATTGCAAGTGGCTATGGGCTGGGTGCCACTGTGGGTCTCAAGTGTTAGGGGAACAAGGTGACAGATGGCACAGGGAGAAGTATAGCTGCCTTTCCCCTTGTCAAGCCCCAGCCTGGTCCCCAGAGACCACCCTGTGCTCTGGTACTCTCAACAGGTCCCATCAAATCGGTCTCCACCAGTGCTGGGGACACTGCTCAGCCAGGTATCACACCCCTCAAACCCAGCATGGCTAATGCATGCTGCAATTAACAAGTTGGGTTGCCATAATTTCTCTTTTAGCATTAGATTTTTACGTAGTGTCTGTCCAAGTTTCACATAGTTGCTGTTAGTGTTGGGTTTTGCTCCTGGTTTTTCTTATTTGTTTTCCAGAACTGGCAGAAAAGGGAATATTTAAAACTCAGTTTTTAAACCTGACCTACTTCATACCTTTTCTTTTACAAAGTGTGATTAATTTTACATTGGTTTTCACTTAGAAAGAGACTGAATTTTTGCACATGCAGTCTTGAAATCTAGAGTGAAAACACACAGGAAATATCCTCACCTTCAGTAAATTCACTTTAGTCCAGCTGTGCATCCAATACTTATCCATTTACTTAATTACACCATCATATAATATGCAATATGATACAACATTTATTTTCTTTTGTCCATTCAGTCTACAGGCTTGATTGGGTTGGTTTAAAAACTGAGTCTTTATCTCAATGCTACCCACTTTGTATGCAAGCTTTCAATAATGCACATGCCCCCCATCTAAAGAAAAAAGAAACAATAGACTCCAAATAAGTCACAGAGCAGATATTAAAAAACCTGCTCATATGATAATAAATAAAGGGAAAAATAACACATTTATACTGCAATAAATATATTCATAAACTCAGTGTGGTAAAGTTTCAATAGGCTGCAATTCAAATATTCTACAAAACCCTATGTCAGCTAAAGTTACCATTTGAATGCGGAGAGACTAGCATTAAAGAATGTTTTAAAATGCAGAAAGATTATGCTGGCCACTGCCCTGTGCAAACTGGGGAATTTGTTGCCTGCCAAACTTGCTGCAGGATGAGAATCAAGACATTCAGACCCTGACAGGGAAGAATGATTGCTTCATTGTGTGAAGGTATTTCTATTTCTGCTGTGTGAAGCACACCAGCAGGGTTCTTCATCAGAGAAGCACACAGTGGATTATAAAATCTCTTAACTCTGTGGTCCTCAGGAATTTCAGCAGTTATCAAAGTAAGAGGACCAAAGAAAGTGGTGCCTAACAGAGAAAAGAAAGGAAGGATTTAACCTTTGTCCTGAGGGTGATAAAATAGCATCACATGGTTGAAAATCAGTCTAGCTTCAGCCATGTGATGAAGTTGACACAGTCACTTTTGTGAAAGTTACAGGATGGCATCAGCAGTTGAAAGGTCATATTTGAAAGACTTTCTAAATACACCATCAAAATACTGGCTAGAAGACTCTGTGAGGCCTTATTATGCAGCTGCAAGTCAGGACATATTCTCTCCTTTTTGCACTGAAAGCCCTTGTAACATTCCCAAGAGCAGCAGGCAGACCACAGGAGCTATGGCACACAACTGAGACATTTGCTTGTGGTACAGGTAACATACCAAATCTTACCTCTCACTGCACAGAGCCCACGTCCACCTGTCTCAGCACTTCTACCATGCCCCTTACAGCAGCATTTAGGAGGAATTACATGTGGACTTCATAGGCAGAACACAGTTTCTAGAGGCATCACTGAAAACATGGACGAAATACTCTGCACTGTGTTGGTGTTGTTATTGTTGGGAGAGCACAAAAATGTGTTTGTGTGCTTTGATCTTCTTTTGAGGGAGTTGGTAATTGTTCTTTATTTCCTCTTCTCAAGACTGTTCTGCTCTTATCTTCCATGATCCAGTCCACCCTGTCCTGTCCTTCTCCCACTGGTTCTTGACTAAGCCTTCTAGTTCTTCCCCTACCCAACTAGCCAATCCATCCATGTCTGTCTTGGCAAACCCAGCTCCTCACCACTCAGTCATGAGTGCTAACAAAGGTCATCTCCTACACCTTCTCTTTTAGTAACCTCATCTACTTGTAAACATGTGCCTTTTTCCTGATAATTCTCTCTCTCCTGACTTTTTATCTTCCCCTATATAACTCCCTAAATTACTCTAGCTCAGACAATTAGCCTGCTTAGCTTTCTGCTGAGATGCATGTGATCAGAACTCATTTCCTAAACATTCCTTCTGAAGTTTTCCTGCTCTTCCACCATCACTGCTAACACCAAGTAGTTTTTCACAATCTACCCCACACCTTTAGAGACACCAACTCTTCAGAAATAGATGATACAGATGTCTTTCAACTCTTACAGATAAATAGTGAGCTTCTTTTTAAACTGAACTCTCACATTTTTCACAGAAACCTTGACAGATCCAAACATTTTCTCCATGGTTTTGTGATCATATTCCTGCATGCTGACTCATATAGCATCAGATGAGAGTTCAAGATTCAAGAGCATAAACTGCCACATAAGTATCTTTAAAGAGGCACAACATAAATTTCTCACACACTTTTTAGAGTATATCCTCAAGTGTCTCTAAAGCAGAACAGGCAGACATCCTGAGCTGAACAGCCTTAAACAACAATTTTTCAAAAGAGTAGGCTGCCAGCCTGGGAGCAGTACTGAGCTTCTGCATTCCCCTTGACCCAGAGTAACCTTTTTGAAAGCAGATGAGCAGTTCCAGTAAAACTTTTCCCAACTTGCCCATACAAGTAAGAAGACTGCAAGATAGGTCCAGATTTATTTTGCAAAACATCTTGAAGAAGTCCAGAAGCATACAGAGGCTAGGAACTACCATTGTGCTTTGAAATTATCCTTTTGTTCCCCAGAAATCTCAGATCTAATCAATCAGCTCATGAGGAATGAAAGAGGCCAAATTTACAGTCAGCCTTCTCCTGCCTATTTAAAAAAGAGGTACAAAGCTGTGGGAGCAGTACAACCTTCCCATGCCTGTGACCAGACCTGGGAAAGGATTCCATGTGCAGCTATGAGTGCAGTTCATTGCCTAGCCTAGCCCCAAGGCAGCTCCAAGGTGGCTATTAAGTAATTCCAGCCATGACAAGCAGCCCCTGATTGCTTTTCAGATGATTTTACAGACACACTGCTGGCTAGGGGGCTATTAAACCACAGGCCACCCAGGCCTTGCTGGATAGTAACCATTGTCTGTCACTGCTGGCTCATCTCTTCATCCTGGATATTTCAGATTTTAGCTGTGCATCAGAACCCACACCCCTGCTCTGGGCATGGCACTGGCTGCAGCTCTCACCATCATGGCACACACTGTCAGGCTTTCCCTACCTTAGCCATCCTGTTCAGCTCTCTTATATAAATATCCCTGCAGTCTACTTATGAAGGGCATACTTCACAAAGGGCTCAACATTCTTCCCATCACAAGATTTTAGAACAGAAGGCTAATCTCAAATTATTTCCAAACAAACTTCCTCTTTCCCCTATTTTATTGCCAAACCTGTTGTTTTCTGATGAAATTTTTAGGAGGAACAATGTGCAACGCATCCCAGAACACATCTCTGTGCTCGAAAGAAAGAGAGGGAGCTATTAATCAGAGTAGTGAATTAAAACTAATAAACACATCATTGTACCCAACATTTATGGAAAGGGTTCCTGTTGGAGGGAAAATCAGTGGCCAGTTCAACACATATTCTTCTTTTTTTAAGGAAAAATTAGACTCTCAGGGGTATCAAAAATCATTTTTATAGCCAGGTTCTAAATTTCTGAAATCTAAGATGTATTACTGGAATTTATAACTATATTTAGTGGGCATTTTATTGTCCATACAAGCATGCTATTAAAGAAAATATTTCTTTCCTAAGCTATATATATATATGTGTGTGTGTGTGAGTGTGTGTGCATGTGTGTGTATGCATGTGTCTGCTCTTGAAGAATTTCACATGGTCAGCAGAAGAGCTTTGTGTTTTATTTTTAAATTAATATAAATGCTCAAAAGATCTTACACTAGATGCAAAAGAAAGAAAAAATGGACAAAACATTGACTGCAAGCAGCCGAAACAGTTCACAATCTGCATACCAGCAAGAATTGGTCATATACCTTATAATAAAGTTCTTTCTAATTTTTGCCCACACACCAAGAAAACGTTTCAAAGGTCTGTGTCTCTTCAGACTTCTAACTCACAAAATAGTTAGGAGTAGTTTCCACACAGAAAAGAAAGCAGGTATGCTCACATTTTAAATGAAAGGGACAAAAGCACAAGAATAAAAGTAATGCTTCTGCTTGAGCACATTTCCCTCTGTGAGAGTCTGCACTGAAAAAAATAACAGCCTAGGTCTGCATGCACTAGAGGGTTGGGAAATGCTGAAAGTGCAGTCTGCAGAAAGTAGAGATGACATCTGTCCAGCAATATCACATATGAGGTGGTGAAAGGGGTATGTCCAGTCACATCCTCCAACACAGACGCTGAAATGTTTACTCAAAATTCCTAGTCAAAATACTGGGAAGTGAGAGCTGCTTTCCCTTTTTTCCTCTTTTACCCATAACCTGGGAGGTTAGCTATGCAAGGGTAGCTCTCACAGCCATCTCAGACTGGTTCAACAGCAGCATGAAGGGAACATGGAAGGAAGCTGTTGTCACAACTGTGGTCACCATGGATATATCCACTTACCGTGCACTCAGACCCAGCTGCTGGGGAGCAAAGAAACGTTTGCCAATAATTGCTGCTTTCAACCAGTCATCTTCCTAGCAGAGAGAGAGGTCTTAAAAGTTAAAAACTCTAGATCTGGCATCACACTCAATCTCAAATGAGAATAAAAATCTTGATGGTTTTTTGCTTTATTATTTTTCTGAGCCTGAAATGTAGCTGTTATCTCTTTAAAGGAGGAGAGTGGCAATCTATATCTCTTGTAAACTTTTCTACTTTGTGCAAACCCTCATGTTGTCTTATCTTACCAGGGATCTGTTGCACAACCACCACTCACAAAAGAAATCACAAGGTCATGAAAATCTTCTGATCTGTCTGTGGTGAAATTTCAACCAGCAACAATGAAAGTTTCTTCAGTGCGATCACACTGACCTGATTTCTTACAGAGGTTTCAGCAAAGCTCTGTTCTGAAAGGACAGAGAAATGTACCTGATTGTGCCACCACTGTATAGACCGACCTAAGCTGACCTGGTGAGCCCTCCTCATATGCCCAGCCAGCCACAAAACCCAGGGTCTTACATGTTGAGCCATGTTCTTACATGTTGAGCCATGTAAGAAGAGAACCTGGTGCTGGGCTTAGTGAGTTTTGTTTACCAGAGGATAGTCGGGGTGCAGCAGGGAGAGAGAGCTTTTCTTATGGGTCTTCTTTTACTCATCAGCTCATCCTGGAAGTCCTGTCTCTTCTGCCATTGCCAGGTCAGGCTGTGTGCACTTCTTTCTTCTCCCTCCTATGACACTGTTTCTAACCTGTCCACAAAGAGGTGTGCACCCAAATTGCTGGCTGCAGCTCTTCTGCCATGGGCATTCAAACTGCTCAGCCTTGTAGTTGCCTTTGTCCTGGAAAACAAACAAACAGAAAACAACTGTCCTGTAGCTATCAGAAATGGAAGGCCAAAGTTATATACGTCTTTCATAACAAGACTTAATCCAATTTATTGCTGAATTTAATGTGAAACTGAACATATATTATGGCTTAGAAGGAACATCAGCCATATCTCAGATAGAAGTCCTTGAATATAAAGGTAAATCTCCTGAGGGCAAGGTGGGCAAGCAGAGCTGGGTTTATTCAAACTTTTTGAACTTACAATGATGGGCTAGAAATCTCATGAAAACCTGATTTATTGAAAGATTTCTAATATGTCCTGCTTCTGCTGGGGCTGGAAGTACCACAAGAACTACATTTCTGTGGTATTTTGGTATTTCTACTTGTGGCCTCAGCTGGAACTAAGAAGGGAAGAGGCACACACACTTGGAAATGGTGGAGTTTTGGTCATCTGCCTTTTTTTAGAATCACAGAAAAGGTTTTTTCTAAGTCCACTTTGAGGCAACATATTTGGGGAGGTATTCTTATTCTAGCAGATGCTACATAAAATTATTACTTTTCAGTTACATAAAATCTGCACTTTGGGTTGGAATTTTATGAAAAATGCCTCTCCGGCTTACTGGTTTATATGAACTCTAAATAGTTCTGCAACATAAGAATTTCACAATGTCAGTCATGCATAATAATAATATAACAATCTAAAATAATAATGTAATAAATCCACTCACTAGTCATCATGGGCCAAACTCTGGCAACCCTTTGTAAAAATGTGCTGCAAACACATGTACAAAAAGTCTCTTAGCTCAGTCCCACTGGCCCCAAGCCAAGAAGTTATCTAACGGCAAATCAACAGACAAGTGTCACCAGAAATATCTCATAGCTAAACAGCTCTGCTGTGAGCATAAGTTATTCCATTTCAGATGTGGAAAGATTTAATTGGGTTCTATGCAATTAACAAACCTCAATTATGAGTAATTTGTTAGTCATGCTTACTTTTGGCTAAGCCTTGCTTTTTTCCTTCTCTCAACTCTCCCTCTTGAAACACCTGCAAATAGATGCATGGAGGGGGGGATCGTGGTTCTGGCCAGAACTCTGATAAAAAGTCTCCTTGGTACAGATTTTTTCTATGAAAACAGCTGCTCTCCTTAGAGAATGTGCCCATGGGCAAAGCTGTTTTCACTTCTAACAAAGGCCTGAGGAGCTGCACTGACAAAAATTACCTGCTGGAAACACTGCATCAGTGTGTGTCCAACCCATCCTGGTGCCCTCCCCATCTGTTAACCTGGCCAACCCTGCATCCATGCTGAGCAGGTCTCAGTCACCTCTGGTGGATAAATGGTCTGGTCTGCCTCTCATCTGGACATAGTCAGAGCTGGGACAGCAGTCCAAGGCAGGGTAGATGCTTTTGAATCACCCGGTGGAATACACCTCCGTGATGTGCTAAATGCACTGCTTCCAGTGGGAGGGTAACTTGTGCTTTCACTCCAGCTCTCCTATTACACTCTGAATATCTTGAACCATCATTTACCTCCTGAAATTTTAACCATATCAGCTTTCTAAATACAGGCCTGTCTCATATTACTGCTCAACAAAAGTCTTTGGAATCAACAGAGGATGAATTTTATTCATCTGCTTCAATCTATATATGAAGATAATTGCAAAAAAAAATGGAAACAAAGCAATTTTGACAACGAAGAAAGAATTCTGAGACTGAAAGTCAGGGTTTAATGGAGAAAAGGTCTTACAGATGCTGATTGTGCTCATGATGGGACAAAGAACAACAAAAATCAACTTAGATTATTCATTCTCCACACTCAGCTGTCCTGGAGTCTATATAAACTTGTGCTTCTCTGCACTGATGTTCTGCAAAGTGGTGCTCTTTGAATGGAAGAGAATTTTACTCCAACTTCAGTAAAGCAGGGCTCAGAGACCTCAAGCAAATGGGAAAAATGTTAGCCCAGAGATGGAAGCAGTATAGCATGACCAGAGGTAATCCTCTTTAGCAGAGGCTTAGAGGCAGGCTAACACAGCAATATTATTTTCAGGCCCACACTTAAGATGGCTGCAAATATTTGTATTGATGAGCAATAACTTGGGTGCCTTTGACCAGCAGCCATTGCAGCCTGCAGCCTCTCACCCTGACTGAGGGCACTTGTCCATAGGAAGCAGCACCAGGTCTGATGGTGTAAAATAATAACCAAGGGAATGGCATACTGACACCTAAAATGTAGGAGTGAAAAGAGAAATCCATGGTTGGGCTTCTCTGAGCTTGTTTGCAAGGCTCTGCCCTATTCTGCTGAACTATCTCTTGAGAGACATCTGATGAGGCTGCCTACAGATTTTTACATCTGCTCCAGCTGCTTTTATTCTCTCTGATCTCTTCCATCACCTCTTGACTACATGCTCCCTATGGCAGTTAACATCTCCCCCTTTATGTCCAGTAGGTACACAGGACACTGTGTCTTCACTACTGAAGGCAACAGGTTCTGTCATAGATCAAAATTTCATTTATTTCAAACTCTCCAGTCTGAGGCAAACATCATGGAAGTCTGAAGCTCTTTTTCCTCAAGAACATAACAGAAAGGGCAGGTTACCTGGACTTAAAAGCCAAAACCTTACTATGTTTTACATGAAAATAAGTTTAACCTTTAATGGAAAAACATCTGAAGATTTTACTCCTGATAGAGCAGTTATTTCCAATCAAAAAGGAAGTCTGTCACAAAAATTCACATTTACCAAAAATTATCAGAAATATTTAATACTCTTATGAACGTAACCAGAGAGTAATTAAGCTTTGGAAAATAAATCTCTGCAGCAACAGTGGTTATGTGCTATGTCCTCATTTGCTGGGGTGAAAACTAAAATTTAGCAAGAGAACTTGCAGATTTAACATTAAATAACAGCCAGGGAATATAAATAAAATATAATATAGCAAATGGGGAATAATTATTTTGTGGATTTATGACACCTGTTTCCCCTGTTCCATATTCAGGACTGCTAAGGGAAAAGAAAAAGGTACTCACAGAGGTGAAAAGTTCTCATAATTCTTTGTTATTATTATTTTTCAATTAATTTCTAAATATATGCTTACCACACAGTTCTTTATGAAGAAAGAAAGGCTGAGCTATAAATAATATTTCCACCTCTGGGAGTTATTTTAACCTGCAGAATTTTTGCTGTTGTCAGAAATGGGAAAAGATTGAAAATACGCAGGTTTGGATTAGTTTTAGTCTTGGACCTTGCTTTTAATTAGATTCTTTTAAAATACTGATAGTGGTCTTGCAAAAAAATGGCACCAGAAGGCCAAGACCCATCTGGAATTAATTCTGGTCAAGGATGCCAAGGACACCGAGAAGGGCTTCTTCAAATACATCAGTGACAAAAGACAAACAACGGACAATGTGGGACCATTGTTAAATGGAGGGGGAACCCTGGTAACAGAGGACACAGAGAAGGCAGAGTTACCAAACGCCTTCTTTGCATCAGTCCTCACTGACAAGACCAGCCCTCAGGGATCCCTGACCCAGGACACCAGGGGAAAGGGATGTTGGAAGGAAGACCCTTCCTTGGCCATGGAGGATTGGCTTAGAGAACACCTAGGCAAACCTGGCATCCACAAGTCCATGGGCCCTGAAGGGACACATCCACAAATGCTGAGAGAGCTGGTGGACACCATAGCCAGGCCACTCATGGTCATCTTTGAAAGGTCATGGACATCAGGAGAGGTGCCTGAGGGCTGCAAGGAAGCAAATGATGCCCCAGGCTTACAAAAGGGCAAGGGGGAAGACACAGGGAGCAGTGGTCAGTCAGCCTCACCTCAGTCCTGGAAAGGTGATGGAGCACCTCATTCTGGAGACCATCACTACCCACATGGATGACGAGAAGGTGATCAGGAGTAGTCAGCATGGAGTCACTAAAGGTAGATGATGCTTGACCAGCCTGATTGCCTTCTATGATGAAACAACTGCCTGGATGGATGAGGGGAGAGCAAGGGATATTGTCTGCCTTGAGTTCAGCGAGGCTCTCAATGCTGTCTCTCACAACATCCTCACGGGCAAACTCAGGAAGTGTGGGCTGTGTGAGTGGACAGAGAGGTGATTTGAGAACTGGCTGGACAGCAGATCCCAGAGGGTTGTAATCAGTGGCACAGGGTCTAGTTGGAGGCCTGTCACTGGTGGTGTCCCCAAAGTTCAGCCTTGAGAAGAGACAACTGAGAGGGAACCTCATCAATGTCCATGAGTCCCTGAAGGGAGGGAGTCAAGAGGATGGACCAGGCTCTGCTCAGTGGTGCCAGGCAATAGGACAAGAGGCAATGGGCAGAAACTGATGCACAGGAAGTTCCACCTGAACATAAGAACTTCTTTACTGTGTAAGTGACCAAGTACTGGAACAGGCTGCCCAGAGAGTCTGTGAAGTCTCCCTCACCAGAAATATTCAAGAATGGTCTGGTCAGAATCCTGTGCCATGTGCTCTGGGATGGCCTTGATTGAACAGGGAGGTTGGATCAGATGACCCACTGTGGTCTGTTCCAACCAGATTCTGTGAGTCTGTGAATTTGTGATTCTGTGATTCTCTCCCTCAAGTACATTCAGGTAGGTACACTGGCTTCTATACCAATTACCATAAATATGCAAAAGGGATTAACCCCTTCTGCCTTATTATCTCTTCCATCCAATTTCCCTCTGACTGGTTTCTAAGTACAGTGTCTCATATCACAGCAAGTCAAATACTGTTATAATCACTCCACCTCCACCACCAGTGGTGACTGTGGTAGCAGCAGGTTGCACACTTAGCACTATTACAGTTAGTGATGGGTGAGCTCCCGGGCAGCAGTGATAAACCCCTGAGACCTTTCCCTGCCTCCCAAGGAATGCAGCAGGGTCACGGCTTGAGTGGCCTCACATATCACACAGACGGGCACCCTGGAAAGGCTTATCAATAAATAAAGCCATGACTTTAGGTGCTTAATTAAACTCGAGGGACAAAATCCTCCCTCCACTAACAAGCAGGGAAGAGGGATAACTGCTCTATTTGTGAATGCAGGAAAAATGCCATACTTATAAAGAGGTCTGTGGAATTCACACTAGGCTAGCAATTTTTTCAAAGTTTTTAAATGCCAGTGCTGGTTGTTTAATGCATGATGCAGTTCTTGCAAAAGTAATCACATATTCAGAACAGATGCCAGGGGATGGGTAGACAGTAGGAACAAGGGCTCTAGACTCCGTTTGCTGCCCAAATGCTTGCCCCTGAACTCCCAGTAGTCAAGTAACTTCATGAATTACTTTAACCTTTGCTTCTCAGAAAACGCACTTAACTTTGATCTTTGAACCATGATCAATAGAAGGTGCAGAGTGGCAGGGAAGAATTTTTCAGCTCAGGGGGAAACAATGTAGTTCAAGATGCTCAAATAGCCTTAAAGAGCTCCCAGTAGAATGTGTCCGGAAATTGCAGACCAGTTATTTGCTTCTTCCTGACAGTTTAAAATAGTATCACAAATTCAGTTCCCCATCTTCACTCTGTGGGATAAGAGCAAGACCTGTATATGACAAGGACATTTCCTTGTAACAGCAGAATTTGCTTGAACCCAGAATGAACTTGATCCCCTGTCCTACAGCTACAATAAAGTTGATGCAGGTGCCATATGACTACACTGTCTATCACATTATTCCAGAAGTTCCTACATATAAATAACGAACACTTAACAAACAGCTACATCAGCTGAGCAGCTTCCAAAATGCATTGGTCTACCACAGGAGAAATGTACTTTTTGCAGCAGAAATAGCAGCATTTCACAGTCACTCAGGGAGGTTATTTCCAAGAATAAGAGCCACAGGCATGTGTACAAATTAACTGGTAATAAACATTCTGACTTTGGTTACAGTCACTGGGCCAAATTCTCTTTGACACTATATCTAAACCATCTTCAGAGTAGTTTGCTGCAATCCTGAAAATTGTTGCCTAGATCCACAGGTGTATTAAACTGATGCCATTCATTCTATTCTAATGTCAAACACATACTGCAGTAATGGGTTATATAACTGGTTTGTTTATTTTTCTCCATTAAAACATCAGGTTGGCCATATTCCTTGCTTAACTATGTTAAACACCCCTCAGGTTTGCATCCAGTGAAGGTCACTCAAAGATGTTACAGCTCCTTATCTGTTTGTCACTCTGAGGTTGAGTCCAGTGCTCATCATCTCACCCCTGCCCAGCAGCCAGAGGAGCTCAAAGACTTCAAAGCTTTCACAGCCCAGGAAGAAAAGACAGCACTGGGTGGTGTCCTCTGAGTACACATTCAAAAACATCATCACATTTACAAACAATTAGTTCTTCAAGTCCTACATGCTGAGAGTCAAGACCTTGCTGCAGGTGCTTGGCCATCTGCTGCCTGCATCCCTGCTCCCTATCCCAATCCTCCAGGCAGGTATGGAGGAAACAGAGAATTCTAGTATTTACTGCAAATCAAGCAACAGAGAGGTGAAAGGAAATATTCTGGCTCCAAATGGATCCTTTTGATGGACAGCAGAATATACTGAAGAATCAAGAACATAAATTGCATCATGACCCAAATGAACACACTTGCTTTCTTTTTCTGTAAGCCATTGATGGGCTCTCCTCTCAAACATCTTGCTAGTAAATACAAACTCAAACACATCTGTAGCATTTGTATGTGGACAAGCCAGACACATCAGTGAGGCTCATGCCATGCCAGCTCTCAAAGTGTTGACATGGTGTGAGAAGGACCCAGCAGCAAAGGGGAGGAAGAGAGCTGCAAAACTAAGACTTTAATATATCAGTGCTGTGTAGGGGGCAGAATGGGTGGCACAGAACCATGCTTTGCTCTCCTCACTAAAATACTGGTGGCAGGACAGTTGTTGCAGCTAAGGCCAGTATTAAAGCAGTTAAGAAATTGTCCTCACAGCCTGAAATTCACTTTTCATCTTCTACATTATATGCACAATGCCAGGCTTTACTAGATGAGTATCTCATAGCAATTGCCAACTTAATCAGCCCACGTCTTTCAAGGGATAAGAAATTTTAGCATCTGCTGACCTAAAATACCTGCTGAAGTTTAAGCTGACATTTTTCTCTCCAGTTTGCCCAGACTGTAAGCATGCACAGCATAGCTGTGCTAAGCACAGCTCAGCCAAGTGGCATTTTCTCTGCTCCATACCAGGGTGACGTCCACATCTTGTGCCACACTAAACCATAACAGGGTACATTTTATGTTGGCAAAGTAGATATTTGAGAGATTTTATATCAATGTATCCTATTTGCATACTTTTAGGTACAATTAGGGAATGATGGTAAAAAATTATTAGCAATAGTTTTGTGGAAAGCCAAACAATTCATGATAGCTGAAAAGTGGTTAGAATAAGTCAGGACATGTTTTTTATTCATAGTCCAGCTGTTATCTTTTCTGTACTGCAACCAGACTTACATTTTAATTTAGATCATAAGTAATAACTACGTACTTTCATTTCACAAAATTAGTGTGAAACTAGTAATCTGCCTTTGTATAATTTGATTCCACCAGAATATCCTATCAGGATTTGGTTCTTTCAGGGCACATAGGAAGGCAGCTCACTCCATTCTGACCTGATGTAAACAATAGTTCAGCTCCACAGCAAAGTTGACCCAGATGAGTGCCCGAAGTCCCTTCCAGAAAACAGTTCTGTGATTCAGAAATGAACAACTGATAACCCTTGTTTGGCTTTAGGTTTTGTGTCTTCTAATTAATTCCTTTATGTTTTGTTATTCAGTTGCTTATAAATTAACAAAATATTTTCCTAAAGTCAGTGCAAACATATGGCTACTTCTGGCAATATATTACAACAATTCTTCAGACCTATATAAAGGCTATCTTTTATATCAAAGATATTCAATGAATCATATAAAAGATGTCAGTATAGATATTTAAAAATTATTGATTCACAAGAATATTCAGTAGTGTGGTACAGAACATCCTATTCTTCCCAAATCAAACGTTTTGAACTTCAATAGTACATGCCCCTACCTCGATTTGCCTTAATTTTAAAATGCCTTACACCTGTGAATTTCTAGTTCTGTAGTTCTTATTGCCTCTTTTTTGTTTTTGTTGTTGTTATAAAGTCCATATGAAACATGGTTTTAAAGTGTTGGTTTTTTTCAGACTGTGAAGTATGTGGGAACAGCCCTCCAGCACGGGACAGTAGTCCTTGCTGCATTCAATTCACTGCAGCGTGCTAATAATATGGCAATTTACACCAATGGGAATAACAGGCAGCTCACTCAAAGCATTATTCCTATAGGAACGGTGCATGGGAGCTTGTCTGCAAACAGCAGATTCAGAAAGATACTGCATGGATCTGTAACATGTTCAGTATCTCAGCCTGAGATGTCTCCTGCTGAGAAGGAGATGCATGTTTTAATTTTTATTTTTTTTTTAAATCCAACCAACCATCATATCATCTCACTGCTTTTTGCTTCAGAAAATCAAGTTCCCTGGTTCACAAGGTCCTGGAAGACATTTTTTCTCGGATCAGCCTGACAACATCATCCTCATGTCAGGGTAAAATGTCATTAAGGATGAAACATGAGTTCCCAGCATAACATTTTCCACTCTTTCCTCATGCAGTTGTTCTCTCAAACATGCTCTCATGGCCATAAAAGGTATCATTGTCAATGAGATAGGAGCTACCAAGCTCCTCTGACAATTCAACTATCCAATCCTCAAAAGCATTGCCTCGCTTTGGATATTTCTAGGCCATCTCTGTTTCTGTTTTTTAGGCAGGGTCTGAGATGATGCTTCAATAAAACACTTGTACAGCTTGTGACTGCTGGTCCCCTAGAAAGTGAGTACATAAGCAAACCATAAACATTAAATATTACACCCATAATGTAGTATTGGTTGTTCATGAAGCTGAAAGTGAATCTCTGAAGGTTCTTATATTTCCTGGCTCTTATACTTCCAAGTATTTTCGAATGAGACTCTTCTACTAATTGGTTTCATTAGACAGCTATATGCAGTTCTGTGTTGTTATGTTTTAAAACTTCACACACTCCTTGGTTTAAAAAGTAATGCCTACTCTACTCTTTTCTGTTTATCCCTTTTTTCCTCTTGTTTTTACTGTCTTTATCTTCTATGTAGAAATAAACACAGATTCTTCCTTTAGTGCCCTATGTCTGCAACAAAAAAAAGGCACTACATCCTAGCTGAGACCAAAGACTCCTCTGCCAGCCATCTTTCCTTGTAGAAGTTGACATGCCAGAGAGTTTGAAGGTAGAGCCAAATAGAAAAGGTCTGGTTTGGCTGGCACAACTAGAAAGAATGCCAAGTCATTGAGGTGACTGTACACATATAGAAAAATAAATACATAAAATGATATATAGGGTCACTTTGACCACTGCAAAAGCATGCCAAAATATTGTCACTGTCTTGGCTCTGCTGTTTTAATGAGTTTTGCAGCCCAGCCAAAACCAGGCTCTCCATTAGCAGCTTCATTCACTTGCTCTTCTCTGCGCAGGCAGAGCAACAGAGCCATTCAAACCTCAGGTGCTCGGTGTAGCAAATTCCTTGTTTGTAAAGAACAGGGGTTCTGGTTTGAATCCCTCTGCTTACACTTTCTGGTTTTCTCATTTTTAAGATAGCAATGAACCTCCTGGAAGACTCAGAAAGGGGTGCAGTTAGGAATGTCTCTGAGATCAGCTGTGTCCTAGCACTTTCAGTATCTGCATAACATAAGATCTGCAGTCTCTTCCTGTGAGAAATCTTCACTCCAGTTACTTATTCCTACCGGTATAAAAGCCCCATGCAGACATTTGAATTTGCTTTCCCTGCTTCCCTGACACTACCACCTTTTCTCCTCTGCTTTTCAAGGAAGGTACACGCCGGTCACAGTGACATTTTTCTTCTCAGTGAGGATACCAGGTACCAGAATGATAAGTGATAACATGGCAGTGACACAATATATGGTGCAATGTAGCAATAGAAACACCTCACTTTGTTCCCAGTGGACTAATCTGATGAATATTCTGCCAGGTGACACCTGTAAACGCAGTCAGTGAGCAACCCACACACTCACAGGAGCAACCCTTGGCCAGGGAAAAGTGACTGCTTCATGCCTTACCTAGGATGTTCAGCTGTGCTGAACAAATATGGTTATATGCCCCCTTTTTTGTCCAAAGAGACCTTTTACAAGTTTTGCTGTAGTGCATTGAGCTCTAAAAAGCTGGAAAACCAGAAAAATATCTCAGCCTCTGACCATATGCAAATTTCCCTGACCCACACTATATCAGTGAACTCCTGCTGTACAGGAGTACACAGGGATGAGAATGTTTCTTCAGGGAAAGCTCCACAGATACTAGTTTAGCAGGAAGCAGAAACACAATAATTCCTAATGGACATCGTAATTATCTTGGACAGTGTTTCTAAATGCACATCTGGTATTCAAGAGCTGTGTTTCTGTGTCAAAGACCTGTAGTTGGGTATACCTGTGTCCTTTTTGGATGTTGAAGAGCATGGTACTGGTACTTGGAGAACACTTACTATGTTTTTTAATGACAACCTCAACAAAAGACATAATTTTTTACTCATTTCCATTCAAGTTATCATCCCAGTCCAGTCTTAGTATTTTTCTTGCTGTATCATCTTTCTTCCTTATACCAGACTGATGGACTTTAGGAGCAGAAGAGTTTGGCATCTGACTTATTTTCAAGCATAAAGTTTTGAGGAATTAATTCTTTTTTCATATTGGGTTGAACTCTTGAGTTCTTGAACTTTTGAGTTGGCTTTTAGAAGAGCATCCAGTCTTAACAAAAACATTATCAGGATTTTCAAGGCTGAAGGTTCCATCAACACTTTTAAGAAATCTCTTTCAATAGAAAATTATCTTCACTACTAAAGTTCTAGATGTTTACTTTAGCTTTTAAATATTTGGCTAGTTTTCTTACTAATTCAGTTGCCATACTTCTATAGTACTTGTAATTTTATGTGCATGTGCTTGAGAAAGGATTCACCTAATTAGGCTGTATCCATCTCAGAGCTGGACTTCCAGTCCAGAATGTCTCTACAGTCATCCTGGTGGAGGACCAGTGTCTCCAAAGTTCAACTCATCCCACCTCCTCTACAGACCCATCTTAATATGAGAATGACTGCTTTCCACATTTGTCTCTATGATCAGCCTAAGAAGGCCAGGTACTTAGATCTGACCTGAAAGAACAAAACAGCATGACCAAGTTTTAGATTGCCCTAATCTCACTAGCAAAAAATTAAGAAAGAGCAAATGAAGTTGTAGAAGCATTGACATTGAACGAGGCTGCCCTTCTTTAGCCGTCATTGATTTACTCTTGTTTCTGCTGTTCTGCCATCTGCCCAAAACACGTGTGAAACTGCCTAGTCTTTATTTAGCTGGGTTTAACCAGATATTATCTTCCACTTCTTTTGAATGATGGCAGAATAATACTAGGGTGTTTTTTTCAGTCTTCTTGACCATCACCTAATATTTCAGGCTGGAGAAACATTACCTATGGCTCTAGACTGCTTTTTTGAAAACCTGTTTTGTGAGCTGCCCATAGCTTTTGTTTTAGCATCATATACTTTGTCTCCAAAAAACATTCAGTGTTTAGCAACTGCATCTGAACATTCTCCTCAGCACCTGTTTGAACTGAACAGATATGATCAGTCTCCATTTACTGGCTTTTCCTCAGCCACAGAAGAGTAACATGTATTGACTGTCACAGATCAGTACATGAGTGTGCACTATTTTCACTATAAAGGCAGCTGAAGGGCAAATAACACACCTGAACCATGGGCAGAGCTCAGTAACATACAGGGAATCGAATCTGTGGCCACACACATGAAAAATGGTGGCAAATCATGATCTGAAGCACTCTTCCAAAAGTCTAACTCCCAGTTCTTAATCAGGCCAGATATTTTTACACATAATCAGTTAGTTGTAGCATTTAAAATGCACACAGTTCTCCATTCTCTTCTGAGCATCATCTTGGAAAACCACTTCCACACCTTAAAAAATTACAGTAATCAAAATCCAGTGAAATTCCTGCCTCCCCACAAGCCCCAGCCACACCACACGTTTGAGGGCAGTAAAACTGGGGCAGTTTGGATCTGAGCACTATTCTGTATTGACAGCCCAAGTTTAGGGAAACTTCTCTTGAGCTTGACTCAGGGCTGGAAACAAAGGGAGCAAAAATTTCTTGGTGAGTGACCCAAACCACCAAAGCCACCTGGGCCGAGATGCTGCAACACCTGCATCCACTCCTGCCACGCACACTCAGGAGACACCTGGGAGGGGACACCTGGCGGGGGACACCTGGAGAGGGCACCTGGGGGGCCACCAGGGCTGGGCTGTGCCTGCCCGCAGAGCACAGAGCCCGGTGGAGCCTGCCTGTGCATCCTCTGAGCGGCTGCTGCTGTTTTAAAGCCGTGTTTAGTTAATGTGGAAGAATGCCTCTGAAAACTGCAGTGACTTCCACAGGTGGCTGCCTGCGTTCCCAAGACTCCCACCTTGAATATAGGGCTGCCCACTGGTAAATCAGACAAAGCCTGTGTCCTCAACATCCCTGACAAACACGGAAGCACTCGCCAGGAAAGCAGGATAGCATCCTTCACCCACAGTGAGCAGGACAGGAAAGCACACTTCAAAGTCAAGGAATCTTCCATCTCTTCCCACTGAGATGTGGCTTCCAACTCCATGCAAGGTGGTGCTTTCTCTCTAATCCCTAATATAGGGTATATTTCCTGTGGCCTGTGAGTTGTTACTCATGACAGTGTCAGGCACAGCTTCATCTTCTGCAGTAAGGCTGCCTCTTGTTTTTTATGGTATGTCCTTCAGCAATAACAGTCCATCCTTTAATGGAATATTAATTACTTGTTTTGTATTATGGTACAACAGCAGCTGCTCTCTTATCATAGCAAAAGTTCTTTCATTTCTTTCTCCCTGCAAGCCCATAACTGGTTCCCAACTCCCATAGTTTTTGAGCACCTCATACTCTTTTCACCTTCTCTATTTTCAATCTTGCAAGGCAATGAATGTCTTTCTCCCTAACAGAAAAAAGCATATGACTCAGAGTTGATACCTGAAGTTGTGGGCTAACATTATAGATTTTACATTTCCAGATGAACGACAGACCCTGCAAATACAGGTGATAAGCAAAATTCTAAACCTTCTAAATAGTTTCTAGCAAAAATACAGGAAATCTTAGAGAAATTAAATATACGTAGTTTAAAGAGCAACACAAATATCTAAACTGCTGCTCAGTTTACAGTTTTCAGGCCAAAGTTTCTAAATAAATGTTTAAACACCTTGGCTGCACAGTCCTTAAAGTATCATACTGTGTTACTGCAAGCAGATTTTCTTTTCATGCCAGAGAAAGAGAACAAAAAGTGAAGTAGTATTTTTTTCTTAATAGTTCACAAATAATTATCTGTTCTGGGGTCCAACTTCTCTATGGGCCTCAACATCCAACCCTACAACCAACACAGAGTGATGGTCATCCTCTAAGGACAATTTGTCCTAAAACAAATGTCCATGATAGCTTGAATGAATCAGCCTGGGAACAGCCATTTCTTTCTACTGAGGCTAAGCAAATAGATTCAACACTTGACTTAAAGATGTCAATAATTAGGTGGTATGAGTGCATTCCAGAGCCTAAGAAGAACAGAAATATTCACATTTCTATGAGAGATTTCACAGAAAGCTTTTTTTTCTCCCCAGTGAAGGACATGGAGAACCCCACCTTTCTCTGAAGACCTGGAAGATCAATAGAGGGAGCTCCCTACACACTCTCCATCCCAGACAAGAGACTGCTACTGCTCACCTACCCTTAGCTGTCAGGCCTCCTCAGACCAGCATCTATAAATTATTGTATATTATGCACAGAGGACTGGTGGAATAAAGGGCTCTAAGAGAAAACAATCTATCCCTCCATTTTTCCTGTGAGCCAGAGAAAGAATATGGAAAGAATATGCAGTGAACTCTGGAAACTGAGCTCAATGACCTCCATAACAACACTTCAGTACACCAAAGCTCTTCTAGGTTCTGCAGCAGGATAGAGTGTGCTGACTAGACCTTGGCTCCCTTTGGGACCTCGAAGAATGAGGAAACTCCACTGTGTTGTGGTGTATGTGTTTGGGACAATTGGACAATCAGTGCACTTTTGGCAGGCTACGGGAAGTTTTCAAACTAGAGGTACTTGGTGTTGTTTGCCTGATACACCTCCAAATACTGTGATAGAAACATGCAAAGCTTGTGAAGATCTACAGAGGGTTTGAGGAATATCTTCATTCATAGCTTGTGAACAGAAGGAAGTGATGCTCATGCAGATCTGCTAATTTTGCCTGGCTGCCAGAACAGGGAATTAGACAAAATAAGACCTGAAATCCTTCTCGACAGGGTGAAGTTTGTTCACTGAAAGATTTTTCACGCTAAAGATAACACTTGCAAGGGCTGCTTGGAATAGGTTACCATTTCCCTTAATTCCTATCAGTGAATTCCTAACTGGTAGTTAAAAAACAAATCAAAACAAAACAAAACAACCAAAACCACAAAAATAAACAAAAACCCAAACAAACAAAACTAAACAAAACTGGACAACCAAAAATCCCAAAAAACAATAAACAAACAGCAACAACAAAACTAAAACAAATAAAAAAAAAACCCTATAAAAATAAAATTATTCTGAGTGCACAGAAGGCATCAGAATGGGATATGAACAGCTGGGGTCTTCCAGAGCCTTCAAAAGTAAGAAGAGTGGAAGGACTGAGATTTGCTAGGTCAGAAGGTAGTGTTGGAGATACCAGGCATGCTTTGGAAGGAAGCATAAATCTTCATCTACAGAGCAGCACAGGGTGATTAAGACAAGCAGATGTCATGGGCTCTTCATTCAGCCAAAGTGTGGTGGAGGGGCTTCCTCTCCTTTCAACACCAACAAAATCTTCTGTCATTCCCAACAAAAATGTCTTTGAGAGGAAATTGTTGTTAAAACAGAATTCAATAGATCTGTCTCACCTTGTCATGTAAGAATTCTGGAGTTTTGAAAAATAAAACTAGACCCCTGAATTGCAAAACGCAAGTTGCTCCTTTTCACCAGGATGTCCCAGACTGCATGATGCAGAATACTCAACAGAATTAGCATGAAGTAATTTTGTTCCCATCTTGTGAGGCTGGGGACAGACCAGTTTCACACAGCCTCTGCTGAAGACATAGATATGAGAACCCTGAGAAAAATCAATCTGCCCTGTTAATCTCCCAGTCCTACAGAGTTTCATTTTTCAAATAATTACACAGCAGAAGCATTCTCTGGAATACTGGTTGGTCTGTTAGGGCTTCCTTCACCACCATGATATATAAGTTATATGGAGAGCTATTACAGCTTCCTTTCTGTGGGAGAACAAGGTTTGAGAAGTTTAACAGCATGTCCTAAATCTTTAACTCATGACCTCTATTGCTTGTTTGGTTTTTATTCCAAATTGAAAGTACTTGACAGCTATTCTGATCTCAGGCTACTGATAATGTGCCTGCAGCTTAAATGTCACCCATTTTAAGGGGGTTTGGTATAGATATCAAAAGCAAAACAATCACTTCTCTCTTTGACTTGATCTCTGGGGCATCCAACCCAGATTGAACATTATCTGAAGTATTCAGCGAGTGCTTTCACAGATGTGCAGCTCCTTTTGAAGAACTGTCTCAAGCCTTGAGTATAAAATAAACTTCAAATCTGTTACAGCTTGAACAAAAAGCAAAACTGGCAGTCATTCTTTCCTCTGAAGTCTTCTGTTTATTGTAGAGAGTTTTAACCATGTTTTAATTTCAGAATTTTTAAAATATGTATTTTCTGAGAGATAAACTTAGATGACTTAACTGTAAATTAAACCTGAGTTGCCTGGCTGCTACCCCAGGCATCTACCAAGAAGGCTGACTGTCTTACAAGTTCAGCTGTGTCTCCCTGGCTGCCCTATAACCAGGACAAGCTCTGTTTATGTTTCTCTTAAAGTACATATATTTGCTGGCACAGGAATCAGCAAGCCAGAGCTTGCACAGCTGGACTTTCTGCTCCCAGAGTCTCACATGACTGCTGTCGGGCATGGTGACATCCAGACAGGTACAGCATTGAAAAACATTTCTGTTGGTGTAGAAAACCTCCCGTGTCTGTACTGAGAAACAGAACGGATACAGACAGATAGTGTGCAGTAAACTACATTCAAGAGAGCAAAAGAAGAATCCAAAATGAAATCAACCAGTAAATCTGTGGGAGTGGCTGAAAAGGGAGTGGTGTGGGTGGGATGGGTGACAGGAGAGCAAGTGTGTAAACACTACATTGGATTTGCAGGTAGGTCTGCACCCTAAGGCATTCCCTCTCGCCAGAGACAAACACAATAGCACATTCTTAGTTCTAAAGACTCTTTTTTGACAAAAAATAGATGCGGTAGATGAACAACATAAATTTCAGCAGCACAGAAAGTAACCAGGTGAGTCAGCAGAAAATGTGCTACTTGTTTAAAATAACAGATCATTACATGTCAGTCAGAGCACGGAAAATGGGAAGGATTTTAGTGTATTCCGACCTGATCCAGACCTGACAGAAGTTTTAACCATCAGTGATGAGACTAAGTTGGACATAATAATAAACCAGAGTACACTGTCAGCAATGTGTGTAATAATGATTAATGGGTAATTCCAATAACACTAGCACGCATCCATAAGCTCTGTGAATTACTAACTAGCAGAGGAAAAAATGCAGCTCTCACAAATTCACACAATGGCACACTGCAAATGACTTGGCTGATCCAGTGAAGAAAGCTCAGTGTGAAACACTACAGACAAATGGGACACGACTACATTTCAGCAGAAGTTTCTGCCTCCACAACAGATATCAGAAGTTACTGATCCAAGGAAAGTGTTTTAAATGAGCATAGATCAGCAGCAAACATATGATGTGGTGTGGTACACAGCATTGTGGATGCTTCTCTTGTATTAGGAGGGAAGTGACAAGCTACTGAAAAGAAGCTGGACCATTACCTACAGTTTCTATATCATCCCAGTCACTTTATTTGCAATATCTGGGGCCACCTGAAGAACTAAATTCCTAAACAGCCTGTAGAATCGAGTTTGCATATCACAGATTTGTTTTGGCCTTAGGTAGCTTATTTAAGTGATCCTGCATGGCACTTTTTTCCAGTGATCTGAAACACAAGAAAGGTGTATTCTCTCTTTGATGCTTTTATGTCCACTGGCAAATAAACATCCTCTGTGGCAAACCCCAGCCAGGTCAGAAACAATGAGAGAGATAAAGCTATCGAGATATCATATCTTACACACAATACTGAGAGTACATAACAGCTTGATAAGAAAGACAATATACAGCAAACTCCAAGAGGTCTCTGGAGACCTGAACTCTCAGTGCTCATGAGAAGAAGCCAGAAAGATCTTGAGATGGCTCCAATCTTTATATCTGTACCTATCAGAGCAGGGACTTCCTGAGAAGATGCTATAACAGATACAGCAATCCAGGAGTTGCTAGAGTGGGGGAACCATGTATGTCTGTCACTAATCAAATGAAAAAGAAGTTTCAGACAGAATAAATTTTTAAAAACAACAAAACCAAGTTTATATTCTTTTAGCAACAGCAATTTTTCAAGCCAGGAGACCACGCCGACACTTTCACCATCAGTGCAGTCATCTACACAAGGACCTGGTGTTCAGTGGGGCAGTGCCAGGAATCTCAGATTCATGGGTAGCTGCAACCTGTAGTGATGGTGATACTTTTAGGTGTGCAAGATGTTGGTGAGAGAAACTGAGATTGTAGTTAATGCTGTGGGATCCAAGAGATGTGTTCAGCTCTCAGCAGCTCCCCTCTCCACCTTGCATGTTGCAATCTTTTTCCTATTCAGCTGCTTCGCCTATTTAGTCTATGCATGGAATTGCCATTGCTAGTCCCATGCCCAGAACTATTTCACTGTTGCCTAGGGCCTGTAATAACAGAAAATAATAATCATAATCTTAGAAACTAGAACTTTAAACATAAATTGATTTCCAGAGATGCTTTGGTCAGTTTTTTACTTTGTGTGTGCAACTCCCTCAGTATCAACATCAATTCTCAATTTGCCCTGGTTGGTAGAAGAAAAAACTTTGTGTATAGAAAAAGTAGTTTTTCCCCATAACACTCTGTTTTTGTATAAGTGAAATGTAAAAGACTAAAAAGCATTGGAGGGGGAAAAATATTAAGGAGGAACTTAGTCACCAGGATATGAAAAAACAGCTTTTTCTAGACATTCTGGTTGACTTCCAAGCTGCATCTGACAGCTAGAGAAGCACAGTCCATCATGGCTGTTTTTCCATTTTCAGTCCTTTCCCTGAAGCCCTTCATTCTGTAAAATATTCCCTCTCAGTGTCCCCTACACTTCATCCTGCTCATGACTGGCTTAAGTGATGCATCTGAACAATCTGAGCTGTGTAAAACACAGCTTTGTACAAGCCTGACACCAGTGATGGATAGAAGGACTCAACACTTTTTTTTTTCCTGCAGATGTGGTGATTTGGAAAATGCATAGATGCTGAATATTTGCCACTAGATTCATTAGTCTTTGCAAAGAGTACTGAGTATGCTCACACGTGCACATGGTCGTTTAGAAACATGCACAAACAGAAAAAAATCAGGAAAAATTGTAAAGCTTTCCTTTCCATTAACCTGATCTTTCAGCTATGCCTTACCCACCAGAGAGTAGATACCCTATTTTCCTCTTAAAAACAACAGACTTTTTTTTTATTTATTCATCCTGTATGTTCTAGCTTTAGCAATAGCCTGTATCACGCCAGACTTTATTGAAGATCTCCCACTTATGTTAAGCATTGCTTTACTCCATCAAGTCACCAGCTTCTTAGTCTAATGTCTTGCTTTTAAGACTTACCAAGATGTTTCAAAGGAAGTTCATTAAAATCCCAGTGGTAACCAAATTATGGAATAATCTAAGATGCCACCTTCTTTTTAGCTGTTGGCTTATGTCCTTATTGTTCCTGATTTCCATCCTCAGTATTTGTGCCAATAATCAAGGTCAGATCCTCACTCATTATCTAAGAGAGCATTGCTGAGATGCATAATTTCAGATGAAGATGTTTTCCTCTCCTTATTGTGCCCACCATTCCCATGGTATCAAAGCATTTCCTTTTGGAACAGGAGGATTTTTCAGTTGGTTGGGTTTGGACACTGCTAGTTTATCAAAGGACTTCATAGATCTTTCTGTTGGGGTCATTTATTAATTATCAAAGTTCATTTTAAATGCACCACAATTCTTGTGAATGGTTCATGAACCTTTCCTAAGAGTTGCATAGCACCCAGTGAGCCGTGTAACCCTGTTCACATCCCAGAACTCCCCTCATAGTTCACCTCGTTCTGCAGGATGCCCAGTGATGATATTCTGCAGCATGGATTGCACCTATTTTTCTTTCAGCCTGACTAAACCTAGTCATTTTTCCTTTTTCTTATGTTTCCTCTTGTTCCATTTCTAATCATTGACAGTGCTTTCTTCTTGTTCTGTGATTGCATAGTTTCTTTAATCCCTTTTGAGGGATTTTGTAAGAGACTTTTTGAAAGGTTTGGTGATCTTCTCCTGAGAGAGGATATTATATAATTTTAGAGTTCAATCATTCTTTTTCCTTACCTCCCAACAAAATCTGTCAAGGTGAGAAGAGTGGAGAGGGCTGAACAGCCATTGTATGCATGCTGGCTGGCATAGCCTCCTCCATCTGATGGTGCTTGCCATGGAAACTGTGGCTGCACTAGTTTTGGCTGAATTTTGAGGGCTATTTTTGGAGGGTTTACAAAATCTCAGGGGACTTACTTTTATACATATAAATGGTCTTGACTTAAATTTATTAAAGAAATAAAAACATGCCCCCTCTGCTTAACTTCAGTTAGCTTTCACTGAGTATAAAGAAGTGGGATGACTGGAGCAGAAGCCAGGATCCCTGGTTTGTTGGGATGGCTTCTCTGAACCAAGACAGGATAAAACAGGCTGACATGAGATCAATGGGGGATTGTCAGACAATGGTGATGGCTTGAGGCAGTGAATAAAAGTCCTTAAATCTTTTATAATACTTCCTTCCACATAAGGGAAGAGGTCAGGGGAAGACAGGTTTGGGGGAGGAGTGGAGAAAAGACCAAAGAAGGGAGTTTTGGAGTATTTGCAAGCACACAAATGCTGTAATCACAGTCACTGCAGGGAAGGCAAATCTCAGGGACCTGGAGACATAGAGTGACTGTAATCCATCACTACTCTGCAGTACAGAACACAGACTTCTGAACTGCTGCTCAGTAACTCTAGGTGGAGGGATTGTCCAGAGTTTTAAGTCTTCTCTATCCAGGTGTATGGGCTACGTGGACACATGAACAGAGAGAGAAGTGGCAGTGCAGGCTGGGGGCTGACCCACAAGAGAGCAGCTCTGCAGAGACTGATCTGGGAGTTCTGGTGGATGACAAACTCACCGTGAGATGGCAAAGCCCTTGCAGCCTGGAGGGGCAATGGTATCCTGGGATGCACTGGGAAGAGCACAGACAGCAGATTGAGGGAGGTGATCCTGCCCCTCTACTCAGTGAGGCAGTGAGGCCTCATTTGGAGAGCTGTGTCCAGTTCTGGGCTCCTCAGTACAAGAAAGACAAGGAGGGGCACAAAGATTATGAGGTGTCTGGAGAATCTGTTACAAGAAGAGACTGGGGGAGCTGGCCTGAGAAGAGTGAGAGGGGATCTCATCAACACCTATAAACGCCTCTGACTCAAAGGCAGGTGCCAAGAGGATGGTGCCTTTTCACCATCTCTTTCCAGTAGTGCCCAGTGACAAGACAAGGAGCAGTGACCATCAACTAAAACACAAGAACTTCCTCAACACAAGGAAGAACTTCTTTACACTGAGGGTGGCAAAGCACTGGCACAGGCTGCCCAGGAAGGGTGGAGCCTCCTTCTTGGGTGACATCCAAAACCCCTGAATATGATCCTGTGTAAACTGATCTAAGTGACCCTGCCTGGGTGGGAGGAATTGGTCTGGATAATCTGCAGAGGTCCCTTCCAACCCTAAGAATTCTGTGATTCTGTGAAAGACGTAATTTTGGAGAAAACTAAGCCTTTTTGGCTTCTTGCAAGCAAGCAAGCTGTACATTGAAATAACAGGCATTTGAGATCATGTCAGACTTTGATTCTCTAAAGGGTAAATTTGCCACTGTTTGGATGAGAAGAAATCAATTCTAGTAGTTGCGTAAGGTTTTTTTCCTTTTTTAATTTGGGGCTTCCCAAAAATTAACAAATGGCCTTAGAATTTGAAATATTATAGTATTTAAATAATAATTAGTGAACAGTTTCCAAAACCAGGCACGTCTTCTCCAAATCATCCTCTCCTTGTCATATTATGTGGGAATTCATGCACAGTTGAAGGTATCTTTTGTGGAAATCCAGGAACTTCCACCTACTGTTCTATCACCTGGCAGCAGAAGCCTCTGGTCACAGCTGCTGCTACATTTTTTCAATAAACTCAAGTGTTGGCATGTAGGAATGGATGCTGCCTTAGAGGGCTTGGGGAGCTTTTGAGGAATTAAAACTAAGCATCCTTAGGCCATAGGTGAGAAGGTAGTATGCTAGTTTCTAGCTAGACAAAGTGGGATTGCCTGATTGTTTTCCAAAAGGTACGTATCTGACTACAGTATTAATGAGACAGTCAAGAAATGGTAATGCCACTGTTTTCCAAGTTAACAGGTGTGGGTGGAGAGAAAAACATTTGAAATAAATTAGATCAATGAAACTAAGAAATTAAACTGTCACTTTACTTCTGTAGGTGGCCCTTCTTTAGTAAATTTCAGACATATTAGCAGTGAAGTAATTTTTCATCTGTCCTTGGAACAACAGATTTCATCCTCATCATTATCAATCAGGTACCTTTCACGAATCATAAAATCTTTTGTTTGTTTGTTTGTTTGTTTGTTTGTTTTCAACTATACAAGAAAAATAAATTGTCATTTCAGGAACAACAACTCTGATTTTGTCTCAGAAAATGGATAGGTATCTCCCATATTAAATCTGAACTGAAATTGTGCTACTGAAACAGATACAGCAAGTCCAGTGTGTTCTCCTTTCCATCTAAATAGCATTTTTCTGTGTTGTGGTATTCCCTGACTGCACCACTTGGCTCATTGAGAGAGCAGAATAATTCAGTGTAGCTCAGAACCAAACTTTCTTCTATCAGTAGGCACTTGAAGGGTTTGCCAGATTGATAAACTGCAGACTGTACCTTTTTTCTGAGGGTATCAGCACATACATCAGCCCAAGTATCAGCAAACTTCAGGATTAAGTTCAGGAAAAAAAATGAATGTAAATAGATGGAGGTTTCAAACAAAATTATACACTTGTTGGATACAATGCCTTTTTTTTTTTTTTGCCTTTTGACAGCTGATAATTTATAACAACCTGTGCTAATTCATTTCCCTTTCAAATTCTTATCTCCCTCCTTCTCTCTCTCTTTCTATCCAGAAAATTATGCTATTCACAAAATTTCCAGCATTATGACAGTAACTCCCACCACAGAGGTGCAGACCTCACATCTACCAATGGCAGTAATGCAGACCTGAGAAATATTGGTGTGAGGAGTGCAGGAAGTCACTAAGAGAATATAGCTATGCCAGCAACTTCAGCACACCTAGGTTTAGATACCTCCACTTTTGGTACCAGCTGGAACAGCACGCCCTGGCTCATGAACCTTCTGTCCAGGAGCTGTCTGGCAGAATGGGCAAAAGCATGCAACAGCATAGGCAAGCACTCAGCACTTTTGCAGGGCAGTGCCATTTCCTTGGATACAGGGAGCCACCAGGCACAGACAAGGCCAGTGCACACCCAAGCAAGGCATGGGTGCAAGGGACTGATAGGGAGAAAAATGGGGGATGAAGGCAGATAAAAGATATGTCAATATTACTTTATCTTTAGAGATAGTAAATGCTGTGGAATACATAAGATGATGAAAAAGTAGAACGAATACAATAATTAATTTATAGAAAATTAGCCTCAAATACATGGATGAGGGTAATTAAAAGGCTTTAGCTGTCAGATGGTAGTGAGGTTCTGGCATGTACTTCTAAAGAGTGCAAACTGCTTTAAGATGGAACTGATTCAGTTAGAGAAGGTGATTTTCTAATGTGACTGACAACACAAGAGCTGCTGGATTACCTGAGGCTGCAGGTCCAGGAATGGCCCTATCTAAATGCAAGGATATGTGCAGTGGTGCACCTGAGCAGGACTAGCCCCTTTGCCAAAGATGCTGACTGCCAACTACTTTGCAGAGACATCCTTCTCTTACAGCCAGTCTCTGCTGGCTTGGGAGATCAGCAAATATCCATTTGATACACCTTCTACTGGACTTAAACTATCAGAATTTACTCCCTACATCTACATATAAGATCAATAAATCTGTGCTTAAATCCAAATAAAAAATATGGTAAATTTTTATTGAATGAAGACACTGTTTTGATTTTATTTGACTGGTTCTTAGCTAAAGACAATGGCCTGCCTTGCCCTCTTGGTATGCAGATGCTATTCCCATGTGTACAACCATGACCAGCTTTGAGCCAGCCAGCTTCATTAAACCACTCCTCAGTAACTCTAATCCTGGTGTTATATATTCCCTCTGGGACCAGCAGGCAGAACCTGTTCTTCTCCCAGAAGACCAATATTTTCTCTCAACTGTTTTCATTTCCATTTTTTAAAGCCCACATGGGAAAATGTGAGATTAATGTGGCCTAACTCTGTGGTACTTAACCAGTTAGCTTTGCTAAAACTAATGGTAATTGCTTGGGGCTGCAAATGAAGCAGTGCATGAGCAAACCTGACTGTGGGCTGAAAAACAAGTATCCTATGTCTTCTGCACTTACCTGATCACAGAAGTTCCATCTTACCTTAAGGTCAGAATTTCACCCAGTCAAATTGTAGAAGTGAATTTTTAAAGTATCTAAAAACCTGCATTAGTATAATTCTGCCACAATTGTCACTGATACTTTTCCCACCCATTCCCCAACTGGATTACCTCTGCTGTGCCATACTGCAAGTTTATGTGTGCAATGAAGATACAGGACTGGGAAAAACAATTCTAGACCTTCTAAAAACCAACAACAGAGGACCAAGAGACCTTTGGTGTAACCAAAGCATGCATCAATATTTCAACTCATGTGCTCAGGATACAGGAATCCCTTTCACAAGTTGCTGCTGGATCACTCACTGTCTGGATCCTCAGCAGCCACTCCGCCTTAGCAAAATCCCCATTACTCCTCTGGAAAGTAATCATACCACACAAACAGCAATGTTTTTTATGACTTAATGGAAATTCTCATGTCTTAACAAAAAGACTTGGTAAATTGGTATTCTCTAGAGTGAAGGAAAACTGTGCTTTGCAGTCTCTAGTAGACTGCAAACCAATTAAGACATTTCAACTTCAGCAATGCACTTTGTTAATTTCTTTTTGGATTATTGTCTTGAAATCACCCAAATGAGACCTCATTTGACCTAGATTTAAGTAAATAAAGAAATAATTACTTCAAAAATACAGTGTCACTAATCTTGTGAGTGTGTCAATATTTTTGACCAAGTCATCAACAATTGGAGAACTCTTTCCAGGAAGTCAAGACTGACCGTGAGCTCTGAACAGTAAAAACCTGGAGCATGCTCTTGAAGGTATAATCAATAGAGTAAATTCATGCTGTATCAAAGCCCCAAATTAGATTTTGCACTTCTACAAAAATGACTGTGAGTATAGGTGTTGCAGGGGAAACCTGGAGACAAGAAGTGCTTCATAAACAGACAGCAGGAGCATGGATCCCTCAGCATTATCTTTCCAGGCTGATATAAAATTCACCTTTGGGTGTACTGCTGTCTTCCAACATCTCCCATCCAGCTGCAGGAAGGATATGAACAGGTCCCAGAAAAATACAGGACAGGAACAACCTCCCAGATGACCAACAAAGTCAGAACGGGGAGGAAGCAATCACACTGTCTTGCAGATTTTTCCTTTCAAACATTGTAAAATTCGTATTAGTCCACATGAGATACGTCTTGCTACGTGTTTGTTTTCTTAACACGTTCTAGATAGCTGTAGTGCTCTGTGAACATGCAGTGTATGGTTGTCGAAGCAAATGCTGGAGTTTTGGGGTTGAAAACATGGATAAATTAGTGCCAAATGTGTCTTTCACTTTCTTCATGGCAGTGCTATACTGTACCCCCATCTCTGAGCCACTTTGAACTGTGCATGGAGGAACAACTTATGTTCCTTTGGCACAACAAGGCACTACTGAGGCCTGACTGAGCATATGCAGCACTTCTAGTCTTTTCTGACAGGAGGTTATCCCTTGCAACAACAAAACAGAGTTTATATTTTTAAATAAATTTACCTTTCAGCAAAGATTCCTGAGAAGGAGGCTTCCTAAAGGTGCTTTACTTGCTGCAAATGCTGCACAATGTTTAATTTCCTCCAAATTTTCTGCAGTGTTTTTGTCTCTGTAATAAAATTCTCCACAGTGAGTGGATGCTTGCTCTTGCTGCTTTTAACCAACAATTTTATTCTGGTTGAAAAAAGTTTGAGCAGCCAGTCACAAATCTGGATTTCTGCAAGTTGGTATTTCCATGCAAAATCCAACCTTGTTTTTAGACCTGCTCCACATTTTACCCACTGATGGTCTGGCCCATTTCTTGTGCAAGAAAAGCTGAACTTAAAATACAGGAGACTAAACCATTTCCTTCAAGCATGAGGATCACATATTCCATTTCAGAGACAAGGAAATGGAGCACAAAAAAGAAAAAAATTATTTGTCCAAATACAAGAAGACAGGCTCAGAAGGAAAATTTTTAAACATTATTTTGTTTGTTTTTCACAAGGGATTGTTTTGTCAGCTTGATACTCATATAGTAATGATTTCTATAGCCATGATTTCAGGGAGCTGGAAGCTGGAAGGATGGAAGATAGAAGGTGGAGGTGAAAAATTATTTCCTCCAAAAATACAAAGATGGACATCCCCTTACTGCTAAAGGCAGGACTGTGATTCTCTTCATTTGCATCTGACTGTGATTTCTCATAAATTCCCTCATTATATCTCAGAACTTCTGCAAAGGCATACACGTTTCCAAGAGGTTTAAATGACCCTTCTCATATCAAGTGGAATTAATTGAGACATGTAATGACACTAGTTGTTTCTCAGAAAATTCTGATTTGCCAGAAGTAAAGCATTATATAGGAAAACTTGTATTCCAAGACCTTGTTTTCAAGAGCATTTTATAAAGTCTTGAAATTATCAAAATAAAATGTCTCAGGACTTTTGATACTCAAAATTTTGTTTCTCCAGCTCAGTGCTACTTTATTCAAAAATATAACCAAATTAAATTCAAAGCCTTTACTCAGGATAGGAAAAAAATGCTGCCACATCTGACAACCCATTCTACCTAATTTCTGTAAGCATCAGTTACACCATGAAGCAAAGAAAAAAGCAGATCCTGTAAGCAAAATTCATCACTTCTCTGTGTCTTGAGTAGTTACTTAAAACAGCGCAACATGGGTCTGAGCATTATTACTTGTTTATGAGTACCATTGTTCAGCAAAACACCATTACTTAAGTAAAAATATGTTTTAAGGAACAGCTGTAGAAAGCTGTTTTTCTGCCATCTGGAAAAAATGAAGCAGATGGATTCTGAGACATGTTTGTGACATTTGTAATGTAGATACGATGCTGTATGCATGCAGAAAATGTGCAGGTAATGGTTTTTCCTTGTGAGCGTATCAGGCATTTCTTGGTGATTTATTGAATTCCTTTTCTGCAAAGGTAAGGAAAAAAAATTATGAGGGTCTAAGTAGGGGAATAAATCTCCCAAAGGTGCTTTCTGCCCCTCAGTGCAGCACAGCCTCAGTGTCCCACCAAGGTGGCTTTTAGCGTCCCACCAAGGTGGCTTTTTCAGACACCATTAATCCCCTACTCGTGGCAGTCCCGCTGCGCTGGTCACCCCACTCCACACTGAGCAGGATGGGGCTGAGGCCGCAGGAAGGGGGTGCAAGGAAACCAAACCCTTGTTGTCTGGCCATGCTGCTATCAGTCAGAATGGATGATGGTTAAGAAAATAAAAATAAGTATACCATAGTATATGTAAGATCACAGCGAGTGACAAGCTGGGGTAAGACCCAGGCAAGCCTGGGAAACATGATTTTTTCCTGAATAACCCCATAACTGTCTCATCCACCCTCCTGATACATTCACCTACTTTAGTGGGCTTTTACTGTTTCTGTCCTGGAGGCTGCTGACTGAAGTGATGGCCCTGCTGTCCCTCCCTGCCCCATCCTCATCTCACTGGGGTGTCTGCAGTGAAACACCTGGCTGCAAGAAGGGCATCTGCAGTGTTTGTGTGCGTGCATGAATGCACAAGTAAGTGCATGCTTTCAGAAGATGCAGCTCACCATGATGTTTTCCCAGCATCTCCACCCAGTACAAGCAAAGCTTCAAGAACAGGCAGCCTGGGATGGAGGCTGTGTCCAAACCTGACCAAATCTTCTATTTTCTCTGGCTTCATTTAGGGTAAAGAACCAAGGCAGAGGCTCTCTCTCCTTTTCCCCTCTGCAGACCAAACCTGAACGAGAGAGATGAGGGAAACCCATGTGCTGTGCTTACCAGAGGCAGTGTGCACCCAGAGATGAGGTGAGACTGGTGGGAACGGGCATGATGTGACTTCTACCATTTCTCCTACCCATCCATGTTCTCACTTGTAGCACTTGCCTGACCCCTGCCAGGCTGCAGGAGCTCACGGCATCTCTAAAGCACCATGCTGGGCACCTTGGTGCCTGGCTACCAGGATAGATGCCTTTGATTGTAGGCACCCTTGGCCAAATGCATTACCTGACATGTTCAGCATGTTTAGTGTAAAAACTCATTTCTGCCCCTAACCAGCAATAAATTTGCCAGGAGAATGTTCAAGTCAAGGATCTGTCACCCACTCAAAGGGTTGAACATGAGCTTCATCATACCTATACATCTGTGAGAATATTTTCAAGTGCTTACACGCATACATGTGATACAGCATCGTAAAATGAAACTAAAACATTCACACATTCTGTGAGAGTAGGCAGACATGAACATTATCAAATAATCTGGCTGTAGTTAAAAATATATAATAATATTTAAATTTACAAATCTGTCTGCTTATATCTAAAAGCCATTATTTACTTAGTACATAAAAGCACTTTACATCATACACACATAATAAAGAAATGGAAAGTCTGAAATACTCTACAAGCATGGGACCTCATCACCTTCTAAGATTTAAGAAAGAAAAAGTTCACATGGAAAATTTAAACTTAGACTATTAGTATAAATTAAAAGATCTAAAACATATCAGAAAACTGAACTCTTTTTTTTTAACAGTATTCTTTGTATAATATGCTGTAATTCAACAGAAGTATACACAGTACTTTTTCTAGTGTAATTCAGAAGCATTTTGCAATGGCTGCAAACCAGATTTCATCTGGTTTACTGTAGGATTTATGTTTCAGAGAGAGATACAACATAGAAATAACACAATTCAAAATGTGATGCACAATCCACTTCTACACATCCTAATTAGTACTTTTGAACTTCAAGCATCATTAGTTATTTTTGAAGTGAATTATTTAGAATTTTTAGTATTTGTTGTAATGTTCATCTCATCTTCAAGGTGGATTTTATTAAGTAAATTGTTTTAAATGAGCAGCTATTAAGAGTACACCCTCATGTAACAGTAATCAGTTTAGTGACATGGTGAGTAAAAGAAAGATCAGAGAAAAAATTATTTCTGTATCCATTGACAATTTGGCCTCACTGGATTTCTTCCTCACTGTCACCTGAGCTTGTGAAATATGCACGGACAATCCCTTCTTGAAGATTTCACTTCTGTCATACTTGGTTGCTCTATATTCCTGAGGGCTCACAGATAAAGGACTGTATTCCACTCAGTGCTTAAAAAAACTAGATTAAAACTGAGATTAAGAGGGAGGGATTAAGGGAGAAACCAAACAAGCCAATCCTGTTTTATAGCTCTAGTTCACCACTATTTCTGCACATTTTGTCTCCTGTGTTTAATAATTACTTCTTCTCCTCTGCAGGAAGAGGTAGTCTTTTAGTTAAAATACATAACCAGCAATCAGGACACTTAGCTTCTGGTTTCAGTTTAGCACACTGGTTTTTTGCTGTGGGGAAATTACTTCTGTGATGGTTTTGGATGGGGTAGAGTTAATTTTCTTCATTGTCACTAGCATGGGGCTATGATTTGGATTTGTGCTGAGAACAGTGTTGATAATCCTGGAATGTTTTTGTTATTGCTGAGCATGGCTTGCACAGCATCAAGGCCTTTTCTGCTTCTCATATTGCCATGCTGCTGAGGAGACTGAGAGTGCATGGGAGGTTGGGAGGAGACACAGCCAGGACAGGTGACCCCAAATGACCAAAGGGATACTCCAGACCATGTGGCATCATGCTCAGTATATTAAGTGGTGGAGAGAAGGAGGAAGGGGGGACATTTGGAGTGATGGCATTTGTCTTCCCAAGTAGTCATTATACATGATGGAACTCTGCTCTCCTGGGAATGGATGAACACCATTGCCTATCCATGGGAAGTTATTAAGTAATTCCTTGCTTTGCTTTGCTTTGCTTTGCTTACATGTGTGGCTTTTGCTTGCCTATTAAACTGTCCTTATGTCAACCCACGAGTGTTCTACCTTTTGCCCTTCCAATTCTCTCCCCCATCCCACTAGTGGGGGAGTGAGTGAGCGACTGTGGGGCTTGGTTGCTGGCTGGAATTAAACCACAACAAAGTCTTTCCTGCCTACCATGATTTTCACAAATGTCAGGGAGGTTAATGACCTTGGCAGGGAGCAGGAGTATTTACCTCCTCACTCCAGGTGAGCAGTCCAGGTGACCTACAGCTAGTCAATCAGAGGGATGATCCATCCTTCTTACAGGAAAACTGGGAGCAGAAGCCCATCTTCAGAGCCACTTATTACCCTCAACTTTCTCTCTCCCATGACCCCAGAGAAATTGCAGACCCTTACATAGGCACCTTCCTTTAGATGTCCATGGAGGAGAGTGTGCCCATCTTCCCATGTCCACGGTTAGAATATGTTTTCATATGTAATTGCAAAGAGGGTTTTACCTTGAGATTAATCACAGATACTTATTTTGATATTTTTCATTTAAATAACCTAATATTCTAGCAATCAGTTGTAATCACACTGATAATAACCACTTTTTCCTAATCAATAAATCAGTTTTACTTTCTTATTCACCTTAGTGCAAAGATGTGAATAATTTAAGTGCATTTTGGAAGCATATGTAAGAATAGGGTTTGATTTCTGCAGTTCACTTTTGCTGCAATTTTGTACTCGGGTGTATACAGCACCCAGTCCCTGTACAGAACTTTCACTCAGCACTGAAAATCAGCACTTAGAAAATCCATTGAAGCTTTGGGCTTTTTACTTCTAAAAATTTACCTTAAGCTTACCACTTGCTTAGAAAGTCCTGTATGTCTCAATAGCAGTCTTTTGGTGTCTCAGATGTTACATGAAAGATCCATTGTGTGACACACCAAGGGAAACGAAGGGAAAAGGAACGAGATATCATTCCTTAGACACAATGAAGAATGTCAATCTCGTTATTTCCCTTCTGCAAACTTGCATGCTCCGTGGTTGCTGGTGGATGGACCTGGTCTTCAACAAATCATATGTACAATTTTGAAATAGATGAGAAGAGTAAGACACGAAAAATTGTGGGGACAAGTACAATAAGATGGATTTCAACTTGCAATTGTGTTGTTTGACCTTTCACAGTCTTGCACCTTGTCTCTGATACTCAAAAACATGATGTATTTTCTCCCATCTATGATTTGCAGTAGACTACTGAAGAAAAAAATCCACTGAGGTATGCCTCTGAGTTAAAATGGTCTTTGCCAGGAATAACAGTAGAGCTCTTGCACCAGTGCCTCATTAGTTTATGGAAAACAGGTCCCTAAGGAAATGATGGGGTGTAAATAAATTTAAAACAGTTTACTCTTATGAGTAAAGGGGATGCCAGATTTTTAAAACACTGGTGGCTCAATGATGCCTTAACACTGTGTTTCACATATCATAAATTTTAGCTAGGTTCTCCAAAATATTTATAAGTACCATAGAATGACACGATTATAGAAACATGCTTTTAACCTACAAGTGCACGTATGCTCTTTGTCATGTCTAAGGGGTATTTTTGCCAGTGACAGCAATCCCTATTAGATATATTTCATAGAGGCACAGAAGGATTGCTCTGCCCCTTGACACTCCAATCCTACTCTGTTCTGCCCAACAAACTCGCTTCGTGTTCACAAGACATACACAGACATCACAGGGCCAGTGCAGAGCATGCTGAATAAAATCTTCTCTGGATGACCAGGGAATGACCAGGGAATTCAAACTTCTGGACAAAATTCTACTGCCAACAGAGACTCACATGTAGATAGCTCACACAGGTTTCTGAAGATCCCATATCTGGAATTAGCCTAGTATCCACATCCAGTTCCTCCATACCAGCTCCGTGGATCTCAACTGCTGATCTAGCTTGTGATGAGTTTTCCCATTTGGAAAGTTCCCAGACTTGGACATCCCCCTGTGAAAGGATACGAAGATGTCCAAAAAACAGGTGCTGACTCCAACCTAGGAAGTGAGACTTATACACATATAAGGGGTCCTTAGACAACTTGAGAATCTTTCAGACAACAGATGTCTGAGGACAAAGGATTCATGAGTCAGAATTTAAGATGGGGCTATATAAAATATTGTGTAAAATCATGTCAAGGTCATGTGAAATATTTGTTTAGGAAAGTAATTTAACAAAAGATAAGCAAAACCAGTGCCCAGAGATTTATATGAGAAAATTTCCAACAGCACAAAAAGACTAAATATATCACCAGCACAAAATCCTTCGAAGTTTTTATGTGCAGTGGCAAATAAATGTCCTCTGTGGCAAACCCCAGCCAGGTCAGAGACAGTATGAGATAATACACCTTTATTATGTTTCAGATCACAGGAAAAAAGTGTCATGCCTCACTTAAATGAGCTACCTAAGGCTAAGAAATTCTGTGATATTTAAAACTCACATGCCACCACTGCAGCAACTCCTCTCATGTATTCTGGTGAAACAATAATCCTGTCTTGTTATAAAATACAGGCAGGAGGGAGTACCTTATTCAAAGGTGATATTCACGCACATTTTAAATTCTAAGTCTCAAAATTCATGGTAAGTATCTTTCTGTGTCCATTAATAAGATATCCCTTATTGCTCTAGGCTTCAGTGTAGCTATCTGACAGCAATAGGCCCTGTTTCCACTTAACACATAGGAGCAGGATTACATCCATCCTGAGCTGCCAAAAATTTATGAAGCAAAAGTTCTCTAGAGAAAGCCGTAACTTTATATAACATTACTGGATATTTACATTTACAGTGGGACATGGGACTTCTCCATTAGCAGATATGTGTGAGAAAATATGTGAACCCCACCATTCTCCTTGTGCCTATACATCTGGGAAAGCTACTGCATATCAGAGGTTTCATCTGAAGGCTGCAATAACTATTTTTACTGGCTCTGGTATTCCTCTAAGCCAATATCAGCACTGAAAATTTGTTTCTACAATGTATTTCCCTGTTTTGGAGATGAGAATGGGGTTTATCCCCATCACCACCACCAGGAATAAACTCAGTTGCAGGCATGTGACTATCAGGAATAAGCAGCCATTCAGAGATTCACTCAGATCACTCATGTTTCATTTCTGACACCCAAAAATATTCAGCACAAAGAGTTCACCAAGAGAATATGTGGAGCTGTAAAAATTAGGCACCTTTGGAAAAGCGACATATTTTTATGTGCCAATTTGAGCAGGACAGTTTCATTCTAAAATTTTTGATTGTGACCATAGACAACTATCCCCATGCCTTTGCTTCATGGGATGGAGAGCAGAGAGACAACATGGTCCCACCATTTCCCAGGAGGAAAAATGCAGGTTGTCCAACACCACCTTCAGCCCAACTTCAGGACAAGGAGGAGGGCTGGAAAAGCTCTGCCAGACCTAACAAGGTGAGACTTCTTACAAGTGAATTTTTGTGATATTACAGGAAAGATTTTTCTGCAGGAATAGACGCTGGTGTCTTGAGTGTTGCTGAATAAAAATGAAAAATAAAAGTATTTGAAATTCCTGTCATTTGTCCATAGGCAGGATAAGCATTTTTCTTTTCTCATTAGGATACTTTAGTTCAGACAGACTGTATTAATGAACATGCCCAGAAACCTCTGTGGAGGACTCCAGACATCCTCAGAGATGGGCAGAGGAGCCCCACTGTGTCAGTGCTGCTCTCCAGAACAGTACTCCAAGCCTGGGCATTGCAACAAAATTATATTTTCCCAATTAAACCAGCCAACGGGAAAGAAGAATCCTCCCGGGTCTGCGAGTGTCCTTGTAATCCAATTGTATCTTCTCTGTCCAGTTTCATATTCAAGAATGAGAAGCACCATCACATTCTGGGCTAAATATTTCACTAGCACAAATGCAGTTCCTCAGAGTTAATGTTGTGCCCATTCTCTCTTATTTACTGGTCCAGGTGAAGAGCTGGTTGCCACTGGCTTAAGTACAAGCACTGCCCTGGCATGCCCCAGGCCCAGAGCCCAGGCAGAACTTCCCTGCAGAGTCAGCCCAAAGCTCAAGCAGCCCCCCCCCCCACTCAGCGCTTTTAGGCAGGCTGGCTGCTACAGACACATCTGCAGCACACTAGCTAGCATTTCTGAGGTCTTCACAGCTCCTTGTGCACCCTCGTGGTTTATCCAGCACTGTTTGAGGGGACAGAGAGGGCAGGAGTTGGTTGCCCTGCCTCTGGCAAGGTAGCAGCAGCAGAGCAGGGCAGTGTGGGTCAGCAGAGTCTCTGACACACTGTACTGCTGGATTTCCTATTGCTCCATCTCTTAGGTCTGGTGAAAAAGGTGCACAGTCTAGTGGGAGATAAATCTACCACACACACACAGAGGAATAAGCATAGTGCTAGGTTTCCAGCAGGAGCCTGATTCACTCCCCCATAGAGCTTAGGCACTAACTGATCCCACAAAAGGTGCCAGGGCTCTCCTGTTACAGCTGAATAGGTGACACACCACAACAGCAAGCCATCCATCCTTTCCAGTGTTCTCAGGTCTTCAAATAGAGTTGGGCTGGATTCAAGTTTGAAGGTAAGAAGACTTCTAGTAAATTGAAGTAGCTATAGGCCAAATATAGTAATTGGTGCAGCATTATCCAGACATTATGACCAGAAAATTGACAGAAAACATGTCTGATTCCAAACTCCAGACCCGGGAGTCTGAGATAGCAGGTGATCCTTAAAATTGTAAAGGACACTTAATTCACCACAATAGTTAGTATGCCTAAACTATAGTTTGAACTTTCATTCAGTTAGAATAGTTTAACATATTCCAATCCTCAGTAGGTTTCCAGTGACTAAATTGTACAATAAAATTGAATGAAAAGTCTCAAAGAGGTGGTACTCAAGGCACTATTTGTTCCTCCTCATTTACTTTTGTGTGTTACTTGGATTTAGCTGTAACAACATTACATAAAACACTGGTGCATGTTCAGTAATGCCTCTGGAACAAAAAAAGATGATGATAGGAGATCTCACTACAGCTTCTGCTATTAAGTCTTTGGGAGAGGTGAGAAGGGATTGCTCATTAAATAAGTGTTATAAAGCATTCAGCACTGACAGACTAGTTCAGAAGTAGAAAGTCAAAGGTCAACTGTTCCCACTAGAAAAGTATCCATCCCAGCCAAGCAGTTTTTATTGCCTACTGTCACAGCACCCTTCTCAGAAACCAGGGAGAAGTCTTGGAGAAGCTACAGAAACAGCAACAGTGATTAAATCAGTTCAGCAGCACATCAAGGAGTCAAGATGACAAGGCAATCCAGAGAGCAGTCCTGTGCACAAAGAGGAAAGTATCTGGAAGCTGGTTTTACTGTATCTTTGTGCCATTCACTAATGAGCATACATATATAAACTGAGTTTAAGAACAGGCTTTGGATCTGTGTCAGCTGATTAAACAATTTATAGAAAAATTAGAGTAATTTTAATTGCTTCTTGAAGGTAACAAAAAAATCACCTTTCCTACTTTTTTATCTGTACTTGGAATATCTAATGTGCTCTACAACAGAGCACTGTAAATATTACTGAAAAGCAGAATCTGACTCATAAATTATTGGCATTTTGTGCCAGACAAGCTTGTACTAATGTTTAAACAAGAGATCACCTGGGAGAAATGTGTTCTACAAGTTGCAGGAGAAACTAAAGAGACAATTAATGGGCATTGGCTGTGCAGCACATATTGTTCCCATGATGTTCAGGCCAAAGTTGACTGCCTGCCAATAGATATAGAAGTAATAGTCAGCAAGATTTACAGTTACTTTTTCTTTTGCGCAGGAAAGTAGAAAGGTTGAAAGAATTATGTGTTTCGTTGAAGGTCTATGCTAACAACTGATCGACCATAGCATCCTGCACTGGTGAACAGTAAATACACAGAACACAGACTTCACATTTTTCTTGATTCTGGAAGTTGTTCTTCATGGCAGAAAGCTGAATGGCCTTCTGATCACCAGCAACAGGTTCTTTTATTTTACACATCCATTCACAAAGCCATCCTTTCTGTTGCCAAACTAGGCACCAGGAAAGTTCTAATTCTACTAGTGATGGAAAAAAAGAGTATTTTTAGCAAGCTGCACTTTAATGTGACAAAATTAATGGCATGGGCTTTCAGCTTGTGGCAGAACTGCTAGCAGCTCCTAAATTGGCCACTCTTGCATGTGAACATGAATGGGGTTATTTAATTAGATGTGTTTGACTACAGTCTGATGATATGTATCTCCACTCTGCAAAAATATAAAATGGGAAAGTAAACACTCTCTGAATGTCCAGGAAGTTGGCAAAAATAATCACATAATGGCAGAAGGTTAGAAGTATCTTTGAAGTCTTTAGGAAACCCTGTTTCCAATAATATTACATGGGCATAACTGAATTTATCATTCAAACACAGAAAACAGAAGATAAAAATTACTCTGTAGGAATGAAAATTCAGAAATCTTGCAACTTTCTTCCAGGCTGCAAAATGGATAAACAACAATTCAGGATCAATATGGAGGTTCAGGCAGTCAATCTGCAGGTATGTCTAGAAGGTACTGGATTGAAGAAGGATTCATAAGGTCTTTTCTTCAGTGGCTTTCTGCAATATCTCCAGAACCTTGAATAAATTCCCTTCTGCATTAGTATATGGAAGGCAATGAAATGCATCATCCCATCAAGGTCAAGGACATCCATTACTAGACTACCTTTTGCAAAAATGTCTGTACCTCTTTATTAGTTCCTTTACAGCTCCTCCTGGACGGTCCCACAGCCTTCTCCTCTTGGCAAATCCTCCCACTGGGGCTCACAGGGGAGCAGTGCTTCTGCTTTCCTTATTCCCAGCTAACACAACACACAACAAACTTTGGCTGGTTTGTAGCTTCACCCCGCTGGCTAGAGCTTGCTTTGTGCTCTGACAGTGAAAACTGTGACACAAGTGGCTCTTTCAGCCTTCTCTGAGCAGGGTCTACAGCTCCCAAAGGAGAGTGCAGTTTGTAAATGTGACTCTGAAACAGTCTGGTGCGATCCACACACGTTTGTGAAAACGTTTCATAAGCCAACTCTGCTGGAAGTAGGCTTAACTCGGTCCTCTAGCAGAGGTGAAGTTCTTTGTCATGGCCAGTGTAAGCAGAGCTTAACTTCAGCAAAAGTTAGTCGAGCTAATTTAGGGGCAACTCTAAAGTAGTAGGATGAATCCATTAGGATTTGCATTCCCACAAGCATTTAATATAATAATTAACTGTGTTATAAAAACTGTTAATAATTAACTGTGGCAAATATTACTCATTATAGTAATTGCTGTGTGTTTGTCACAGACATAGTGCAGGCCAGAATGAATAGGCTGCAGTACCTCAGCAGTGCCAGACTCAGAATATCCTGCTGTGATACAGGTGGTGGGACATTTTGTGACCCCTTCCAGTCCTACAGCTTTGTGACTGAGCTTTGATACAGATCAACCTCACACTGAATCCAATGGGTTTCTTTGTCAAATCCCTACTTCAAAATCAAAATAGAAGGTTGAAAATCAGATCACGATCAGATTAGCCAGTTAGAACTAAATTTTTGTTCCTAACCTTGACTAAATATAGATCACTAAAAGAAGCAAGAATTTGACATGCTGAATCTTCATGCTTTACTTTCAGAAGATAGACCACTTGCTATGTGACAACATAAAGAGAAGTCTCTTGGGTGTGCCTGAGTGATAAAATACAATTCTTTGGCAGCAGCAGACCCAACAAGACTGTAAGGCTGGTTACAATGTTGTAAATCCAAGGTAGCACAGAAGAAATTAGTAGATTTATAACACCATAATTATGCCCGGCACAGAAGCCATTGTATTTTCACTTGGGAAACAGTACTTAAGCGTTCAGCAAGGTTCTGTTTTCTCCCCTCAAGCTTTTCACATGATTCTCTGGCACATTGCTGTTTTTTTTCCATGATCAGACTTAATTTTTTTTCTCAGAGACTTCAGTCAACTTTTAGGATGTCAGGGTAAACCATACATCTGGTTGCTCAAGTGTTTCCAGATTTCATTGTGATGTGTTGTGTCTCAAGCCAACTTCCACAAGTGATGGCTTCTCAAAAGCCCTAGCACTGCCAGCATATCTTAAGCAAGCCTGGAGTGTCTATAAGAGAGGCAAACATGCTGACCACTAGCTCATCAGTATTATTCTACATGTGTTCCTAAACTGTAGCTGCCCCCAGGTCTGTTTTAATCTCACTGCTGAAATATTCCTACAGAGCATGTCCACTTGGTGTTGTTTGAACATTGCATGGGCCTTCTCTTTGAAAAGACCCTTTCCATCTCATCTGTAGCGTGTACCACAAAGTGTTGCCATTCCCTTGAGCACACTTTCAACGTGAATAAATGCAAAAGGCAGAAACACCTGGGGACATGGTTTAATGGTCAACATGGCAGTGCTGAATTAATGATTGGACTCAATGATCCTAGAGGTCTTTTCCAACCTAAATGGTTCTATGACTCTAAACAGAAAGGATCTTGATTTCCTGACTTCTAACATGGCTCCAACGCTCCCCTATCCTCAGCTATTCTCCAAAGGAAGAGTCAGTGAGCTTAGGACAAGACTGGTGAAAAGGCTGTTGAAAACAGGAGTCTAGACCCCAAGGAAGTCTGCAGTTGGATGAACCCTAGCCTGTTAACCTTTGACAACAGTTACCTCAAGCTGTGCTGTTACCAGATCTAAGTGTGGACTTGTTCCATCCTGCCTTTCCCTTTGTCCTACTCACAGAGCTCAGCTGAACAACTTAAACGTTTTACAAATAAGAAGACATTTTTATGACCATCTATGATCTTCCTGCTCCTCAGCAAAATGAACAATCAAGACCTTCTTTCAGTGTCATTCTGGAAAGTTATGAAGAATTTCCAAGTCTGTCTTGCATCACCAGCATGCTGTACCTGGAGGTTTCTACATAGCTAAATCTAAGCAGGCAGAACCTGCTTGTCACCAGCACAGCTGGGGTAAGTTTCCCACACACTCAAATGCTGCTTACCCTGAAGTCATAGAACCTTAGGGAAGCACAACCTGCAGCATATCATAGGCCCTAGTTCAGATACAAGTTATTTCCAACCAGGACACAAAACTATGTAGGACCTATAAACGCAGACGAGGGTCTTGAAAATTCAAAGCTATCTCAGAGAGAAAGAATTGCATTGATTTTTTTTAGAATTTTTTCATCCTTTTTTAAGATAAAAATAGTGTGCTCCAACTTTGTGCCCATGAACAGTAGAAATTGAATACATAACCTTCAAAACATGCAAAAAGTGGAATTACCATCTGTACTTAATGCTCAGTTTATCATGTTCTCACTGAAGTCACAGGAGATTCCTATTTCAACAAGGCAGAGGTAACAGCACTTAGGATAAGAGTTTTGGAAAACAACACAGAATGGTAGCTTGATTGCTTACAAAGAAATTCCCTTACTTGCTCAATACAGATTCACTCTCTGCCATGTCTTTCCCTCCCAGCTCTGTCTAACTGCTCTTACTCTGCCCTTATTTTACTTTTCTTCCCTGTTGCCAGTCATTTTCCTGTTGCACTTAGCCACAGGAGAGTCCCAAATTCCCCTTCTAATCCCTAGAGGAACTCAGATACCAGAATAAACAAGGAAAGCATAACTTGCATAATGATGTCAATAGCAGTTTTCTACATGTCCATAAGAACGTTGAAATTGTGTTTGGGAGGAGACTTGGTAATATATTAATTCTACTGGTGGGCCATGCATTAGGTTTTTAATCATACTTTAATTTTACATTTATTACTTTAATCATGCTAAATCAGAGAGATTTAATCTTCTTTTAGTTTCAAAGGAGACATTCAGCAATTAAAAATACTGCTAATTTTTCTTACACATAAAAACTACTAACACTTAGCTCCTTAATTAGCAAGAAATGTATTTCATATGTCACCACTGATCCATCACATAATAGCAGCTGTGGTGAAAAAGAAAGAGATGATAAATTTTGTGGGTTCTGCATACCCACTGGTGAACAGTAGAGTTGAGAGTTAGCTAATTTCAGATTCCTTACATTCAGGTCCAATTAATTTGCAAGGTGCATAGCTTTTACAAAGAGACAGAGCTCTGTAGAGCTGTTATAAAAATAATCTATGTGCAAAGGGTTGAGGTAGTGTGTGGACCAGCATATGACATTCCACACTTGTAAAGGAAAGAGTAAAAACACGGCATTTCCAGTCATAGATGCTATGATCATTCCCAGATGGTGTCACATAATATCTGTACAGTGATACCAAACAAAAAACTGATCACTCTTCCTTATGTTGAAAAAACAATAAGGTGTGCACTGAATTAATATTGAATTAATCTCAAATTTCTCCATGTGCTTGTGCAGTCAGATACATACCCTTTATGGACACATGAAAGCTTATATTGGAAAAAGATTGGCAAGAAGGAATTTCTTCTAATTATGAAGCTTCACATGAAAAAATTACAGTCAACTCTGTGGATATGTCAATGAAAAAGTGGGCATGCTCCAAGGAAATGAAAATTTGAATGGACATTCAATAAGGTCTATTCTGGAAGAACCAAGAGGAGAAAAAGAATTTTAAGTCACTTAAGATACTATATGTTTTTGTCAGGAAAACACCCTTGTGCCTCTCAGTCTTGCTCATGTAGCAAACCTGGTGCCATTTAGACAATTTTTAGACAAGTAATAAATGTATTGAACGACTGAACTTTGTAAGGAGCATAAACATAGGAGTCTTTCTCATGTTTGGAAACATTTTATGGCTGGGATTAAAAAATGGAAAAACTATTTTTTATGTTGAAACTTTTCATTCAGCAAAATAAATACTTGCTTTTGTAAATGTTGAAACATAATTTTTAATATTCTCTAACAGAATATTGCTTTTGAATTGATGTTTCTCTTTCTAAAAATTAACTTGTAAGTCTGTGTGGGTTACAAAATGGTGTGGAGGTAAAGACCACCTGACTCACATCCACCAGGAAAAGAAGTATGTTATGAAGACACAGCTGGGGAACTATAAGTTGGGATCTGCCACATAAAGGAGAAAATGCATTCATTTGGGCCAAAGAGCTCTACAAAGCCCTTCTTTTTGTATGCACACACATCCCGAAATCCAGCCTAGATTCCAAAGGCTCCTTAATTTTTGATTAGGTCCAAAAGTGTATTAAAAGTTTTACAAAGATGACAAATGTCACCTTTAAGATTTACAGCCCTTAAGCACATAATCTATTACATAGAAATGAGCTTTTTTATGCCTGTCAAAAGTAGTTCTCATTCATACAGTACTAAGTATAAAAGTGGCTTCAATAACTTCATACATATTGGTGAGTATGGGTAAAATTCTTTATCTCTAGGAATGCAAAAGTTCTTATCAATTTATCATAATTGAGTTTTTGACATTTGACAATTCTGGATATTTTCCCAACTATCCCATTTCTGAGTCACATACGTGAATTATTCTTCATACACCTTTTTATTATGCATAGAAGCAGGTAAGAGTGGTCCCAGAGAATGCCACAAAGCACATACAAGGTTAAGTCCCAATCCTGTAGTCTCCTTGTATTCCCAAGAGAGCTCTGTGGCATTTCTCATGTCTGCCAATGTCCTCCAGTGTTCCTCAAACTACAGGATCAACACCTTGGTCAAAGGAGAGGGTCACGAGTTTTTAACAGATCTGCACTAAAATTTTTATCATATCTTTTATGTCTGTAATGTAAGCACAGTTAAATAACCCATGGCACTGAGCATTTCACTCAGCTATCCAGGGGTGAATATTACTATTTATTTGGGGACTTGTCAAAGTATTATTTTCATTACACTAATAAATACTGTAAAAGTCAAAATAAAAAATGTTTTAAGTTCTGGAACATGTCTTATCTAAATCTATATGATCTGGAAACATTTAGCAGGGGAGTTCAGTAATACAAAACAGAAACAGAAAGGGTCCTGGGTAAAGCCTTAGGGAAATGCCAAACTATTAATTACACATTAAGCGAATGGTTTTTATTTTTGTATTGAAATAGCAACTATTCAAAGTCTATGCTACAGTACAACAAAAATTATTCTCTAGTATAACTTAGTGCAGAAGTCCGAGTTATTTTGATCCCTAGAGTCAAAGTGCTATAAAAGATGAAAAAAATTGCATTGGGATTTTTTTTAGATTAGGAAATAGGAAAGACAAATTCTAACCCATTAGCACAGAACTTGGCAAACACTAATTATAAATCAAAGCTATGCTCTGCAAATATTCTTGCAAGTTTAACTATATACTTGCAATTTATTTTTCTCACCTAAATTATTTTCCCAAATTGAATTTCATATTGGTAAATATCACCAATACTCCTAACGGTTCTGATGAAGTCAAAAGGACTGCCCTCACATGTAAAAGGAGAATGTTTGCCCAATCAAGCCCAACAGCTGTTACATGTTGTTGCTTGCACTACTGGCCATTCCTCTAAACTACTAACAAATAATGAAAATTATCTAAGAAAGGATCCTCAAATAACTCCCTTTCCAAGGGATTATGCCTTCCCATATGGCCATAAGCTTTCACACTCTATACAAACATAGGAAATTTGCTTTTGTGCTCAAAGCCCCCTTCAATACCCTTCAAGCCTTGCTATATACACTTGTCTGTGTGTTAAACAAAGGTACAAGCTGCATCATCAAGATGCAGACACTTCCAGGATGGAGAAGAGACTCTAATCAGAGTATGGATGCTCCTCTGGTCTGGGGAAAAGGTTATGTTTTGGTCAGAACATGAGGGTAAATCCTCCCCTAGTATGTAAAGCACCACAGGATCTTTAATGTCTAGGCTGAGCAGACATGACTTCAGTTTTCTAAGGTTTGCTTAATTCCTCAACTCCCGCTCGTGAAAGGTCACAGAGCAGTTCCAGTGTTACTGAATTTGTGCTTTGCTTTGGATTTTTGGGAGTGCTGTTTTGGGGTTTAGCATGTTTGGGGCTTTTTTTCTTCTTTCAATTGACCAACCTGTTTTCTCCTCAAATTTGTCTGGTCCTCAGTACCATGAAGTCACTCTCTGTTAAAGTCTTGGATGTGGGGTCAGGGAAAAGATGTAATCTGGAATCTGCAACTAGACAGAACACATCATTCCATGAATTTCTGCTCATCTTGGTCTTCTTCGGCCTTCAGTGGCTAAAGGCAGACCAGTAGCTGCAAAAGTACAGTAAGTAAGTACGGATAATTTAGACAGTATGAAGAGGAACTGAAGAAGCTAATTTTCAAGTTAGCTACAAAAGTCAAATGAAAATAAAGATACAAATCTGTCTTTGAGCAAAAAACCCTTCTCCACTAACCACAGTCCTTCAGTTATCCTGGTCTGCATGGAACCCCATGTGTTGAACTCACCATCCAGCATTAACGGGAACTCAGGAACCCCTGAATTAACCAAGAAAGTGGAAGAGAACAAAGGAGAAATTTATAAAATAAATCCTTAAAGATTCTTGTTTAGTGGAAACCCTTCTTCTTATGACAGTTCCCATCCAATAAAGATGTATCTATCTCATTGCTGACAGCGATTTCTGCCAGCTGTTACATGTCAGCAATTGCCTTCCCTTAGGTAAGATTAGCAAACTACCTAAGCATATGGGACTCTTGTCACTGTCCACAGACTGCTCCACAAAAGATGCCTAGGATTTGCAAAGGTGTATGGCATTTATATGACTGAAAATTAATAAAGCTTCCTTTTCAAAGGACTTTAATTTTCAGGACAATCCTATGATCTCTTCCCAGTTACATCCTGTAATTCTTAGAATTGCTGCATGTGAAAGAACTAGAAATCATGAAGTCCTGCTGAGCAGGTAATGAACTGTAATTCATTGATTTGGGCTTGGATGCAAACTACAGTGACTCTAATGCCCTGCAAGTCTTCCCTCAAAAATTAACACAGCGGTGATGAACACTCCTTCCAAATGCACATTCTTATTTGTGTGAATGTGATAGCATTCTTCTTTGTAGTCTCCCAGGAAACCTGAGAGAGGACTTATATTATCCAGCCTCACTTAGTCCTCCCCTCCCACAAGGATATTACCCACTTGACTCACTAGTTAAGGTCAACATAACCTTGAGGTTATCACATGCATTTGTCTGCGGCAGGAGGAATAGCACAGCACTCTGCAGAAACAGAGATTTGCTTTGAGGAAACTCACAGACCTGAATCAGGTGAGATCCTATAATGTGCTAGAGCCATTTAAAAGTTAGAGCTGATCTGTGTCTACTGGCACAGAGGGCTACCAATGGAAAATGGGGTGGAAGTCATTGCATAATGGTGGAAAGGAGGGACTGTCCACAGCAGGTCGTTGTTCCACTTTAAAAAGTCAAAATAAGCTTGCCAAAAGATGATTTATCTTCTTGCACTCTGTCTTACATTTATTTTTATCTGTCTGCCTTCTCCCCCAAGTTCCACTGGTTACATCCTTTGCTTATTACTCTAGAGTCATAAAGTTGTAAAAATACCTTCATTTCAACTACTGACCACTCTTAGATCTCCTAGTCCATAGCTCTTTTAATGAAGTCCTCAGGCAGCATTTCTCTGTATCCTTATCTGAGTTTGGTAATAAAGCATATCTTAAGCCAACATCCTTTTACAATATATGAACTAAAGCTGGGCAAGCTTTTCATAGCAAATGTTTTATTTAGTAGACTAAGCCTTTTGTTCTCCTTTGAATTATTATGGAGAAACTTTGACTTCAATTCATCTGGTTGTTATTCACAACTGTTCAAATAACATTGTCAGTGAACATATTTCAGCTGTTTAGATGTTCTCATATGATTCACTTCAGTTCTTTCTTCCACTATTTGTTATATGTTATTTACTCTTCAAGGGCTTTACTTGGTTTTACCCCACCTGGTGACAATATTACCTAATTCTCACATCACTAGAAGGTTTATAGACAGAAGCAAAATCAGAGATTTCATTATGCCCTCTTTTCTACTGTTGTCCATTCCCCACATGTATTTCTTAAAAAATTTTGTAAAAAATAAGTATCTGTGATGAGGCCCATTTTCCATTAATAGCCTTTCAATAAAAGTTATTAGGTATCCCCATATTAAGGGAAATCATTAAAAGATCTGAGGACTCCATCTAATTGAAATGACAGCTTCAGTCAAATATCCAAGGTTCCACCTAAAAGTAATGAGGCAATGGAATACGAGACTTCATTAGTTCTATACCTCACTGAGCTCCTTCTCTTGTTGAAATAGCATTTCTAAATATTTTTGTACAATATTCACCTGACTTCAATGTGATCTAAGTAGCATACCTATCTTCAGATTAGCTAGTATAAATATATGGTATGTTTCTGCAAGTATCTCCTTTTTTTGCATTTCAAGAGATTCCCAGAAACCATAAGACTTTTATCTAAACCTCTATTTGCAGTGCAGCTAAACTAGAGTGTACAAAGTCAAGATTTAGTTCTACTCTGCACTGTGTGCCTCGTGGCTCTGAAAATAGAGTTTCTGCAGTGGTTTTCCCCACACGTGCAGAAATAAACAAAAGCAACACAGATTTGTTAACAAGAAAATAGACTAAAAGAGCTATAGTGGACCAATTTCCATCCTGAAGTCAACAATGGAGCTGCAAGCACTTTTTTAAAGGGAGATTTTAGCATCTAAGTTCTCACATTTGAACACAATATCTGGTAAACTTTTTCTAGGAATCAAAGCTTTTGTTTTGAACACTAATGAACTGTGAGTCAGGGAACCAAGTAAAAAATACTTTGAAATCTCTTCAGGTGTAGCAAATATTTGAACCTGTATCCTCTATCACAAGCTTTCACTTACTGTATTATGTGATTATGTGTTTTCCTTTCAATCTGTTAAAGTTATCAGCCATGAAAACAACTTCTTCATATTTCTGCTTAAAATTGTAGCTTTAACATTTACTACACTTTTGCAATTTATCACTCTTTCTACCCTAGTATAGTATGAGTTCTTCAATTTGCTTAAGCAAATATTGGCAGTGAATCAAAGAAAGTACTGTAAGTCCATGGGACACAATTTTAAACTAACTATGGAAAGCATGGCAGGGATAGCCATGATGTGAAATATGTTAGACACTAATTTTCCTACATGGTATATTCTTCCCTGACTATATGCATACAAAGGAGAAAACATAACCTATGAAATGTTCTATTTACTAGTTTCTGCAATGTCTTCAGAAATACTCTATTAGTTTTTTTCCAAGGGTCATTACAGCACTATTTAGACAGAGCTGGCAACCTGACTAATGACATTTTTTAATCTTAGTATCATGTTTTTTCAGTATTTTCATTACTGACATTTTTCTCTTGGATCTACATTTTCTAGAGATGTACTACAGCTTTTTACTAAGCTTTCTGGTTACCAGGAATTCCAGCAGGGCACCAGAAAACAGTACTATAAAAGACAACTGGGACACTGTCTGTGAATGTGCCTGGACCTGCATACATCCACCAAAGGCTATTTCCACCAAAGAGTGGCTTGAAACATGCTAGGCACAAGCTGTGTTTTAATTCAGCAGCAGTGTAGTCAGGACCTTGTTAAACTCCCTGTGGAGTTACACTGGATTTATACCAGTATGATTCTGATTAAGATTTAACTGTGACATCTAGCTGTAAAAATGTCTCTCTTTCCAATTTCCAGTGGCTGTAGAGCTCAATCTTCTCAAACACTTATCTTCTTTTCCATTTAAATTGCATGCAGGTACCCCAGAGCATATGAACACATTTAACACTCAAGCCTCCAGTGCTGTCCTAAAGGAATTGCCATAAATAACGGAAAACCCATGACCTAAAAAAAAAAAAACCCAAAATAAAACAAACACCAAAAAACCCCAGACAAAGCCCAAAACTGTAATAATCCATGATACACATTTTTCATCACCACTATACAGCCATGCTGCAGGTGCAGTTTTGCAGATACTGTATTTTTTTTCAGTCTGGAAACCAGTAATTCATAATGATTATAAAATACATGATTTTATAAAACTCCATTTTACACTCATAGGAAAACTTTGCCTTTGCAGGTCACCTTTCATTGGCTAGGCTTGGTTTTCCCATGATGGACATACCATGGCATATGTAAAAATAAATAATAGAAGCAAACTTAAAAGTACATTAACAACCTCTCTTCATAATAATACAGGAACTTTGTGCTTGGGCAATAGGCATAGACAACTGCTCACATATTGGTCTCCAACAAAAAGCAAATCATCTCAGGTTTCCTATTAGAGGAAATTCCCTTCCCACCCCCCTCCTTGATTTTTGGATAAATGTAGCCTGTGGTGAAGTCAGCAAGCACCAGTCAAGCCCAGGCTCCTCCTCCACTACTCTGTGAATGTGTTCCCCCTCATCCAGCTATCTGTTGGCCTCCACCACCCTCTTTTCTTCCCTGTTCCTCCCTCTTCTCTGCCCCTCATCCTTTTGCCAAAGCACCAAACAAAAGACCACTGCCCATCATGTGATCCACACAGAGGAACTCCAGCTAAAAATACTTGATTAAGGTAATGATCTAATGCCATTCTTTACCTCAGTCATGGACTATACTGCATTTATTTATCCCACTGTCAATTCCAGTCAAGATTTCAACCATACACTGTGCCAGAGACAACTAGAAAGGCCCTGAGAAGCCTTGAGTGAAGAAGATGGATATCTGTTTCAGGGTGGACTTAGGCAGTATCCATCTAATGAGTACTTGGTTATGCCTTGCACATAACTAATACTTAAAACTTGGATTACCTACAAATAAAAATACTATGGAGCTGGATCTCCTTCCAGGTGTATTCCCCAGATAAATGGTAGAAAGAAAAGAGATTGGTTAATCCAAACCCATTGAGATAGGCATGAACAGCTGTATATCTGGACTCTAGTCTCGAGCAACCAAGATTCACAACACCAGGCAACTGTGTGGTTCTGACAATGCAAGAAGAAAGGACTGAATGCCAAAAGCCACACTACCTGGATTATTGGTGGTGAAATAGAAACCAGCCCCTCCCCACATGTGCTAGGCTTCCCACATGTGCAGTTTGAGTCAGAAATCCCAAGAATGGGGCCCAATACCCTCAGCACCAAGGGGACATATATCTAGAGCTAGCTAACATGAAACATGGGCAGCAACAGGATGTTAGCAGCCTCCTTCCCCCCCACAGCTGAAGCTCCTTTCCTTTGTGCTGCAGAACACGCTTCTGATTGAGGTCAAGAGCTTCAGAATAACTCCTGAAGCCCTTTCAGAAACGAGCTACAGATTATTATGGTGTTTGAAAAGTAGTAGGATTCTACCATCAGTGTCTTATGCAGAAGCCTACTTGATAGAGCACTTGAGCAGTTCACTTCTCTACCAGTGAAAATCACATAAACACAGCTGTGTATCCTGCTGGGAGACTCACCTGGAAAAAGTGGGACTCATGTTCCAGTCTCTGCTCTAAGGCCTACAGAGATGTTTTCCTATCCATAAATACTTCAATGCAAAAAAAAAAAATCACTCTAAACATTCCGGAAACACACTGCAGAAGTCCCTAAGAGCATATCAAAGGCAATTTCATTAATGTAACAATTAAATGCATTAAATGGTAGCCACTGAGTCTTGTTTTTTCTTCTGCACCACAAGAGGAACTGAGAACACGTCTTCAAAAAAAAAGAAAAGTCCTTTTCCCAAAACGGATGGTAAAAATAGTTCTGGGGTTTTTGGTTTGGTTTGTTTTTGGAGCAGGGGAGGGAACTGAGCATGGATATTTCACATCTTCAGTAAGAGCACTAATCTCTAGGTCTTGGGAATGGGGGGGTCATAAAAGAAGGGACAACCACAACCTGTGAAAGAAACAATGCTCTGATGCATTCCTTTGAGGTTTTAGGGATCTTGTGCTGAGAGCTGGGATTGTCCTGCTCCTCTAAGAACATGAAGTAGATCTTTCACGTTTGGAGACATAAATCTAACTGAGGTGTGAGCCTCAGCTGCAGACATCCTGATTTGTTTATGTTATTAAGACATGCTGACATTGAGCTGACTGAAGGTGATGAGCTATGTAATGCTCACAGTAAGATAATTCATGTCAGTGCTCACAGGCAGCCATTGTGTAAAGACTGGGTGGTTCAACAACAGGAAAATACATACTACCTCATCCTAGCTACCAGCAAGTGTTTGGGAGACCTGTCTAGTTGCCATGTTTCATACAATTGTCCTTGGGATTGCTACTGCAGAGACATGTATTATGTTTGCAATTCCCCTTAATCAGAAGAGAGAGATGAGTTCCAAAAGGGTTATTACTACCTATTTCTCTAGTTGCTGCTCTTCTGGGTTATGATTTAGATGAAATTTCAGCAAATTTGTGTTCTTTTTTGTCCTGCAGACTTTTCCAGACTCCTTGCAAAGCCGCAGATGTCAAGAAGGAAAAAGGAAGGCCAAAAAATTATATACTGCAGAGAAAATAGAACTATCATCAATAAACAACCGAACAAGAGAAAAATATTAATTCATTTGGAACCTGAATGTTTATTTAAAGAGTTTCAAAAGAACAGCTTTCTCACTCCCAGACATAAGCAATTTCCAAACTGTAAAACAGGTTTGGAATTGTCATTCATTTTCAGTAGCATTAGACACAAAGAGCAAGAAGTAGGGGGGTAAAACGAGAATTGACATAGATCAGGAGCACTTACAATTTGGTATCTAGAGAAACATCTGCTTTACTTCCATCACAGATTAATGAAACACCTCACTAACATTATGCATTCGTGGAGAGCATGAAGGTCTGTAGGCAGCACACATATTACATAGTGTGCACTACTCCTGTGCATTGCTTTTGAGCATCACCACCAGAGGTTTTTTAAGACTCTGCAGCCATGGAATTAGCTGTGGTATTGCCAGCCAGCTGTGTATCCTCCGTGGACTTTGGAACAAGCTATAAAAGTAAAAAGAAAAACATACTTTGCCAGCTCTTCACAAAACAGAGCCAGCACTTTAAAACCAAGTGGGTCCTTTTCCGCCTGGCAAATCTTGAGGTCGGCCTCACAGGTCACCATTTGGGATTACGTCAGGGACCAACTGGTTGGGTTCAGGCAGGCTCGGGTTGGTCTGGCAGGCTGCATGAAGTGAACAAAAGCCAGACCAAGACAAGAAGTTGAGGGAGTGGGATAGGAGGAAATTAAGAAGACTGTTCCAAAGGCTTTTAAATTATGATGCCCATGTTGTTGCAATACTATTGGAAAACTAAATTAACTGCTCCTTTTCTTAACCCCCTCCTGCTGTGGCTGTATTTCTTTTAGCTAAGGGCCTGAGCCACTAAAGATGCATCCAATTTCCATGCTGTCCAAATGCTTGTAATCACAGATTTACAGTAAACTGAGCTATCATGAAAAACGAGACTGTTCATTAGGTGACTCTTGGCCTTCAAAATTTTCAAGACTAGAGAAGTAGTGGGAGGTACCAAAATACCCTAGAGATGGCTAATTTCAAAAAAAAATCTGATCACCTATTTTCTTAAAAGCAGTGGACTTTGAAGAATTTCTGCTCAGCAACTCAAAAGCTGTGGTACCTTGACTCTACAGTCAATCTACAGTCACTACTGGAAAAAAGAAAAGCTAACTATCTTTTAATGATTTTAGTTTACAGTTACATTACTGGAAAGCCAAGGGTTTTCTAGGCACTGTAAAACCATATAATAAAAGCAGAGCCCGTTTTCTGTAGAAACCAGAGGTTCTGTAACTTCACAATCAATCTGTAACATAAATTGCAAGGATACAGCTAGACGGAAACAAATCGTATTTAGTACATCACAGTAAAAATCATCTAAATTTTGCTCATTGGAGCTTCACTAGGCACAGATTGTCAGAATCTCATTGGTAGCTCTCCAAGAAAACATACTTGTTATTTTTAAGATCTATCACCTTTTCTTGAGTTATTCTGTTGCCATTAAACAGCCCATGAGTGCAATCATAGCTATGTATGCTAGCACGTTCCCTGTACAGCACAAAGAACTATCTTAAATTGAAATGGTAAAGAATGAGAAGTTCCTTTTGTTTACCCTTCTTCCCTTAAACAACTAATGTGTCTTTTTAAAGACTGAAGGTTGTTTTCTATTTCTTCTTACTCTTACGAGCTTTGTTTCTTCTTAGTTTACTCATGTAATTCATTGCAGATTCCAGGACAGCAAACTCTGTAGAAATTGCTAGTGGCCCACAGAGCTAGCATAAAATAAAAAGTTACAAGTCTACATAACCTTAATTTTATGGTTATAAGCTATATTTACTGCTATATCATAAGTTTGAAAAGACTGCTAAGTGTTCAGTGTGGGAATGCAGGGAATTTCTCTTAAGTTAGTTTTATGGAGAAATGTGTTGTTAAACTGTAGGAAAGGTTACAGTCCTTTCAAGTTCTCCAGAGCTGAATGCCTATTAGGCATTTTTAGGGTATGTATAAAATACTCCAACCACTCCCTCAATATCACTCATTGAAATTCAGATTCAGGACCTTTGGTCTGTTCAAGTCCCTTTGGTTTTAACACTGTAAACTAACCTGAGTGAGAATGTTATCAAGAATCAAGGTGGTAGAATTTGCTTTTTAACTCTTGCCCACCTGCAGTCCTTTGACTTGGAAACGTTCCTCACCGTAGCACATAGGCACAATGCAGCTCAGTGAGTGTACAGCAAAGCTGAGACTTTAGCAGCTGAGAGATAGGAGTGCTCTTAGTACTTCTATTCTGATTTTATCTAATGAGTCTGAGCAGGCTACAATCACCTGGGTGATGCAGTTTCTCCATCTGTAAAACTACAATGACCACTTTCAAACACACTGAACCCTCTTGTGACCTGCCAAAGAACAAATGCTTTGAAAAACAAGAGAATGTATTGCTGCTCCACACATTCCTCAGCCTCTCCTGCCCTCACTCTCCTCTGCCACGGTATGTGCCCACTCAGTTTGCTGGGTGACCACACAATAAGCTGGACTGAACACTGCCTGTAGACAAAAACGTCACAGAATGCCTGTGTTATGGAGTCAACCTCTTCATGTACATTAAATCCATGTACGCTGCCCCCAGAAAGTGGATTGGCACAACTGTTATGTGACAGAACCAGCCACAACGTGGAGACAGAGTCAGAAAACCTGTCTGCATGATAGGTACTGCCCTGCCTGCCCCTGAATGTGCTCCTGATGCATTGTGTGTGAGGGGATACAGGGCTCAGGGAAGACAGAAGCCTGCATTGAAGGCTATGCACTGCTCAGGGTACCCTGTAGCTTCTTGGTTTGATATACAGCACGCCCCAGTCTTTTGAAAAATATCCTTTCTTATCTCCATTATTTTAAATTTCACCTGTTACCCACATCTACTGCAAATGTTGAAGTTTCTTTCTTCTTGTTGCTCACATAATTATAATTTTAATTCTGCATTTATTTTTTATAGGAAACAGTTTATTATTTTTTACAGAACGTCAAGAGGATCTGAACATGAAATAAGTCTTTGCAATTCAGCCTACAGTGTCATCTAAAACATGAAAATAAATTGTGTGATAGAGAAACTGAAGAACAAATGCTTTCTGGCATTTGCGTTCTCTTTCGGGCATTAGGGTTTTTTAAAATGCAAGGAAAAATTCCTTTTCTCTTCCAGCTACAGTTTTCTAGCAGCATCTTTTGGTTTTAAACAACTGATGATCTACTCTTCCAGTACAGGTCATAAAAATAAATTTTATACCGGCCAAACAACCCCTTGAAGTTCAGTTTGCCTTCTGCCAGATTTCTGAAAAACAGTAATGTCATTCTGCAATGCCCTCTGCTGGGAGACGCAGCCTGGAGCTGGAAGGAGAGCTACCAGTTCCTGTCCTCCAGCAAGGAACAGATATTTGCAATGAAATGGACTGGATTTTCACATTCTGTCTGAAATCCTGACCCTGCTGGAAATCAGTGAGGTCTTAGCTTTTAATTTTCACTTTACCCTTAAACATTCTTTCTTTTGAAAACTGCATTGGAAAAAAAAACTGTTTATCTCAAATCCAAATGAAAATCTCATTACTCATCTACAGACATTAAGATCTCTTTTTAGCATTTGAGCTTCTAGAGGGAGGTTTTCTGAAGAAGCTTACATCTGAAAAAGATTTTCTTCTTCTTGCAGTTCTTTTAAGTCTTTTAACTGTAAAAGCCTGAACAAAATCACACATTTGTGTTATACAGGTGTGATTCTGCCTAACATATCTTTTCACTGACCAGGATTCTTGTACTAAGAAAAGGAAGCTATGCAGTGAAACAAAGTGGACTGCTATGCGGTTAAACAAAGGAGTGTATCTGGAAACTGATGTGTGACAACACCAGCCCTGTCAGCTGCCACATCTGTCTCCCTCTGAGATTCAGTATCCTGAGGCCTCAGGAAGAAAAATCTGAATCAGCCCCACTGAGGAGCTGGATATTAGAGTGGAGTTCACATAAACAGCACCTTCACCCCCACAGGCACACTCAGACCATGCCCCCTGTGCCTTACAGGATAGCTTTTCCTAGCTCACAACTCTTCTGGAGAATCATCCCTGGAAAATGTTTTCCAGCCTTGGCAAGGGTGATGGAACACTATCTCTGCTTTGGTTTCAGCTCCCTCAGTTAGGCCGGTTTTACATGGTGTTTGTCTCTCACCACAGCTGTGCAATGGGCAGCAAGCAGGATTGATCTTTCCACAGTAGTCCTCAGTCCTCTGTGCTTGATGCTTTCTTCTTCCTACTCACATTCTCACAGCTTAGGTCCTTCCTGGCAGGCCAATTATCTTATATTTACTATTACTTATTCTTTCTATCTGTTAAATGGAAACATTTTTACCTTGTGATATGTTCTCTGCAGTGACCTGCCTTATCCCCACATGCCTCCCTCTGCTCCACTTTACAGGCACTGACACCCTTGGTGCCAGAGAATGCAGGTGCAGTAAAGCTGCACAGTGCCCTGCAACACCACTTTTATTCGAAGTTACACATAATTATCATTGATTTGGAAGTGTGACCTCCTTGTTACACAGCCTTACAAGCTGCCAGTTTTTTTCCCAGAAACAACTTTCCAATGTTTGTTATACCCTCACAGAGATCGAAATGTCATGGTTCTAAGAAGCTCTGAGGATTATGCCACGTTCATTAAAAGGCCTCCAGACAAGTAATTTTTTGTTTTGTATACTGTCTTGAAAAATTTTCTGCTTCTCTTGGTAAGCACTACATCACATTCATTTGAAAATAAGCAAACATCCAAAAGTAAGTTTACACCTCACAGCAAGGGCTAAGACTGTCATTCTGCACACCTACCTGTTCTTCTCAGGAACAGTTTTCTTTACTAGAGAACTGTGCAGTCCAGGAAACAGGTGGTGGCCGCTCACACACTCTAGCCTTGAAATTATTAATTGAGAGGAAGGTTGGAAGTAACTGGAAGTTGTTCCAGTCCTCATGCCCCTCATGGGTAAGGCAGCTGTGCCAGCACACTGAACTGAAAATCCACCCTCTGAGCTGGCACCTTTGATGGAAGGATTTACAGTGAAGTCCAAGACTGGGATAGCCTCCAGCTTAAACTATCCTTTGATCTGAGGCTGTCTCTTAACATCATAAAACAGTGTTGCATGAGGAATCTTGCACACACTGTTAGTTTTGCTGCCAAGATGTCTTTCAAGAAGTTGTCTCTCAATCTGGTATCTTTAGCAGAAAAATTTTCTTCACAGGAATGCTTGCTAGTAGTTAAAATTATGGCCAAAAATCTAGATTTAGCCCTGAATTTTCTCATGTTGATGCACTGTACTATTAATAAGAAATAAGTGGTGTCACTCAAAATAATGTTTCCCTGGATTGTGACAAGGAACGGTATTAGAGTAATATCCTGTAACTGGGAGCAAGGAGCTGTACAGTTCTACATACATTGGAGGTGACAGAATACCCTGGGGAGAGGCAGTCACTGCATTACCTCCATCCCAACTTCTGGGGCAAGCCACTGCAAGGCAGAAAGGCTTGCAACATGTTATCACCACATCAAAAAGAAGAGTGCCTGCCTGCAATCATTTCCCTCTTGTCTGGCAATGGGTAGCACTGGGAAATGATTTTGGTATTACCTGGCTCTGCTGACCTCTTGTTATTACCTGAGTTCCAGAGAATTCATTGTTCAGAGAGAGGGGCTGAGAAGAATTCTGGTCAACCTCAATTCAGGCTCACTTTGGTTCCCAGAGAAAACAGAAGAGAGAAATTAACATCCTGCCCCAGAAAGTTGTTTTGTTTTGTTTTTTTTGTCTTCATCCCTGCTGTGGCAAAAGCCAGTTTTATCAGCACCACTGAGAAAGCTTTCAGTAGCTTGAGGATTAAAGAACATTATGGCTTCCACCCAAGACAGCCTTCCAGGTTTCTGCCCTCTCTTCCTAAGGATATCTTGAGATAGTATTTGGTCATTCTGTACTTTTCCAGCCCTCAGCAATCAGTAACCTTTCCATTTGCAGTAGGAGACGTGATTTGAACAAGCCACTTCACTGATTTCCTAAGAGAGGACAAAATTCAGGGCATGGCCTTAACTCCTTTCTCCTGGCCACAGCTTAGCTGAAGACTCAGTATGTCAGATTCACCTCAGTGTGATTCCAGGGACTAGTCTGGAATCAATTTGACCCAGTTAGTCTCTTTGATTGCATCAGACCTTTCAGAAGTTTTGAACAACAAGGATCTAAACAGCAGGCAGCAATCTGCACAAAGCCAATCTTTTCAGTTCAACAATTTTTAAAGGTCTATGCCTTTTTTCTTTTTTTTTTTCTTTCTTTTTTGTTTTCTTTTTGGTTTCAAATGCTTTCCAACTGAGCAAATGCTGCAACGAGTTCATGGGAGAAGGCCTCGAGGCACCCCTGACTTTGGCACCATAATCCCATAGACACCCCATACATTTTTGGCACCTTGCAACAGACACACTGACAGCCACAGGATTGATGGAAAGGGAAAGAAGCTGTTCTGCAGTCAAAAGAGAATGTACTCAGATTTCTAAGGCCATTTGAAAGAATGCCAGAATGATACTGGATTTCAGCATTCTTAAGCTCCTTTAAGATGATGCAGCAAGTGGTCTTTTCCACATGTGATGATGTATTTCAGGACAAGAGTTTCTTCAAGATTTTCCAAGCCTGTGGGCTCCTGATCCTTTTTCAAATTACAGAGATGATGGCATACTGGGGAAAATTGTGATTAGTTTAAACTCTCCACAGCTGCAAGAGATGAATGTAAAAATTCCACCCAAAAATCCACTTCTTCTGGATTGAATTTACCTACATGACACAGAGTCCTGGCCAAGGGACCACTTAAAAGAGCTGGAGCAGCATCAACACTATTTCGTTTCTTCCATCGCATCAGCCCAGCAAAGGCTCACAACTCTTTGACCCTACACATCTCCCCCAGCAGCACTGCCATGGATCAGATGGGGGGTATTAACAGCGACCTGAGATATGTGGGGAGGAAAATGGAACAATGAAATAAAAGCTTAAGTACGAGGGAATTCAGACAGGGCTTGCAACTCATTAATTGAAATACCCAGAGAATTGTAAAATACCTTGTTACCAAGAGGCTTTGCTTGGAGCTCTTAAGGACAGCAGATCCCACTTCATCACAGGGTGACAAATTTTGAGCCATCGTGGCAACGGGAGGGTAGAAGCACTGTGCTTTCTGTCTCAGCTGAGCTAAGGAGATGGCAATGCTCTGTTTAGCTTAACAGGACCTCTCTCTCTAAATTGCTTCACTATATTTCTAAAAAAATATAATAATATAGAGCATTCACTGACACTGCAGGCAGTGTGCTCACCTCGGGATATCTCACCTCCCGTGCGTCTCTGACCAGAGGGGAGGTGGAGCTGGCATTGGAAGACTGGTGACTGACACCTCCTACGTTTGTCTGGATTTATTAACAGGGCGATTGGCGACAGCCACCTGTATGGCACTTTCCTCAAAAATGCCTGCCCCGACTTCCCGGGCGCTCTGGGGGCTGGCCGCTCTCTCCGCAACTCCTAATCTGCGCCAAAAACAAAACGAAACAAAACAAAACAAAACAAAACAAAACAAACAAACAAACTAAAAAAACTTTAAAAAATTAACTTAAAAAAAAAAAAAAAAAAACGGGCTTCTCCCGCGGGACTTTGCAAAGCCTAACCATTTGGTTTTGCTCTAAACAGACCAATATCCAGCCGAGTGAACTGCATGACAGACGCATTAAGCCTAACCTCTATTTTAAACCTTTCACTGCGCCCCGTGAGGAGGACGGAGCGAAGCACCAAACCGCGTTCTTTCTCCGCTAACCCGTCATGAGAAGGCGGGAAGGCCTCTTGCAGCATGCGTAGTCGTGGCCGAGTGGTTAAGGCGATGGACTAGAAATCCATTGGGGTCTCCCCGCGCAGGTTCGAATCCTGCCGACTACGACCGCGGTCACGTGGTTTCGCTTTTTCTTATTTTTCCTTCCCCTCCCCGTTTTTCACCGCTGAATCCCGGGAGCGGCTCTGCGGGGGCGCGGCCGCGGCCCGAGCCCTGCAGGCCTCCCTCGCCCCGGCCCCGGCCGGGCGGGCAGACCCCGCCCCTGCCCCCGCCGCCGCCGCCGCCGCCGCCTTGGCAACCGCGGGGCGGCAAGATGGCGGACGAGCTGGACCGGCTGCTGGACGAGGTGGAGAGGCGGCTGTGCCAGCGGCGCGGCGGCGGCGGCGGCGAGGAGGAGCCCGCGGCGGCCAAGGAGGGCAGGTTAGCGCTCCCGCCGCGGTCCCGCCGCCCTCACAACCCTCCCCGCCGAGCGAGGGGCCGCCTGGGGGGCGCGCAGCCCTCCCTGCCCGCCCCGCGCGGCCACATCTCTCAGGAACCCAAAATACGCGGGTTCAGGAGCCCCAGCCGGGCCGACGGTCGATCAGCGTCACCCGCAGCCCGTGTTTTTTAAAGACCGAAATCGTGTGCCAGCGAGTTTAGTTACTTCAGACAGTCTTTGTCTCCTACGTGTACCGCAACCTTGGATTAAATATGGCGTTAAAAGCTGCACTAATTTGCCTCGGGGTTAGGGTTGGAGATTACTTGGCTCTGTAGCTGACCTTATGATAACTGTCTGTATATATAACTGGCCTCAAATATCTATAAATCTCAAGATTTAGAGCAGGAAGAACTTTAGCAATAGCATTATCAAAGTTTTTGTTCTCTTGATACTTCAGTCATTTCACCAAAATCTCAGAATATTCTGCGTTGGAAGGGACTCACGAGGATCACTGAAGTCCTGCCCAGGACACCCCGGTAGTCACACCATGCGCTTGAGAGCACTGTCCAAACACTTCTTGAACTCTGTCAGGCTCGTGCTGTGACCACTTCCCTGGGGACCCTGTTCCAGTGCTCAGACACCCTCTGGGTGAAGAATCTTTTCCTGATATCCAGCCTAAACCTCCCTTGACACAGCTTCGTGCTCTTCCCTCGGGTCTGTTTTTTCTGTTCATACTTTATTAACCATATCCACTACAGTAAGCGCTAAACTTACATGCTGCACTTTAAGGTATCTGCCTCAAATTCCACAATTTTCATAATGGAGATTTTGCAAGTTTGGTCCTGACAGGGTCATTGCTGACAGAGTTGCCAAGCATTCAGTGTCTGACATCCCAGCCTGCCCTCAGGCCCTGAGGTTTCCACCACGGCATCTTTGCCTGCCCTTGGGTTTCCCTCCTGACTATCAGGTTTACATCCCAGCCCTCACAGGCATCTCAGACTCCCTTTGGAAGGTCTGGGGACCAGAGAGGCTTGGCCAGATGTCTCCACAGCTGGGCTGCTGAGCGCTTACCCAACACACATTTTGGAGTTTCAGGAAAGGGTCTTGAAGAATCTAATGACTAAAGCAAGACCAGCAAGACCACTGCCCTTGACCGCCTTACTGGACTTCCATGTTGTTTGCATAATGATTAGATGAGCACTTAATTTTAGTCAATCAAATTACATTCTTGGAAAGAAAATTACATTGTTTTCTTTCTCAGGAGTAGATTTGTTCTTGAATGGTTAATGCAGCAGTAGTACAGGCCTCTCTTTCTTTGACAAAGAGCTAGCAAACAGCAGACTTGAGTGTTACTTGAGCAAAAGCAAAGTGCAGGTGATCTTTCTAAATGCATCCAGTTAGGCAGGAATTCTCTTCGGGACTCCTTCAGTTGTGTAGCTTGAGTAGAGACCTTCCTCTGACCTTATCATATTCCTGCTGCTGAAGCTAAATGTGAAAAATCAGGGTTGCCCAATTAATTGGCCAGTATGTGTAGCAGGGTTTAGTTATACTGTCGTAGTTTTATTCATGGTTGGCAGTGGTTGGAAGTAAAATAACCTAGCAAAAATAAGACCTATGATGGGACAACTCAACAGTAACTGAAGGGTGTTATCCTGCAGTTTACATCTGTTCAGTCATGATTTGGATGGCCTACCTGAGATACTATAAAAATATTAGGTGAGAAAGGTGAAACTGTGTATATTTTTTAACTCACACTTCTTAAAATTGCTGTAGTCTTGCTACAGAAATGAAGGCTGATGTATTTATTTTTCAGATCAGCTAAAGTGTTAATGAGGGCTGGCAGCAGTGAAGAAGATCTAGACGACATTATTGATGAAATCTGTAATGACAGCAGCTTTACCAAAACACCTCTGGTGAGTAGGGGTTTGGAGAAGTTCAGAACAAGTCAGGTTCAGATGGAAGTAACAGCATCATAAGTGAAAAAATCAAAACATTAATGAAAACAATCTGCTGAATAAACTTGGAAAATAAAGCAGAAAGGAAAATGCAGTAATCTTGTGGTGAGGAACAGGAGACATATAAAGAGATGTTCTTACCTAGGCAATAACAGACAATTAAAAGAAATGCTAGTTTAAAATAGAGTATAGTGTCAATGCTCAGAATCACAGAATGATCGCAGTTGGAAGAGTGACCACTGGAGATCATCTAATCCAACCACCTGCTTAAGCAAGACTGCCTAGAGCCAGTTGCCCAGGACTGTGTCCAAATGGCTTTCAATTATCCCTGAGGATGTAGACTGCAGCCTCTCTAAGTAGCCTGTTCCAGTGTTTGACCACCCTCACAAGTCGTAAAGATTTTTCATATGTTTGAGTGGAAATTCTTGTGCTTCAGTTTGCACTCATTGCCTCTCCTGTCAGTGATCCCCACTGAGAAGAGTCTGGCTATGTTTTCTTTCTTTTTCCCTGACATCCCTTCATAAGGTTCTCCTGACCATTGTTTTCTCCAGGCTAAACAATTCCAACTCTCTTAGCTTATAGCTGGATGTGAGATGGTCTAAATCCTTAATGATTTAGAGGACCTTCATGGTCCTTTCCTGTGCCCACTCCATTATATGTATGCCTCTTTTGTACTGGACATAGTGCTCCAGACATGTCTGTGAGGTAATCTGGAGTAATGTGACCCATTCTGGTCTCTCAAGTACAAGAGAGAGATGGAGCTACTGGAGAACCTCCAGCAAAGGCCCATGGAGATGGTTAAGAGACTGAAATGCCTGTCATCTGAGGAGCAGCTGAGAGAGCTGGGACTGTTCAGTCTGGAGAAGAGAAGGCTCCAGGGAGATCTTACCAATGTGTGTAAATAGCTATGGTTGTAGTAAAGAAGGGGCCAGACTCTCCTCCATAGAGTGACAGTGACAGGACAAGAGGCAATGGGCGTACACTGCAACAAACAAAATACCATCTGTACACAAGAAAACACTTTTCTTACTGTGAGAGTGGTCAAACAGGGACAGTCTTCACAGAGAGGTTGTGGAGTGTCCATCTGTGGAGGTTTTCAAAATTCAGCTGGACACAGTCCTTGGAAACTACTGAAACTGACCCCTGTTTTGAGCAGGGTCTCTTCCAGCTGAAATGATTCTTTGATTCTGTCTCATCAATGCTGAGTAGAGAGGAGGGATCACCTCCCTGGACATGCTGGCAACATCCCTCCTAATGTATCCCAAGATACTGTTGGCTCTCTGTGCTGCACGGGCTTATTGCTGGCTCATGGTCAACTTGTTATCGACTGAATTTCCCACAGCCTTCTCTGCAAAGCTGCTTTCTGGCTGGTCAGCCCACAATAGTGTTCTGTGCATAAGGATTAGTCCTCCCCTGGGGCAGAGTTTGCATTTCACCTTAGCTGAACTTGAAGAGATTCTTCTCACTCCATTTCTGGAAGTCATTTGAGGTCTCTCTTAATGGCAGCTCAGTCATCTGATACACCAAACACTGCTCCTTGTTTTGTGTCCTCTGCAAATGTCTTCTCATTTCACAGCGGGAGATGGAGATGAAGCTGCAAATTTACATTTTTAAGACAGTTATAATGATAGAAGGCATTGAAAATAGATATTCGTTTGGGTATCAGCAGTAGAAAATGGTGTTACTTATATTTCATAACCTCCTGCAGATTCCCTTATTTTCACAAGTGACATTGTTTTTGTTTTGTTTGTATTTGATTTTTTACAGAGTGACTAAATTTGCACCAACAAAAAATACTTCTATACACCTGAGGGAGAGATAATTATATCAGTAAATTAATACAATTTTATCATTTTATATCCCTAGAACTTCCCATTTAGGATCTAGAGTTCTCATATTCTAGAATTCAAATAAACACTTCTGTGTGCAGAAAATAAGAAACCTTTCAAAGACTATATCTTTTTGAATAATCTCAGTTCTTGATGGGTTTTAATAAAACAAAAGCTAAAAAACATTGAGGGAGAGGGTTTCAAATTATGACTGGTTTTAAAAGCAAAATTATTTTTAAAAGGGCATGAAATAGTAAGTCTTGATTGTAAAGTCTTAAGTGATCGTGTGGTGTGGAATTCCTTTAGCCAGAGCTGGAAATTCAGTGTGGGAAGAGAAGCCTTGTACCTCACTTACCTGTTACTTCAGAGCCTCACAGACTTGAACAAGAAAATTCCCAAAGCCTTGGTCCCCTTCTTCCGTGACTGAGATTTTCTGGCTCCTGCTTATTAAGTAAAACAGAATATTTTGATTTTGCTGTAATTCTGCATTTTATTCTTTGGTTGTTTTTAAACAGAAATTGAAGTCTAATTCTGCAAGTCTCACATCTGAAAGAAATAGTGTTGTTGTACAGGCACATGGGAAAAGGTAGGTGAAAAATGGGGTTTGTTGGGCATTGCTTGATTGTAACTTCTTACTAGTCTAATAATACTGCTGCTGTTTAATCTGTTGACATTTCTTAAGAAAGACACTGAGAAGAGAGACAGTCTTTTTAAAGAAAAACAAAGATAAACAGGTAATTTCAAAGAATTGTTAATGTGTTTTCATGTGGTGAAAATAAATTATAATAAATTTATTTATATTTATTAATTAATTATTTAAGCTGTTGAACATCATCTTCCTTTGCCTTATGGAAATATACATTTATCAAATGCTGCAATATGTAGACCCTTATATATTTGGCATAGAGAGTGATTTTCATAGAGTTTTTCTTTGAACACTTTGATAATGAAAATTTTAAAATTCTGTATTTTACAAGCATTTGGATGCTTTGCCTGTATTTTAAGAATACTGTTTTATAAATACCGTGCTTTTAAACTAGGAGAAATGCTGTACTGCTTTCTCCAGCCTCTTTTGCTATAATTTAATATATTTTAATGAATCCATATAGATGCTGTCCAGTGTATCTGGGTGGAAGCCTTTCACCATCTGGGATAGGAACAAATATTTCAAAAAGGTAGGAAACCTGAAAAAAATGTGCTCCTTGCTTTACCATTATTTTTATTCACAGCTGTGTTTTTGTGGTGATACAAAGTTCTGCATTTGAACTGGGCAGGACAGCCTTACAGTCATCTAAAGAAATGGCTGCCTGTAACTGCAGTTGAAATCAGCTGATCCCTTCCAGTCCTCTGTTGTTGACCACTTGACCTTTTGTTTGTTTGAGGTGTTGAAAGATGCTTGCAAATGAGACATGAAACCAAAAATCAGTAACAAATAGTTAAGGAAATTGCTGCTGCATTATTTTTCCCTGCCTCTCTTCATCTCTCTATGTGATGCCAAGTATGTGACTTAAATCAGTAGGCTGGTTGAAATCGTCCCAGAACCTGAACTGAAAATGGTTAGTGCTTCACAATTGCAGCTGAATTTAGCAGAACAGGTACTTTGATGATTTATCCACAACATCCTAGAGAACATTATTGCATTTCCATGTGGCAATTTTTCTAGTAAGTAATTGTGTACTCAACACATATTTGGGTGCTGCCCATCACTGCTGTACCAGTGAGGAAGACTAAAGAGAATATATCAGGTGAATATCAGTTTATGTGTTCAGTGAGGATAGGAACCTGTAAAAATAATACATGAACATATAATTAAATCACATATCATAATTCTGAACATGTCAGAGATGTAAAAGCATTAAGGTTAGCTGACATTGTTTCTAGTATTTCTGAGTGAGTGCTGTACTTTGGCCCATTTATGATGGATGTATATTGTATCAGTCAGCTTCTCTGATTGTTTGTTCTTCTTTGTCCAGAACGTGTGATCAGCTACGTTGTACTGCTTGTGACTTCCGTGTGTCACTTTTCAATGACTACGTCTGGGATCAGTCCTGTGATTATCTTTTTTTCAGGTGGGTCTGGAGTGGATGTTAATGTTGTGCTACTGTACTTTGGGGCTCAGTAAGAACAGGAAAGATGAGAAGCCCTTGGCACTGCTGTGTCACCTAAAAAGAAGCATGCATGCTACCTGTTTGGGATCAAGTGGGACAGTCTGTGGGGAGGGGGAAGCATCATCTCCCAAAATCTGTTTTCATCCTTTTCTATCTCTTCTCTCATGTCTCTCCCTCTGCTTTTAAAAATAATTCAAGTTTCGTGGATCAAAAGGCCAGTTTATTGGTGAAATAAGCAGGTAATCCATGTGATGGGTTGGACTCTGCCAACCACTGTAGGGTATCTACAATGTCAACAACATGAATGCAGACTATTCAGCATGTGCTTTGCACCTCACCTTCAGTCATAGGGATTGTGATGGTTTCAAGTCAGATGTGCTTTATTCTACTATCAGGTGTGCTGCCATGTTCAGTGAAAATCAAATAGCTTTATTTTTAACAGATTTCTTTCTTGAAGCAAAGTTTGGTTAAATGGAGAGGAGACATTTTTGTTTACTGCTTATATTATGATGTCTTTAATTCTTTGAATAGTTTTTGAAGACTTAAAAGTAAGGAGTTCTTATTTCCAATTTCTCTAAAGCTAAAGCCAAGACTTGGTGAAAGGTAGTGTAGTAGGCACGTTCCTAATAGACATCAAAATTGGATTCTTCGTATTTTAGCACAGTCTCTGTGTGTGCCCATTAACTGATGGAAGAGGTGGATGTGTGCAGAGTATATGCTTGGCCAGTGATGTGACTGTCAGAGAAGAACATTAATGGAGATATCAGCTCCTTTTCCATTATTTTTCCTGTGCTACATCTTTGGTTATTCCTGTATTTTTCTTCCAGTCTCAAAATTCACATTTCTTATTGAATGCCATTATTTTTCCCATTATTTAAAGCAGCTTTAAAAATACCATGCTACACAATTCTCCTAAGGTTAGTTTGGTAGTGGAAAAGGTTTAAACAAAAGTGGGATTCTTTAATTTTCCCAAAGTCAAAATTATTTTGCTTCTCAGACCTTGAAATTAATAAATGAAATGAAAGAAAAAGCCATGAGTGGCATTAGTATCAGATACTCATAACATTGATAAAATCTGTAATCTTTAGCAAGATGTTTAGCTGTTTATTTTGACAAACCTGAATTTTAGAAAGCAAACTTAAAGATTAAACATTTTCCTCTCATCAATAGGTGTGTGATCTCTCTTTCTAAAAATCCTTCCCTTTATACTTGGTTTGGGTTTTCTTTATTTAATTTGGCTTGTTAATGTTGTTCTTGAGCAATTCAGTGGCCAGTGGCCAGGAGGAGGTAATGAGAGCAGAGATAGCTAAAATGCTACATTTTCACTTAGTTTTTTTGAAACAACTTGTTTTTGTCATAGCATGCTGATTTTTCATTTGTTATTGTTAATGGCTGCACAGGAATTATTTCTGATTTGATGTAAGTCTACCCTCTTATGGCCATTTCATTTCAGTCACTTTAACAATCACCTTGAGTAGCAGTTCCTGATGAAAAGTTTAACTCTGTAATTGTACCCATTATGCATAGCAATTTTTACAGTAAATTTGATAAGATAAATACATTTTTGGGTAATTTTTAGACACAAGAATTAGCTCTGCTTGGTTTTCTTCCCAATTCTTTCTCTGGGGGCTGACTGGAAGTCTCTAAACCCAACAGATTACATTATTTAGAAAAACATCAGTCTGTAGTTGATCTGAGAACACAGAAACTACACATTGAGACTTTTCTCAGGAAAGGATTGTGTTCAAAACAGAATTCAAATATATCCCTATATTCATCCATGACAGTGATATTCAGAATTGTCCTTAAGATGTTTTCTGATTTGAAATGGCCTCATGAATATATTTTCTTTAAAACAAAACAAAACAACCCAGAATGATCCTAAGATGAATTCACTTCTTTGGCAGGAATAACATGCCTGAGTTCAGTAAACTAAGAGCAAAGATGATAAAGAAGAAAGGAGCACGTGCATATGCTTGTCAGTGCAGCTGGAGATCCATTGATGAATTAACTGACCTCCAAACAGAGCCACAGCTTCGGTGGGTTTGTGGTAAACATGGAGAATGAAGTCTCCTCGTGTGGGATACCTGCTTGTGTGGAAATGGCTCTTAAAAACAATTTGTTTCCTACCCAGTTTTCTGAGAACAGATGGAAAATTGAATAGTTAGATCTAGAAATAGATTATAATACCCAGATTTCGATCTGAATTTTTTTTTTTTAATTTAGCTGTCTTGAAAGCAGTGTGGGGAGTTGAATTATTAGGAGAAATAACCAACTTGGAGGCTTTCTGGAAGCTAAATGAGGTTAAAGTTCATACTCAGTAATGTTAAAGAAAAGAAGAGGAAATAACAGATGCGGGCATGGGAAAAGCACCTTGAGACTGTTCCTCACATGCAGCAGAGCCTCATTTCCCATGTCTGCAGAATCTTGGACTCAAAATGGTGGTTTGGGAAACAACCATGAAACACAAGCATACAAATTTCTGCACAGACGTGAATCCTGCTCTTATGTTTTGCTCATAGTAGTTACTTTGCAATCAACTCTTATCTTAAAGGTTTCAGCACACCGCAAAACTTTACTTCCTTTTACCCACCAATAGCCAAAACTGCAGGTGCTGAAAATTCTCTTCCAGTTCCTACTGCTTTCTTCAGAGCGCTTTCTGCTGACTAAGGACTTCTACCGCAATGAATTTCTTGAACTTCTCTTCAGCCTTCACCACACAAGAGATGAACAAGTTAATGTGCAATTATTAAATATGTAATTTTAAAGAGATTCGGAAGTATTTTCAAGAGAGAAAGGCTCGGGTTTTTAAGAGTGAGAAAACATATATCCCCACTGGTGTTGAAATTCAGATTCTTTTTTCAGTTTCACTTAGCTTTCACTTCAGCTTCTTGTTAAAAAATTTTATATTCAAAAAGTGTAAGTGTCCTGTTTCAACACACTCTCTTCCCTCAGTAACATTGTTACTTGGTGAATTGTCTTGCTTACAAACTCACTAAATTCCCATCTCAATTCATGAGACCAAGTCTTATGTGACTTGGAAAGGGAGTGTTTCTCCTGTACCCTGAACATTCCCTTGAAATAATGAGGCTTATTCAAGTGTAGTTAACTTGTTTCTGGCCGTGGTCAGAGTGGTGGGATATGACAGCTTTTTGTCCAAGAAAAGTTGTAAACAGGTACAGAAATAATGCTTCTTGTACAGGTTTTCAGAATTTATCATTTTTCTAGATTTGAGAATAATTGCTATGTCATTAGCTACAATTATTTTGTTGGAAGGAGGAGCAGTATTAAGATTTGATTTCCTTTACATGTTACAAACCACTCCAAAGTCCTCGGATGAAAAGAATGTAAGGAAAGGTAAAACTAGAGCGTGAATGTTTGTTTGATGAAGGTATTGTCAGATTGTACAAGGTTTTCAAGATGTATCCCAGATCCTTAGTGATATTTCTGTGTTGGTTATCTGAGATGGCAGGGACTAGGTAGAGAATTCTGTTTAAGAATACATAAAGAATTCTGTTTAAGAATGCAACTCAGCTGTTGTCAAATGGCAGTACTGGAGAACAGTGTTGCTAAGTATAAACGTGAACATTGTTTTCCTCCAATTTTTTGCTTTGGAATAATAATACCGTTTCCATTTGTGAAATGGGCAAGGTGAAAATTTAAGACTTTTATTTTGCTCACTGATATGCATGGAAATTTTCTAGCCTGTCCCATTAGTCTGCAGCAGATCCCTCAAAGATCAAAAGCAATGAAGGGTGACAAAATGAGATTCCATCAAATTTTAATATGCTGCTGACTTATCTTTCACTTGTTTTACCTGCAAACTATGGAGGGTGAATATTGTTAAGAAGAATCATTATTAATAATTGATCTGCCATTAAAGTTATCTTACAGAAGCATAATAACATTACATGTAGCAAGCTCTGCACTGTATTATAGCAAATAAAGATTTTTTTTTTTCCCAAACACCTAGTTTTGTGCTGAAGATATTCTGTAAATGCTGCCACTTGCTGAAAGACTGCCACTTCTCTTGTTTCCTGACACGTGAGTCCTTGGGTCATGTAACCAGCACATGTGGTAGTCACAATACAAGAAGTGCTATGTTAGGAGCTGTGTACGCAAATTTTTCTTCCTGCCAGGCTCCTTTTTCAGAAGATCTGACATTCTGTCTGTGGTGTGACACCTGATAACTGCAGGCAGGTTGAGTAAAGGAGCATCAGGTGCTGCTCATCTGTGAGGGCCACATCTGATGCCATGGGTTTGGCATGTGTGCTTTGAGAAAGTTTTTCAAATGTCAGCTCTTAATAAAATGAAAAGTTGGAACTAATCTGGATCGTTGTATGAATTCTATTTTATTGTTCCTATCCAAGAGAAGCCTTATAACGATGATGTTTTCTGTCAGAAGGGTTATGACATGTCCTTGGTTCAAAAGCATTGTCCAGCTCATAAGAAGCAGTAAATACTGTTGTGTGTGTTTTCTCACATCAGTGAAGATGTAGCAAATAGAGGAGAATTAAATAAGCTTTAACATTCTTTACCAGCTAACATGAGGAGAGAACATGAAATTACATAGAGCTCATAAAGGTGGATGCATTTGCCACATTTCTTGGATGTTTACCAAGGATAAAAGGTGGAGGCAGGTGCTGTGCAGGGTGGCATATAGCTAAACAGCTTGCAGAGTGGTGTACCAGTGAAGCATTTGCTGTGGTCCACTTGCCCTGGGTCTTGCAGTAGAAAACTGCTCATAGTACCAGGGAGGAGTTGCTCTGCATATGGGAGTTGGAACTTCTTTCTCCACCGTCCAGAAATGCCGTGTGATTTACGTTAGAGTAACAAACATAAATACTTCCTGCACTTCATTCTGAATTTGGATTCCAGGCTTTGGTGCTATTCAGGCAATAATTATTTCCCTAACTTAATTGGCAGTGTGGACACAGTGAGGATACTCAGAAAGCAGCCACTGCCTCAGCAGTACTCCTGACTTATTTAGGACTTGCAGTGCCACAGTGATGTTCATGTGTGTTTCATTCACTTTGATAACTTCTTTCTCTCTGGAGTTAAGATGTGCTTTAGAAGTACGTGATCAGGGTTGATATGTGATTATACAATCCAGTCTGCAGAGGGCAGAGCAGCACCGCTGAGAGTTACAGTTCAGGCTCCTGCTTCACTTACAGAACCTCATACTCCTATTTTTTTCTGTAACAGTGGTTTACATTCAACAGACGAAGGCTTCTTGCATTTTTCTCCTACTAGTGTCATTATAAGTGAGGTAGCCAGATCTGTAGCAATTCCAATTGATTTTTGTATGAATTCATCCAAATGGTCTTCAAGTCGTCCTTGACCAATACTGAAGTAGATTAAATTTTTAACTATCATGTAAAGAAGCATAAAAAAACTCTCTGTGTGTCCATACGTAGGTATATTTGTGTATGTTTATGTTCTAATGACATCAGTAGAAACTCGGAATTGCCTCACAATTTTTTTCACCCTGCCCAAATTAATTTTTCCTGAAAATGTTAAATAATTTTGGCAAGTAGAGGTTGCATATGTTAGGATCTTCTAATGTTCAATACAAAATTTATATAGCACATCACCCAAGGTGACAGCTCTTTAAAACGAAATATTAAAAGCCCAAAATTTAGAAATTGGAAAAAAAAAAAAAAAAAGTTGTTCCTGTCTATGTAGGAAAGCAATGTAGACCAGAAATGCTGCAGAGCAGTCTGAGACACAGCATGAGAATCTCCAAAGACCTGCATCCTGCAGTCCATCATCCATGAGCCACAGCTGAGGTTAGTGAAGTCTCACTCTCTGAACTCTCTCCTGGTTCTTTGGGAATCCAGAAAGTTTGAGTGTACAAAGTAGATTTAAAGTGGATGGAAGTAAATATTATTTCCAATAACCAGAGAAGTTGTGTCTGTTTCTGCATAAGTGACAAGAAGCACAAACATTTAAACCATGAAACTAAAGTTTACTTACTTTACTCATAAAATAGGGAGTATTTATAAATTTAGCCTAATTACACCATAGGTAAGTGACACTTCATTCTTTACTTACTTGATTTCTTCTAATAGGGGAAACAATTGAATTAAAATTTAATAGAGCAGAAAGGAACAAGCAAGGCTGAGTAGCATACTGTGAGAGGTTTCATATGTTTTGATAAAACATTTTTTCAGAGAAGAAATAAGCTGTTGGTTTTTGTTTGCTTCTAAAGTAAAGACCCATGTAATTGAAAGAAATAAAAATACCAAACTGCAGAGAGAAGTTCAAATGTCCACCATTTGCCAAAAGCAAGGACAAAAGTCCACGTGGGAGGTGTCCTTTCTAGGAATCTTTTATGACTGCAATTCCACAGGCTCGCCCAGAAGATGAGGGTGAATCCATCCCCCATTCCCTTCATCAGGGTTCCCTGCAGTATTTTGAAACATGTTTCCTGTTGATAGGTTTTAGAGATAATAGCTAACATAGATATTATATTAAGATATAAGAGCTAAGATATTCAGGGCTTGTAAAACCCTCTTAGACAGTGGTTTATAACTGTAATTCAAATATAAGCAAAATATATTGAAGGCCTTTAAGAGAGTTTAGTGAAACTGAAACCCTTGCAGCTTCAAAACTTTTTGCTAAAGATCTGGGAGGCAGAGAGGAGGAAAGGCATTTTCACAGTGGTCAAACCAGCATATAATATTCTAGCTCCTTAGTACCTTAAATTCCTCGGCTTAGAAAATGTGATTGCTTGCAGAGGGGAAAAAATGTTCACTCTTGAGTGGTGATAGGTGATATTTATAAGGTATCCACATAATTTTTCAATCTCTATTCAAAGGCAAGCCATATTACTTTAAGATATTGCAGTAGATGTGATAGTGAGCATGCATCTTCCAGCTAGGAGCTTTGGGGTAGTCAGCAGTGTGAGTGTGCTCGGAATTCCATGTCCTGACTGCCCTGATGTAAACAGCAGTCACAGGAAGGGGGAAGCTGCTACCAGAGACAGGAAGGTTGAATTTAGCATCAAACTCCTTATCTAGGCAGAGCGGGCTGCTCAGGATGCTGATAAGAAAATGTGTATCAATTGCTACAGCAGGCTGTGAGAGCTGCCTGGCCCTTCCTGGGAAGACCATTCTCATCAGTGTAATCAGAGTACAATCGTACACGTGCAGATGAGTTTAGGAAGGGATTGTATCTGGGGGCCACTTATCCAAAATAATGCTTTGTGTATTACAGTCTCATTCAGTCTGGGTTACTGGCACTTGCAGGAAGAGATTAATCTGCATGCTGAAGGAGAACGATGTGTGTCTTTAAAAATAAAAACTTTGTCATAGTAAGTGTTATTATTAGTCTTACTAGCCATAAAGGAATATAAGCCTTTCCTGAATCTAAATACTCACTGCAATATCTGGTTTAATTTTTAGATTACCGATTTTATATCAATGCTGGCACAGCTCTGGTTCCACCTCTTCAGAGATAAAAGCTGTTGCTGCATTGTCTTATGTGCTTTGGATCAGTGAGATGTCTTGTTTACAAGTGGCAGATACATGGCTTCAAAACACTTATTTAAAGTGTAATCAGTTGCTCATTAACATACGATGTCATTTTCCTTTTGATTTATGTGTATGTATATATTTTGGGAAATCCATCTGCCCTGAGTCTGCAGCACAGCAAAGCACCATTCTATCAATATGTTCTCCTCAGTGGCTGAAGAGACACTAAATGCTAGGCTCCCCCACATTTCTTTTTCTTTGAATGATGAGTCTCATTTTTCATGTCTTCCCCAAAGTATACTTTAAGAAATTATTTTGGCTAAAATTGAGACCTGGAGGCAGTTTAAAGCACTCTTTTAGTTGCATCTTCACACATGTATCTGAAACATCTTTTCCTTTCCCTTTCCCTGTCCCCATCCTCCATGCTAGATTTATATTTAGTTCTATTCCAGTGAGGGAAGGGTAGAAACGAACTATGAAAAAGGAGAGTGGTATAAGAGTCCACCCATGTGTTCAACAGCAATAAAGCAACCTGTCCTGGGTCATTGCAAAGACAACATTATGGATTTGAATGGATAAAATAATTTAAGTCAAGAGGATATTGGGGTCCATCTGTTCTGCTCACTGAACATGAGTACCACACAGCTCCTAAGCACAGGAGGACATGATGACACAGCTGTCAGCAGTCTTAGCACCAGAGTATCCAGCCAGGTGCTCCACACTAGGGTTGCTAGGGTAAGCTAAAATCTTTAATCGTTCCAGTTTTGCAAAAGACTTTTTTCTCTGTGGTATATTGCAAATCCTTCCTAAAACCTGGAGAACATTACTTCTTTATAAAGTATGAGTTTGCAAACTGGATAATTTCCAGATGTCAAATCATTTGGCAGACCTTGCAATAACAATTCTCTACTCTTCGTTCTCAGCCAGTGCTGGGCATGTGGTTACCTTGGGTATTTTCAGGATCCATCATAAAGCAAATGACACCTTTAAATAGGGGAAAAACAAACAGCCTAATGGGTACCTCGTGGCAGAGAGCACCTCATCATGTTTGTCCCAACACATTCTCACGTCATTGTTCAATAGGGTAACAGGCCATAAAAGAATGAAGCAGCTACTTTCCTTTTCTGTCAGATGTTGCAAGTTACTCGTATTTCCTGTCCTGCTATTTAAAGAACTAAGGGCTGAAAATGAGAGTTCATTAACTTGTCTGGAATTAAATATTTTCCTTTTTCTACAGCCATGCTCAAATGAATGATAGTAACATAGGGCTGGGAGGCATCACCTCGTGCCTTGAGACAGGACTAACCCTACAGGAAGCTCAGGCTAAACCCAGGTGCAGGTTGCCACCAGAAATGCCCCTCCCACCTGCAGGGCATCTGGCTGCGGTGTACATCAAAGAAAGTGACACCACGTGTTTCATGCCTGCTGCCCAGTGAGTCCCAGGAGGAAGGGAAGGAACACCCTCCTCTCCCTGCAGACCGATGGGCTGGGCTGTGTCCTAGCCAAGAGCAGAAATATGTGGGAGACCACGGGGAAATTGCAATAAGCTAACAGCAGAGTGGGCTTTAGGCACTTGGTGGTATTTTTGACAGTTCTTACTTTAACTGAGCACATTCATGCTTCATACGTTTTAAAATAAAACATTTCTTCCCACACTTTTTTTCGGCTCCTGTTGGCTGTTGTTTTCTTTACGGACTTGAAACGATGATTATTCATCCTCCAGAAAAATCCTTATCTCTATCTGAATGGCCTGGGAAAGGGTCAGGGCATGCTTACAATGCAAACTTTGAGGAAGTAAATTTAATTTCTCAATAAATCTAGCCAATTCAGCTGTAACATTTGACAGTCATCCTTCTAAATTTTGATGGAGACTGAACTCTTCTCTGGGGCGTGCTGTCTAGAGTTGTGGGTCCTTGGGCCCCAGGAAGTCACAGGCCACATCTAATAGTCCAAGAAGGGTAACTAAGAAAAGCAATTCTGTTTTCAGCAGCCTTAAATTTTCTGTGCTGGAAACTGCACTGCTGAGGAAGAAATGAAAAGTGTGGGTTTGCAGATTGAAAGAAAGGTCTGAGAGCACAACCACAAGTGGGACAGCCACAGCTGTTGTGTTTTTCAACACAAGCATCATGCAAAAAAGTTTTTAAGAAAATCCACTATTTAGCATATTCTGACTCAGCACTTGTGTGTAAATTATCGACCATTAACATATTTGCGTACAAACATTATCACATAAATTGTTGCCGTCCAGGCAGGTGTGAGTGAGCACTGAGGAGCCTGCTCACTGGAAAGGCACACCTGAGGGCTCCCCTCCTTCTGCTAATTATACTCTAGAGGAGGTTTTGATATGGCACCAACCCACCCTGCCAACCAAGGGGCTCCATTTTTCTTCCACGCATCTTAAATGAAAAGGAAGGGGCTCCCAGCAGGAGTTCCTCAGTGATTGCTGCCAAAAAGAGTAGCAGTGAGTTTGAAAGGAGATGGAGAATGCTTCCTGTGAGATGAAGGCACTTCCACACCTCCTCCTCTCCTAAATCCCACACTGCTAGTAGGGATTTGGGGCTCTACCATGAAAGAAGGTGTCTGTGAAGCCACAAGTGCTTGAGGAAGGCTTGTCAGCTACCAGAAGGCAGAGGAAGATGAGATGGAGGAGGTAGACTGCACTTTTTTAGAAGTTTGGGGAGTTCAGACAATGAGTATTCACATGCATCACCTACTTTTTAAAATCTCTCCATAAACTGCTAGTCATTAAAAAAAAATTCACCTCTTAGCGAGGAAAGCAAAAAAAGAGAATAAACTACAGCCACAGTCTTATGACACAGATTACCTAACAGCCTTGAGAAATTATCTTCCTTTGATTCATAAAATAAATCAACATAATGCAAACAGCATGAGGAACTTAATAGTTTTAAGAGGAGTTGATGCTAAAATAAGGTATGCCAGCCCTGAAATGCCTCCAGACTGTGGTTGTGTAATGGGGATAAGTACAGTACTTGTTTGGAGCATTAACCTGAATTAAGGGATGAAACGACTGGGTGGCTGGGCAGGGATCAAGCACACCCCTGGTCACTGCTGAAGCCTTGACAGAAGGATTAGAGAAATTGCAAGATGGTCTTTTAAATACAGAAATTCCCACTGAGGAGCTCAGCAGTTTTCTTAAAAGGACCAAACCGGCTCTCAGGGCAGTCGTGGCTGTGAGGAAGGCATTCAAGAAGGGGTTCAGGGGTATGTATGTGCCAACCCTGCTCACCCCACATGTTGCAGTGGGTCTCCACAGAGCTGAGCATTCCAGGGGAGGCAGATGGGTAAAGTATTAAGGACTGATGCAAAACCAGTTTATTGTGTCTATTATGCAGCTGCGTCAGGAGTTATGTACCTAAATCCTTCCTCATCACAGCAGGGGAATGCTCCCCACGCAATGCTGCTTGTTGACAGCGATCCTTTCAGCTCACTCTCCAAAATACAGCACACAGCAGTTGCTGCTGTGCCATGGAAAAAGCCGTGGTGTGTTCCCAAGTCACGTAGAGCCTGATCTTCAGCTGGGGTCAGGCCGTGTAATCCAGGGCGATGTCTGGCACAGCTGGTTCATCCCACTGCAGGCATTCCTTCCTTCCTGTGAGAACACAGGCAAGGCCACACACCAGCGGGAGGCTCCACTTCAAATACAGCTCTTCAACTGGATTATTTTCCTTGGGGATCTTGAGTCTGGATTCAGGCAACAGCACATACACAAATGCCATTCGTTTGAACTAAATCCACTGGTTTTGTTTCAGTTTGAGAGATACCTCAAAGGGACATACCCTTCTGTGTGCTTGGCAACCTGAGAATGGATTTTAAGATGCTGCTGCCTGCATAGGGCCTGTAATGCACTCTGCCCTTGCAGAGCTGCCTTGTGTATGGCACACAGGACAAGTTTAACCTTCCCATCTCCATGATAGCACACTAGATAGATTTTCTGCAGGGGAAGCCCACTGGGCTAGTATTAGCCTTCAGTGAAGACTGGTCGCTGTGCAAGTGTGTTATATTCTCAAAAGAAGAATGATGCTCAAAGGTCTTGCCCACTAGATGAAGATTTTGAGGTTCCCAAGTGTTGACACACTCTTTTTCCTTTACTGCACTGCCAGCTTTCCCCTGCTGCTGACATTAATGCAGCTCCATGGTTTTGTTGCGGTGATTTTCACACTTTGATGGGATGACCAGGGTTGGCACATACATATTCCCTCAGCCATCACCAATGCTTGCTTCTGGGGGCTTCTTCTCTCAAAACTAGCTCCCAGAATTGCAACAGAATAAGATCTGAGTCAAATTGCACACCAGAAAAAGTCTTCCTTTGCCACTGATTAAAAGCAACATGAAGATGTTTGGCTGACGTGTTCCTTTGAACTGATCATGTGCCTGAGTACTAAAACATGCTATAACTAGGCAAGACAAGCTGGGTCTAGGACAACTTCCCACTAAGACTGGTTTAACATCTGCTAGGGAACAAGTTGACAGTATCCTTTCTTGGTTTAGACTGTGGTGGTTACATCAAACCACATCTCAAAGCTGAGATGATTTTGCATCATCCCTTTCAGCACTGTCTAAAGTTAGCCTGAAAGAACAGTCAGCCAGGCTTTGATACTCTCCTAAGAAAACTAGTTAAGAGTCATATCTCAGGAATTTATCTAAATGTAGGATTGCATTAATTCAACAGGAACAATTAAACTAATTGAAGCTTTTGCAAAACACTGTGCACTTGCATTTTAACCAAGTGTCTTTCATACCTACCTCCACTATTGCTTGTTCCAGTGATTTTTGGTGTGTGCTTCCTCCACACTCATACATGTCACAAAAAAACAGCTGAGAAAAGCAGTTTGGCAACAGGTTTGAAATCCTCTTGAATAAGCACTAGAAAGTGACTGGGCAGATGACAAATTTTAAAAGACAAAAAAACCACCAGCTTCTTTAGTGAGCTAAATAAGCATGTCATTGAATCCTGGGGATGAAACCCACCTGCACTGTGCCCTGGGAGTGACCTGACTGACTGTCCTGCAGCATGGAGCAGAGGTGTCATGGCAGGGCACTCAGGGCTGTAGCTGCACAGTGAGATCCCATCCCACCACTTATTTTCTCCATGCCATGGGCTTTAAAAATAAGGAAAAGCACAGCCTGTCACCAGCTCACCTCTGCCTAATCCAGGTGCTCGGGTCTGCTGTGATTTCTAGAGAATTGCTGTCCAGCTGCAAACCTGGGTGACCAACCCTCAGCACACACAAGGCACCCATGGCACCGCCCTTCCCACTGTCCCCTGTCAACAGATGGGATGGCCCCACACGGCTGAGGTTTGGCTTTACAAAGAGCCCTCAGCCTTGCTGGCAGGTGGGAGTTGAACCAACCTGGCTCCTCAGGGAAAATTTTGCCTGTGCAATTTCTAGTTCAGTTGTTCCCACAGCTAAAATACAAAGCATTGAGGCTGAAGGGTATAAAATCTGCATCCACACTAAAATACACTGATTATTTTATAAAATTATTGTTACTGTATAAAAATTTACACTTCAGATCCCCTCAGAAGCAAATGTTGTGGTAGTGACACATGATGGGAAGGAGAAAAGCTCACAGAGGTTTCACCCCTTTTCATCCTTTAAACCACATTTTTAAATTATAGTAATCACAGTATCTGATCATATTCCAGACTGGCAGAACCATTCCCAACAGAGTTGTCCTCCTTAGAGTGTTTAACCTTTAAATGTAAATAGATTTCTTTTAGATAACTTCTATAATTACAGATAACTTTTGCGCACTGAAATGTCCATTCATTTCCTGTACACTCACCACTTTTTCACTTTGCCTTTTTTTTTTAAAGGAACTGTTTTTGCAGAAGTAAGAAAGTAACATCAAGTGCAATTTCATTGTCTTTACCTACTTTTAAATTAGTGATCAAACATGTTATACAACCATTTCTCCAAATACTTCAGTTATAGCTGAATCAATTGATGTGCTTAATTATAGCTAAGGAATATGGGAAATATATAAAAATCTATCAAGAAAGAGAACCTTTGGAATGCTTGTGTACATATATGTCCCTTTACCAAACCAGTATTTAGCTGTCTCATAAAGGATAGAACCTGGAGCAAGGAGCTCAGCTATTCCTGCAGTTCTTTTACCTTAATTTAAAGGGTCATGCACTTAAAATGGAAGAGGATCACCTCTATAATAGCAGATATCAGTGTGCAGATGTTTCCTCTGGACACTGAGAGTGCCTGAAGCTCACAAACCTTTTGCTGTCAGAGCAGACTGGTATTGAGGCAGACGAGAGACTGCTTATTTACACAGAAACAATCTGTCAGAAGATGTGCTGACACTGCCACTCCCCTTCCAACCACAGGCACTTGGTGCTGTGATGAGGAAAGGTGACACTGAGGACCACAGGGCACGACTAGCAGTGAGTACTCAGGGGGAGGTTGAATATAACTGGTGAAGAAGCTGGAGGAGGCAGCACATAGCAAAGAAAAAGAGGTTAAGTGTGTTTGGGAAGTGCAGGACCCATTCATATTTTTAGAGGAAACACAGGGAGTGATAGGGACAGATTTTTGTGCCGAGGAACCCACAAGGGACAGTGACAGACACAGCATGGCAAAGGCTGGCATTAATGCCCTTGGAAGAGACCACTGTGCCAAAAGCATTGGACAGAGGAGGAGCTGCTTCTTGTCCACAGCAGCAGCCTGGGAGAGCATGTGGAATACTGAAGTGCTTGGGATGAGCAAGGGCTGTGTGTCCCACAGCACCTCCTCACCACTCTGAGGTCTCTCCACACTCCTCCCATCCCAGGCAGGGCTCTCCATTTGTAGGGGCAGGATTTGAGCCTCTTATTCCTCTTCCTGTTATTTTTCAGCTGCCACACTACATGGCATCAACAGTAAGATCTGGAGGATTATCCAGCCCTCTGTCAGGAGGGAAGAGACAAAGATTCCTCCTGCATTAGTTGTATATTTTTATCTCAGTGGCTATCAAAATCTGGGAAGGGGTATGGGCAACTAATAGCATGGCTGCTGTTCTCCAGCTCCCTGAAAGAACTTAGGTACAGGAAAGGAAATTAAGCAATGTAAGGAACCTATTTCCACTGTCCTCTTTGGCACTCCCTTTGTTCATTCCAGCAGCTGGAAACACTGCAAGCAAAGAACATTACTCCAGCATATGCAGGGTTATGCTGTACCAGAGCATAAGTCCAGAGGCGCCTCCCTGCCATATCCCAGACATCAAGGGGCTTCAGCTAATTTCAGTTGCTTGTGGAGCTGCAGAAGGGCAAAGCACAAGCTCTTTCTGTCCCACCAAACAGGTAAAAAAGATACTTTTAAACACTGCAGTTTTAAATTTGTGGAAGATTCGTTTCCTTGTGAAAAAAGTAAGGAGAATGCGTTTTTGCTGCCCATGATGAGTGCCAGCTAAGTGCCACCCTTGTTCTTTTCTCCTGTGTGTGACCCCAGAAGTGATGTTGTTCCTCTTGGCACCTGTATGTATCTCTCCTGCTCTAGGTCCTTGGCTCAAAGGCTGTTTCCAAGCAGTGAACCTTCCATGAACCCTGTAGCCACATGGCCTGCACAGGGGGGCCCTTACTAAATTTTACAGTAAGCAAACAGGCACTCAAAGCTGAAAGGCTCTTTAGAGCATAGCAGGATGTGTGGCCCATGGAATGTTCTGTCCACCACTGCTTGCTTAGATGTGGACACTGCAACAACTTTGGAAACAGGAACTTTACAAACATGCTAGATGAATTATGGACAGGTCTGAGCTATTTCTGATTCCCACTAGGAATACTCAGCTTGCAGAAGAAAAGCTCAGGTACTGCAGAAATGAGAAAAGCCAAAAACCCTGAGAAGTTATGGATGATAGACTCATAGAATCATAGGCCATAGAATATGCTGAGTTGGAAGGGACCCACAAGGATCATCAGGCCAATTCCTAGCCAGGCACAGGACACCCCAGAAGTCACACCAAGTGCTTGAGACCATTGTCCAAACACTTCTTGAACTCTGCCAGGCTTGTGCTGTGATCACTTCTCTGGGGAGCCTGTTCCAGTGGTTAATGACCCTCTGGGTGAAAACCCTTTTTTTACTCTTTTTTTTTTAAATTCAAAAACTAAGCTCTGAGACATCAGCCTGCTGAAAAAACACCCTGAAGTCCCACAGAGTGTTCACAACCAGGCAGGTGGCTGTAAAATGACACTGTGGGGCCTGAAGTGCCCTGCTCTGGTAGATGCTGCCTGCCTTGCCAGACCAAAATCCACAGTGGGTGAGGTGTCATGGAACTGGGGAAAACCACCTGGTGGGCTGGATCAGCCCTCACTTGTGGCTGAGGCTGCTCATCAATGCCTCTTTCAGAGTAGCAAGTTTGGCAGGAGACACCTGAGCAAACATCCCCACATTCCCAGCCTGTTTTCATATCCCAGAGTTCCAGATGTCATTCCTGTGCCTCTGTGGATGCTTCCAGCTCCCCCCGTGCAGCCCACAGAAGGAGGACCCACATCTTTACCTAAATCTACATGCTTTAGAGTGGTTTTGAAGCAGGTTTAGTCCCATGGGTACTGACTGTGCCAGTCCTTAACATTTTGGCTGCTCTGCTCAGAGACACGAGCTTTTATTCATCAGGGAAACGGCTGTAGCAAAAGAAAAAAATTAGTATTTATTTGGTTTTCTTCTCTCAGGAAGATTTTTGAAACACACCATTTCTGTGGCTTCAGCCTCAAACCCATCTGAGGTCTCTGGTGGGCTCAGCTTCTGCAGTGTTTGCTGAGCCACAGGCACGTGGCAGGGTGGAGCTGGGTGCAAGAGGAATGTGATGTGCTGAATTTAGATTCCCATTTGCTGGGTAAGTAAAGACCTGGTGAACAGAGAACATTCCTCTGAGCTTGCAGGACCTGCCCTTCATCCCCACCAGTGGCCACTCACCTCTAAGCCACTACCCCAAAGCTTTTTTAAGACTCGTGCCCTTGCTGGTGTGAGGCACCGCCAGTATAAATATTAAAAGAGCCACTTGGACATGCTCAGAAGTTGTGCAAAGCATCTGTGGAGCAGTGCTGCCATGGGTGAGCTGCCCTTTGAGAGCTACAGAACTGATTTTTGTTGTGCTAATGTGATTTGGAGAGGCTAACACTGGGGAGGAAAGTCTGCATGGTTGGAAACAAAGATAAAATTAGATGAGCCTTTGACATTTGTCCAAAGTGAATTCAGCCCAGTGAGGCCTGAGCATCCATACAGATCAAATGGGGGACCTTAGTTCCCTCATTAAAGGAGATCTCTCACCCCAGAGTGCTTAGAGAAGGGTGATGTGGGCTGGCCTTCTGGCACCATGCAACTGCCCAGGCAGCTCCAGCTCTGGCTTGGTGACACTTAAAATTACCACTTCCTTCATGCTGAGACCACAGGACATGCCCTGACATCCAGGGGCATCCCCTGCACGAAGCCATGGAGCCTTGACAATTACAGCTAATCACTGTTTACTCCCTGCATTCCTTCCTGCCTGCCCACTTGCAGCAAGTTAAAATAAATGAATAATATTTAAATGAATAGTGCATTTGTGATTCCTAGTAATTTCCCTTGAAGTAGTTATGATGAGCACATTAACTGGTACTAATTCATCATGCTGCTTGTAATCTGGCCAGGATTCAGATGGGAGAACCTGTTTCCACAGCTAATAAAAGGTGGTTTATTGCTGCCCTACCGGGTGTCCTGGAGCTCCAGTCACCTTCCCAGCACAGCAGCCATGAGCATCTGCTTCTCTTGGCATAGGATTCTGGTTAGAGACATGACAATTTACAAATAGGCCAGGCTGGTTATGACTCAGACCTAATCACCACAAACAGTCCTTTTGTTTCATCAAAGGAAAACCAGATGGAGCAAACATCTCCTGAATGCTGTGCAGCCCAGGTGCATTGTACAGCACCTGAAGCCCAGGGATGTGTTCATAGGCCTTGCCCTAAAACACAGTGCAGGCTCAGGAAGCCAAATTAGACTGTGATTATGCATCATGCACCATGCTTACAGCTGTTCCAACCCACACAAGCACCCCCTGCTTCTGTGGTTCCCATGAGGCCAGACCTGCAGCAGGGACTGGCACATCAGCACCAAGGACTCAGACCCAGGAGCTGATTTCAAAATGGGAAGCTGAGGAAAAGGGATGCAAGAGGTTGGCAGGATCTCCAGGTCAGGGAACACTGACAGCTGAGCTCTGTGATTATTCCCTCTCAGCAAGTCAGGAATTAAGTTAAAACCTGGCTTATGAAGGTTGTGTGGGCTCTGCTGACTCATGCCAGGGTGTCAGAGAAAGGGGCTTGCCAGAGAAATGGCAAGGCTGGGACAGGAAGCCAGGGCTGAGATTTCCAACCCACTTTTGACAGCACACCCAAATCCTATAAGGCAACACACTCATCCAGTGACCAAGTGGAAACTGTTTACAGGAACAGGGAGGGAATTTGTCAATGAGTCCCTCTAATTTGAAAGTGTTTATCCCAGTGAGGGCAAGGACAGAGGGCACTTGCCCTTAGCAGATGTCAAACAGCTTGCCAAGTACCTCCTTATGGCTAAAGATGCTAAGCTTCTGCTAAACCCATCAGTTAATAATAGCTGATAGCTAACAAGAAAATAAAGAGATTTGGGTTTTGGGGTCCCAGTCATGGCCATAAGAGGACCTGACACATGGTAGCCCCCAAGCCAGCAATATCGTGGGATTGCTAGTAGCATCCCATGCCTGTGTCACTGCATGGCAGCACTGTCCCTACCCTGCTAAGTGCTGGAGCATTCCTGTCTCACCCCTCCTCTCTCAGCAGCCAGTGCACTTCATCCCTCAGTACTGAGTTACCAAACAGGGGCAAAAAAGCTCAGCCAGGAGCAGGAGGCATTGCAAACTCCTTGAGCTCTGGCTCTCCATCCCCCTGGGACAGTCTCGTCATGGTCAAGGGTTTCTGGCTGTCCTAAGAGAGAAGCAAGTCCTGGTCCATCTGCTTTTGCTCACTGCTGATGATGTACCTGTGTAGCAACAGTGCAGCCTGTGGGTGTCCAGCCATGGATGCAGAATTTTAAAAGCCTCACAACTGCATGGCCACAGCAGAGACCCTGACCCTCCCCATGTTCCATCTGATGAGGTGCCACCACTACCCAGAGGCAGCATGAGGAGACTGTCCCCAGGGAGCTGCTGTTTGCAGCAGTCCTCTGCTCTCCAGCATTTTGAAATATGTGCTGTGAAAGTGATACTTTTTGGAACGAGATCCCTGGTTTTAATCACTCAATTCTCCGTGTAACTTCAGGAAGCTTGCAGTCAGGCAGAGGACTGCTAGGGCATAACACACATTTAGCTTTGCCTTGCTGAAGGACAGTTGCTCCATGGCCTCAAGCAGTTATTTTGCTTCTTACCTCCTTACTCAAAACTTGGACAAGCTGCTGTGCAAAACAGGCTGTAGATACTCAGGGGTGCTATAAGGTTATTAGGTATTTAGACAGGCACCAGCTTTCCCTTCATTAGTGATCAAATCCCTAAAAATGAGGCTAAGTCAGGCCTAGATGTTTAAAATTACATTTTGATTCCCTACCCTCTGCCACACCACCAGCAACCATGTCTTTATGTTCAAAAAAAAAACCTCAAGAACAAACTACAAACACAACAAGTAGTTTTAAAGTGGGTGGGGATGGTTCATCACACACTAATGCAGACTCAGATTCTTTCTCCAAGATGCAGCTAATTTCCCATTCATTATGCTTGGGCATCTCCCCCCTTTTCCTAGGTCTCATCTAAAGCCAAATTTTCTCTGTTGGCAGTGCAAGACTGGGGCTGTCCCTATGCAGAGGGGTGAAATAGGTGATTTTATCGTGTGAAAGGTGACAAAACCCAAAACCTTTAAGCGTTTTCCACTGCATTATTCTGCTATTCTGGTGTAAACTCTGGAGACAACTCACCACTGCAACCTCTTCTGTGAGGGCTCTGTTCAAGTTTTTGCAGCAGATAACTTGCTTGGCCAAAGAACTCGTTGGCACTTTATCCCAGAGATGATGGTATGAAGGCAATCTTGGTTTCTCCAAGGGGTGGGCAGTGCTTTCTCCCCTCTCCTGCACCTTTCATCCCCAGGGCCTGGGCTGTGCCTATCAGTAAATCCATGTCCACTCCAGACCCATCCCAAACTACCCCCTCTCTGTCATCACCTCATCAGCAAAGGGCTTGGTGCAAGCAGCAGCTCCTGGCCCAAGGTTGGACAGACAGTGGCATGTACCCCACCAAAAGAAATGTCCAGAAGGACAAGAGTCATCCCAGACCAGCCTGATCACATCCTAAATCCTGGTTCTTCTTTTTTCTAATCCATTTTACTTTATTGTTTTCTGATCTATCTTTCTCTCTTTTTTCTTTTCTCCTTTCCAGGCCTTTCTCTCCCTGCTTTTCCTTTGCAGCCCCTTCCCTAGCTGTCTTCCCCTCCCTTCTTGCAGCATTGCAGGGGAAACCATCTCCCCTAGATGTGGCTGCAGCCTTGTGAGCCCTCCTGTAACTCTCGCCTTGCAGGCTCAGGTGCCATATCATAGGCTCACAGCTCTTCCCTGTTTCCATCCAAGCAGACAGCAGGTGACACTTTTCTGGACCTTGGCAGGAGTCCAGGCAGTGCCTCCAGCAGCAATCACACCAGCAGCCACCTGGAAAGGAGAGGCTGGGTTTGCCCAGGTCAGCCCCAGCTCTTCACTGACAGAGCTTTGGCAATGAAAGATCCTCCTAAATTAGTAAGAAGAGGGGGCTACTTTGCTTAAAGGGTTTGTACTTTCAGGTCATTGTACAATTTGCTATGAAGGCCAAGGGTGAGGAATTGATCCTGGGAGAGTCAAGGGGTAGAGAGTGGAGATGCACTCAAGGCAGCATTATCAGGCTTTGGAAAGCACATCAAAGGCCCTAAACCATTAAGCTACCTGTGGCTTAACCAGGAAACGCACCAGAGCTGCCAAACAAAAGATAAAAAGCATCAGCACAGATGCACAGAGTTGCAGAGTAGCACTTTGCACAGAGCTGCCAGCTCTCAAGCATGTAAAGGTCAGAATTCAGTGCTTAAAAAGCAAGAATTTACATACAATGCACTTGGCTTCTCCTTCAGATTGGGAGCCTTCAGGGTTGTGTTTCAGTCTTCCTCCCAAACCACTAAGTGCATAATGAAACCTGAAATTTTGATGTACTTCATATTATTCTGGGAAGGTGGAGCTTTAAGTAAAACACCAAATGCATCAAGAGCCAGCAGCTTTTTCATGGCCCTCTGCAGCCAGCTGCCATTCTAATAGCCAGCAAAAGCATTCCTCTTCTGTGGGCTGCCAGAGCCCACAGTCCTGACTTCTCTGCTGAAGAGGAATGCTTTGTAGTCTTACCAACCCCAAAAAAATGACAGCAAAACATGAGAGGGACAGAGTCTGGTTGAGAAGAAAATTAAGAACCAACCATGTCCTTCACTCCCCACTGCTTTTTGAGAGGCATTGCTGAAGCAGCACATTGCCCTCACCCTGGGTAAATACAGCACCATTCTGCCCACCTACAGACAGACATCCAGCCTGCTGTGTGTCAGGTAAACTGTATTGGTACCCAAAAATGAATTCACACTGCTGTTGGGGGGGTCTCCCCATGCATAGCTTCCAGCCAAATTCTTGCCTTCTCCAAGAGCTCTGCTCATTCTTGGTTTCTTATCCAGTGTGTGTTGCAAGGCTCAGAACTACAACTTTAGCCAGGTCTTCTGAGGAAAGCAATCCTTCTCTCCTGTTTAACATGCTTAAACAGGTTTTGAATCTGTCTTCCATATTTTAACATAATAAGGAAAAAAAAAGAAAAATAGAAGCCTTGAAGCCTGCAGGAGTCTTGTGAAGATAGAAATAGTAAATAGAAATCTTGCCATCACCCTCATGGCAGAATAGGCTGATAAAGGAAGCCAGCTTGCAGCAGGCATCCCCACAACAGAACCCCATCTCTCCTGGCTCACACAGCTCCACATCTACAGGGTTTCTGTAAAACTCCTACTTTGGGCAGTTGCAGCATTTCAGAAACACATGCAACATTTCTCTTGTCCTGTGTGTCAGCAAACAGAGGCTCTGGGAGCCCCCAGCTGCTCCTGGTACCCACAGGCTGGAGGGTTCCATGCAGAAAGGCCCAGGAGAAGATGGTGACTCTGCACTGTGACCTGCCCTTTGCACCACGATCTGCCCTTTGCACCACACAAAGCCTGATGTAGGTGAGCTTATGGCAAGGAGCAGGTTTCTCTGCGTGTGGCACGGTGCCCTTGTGACGTTCTCCATGTCTGGGTGCCTCCTGGGTTTGAACCATGAGTCTCCTGTCAGATTTGCTCCCATGATAAGACTTTCAATAACTAACTGCATGTACAATAAAGTAAATATTCAACCAACTCAGAGCTAGATTGTAGATCAAATGTCTTTAAATCTCTCTTCTCTCTCTGTTAAAAGCAAAATCCCACACATGCAGCCTTCAGGGGAAAATATTGTTCTCTTAGCACTTCCCTCAGCTCATGAGATAAATGAGGAGCTACCAGTTTTGTCCTTTACAAAAAATTGGCGAGGCAGCTGTGCCACTGCATACCATGGTAATGTGCTGGGAAAGAGCCAGGTGCCTGCTAAGGTCTGGCTCCTCTTCTGCACTTGCTCTTTAGTTCTGCCCTCCAGCCCAGCTCATTGGCAGGGCAGCATGGGCTGCCTGAGCTGTCTCTGGCCAGGAGAGGAGGTGGATGCCATCTCCTGTCCTTCCCCACCAAGTGGAAGGGCCACGTTCATACAGACTCAGACTAAAGAAAATCTCTAGAAAGCCTGTGGCTGAAAAGCCCAGGCTTAGAGAGAGGAAAGAAGGAATATGGGATACATCCTCTTTCCTGCAAAGTTTGTGGATTCTGCAAAATTAGTGCCAGCCCCAGGGTAGGTTGTCACCCTGAGGACCAACCAGAAGCCAATGTCCAACTGTTTCTGCATACCACCATGGGTTTGCTGGGATTCCCTTCTGCAGGGAAAGGCAGTGCCTCTTGGGAAGGGGAGGCCAACTCTTCTTCCCCCACTGCTAGCATCATTTCACTGAAGGAAGGGCACAGTCCATCGTGTAAAACATCTGCATGCAAAACGGCAGAAAAGGTTTGTGTCCAACCCTCAGCCTGACATTCTGCAAGTCATAACTTCATTGATATCCCCATCCTGAGCAAAACAATACCCAGCACACTCTGCAAAGTGCTTTGGGACTGCTGGAAAGTTACTTGACTTTTCTCCAGATATGGAAACCTTTACTTATAAGGTTGAGAAACCCAGACTTGTGAATGGCACATGTTTGGGGCTGAGCAGTCCTTTGTTGCAAGCAGTAAATCCAAAACACCAATTACATTATACTGCTTCTTGTCTGTGAAGAGTTGAAACTTGAGAGACAAAAGCCAAAAAGTAACCACATGCTGCTTAAGCAGAGGCTTGGCTGCCCCCCAAGTATTAGTGACCACAGTGACTGTACTCTGGTGGAAAAAACAGCCCAGAGCTGGGTCTCGCTGACAGCTTGGCATTTCCCCTGGGAACACCAGGAAACCCAACAACTTCTCCATGGGACAGATAACAACTGACAGTCACTTACCCTAAGCATTGTATCAGGTGAGAGCTCATGTTCATGAGTCCCACAGAATCATTAAGCTTGTAAAGACCTCTAAGATTCCAAGTGAATTGCACATCTGTGTTCACATTAGTTTGCTGTTGGACCCACAAAGATAATAGGTCCCTAAAAGAGTTTTGATTTTTACTTATACTAAGAATTGTGTTGAAAAAACAATTGGCAGCACCTAAAACCTGAAGTTTTCCTCTTTGCCCTCAGTTTATAGGCAAACAGCAGAAACTTGCTGCCTTTCCCTTCCCCTCCATACTTTTCCTGCTTTCCACCACAGCATGCTACGAAGAGGGAAGAGAGCAGCCGATTTTCTTTCACAGGTTCTCCACTATGAACCCCTTGGGAAGAAGCCTCCATCTTTGGATGAGATTCAAGCGTTCCCTTATCTGTGGTTGGAAGACTTGTCCTCCCTCACATTTCCAAGGAGTTCCATGCCTTCTCCTCAGTGGAGCACTTGGAAGCAGCTCTGCACAGCCCTGCCTCAGCACAGGAAAGGACAGAAAATGGCTGTGGCCATGTCCAGGGAGCTCCCTCCTTCACAAGGGCTGACCAGAGCACCCATTACCCCACCTTGCTCTTAAATCAGGCCACACTGGAAATCTACCAAGAGCAGCTCAAGTTACTGACAGTGCAAAGGCGCAGGGAAGGGCAGCGTGCGCAGAGGGAAAGGGACACCAGTGGTGTCTTTGACAGATGAATGAATCTGAGTAGAGCAGGGGACTCAAAGATTTGGGGGAAGCTTCCTGAAGGCCCTGTATAGCTTCCTTGAAGGCTGCATGGCACACTGCTCTGTGAACCAGGCTCCTCTGAAGCCCAGTCACAGCACTGGGAATGGCCCATGCCTGGTGGCACGGCTGGATCTGAGCTGGGCAGGTGCCAGCTGGAGACAGGCAGGCTCTGACACACCAGGATTTAGTCCAGTTAGAGCTCTGCAGAGCATAAGCTACACCCTTACATCCATCCACCTGCTAAAAAAGTCCTGGCAGCCACTAGCTGCAAGGCAGGTACAGCATGGGAAATCCTCTCCTTCCCACCACGGCCTCTGCAATTCCCAGCACAAGCCGTTACACAAATTGTAAAAGGAAAATCCCAGCTTTATTATTTAACCTTGGTTCAGCTCTACTCCTGCCCTTACATGAAAAAGGTGTCTGTAGTTCTGCTTTGAGTTTTCCATGTGTAAAGACAGCCCTGGTTGCTTAGTCACTAACAAGTACTCACACCCTCCTCCCCACATCCCAATACCCACAAAATACAGTTCTTAACATCCAGATAGCACCATTGTATGGATCAGGCACTTTGTACAGTGAAGGACTGAGGCAAAGAGGAGTCTGGTGCAACCTTCCTGGAGCCACAGCAGTGTTGAGGGTGCTCCCAGTGCACAAGCATGCTGTGGATGAGATGGATTTCCACCCAGACTCCCAGCACTGTCCTCCCTCACATTGAGAGAGCTGAGTGCTGCTTTTGTGGGAAATGTGAGGCCAGGCTTGATTACCAAATCTCTGATCGAAGAGGAGAAAAAAATTGCACACAGCAGAGAAAGCGAGTCAAGAGGAAAACAGCCTAGCAATCTCCAAACCCTGCCCTGAGCTTCTCTCCAACTGCCCTGAACCAGTTGTTTCTCTGTGACTCATATTCCTCTTCTCCTTTATCATCCCTTTTTTCTTCCAAACTTGTTAGAGAAGGCAGGTTTAGGCATTCCTACGAAGTGAAGCAACAAAGGAGCCCTTATCTCACAAGGATGCAGAGCTGTTTCTGTAACAACCGGGTGGGGCATTGCCTCGAAGAGGCAGAGAAGCAACAAGACACCTTCTTCTCCAGGGTAGGCACAAGTGTTTAATGCCAAGGCAAATGCCCATCCCTGTTGGGGAAGATGAAACAGGAAAGCTTTATAAATATGATTGCCTGGCAAAAGATTTTGAGAATATGGAAACTATAAGCGAGATTGAAATGAAAGACATCTTTGAGATACCAAACCTTAGTAACTGAACAACTAGAAAACAATAGTATGGCCAGCTGAAAGTAATCTCCTCTTGATTGAACAATTCCCTCTTCTTGTAGACAGGTCCAAGGGTCAGAAAAGACCCTACTAGCTTGGTAAAGGGGGTCCAAAAAGTAGTTTTCAGGGTTTAAAGTGTAAGTATGGTAATGATTCTTATAGGCTGTATGTAAATGCTATAGGATTTGTATCTTTTATAAGACTGCTTAGTGAAAATTAGAATATTCAACACAGAAGAAGATTTATTGTATTGTAATGGGAACCTCGCTCTCTTACACCTTGCTCTCTTACCTCTTACTCTCTTTACTCTTCTTACACTTACTCTCCTGCTCTTACAGGCCTGCTCTGAGCTGTGACTGGCAGCTCCAAGCAGGGCCCTTTCACCCACGTCCTTTGCAATAAACCACAGGTTCCAAGACCTGGCTTTAGAGATCTCTCTGTCAGTCCTGACCATCCCACCCGAGGCGCTCCTACACATCCCACTCTGCTCCGTGGTTTCATGCTCTGAGCCCCTCATCCTCTCCCCACCCTCTGCATGGCTGCAAGTGCAGCACCCACCACATCTCTGCTGGTTTGGGCACTGAGGTGAGGGAAGTCCTGCTCCCACTACCACAGGCAGTCATGGAACCAACACCCACATAGTTGCTATTTTAGTCCCAGGCAGGCCCACAGGTGTGGCAGCAGCCATGTGTCATCTGGGATGTAACCATCCCAGACACAGCCAAGATTTCTGGCATGGGAACTCCTGGCTGGAGCAAATAAAATCCTCACACTATGTTGGGAAGGCCAAATCAAAACAGTGTCAGTTCTTCTGCTAGAAAACAGAGAAATATTTAAAAGATTGGGTAATAGTTCTCTCACCTAGAAAGAAACATGGTATGGGTGAGAATGCATGCCAGAGCAAAGGGATGGCAACAGGGTAAACATCCTTGTGTGAAAAATCTGGGAACAAATAAAGAAAATACCAGTAACTTTTAAAATCCCTTCCTCTTTCAAAACACATAAAAATATAACTTTTTTGGAGGGAGAGGAGGGGAAAGAAGGAACACAGCTACACAGGTGGGATCAACAAACCTGAAATAAAAAATCAAGTTAGCAGAAGTTTATGTGCCCAGCACTTTATGATCCAATTTATACGAGGCAAAATATGCCCTTGCAACAAAGACAGCAAACAGTATCTTCAGCTGCACCAGGGAAAAGTTGCCAGGAAACAGAAAGAGGAGATTCCTCCCCTCTGCTTGGCACTAGTGAGGCCACACCTGAATCCAGTCCAGTTGTGGTCTCTAGCAGAAAAGAAACATGGGCATACCAGAGAGAATCCAGTAAGGGCCACAAGGATCATTAAGGGACTGGAGCATCTCTCCTATGAAGAAAGGCTGAGCAAGCTGGAAAAGTTCAGCCTGGAGAAGAGCAGGCTCAAGGAGAACCTTATCAGTGTGTATAAATACCTGAAGGGAGGGTACAACAACGAGGGAGCCAGGCTCTTTCCAGTAGTGCCCAGTGACAGGACCAGAGGCAATGGGCACACCTTGAATGTCAGGAAACATTTTCACCAGGAGAGCAACTGAGCACTGGAATACATTGCCCAGAGAGACGGTGTAGTGTCTATCCTTGGGGATATTAAAAAGCCACCTGGACACATTCCTGGGCAGCCAGTTCTAGGTGGTCCTGCTTGAGAAGGGGCCTGGTTCAGACAACCTCCAGAACCGCCACCAGCCTCAGCTGTCCCATGACTTCCCAGGGGAAGCAGCAGACAAGCAGAGCTTTCCCTCTCCCCCCAGTTTACACAGGTACAAGACCAAGAGAATAGGTAATGGATTTTTGTTTAGCCAAGGAGTCGCTTGTCACTACCTGGCCTCACGTCACTGGTCTGACAGCACACAGGAGCAGAAGGGACCTTGCACGGCACTCTTGGCCCCTTGCTCCCACCAGAAATTGTGTTGTATTTATTCTGTGGACCAACAAGCTCCCTTTTAACCTCACTTAGGTTGCCACTGTGTACTGTGGTGAACAGCAGCAGCCAGAAACGCAGCAGGGGCAGCAGCTGGCCCCAGGCATTGGTCACCTGTACACCAGCACTGACACTTGCACAAGCAAGACAACTGCCTGCATGCCTGACGCTCTTCTGACAACCAAAACAGCCTCTTAACACGGGTACCAACAAAGAACACCAGATCCAAGACAGAAACTGCAGATAAAGCTTCTCAGCCAGCAGCTCTGGTGCCAGGTATTCATTGCTGAGCCCCACCTACCCGACAGAGCCAAGCGACAGGCACAAGACATGCTGACACTTGTGCTATGAGCAGATTGCAGGCTCTGCACTCGCTCTGCTACCAACTGCAAACTTCACCAAACCCATCTGCATGCTGGAGTGATCCTCCCCGCACTCCCCAACCAGCTCTGAGTCACGCAGCTCGCTCAGGTGAGGACTGCAGGGGCACAGCTGGGCAGCAAGAGTTCACCACAGTTTTGGAGAGCTGCTCTGGAGCACCCAACAGGGCTGGGCACCCTCTTCCAGGGCAGACAGGAAGGGCACTTCAGATGAAGCACGTTCCTTCCCCATGTGTGGTTTTGGACAGCATGCCAGGAAGTTACTTGTCTCCAAAACTACATCAGAGGATCCTCAGGCATTTGCAGCCACTAAGAATCACACACTGTATTTGCCAGCATTAATCTCTACATGCTGACCAGCAACAGCAATAACTTTTTCCTTCCCTTGTTTCCTTGTTTCTGTCCCTTGGAAAAGGGTGACAGAGATGGTCCATATTAACACAGTACTCATGTGCTGCTCAAGACCTGCTGTCATCACCTGTAAACCTGAAGCCATTGGCATGCAACACATCGAGACTTTGTTTTAGGCATGAGCAGAACTGCACTGTGCTCATTTGATTTGCATTAAATATTCCCTGCACATCAGAGACATTAGTTTATTCACAGAAAAATGAGATTTTCTTGAATTTACCACATTTAACTTCCATCAAGGAAAGTAACAAACCCTCTTCTCATGTGAACTGAGGAGTACCTCAACAGAAGGTAAATTTCCTCTGCTTCCAGTTGTCTCATGTGAGACAAATTATATGCATCACTAAAAGCCAAAGAGAATAATATTCAAAATAGACTTTTTCATGTGTTCCTCCTCTCATATACTGTTGTTTCAACACTGTTAAGAACATTACACAACGTTCTTGCTTAAAAGCCAGATTGATCTTTTCAACATTTAAGCCCACCTATTCAAAAAGTCATTACAGGTAACTTTCAGGTCAGATGCACATGAGTAATACTTTCACAGACCTATTACAGATTTTTTTTTTTTACTTTTAATAGTAACTTTAGCTTCCAGACTGCAGACTCTCCAAAGCCCATTTCCACTGAAGCCAGTTAGTTGCCTTTCCTTCTGCGCCTGGCAATAAGCACCACAGCATTTTGCATGCTCTCAGTAGACTGAGAGGCCAGGTCTTTCCTTACAGACAGTGTTTGTTTTCTCAGTGTAGCACCTAGCTCTGTTGTCTTCCTCATTCCCAGCACAGTGTACACATCCCACAGCCTGCTGTAACACCACAGGAGCGCTCACACTGGAGAGGCAGGCTCAGCCCTCAGTCATTTATCTTCTAGGGTAATACCCTGATAAATCAAGTATGCAGCAAGCCAGGTGGGGAAGGAAGGAAATTACCCATATATTTACACAAATGGAAGCAGATATCCCAACTCATTTTGGAGTTCTCATTCTGGACAGAGCACAAGCCCGGAGTGGGGCAAACAGGTACCAGAAGGAACTGACTGCTATTTTCAACAGACAAAGCACATCTCCTTCCTTTGCTGCTGGACACATTTCTCGGACACTGCTGATGCTATGCAAACCTGATACAAGCCCAGAGGTTAGAAGTGCTCAACAGCAGCACCAGGCTCTATAAATAAAATAGCCAGCAAGCCCTAACTCTTATTACAACGCAGCCTATTATTAAATTTGCATAAAGGCAACAGCTTTTGGAGACAAAAATCTAAATAGTGAGTCTAGCAGCCAGATGCTAAAATGAATCAGCAGCAAGACGCTAACACCTGTAACAGAGCTGACCATATCTACTTTTCATCAGCAAAATAACTGCCTAAGAAAGGTCAACAGATGCTCTTGAAGGTCTGTTGAAAGATGTAAGCCCTTGAACTCATTAGCATTATGCCTCAGAATATCTGAATAAAATCAGCTCTTGCTTTCTGCCTGAACACTTATTTAGTCTGGGAGTATCATCTTGTCTAAAAGGATTTGTAAAGGAGGTTTCTTTTAGAGAAGTGCTTACCATTTAATCCAGTTACCTTCTGTGTAACTGAGAATGACCCTGAACAGGGCAGGGGGGAGGCTGTGAATGCAATCAAGCCTCTGGGCATCACCTTGGCTTTTGCTGCTGCTGCTGTTACGTGTTAGCCTTCTATGCTTGCAGAAATTAACCTGAGATAGAGTTTTTAAAAATACTAGGTACAAGTAACTGCGAGTTTCATAAATGCAAAACTTCATCTCAAGGGACAGATTCGTTCATTTAGATAGGACCAGTGAGATGCACTAAGTGACTAAGGAGCCTTCTGCCCCTTAGCATAGTATTTCACTGTCACTTCAACTGATTCACAGTTTTTATCCTAAATGTGTCCAAGTACAGTTGAAGCATTTTGATGTTTACTCTGGGCACATGTAGAACTTCACAGACAATTAAAAATTTAAACAGCAATTAATCTCTATTCCAAAGATCGAGGTTCAAATTTCTTACTCGTGAATGAGTTTCAGAGAATGTTCAGGTCCCTGCAGTACAGCAGAGCTGTCTCTCATGTGCAGCAGACACAGCTCCCAACTCCATCACACAGGGAAGGAACAGAGCAGAGATTCTTCCCAGGGAGAGCGCCAGGAGAGACCCGATGAGTCATGGGAGCCAGCTCTGGCAAGAGACCGGCTGCAGGCACAAACAAGTAGCTCAGATTTCATCAAATGAAATGCAACAGCCAGCCAAAAGACTTTCTAATATTTACTACAATAATTTGCTATTGGAGGGGAAAGAGGAGAGGGACATCAATACTCTAACTCTTTTCTGACTGTATCTGCTAACAGAACCAGGCATGCTTCTCTCAGTTCAGGGCTTACAAGAAAATACAAAAATCGCAATACAATCCATAATCTGCTTCCACACAAACATTAACCAGCAACTACGACAAGCACCGTTTCATTTGCATTAAGAGATTAGCTAAAGCGTATCCCCCGGGGGGGGAAGCCTCACATAAACACAAGGTTTCTGACTGTGATTTTCATAATCTGCCTGTTAGAAACAGGATCTTAAAAACCCCCACTGCAAATTCAGAACTCATTAATCCACTCCTCCATTTTGTTCAACTTTGTTTCAACTGAGTAGCAGTGCTTGACCCTCAGATTACACATACAACAAATCTGCTGCATCAAATCTGACAGGAGAACAACTGAATTTATCTTAATGGCAGTTTAGGTGCAAAAGCTAAAAGTAGTAGTGTTCAATTAAAATCTTCAAAAGACTGTTCCCGTTCCTTTAGTATTTCCCACAAATAAACTATGAAGTACTGATAATGAGTGTGCAAAATGTGAACTCAGGTAAAGCAAACATGTACTTATTTCTCCAATACAGACTCTTCAAGAAAGCAGAAACTGACTGCAGAGCCTTGTGGGAGACATGCACACTATTGCTTTTATTTCATTGAATTTGGAAAGAAAAAAAGAGGTTATAACTACCACAAACAAAAAGTACAAAAAAATACAAAGACTGCCCATACATAATGACTATTTTATGATCTGGAGAGTGCAGAAGTTTTGGGAAGAGCACCAAAGTTCCTCTCCTGTTAGATACCCCAAGAAGTCTTGTCCCCAGGGGTGGTCTGACAGGACCAAGAATAGAGACCTGTAGTGTTGGAGCTGGGCCACTTCAAATGCAGGGCCATCAGCCCCTCCCAGTGACTGGAACTGTCAGTGCCAGCAACCAACACCAGTCCAACAAAACCCAAACTTTGCAACGTGTTTGGTCATACTTCTTTTAAACCACTCTTAAAGTGCATAAGTGGCTTCTAAATCAATAACCATATTTATTTAAAAATTAATCTTAAAACTGCAGGTTTATGCTCTCAGTTTATTGGTATCTCCTGACAGTGAATAAATCTGCTGCTAAACTACTTGTCAATGTAAAAAACAGCTGCCCTGTTTTCTCTCACCTTTGAAGACCCACAGTAAAAAAATTAAACACAGGCTTGAAGCTATACCATGTATTTGTAAATAAAGTAACTTGACAGAACAAGATTACAAAGTACAAAATGAGCCCTTTCAGAAAGTTTTAACTACAAGAGAAGTCAATGTTCAGTCCATTTTGTAAAGTTCTAAACAAATAGGAAGGAGGAATAGGAATATTTCCATAAAACACATTTTTAATGCTTTTTAAAAAAGCTTGGACCATATACAACAATTTCAGATGAAAAGTTCCACACACACACATTGGTTTGGTTACAGCTTCAGGGGTCAGTGCAGCACAGTGCAAGTTTCATTCACAGATAAAAAGTATATATAAAGTAGGTACAAGTACATTCTCAAAATACAGGATGTGATCTAACTCTCAGAAACCCTTTTCCCACCACCAAAAGGTGCTGAAAAGCAAAACCTATGGAAACCAAGGGGAAAGTACACAAGGAGATGGACTCTTTAATACGACAAGTTAATATTTGACAGCTTAAGAAAGAAGAAACAATTGGATAAGGAAGAAGACGAGTGTTAGTCACTGGAAGGTATGTACGAGGTTGGTTTGTACTTTGATTCTACAGAAAAAACTGAAGCTAGCAAGTCTCCACTCCTGAAACAGAAATACCAAGAGGTACAAATAGTAAGCACTATTAACTCAAAGTGCCTTCTCAGAACAGCCCATTTTCCCTGCTGCAGTCACCACTCCGTCATCTTTCAAGGAAAAAGTATATGCAACTACTTATTTCCACTAGTCTTTCAGTATATACAATCTGGCAATTCTACAGAATCTTCCTGGTCCCAAGTCTGCATCAAAGTGTTTTTTCTCTTTGTGTATTTATTTCTAAGTAGAACAAATACTCCTCAGTGCTTCTAAAGAAAGCCTTATTTTTAGAAATTGTCTAAGCTAAAAATACTGATGCAATTTTTACCTGAAGCAATGTCTTGCAAAGTATGAATGTAGAGTGCCTCTCTATAGATGCTAAGTGCATCTTTAGCTACCAGAAATCTCATGGACGGATACGGCTCCAAAGTACTCTGCTAATTTTTATAAAAAAATATGACTGACACTTTCAGCACACAGAATGGGAGACTAGTGCAACATGCAGCATTGATTGTTTATTCAATAAATACTTAACCCAATTATTGCCAACCAAGGCAAACAGTGCAGAAATCGTCATTTAGAGATACAACAGTTTAACATTTTTTGTATAAAGTCAGTTGCTACTATATTCATACAACTATTTCAAAGAGGTTTTTCTGCTTCAAAATTGAGGTTATCATTATAAAAATACAGAAACATATTTGGGGGTTTAACATGTCTTTGCAAGTGTAATTTTTGCATTTATATGGGAACATGACACTTCTGTATTCAAGAAATTAAAATGAACACTATGATAGAGACATTTTCTGCACTGACAATTTCATGAGAGTCCTTAAATACATCTTTCTTGGTCCTGGGTATACATTTAAAATGAAGTAACTTGCATCTCACATTTATCCTGAGGTCAGCTGTGTAAAAAGGAAAGCCAGTTTTGTAAGGATACTTGCAGGCTTCTTCTTCAAAATATGAGGTTATTTCTAAACAAGCCAATAAAACTCCTGGGGGAAGAAAGAGCCCAATACTCTCACCAGTGTTTTAAGAAAAAAATTTGTGACATTTTTGGGAATTACTTCCAAAAATATGTAGGCTAGCACACCCAAATGCTGTATCATCCAACTAAAATTTCAGTATGCATTTGCCAAATTTGAAACTTAGAAACTGTTCTGAAAAGAAAGTATATAAATCCCCATGAAGAATCTCCCTAAGCTTCCCATCTGAAGATCCCAACCCACAACACAAACTTCTGCAAGGAGAAAGCTGCTGAAGCCTGCAGGAATCTGCAGTCTCCAGATCTGCCTGCAGAGGTAAGGATGTGCCATTTGGGTCTCCAACATCTACCATGGGGTGCAATTATGACCTTGTCAAAGCTCCACTTTGAACACAGCAGTTATTTTTAATAGCACCAACAATCTCTCAGATACCAGCATTTAGGCAAATACAGACATAAAATAGGTTTGCTTCTTCCTGAATCAGCACAATTGGTACAAGGCACTGCTTGGCATAGGAAGTCACAAGTAACAGCAAAACAAGAGTTTTGTGACATTTAGGTTTGTACATTGGATGACCTTGTAATTAATTATATACCATGGCTAGAAAAATAAGATAGTCTACAGGATTAACAAAAACATCACCATCCCATGCGTGCTCACAGTTTTCCTCCTTAGATCTGAAAAAAAAAAACCCACATAACATACCAATGTGAAACATTAGAAAGTATGGGTTGTTAAATTAAGGAAGTACATCTCATCTTCCAATCTTCCACAAAAGTCTAACCTAGACACAACTCAAGTAAATGAAGTTGGGAAATATTCTGATAACATTTGCACCAGTCTATCCCTGCAGAGGAGAAAAAAAAACCCAACTATTGTCTAGAGAATTCATAAATTGAGGCACATTGCAGTTAAAGATATTCAGGCATATTTCATGGCTAGAACAGGATTTCTCTGAGGAACCTCACTACAGACTTCCCCGAAAGCAGCTCCATATGGTTTGAAACACAACTTGCAACACATGGAAAAAACATTTGGTCCTTAATCGCTACTGTCTTCATCATCATCATCATCAGACACATCATTTAAAGATGACTTAGGTGACTGGCTGTAGGAGTCTGACCTAGTGGACTGACAAGCAGTCATCTCCCCTGTAGAAAGCAGATCATAGCAGAAGTCGCAGATCCTCACTGGCTTGGAAGACTGGCTGGGCAGCAGAAACCTCTTTTCCGAGCAGGGCCCGCAGACGACGAAGCCGCACTTGCGGCAGTGGTGACGGCGGTTGACGGGCGTGAACTTGGCTTTCTGACAGCGCATGCACACGGTGGCTTCCGAGTCCGGTACCCACACAGCTGCGTGTTCATTGCTAGGGGTCTTCCCACTTTTGGAAAGCAAATCAGAAACACACTTATTGATGTGGTTCATCCACTCCGACTTCTCTGTAGCAGTGGCAGCATAAACTGCAAAAGACTTTGTTGGTGTCTTGATAAGCCACCCGTTCCGTAAGTCTCCCTCATCCTGGATGGAATCAATGGTGACGTTTTCCAGTGGGATTATGTGCTGTTTATTGTATTTCTTCTTCTGGATGACAATGTTACCATAAACAAGAATGTCATTGAACAGGAAGAACTGCCTTGCTTTGGGCTTCTTCCTACACAGTTTTGTTAGGACTCCCTCTCCAATCAGAACACGGCCAGGAATAGTCAGGGGTTGACCAGCTGCTCCAAAGCAGTTTTCCACTATACTTATTCTTCTAGTATTTGCTTCGCTGTTTGCCAAGCGATCCACCATCTTTCACGAGTATCCTAAAATTAGAAAAAGAAGTTTATTATTAGAACAGGACTGATTCAACAGCAAGCACCCTTCCCCAAGGAAAGTACCAACCCTGCATTTCTTAAAATATTTAACAGGACCTGCTGGCTGAGAGGCATTGACTTGGGCTAGATTTAAATAAGTATTAACACCTAAGAATTTTTAGTAACCGATTAGTCTTTTTTCCAAAAGCAAACATGTTCTGTACAGCTGACAGCTATCTTTATCTCACAGAGAGCACCTACAGCACTGCATCTGAGAGCCTCCAGCAACAAGCTAGTTCCTCTCCAGCAAGGCTACTGCGTCCTGGTTTAATGCTCATATTTCTCTGTATATCCTCCTGCACCTACTCCAGATAGCAACAGGAAGTATCATCCATCATTTCAAATTCTAATGCTACAAAAACATCAACTTAACTGAGCAGCCTGGAGACCCACATTAATTTTAACACAACAAACAAATTATATAATTGCTGTTCACATAGGAAACCACACTTCCCAAACTAGCTCACTACTGCTCTTTTTTTTTCCAGTATGTAAGCCTCAAATCATGGGCCAAAACCATGAATCTACCTGCTGGAAACATTTTGCACAGGCCACAGCTTGCACCCCCCACTACATCTGCTTTGATGGCAAACTCTTGAGCCAGGAACACGGAGTGAGTCATAGCTGGTGGCTCACCACCTGCTTGCTGCTGCCTTCATTTTGTGAGTCCCATAGCCCCTCCCTCCTCACCTACATGAACCACATATGCATCCATCACATTCAGGTGACCTACACTGGCAGACCTGCACAGAGGACAAGCCACACAGCTCACAACTGCTCCTGGGAAAAACTAAGTTACTTGCACCAGCTCGAAGTTTAAAAGAGACTACTTTCTATTTCAGGAAGCACTAATGAACTGTATGCTCCAATTACAGACTAAAGCCCCACCTTGTTGTTTCCCAAGTAGCAAATAAGGGTTTTTCTTGCGTGAGATAGCTAAGCATCAACAGGGAACTAAAATTAAGAAGTCACTATGGTGATTCATACCTTGGCAAACCACTCTTCAGCCTCTTTTACCCTAGAGTTTCCCAGGGAGAAGTCTGGCAAAGGCAAATCCTGCCAGTCTGATCCAGATCTGCTCCCTTCAAACTCCTTGTGAGTACAGCCATGAACCTGAACTGTTGTGTTTGATGGAGCAGTCAGATACCTGGCACAGGCAAGTAGTATGGACAAACTTTTTCTCAGCATGCAGAAGATATTTGTTCCCCCAGGCCTTGCACAGGGCTGATGCTCACAACACCCTTTGCTAAAGCCACGGCTTTGAAGAGTGGGAAGAGCAGAGCAGCAAATACTCCAGTGCCTCCTACCTGCGCTTGGCAACACGATCCCAGGTTGGGAAGTCCTCTACATTACCTACTTTTTCTTTAATCTGCACTGCCTGCCATCAATACAGCAGTAGCCTATAACCGAGAGGAAGCTGGGCTGAAACAAGGCTCAGACTCCATAGCTCTGCTAAACCTGATCCAGGGAAATCTTCCTCCTATGAATCAAAGCACAGATACTTCCTTACAAAATAGGGATGAAAGCTCTCATCAGACCGCATCCAAATGTGTGTTACCTGTGAATACACACATCCACATACCCAATGTTAGGTATTATTATTGTAAGTTACTGCTTTGAAAGTGTGATTATTTTCACACTAAAGTAGTTTGACAAGTGAGCTTGCACAGATATAACTACCTTTTTTAAGCTCTGCACATGTTACATTGTATCAAAGTCTGACACTCAGATAGAAGAGCCTCTAAAAGTTACTTCTCAGCACTGTTTTTGAATTTTCTTTACATGCCTCACAGCATTAGTTACAATACATGAGTATTGTATTAACTAGTTTTATGGTTAGGAGAATTACAAAGCCACCAAATCCAAAACAATTTTGATCTGCAGAAGGTGAAGACAAAATACAAACTGCCAAGTAAAAAGTAGTAAGAAGGGAATGGAAAATAAACTAGGAGCTTTTTTTATGTGTACTTGCTGCTGTCCTAGGCTCTAAAATCAAATTCAGGTGCCTGACTGCTAAAGCCCAGGATCTGGAATGACGGTTAATTGCCATCAACTGCCAAATAACCACTCCCATTTAACAACATACGAGAAATAAACAAGCATCAAAACTGAACCAACAGCCCTTCAAACTTAAAAAGCAAGGCCTCAGTCACAGGGTCAGTCTAAAGTTACTTAGTAATCCCATGTTCTCCATGAAGTGGGAAAGGACATCAGTGATTAGAATGCAAAGGGGACGGCCCAGAAAATACACTTTTCTGCCGGTACAAATCAATATGCACTATTTATGAAGTTACACTTTTACACAAATTATCTACAAATTACAGTGAGTTAGATGCCTTTGGTAGTCGCAGGGGGAACACTAGTCCCACCTCATCCCCACAAACACAACCATATTGATGGGTTTCAGTGAAGCCACAGCCACCTGGTAGGAAGCAATCACTGCTCCACAGCTCCAGCTCAGCCACTGCACTCCCTGCCAATAAACTGCAAACTCAGTCCAAGGCTACTGCAAAAGCTTTCAAAATACAAGTCACTGGGAGATGAAAACAAGGGAAGAAAAAGCTAAAGGTTTTAATTAACTGTTCCCTAGGACAATCTAAGAGAAAACAACCCTAACCAGGATCGCTAAATAATCATCATGGCTCAAAACCAAGACAGATGATTCTAGAACTTGTGCTGAAGACTGTATTTTGAGCTTGTTGTGAAAATAATCACCAACTGGACCTTAAGCAAGAATCCTGGGGAAGTTAAAGACTATTAAGTCCTTAAATAAATCACATCTCTTCTAGATTGGAACTTTTTTCTGTAAGGGATAACATTCCCACCTGCCAGCCTCAAGGCCATAAAGGCCAGAGACTGCTGCCACCAATTCCACCCTTCCAAGGCATTAATTGTATTTTCCCACACTAACAGATTGGATTTTTTAGAATAAGCACTCAGGTAATTTTCTCATGAGTTTTTAAAGAACTAACAATTAAAAATCCATCTGAAATCCTATGCACATTAATGCTCATACACCTTTACTAGCCTTTTCTGAGAAAGGAAGTAAGTTCGGAAATGGACAGGAAACTACCCAAAATACATCCTGATTACAAATAATCATAAAACATGACAAAAATAGACCAGAAATACAAGAGAAGACATCCCTAACTGACAGGAGCTAAAGCTACAAGAAGTGCACCTTCTCCACTCGTGAGCACACCGACCGAGGAGACTTAAATTAAAATATTGTCCAAACACAAAAAGGAACTTTTAACCCCAAGATGTCATAGTCCAAAAGCAAAGTTATCAATTACCAGCCTTTAAAAATTACAATCTTGCATTAAAGAGGATTCAGATCTATAAAGCAGATTTCATATCATCATACCCTGGAACTGGGTGGCAATATTCTCCTCTCTTCCAGCTAAACTTTATTCTGATGTTTCTACTGTTGGCCACTATGAGAAGTAGATACTGGATTACTGCCCTGACGATACAGGATCCCAAGACCTCATCAAACAAAGCGATTCCTGACTGATGGCAAATTGCCGAGAACATGCCCAAATCCTTCCCCAAGCAAGTGAGGAATAAACCAGAACTATAGGCTTTGAAATAAAGGTTACACAGCTCCACTTAAGGGGAGAGTGTTTTAATACATAGTCTCAGTTTATGGATGCTGTGAAATCAAAAACCTCAGATTATTATTCTGACTTCTGTCATATGTGACTGATTTCACACTTCTGGCACACGAACTCCTAAAAGTCCTGAGGCCCTTATGCAAGGGAGACTCCATTTGTGATGGACAGATTTGTGATGTCCTCAAAGACATCAGATTCATTTGCCCTGTCCAGACGCAGCACAATACTAGCTGCTAGCCAAAACATTACAAAATCCCCCCCAAAACAAACCAAAAGAACACAAACAGATCACTTTGTAAGAAAAGTAGCTACAAAGAGCTACTTTATAAGCAGGGTTGAGCAGCCTTTCCAAATAAGTAAATCTCAACTCTCAAAATTCTGCAGTATCTTCAGTTCCTCCCTCTCACACACACTCTTAGTACCTGTCGTGATGAAAATACTGGGCAAGGGCTTTCATTTCCATGGCATAATATGCCATTTAAAGGTGACAAAATATTTCATGACACAGAAAGCCCCAACTCTTCTACAATATAAAGAACCATCTTTAACATGTAAGTTATTTCCACTTTTATTCATAAGAAGCTTCTAGAGAAATAACAATTCTGTTACAAAGATCTTCTTGGTCCCCTTATTTCAGTCTAGTTTTACACTTGTATCCTGTTGGTGAGAAGAACCATCTTCAATGTGATCAAGCATAGACACCACTGAAATTTTTGAAGAACTAACAAGTTATCCACATACCTAAAACACAATCCATGTTGAGGAAGTCAGGCACTTACTACAGTTATTAATATTCCAAACTACTGCAGCAGGAAAATAATTCTATTAGGGTTGCTGTGCACTGATAAGTCACTTTCCCCATAATTTTTTCTTTCTGCCACTGTATCTTGGAGACCAAACCAATGATCTCCCAGGACTCAATGCTTCTACAAGTCTTATTTAAACTAGAATGTTTATTTAATATGCTAGCTCTGCTTGTGATAATGGCCAGACTAAACTGCACAGAATTGCTGCAGCTGAGGACAGACATAAGGAGTCGACCAAAAAGAATGCAACCCTGACTGACATAGTTACACCCAATTCAATACCGACAGAAAACTTTTCTATTTACTACATTAGCACTGTTGCAGTTAGCGTTAGCACCATAAGCAGAACCACAAATAAAGGTTCTGGAGGGGAGAAATGAGATTTAAAAAGCTGTTATGGCACAGTGATGCAGACTATGCAGTCACACTATGCAGACAGCTCAGCACAGAAACATTTCCTCACCCCAGCTCAGTGCATACCACCACCATAACCAGCACTTCCTTCAGGCTGCACGACAGGCACAAAGGGTGTGCAGGAGAGGGACACAACCCAAATTCCCAAGTTTCTTCAGCAAGACAGCAGAACTGAGAGTGTTCCACTACTTCTGGCTTGGGCAAGAACAAGTCAAGTCCAGCGTACAGTCCCTGCTAACAGTGTTAATTAATAAGCATCTAACTTTTGGCATTATTTTTCTTCAACACTCCTTCAAGGGAGAAAAATATTACTGACCTTGTTATAATTGTCAGTTCATCTATCATCATCTTTGCAATTAGCTATTAGGCTGTTAACAACTACATTTAACATACTGCATTAATACAAACCAGGCAGTCTGCATTTCTCAGAGCCATGGTATCAGGACACAGGCAGTTTATCCATTCCTATGAATATTCATAGTTAAGGTGACAGCTTTAAAGAAAAGAAAGCATATTTAAGCTGCTGCAAAAAGCACAAGAGCTCAGAACTAATCACAAAGAGGCCCATCCAGTCCTAAAGCTGCAGCAGGATTCTGGATGTTTCAAAGCCAGATTCAGTAACGAAAGTCCAATTAAAAAGTGTCACTAACCACACCATCAAAATGGACAAAGTGACATCTAGATGTGGGTGCACTGAAGCCGATGTAGGGAAATGAAGGAGTACAAAAAGCAATGAAGACAGAAAAAGCAGATCTAAATGAAAGCACCTTTATAACTTGCCACCCAATAAACTTCTAAATAATTATCCAGTTGTCATAGAGAGCCCTTATTCTCATACCTGCACATACAATGCCAGCAACTGTGCTACACCACATACATTCAAATTAACCAATTTTCCTTCTTACCTAAAGGTAACACACATGCTTCATAAAAGTTTATATTTAGTCACTTAATAGCAGGCAAAAGTTACAGGTCTTATGTTTGACTCCACAACTTGAAGGTTTTGAATAAAACAAATTTCAAACAGATATTTATTCTACTTCATTATACATAAATCACACAAATTCAACATATGAAAGTTACAGAAGATCAAAAATTTTTGCAAGACAGAAACAAGTAAATTGCAAGCCAAAGAGACAAGAACTATCTGTAGACCAGGTATCTATTGTGCATTAAATGAGTGGTTTGTAAGATGACTCGTTATTTGGATCCACAGAGGAAAATATCACACTCTCACTAAAAAGAGTTCATCAGGCAGAATCAGTCATTTAGTTACATGGCAGTTTTTCAGTAACAGGTTTCAAATAATTGTTACATATTGTATTATCACATCAGACTCATGCAGTTTTCCTCTTGCAAGGAAGACAGGCTAACTCGAGTTACAGTTGCATAAACATCAACAATTAAGTTACCCAGAACCCAAATACATCCCTCACTTAAAGCTCTGTCTGAAACAGCAATACTTTTGTGGACAGACTTCCAGCTACAAAGGCATGGCAGGACTGTAATACCGCGAATGCTACCCTCTATCAATATCATATTGATTGCTCTTAAGAGCAACATTTTACATTTTGCACTACTGCCAAGTAAAACACAAGTGTAAACTTCTGAAGTGCAACCTGTTTAAAGAATTAATGCACTGAGAATAGTTTTAGTGTGGAAAGTTGCTGAACTAAAAACATGCACCACAGATCTGATCCAAGTGAGAAGACAAATCAGCACATTTTAAATCTTACTTCAGCCTCACTAGTTACACTTCCTACCCTGCATCCTTCAGTACATCCAGGGAAGGAGGATACTGACGCTTACCCTTGTTGGCAAAATCACATTTTTTACGGACTTAGATCTCATCAGCTGTAATCAGAATCCAAGCATTCATGCACAAGCCACCTTTATGTTCCTTGACTGGTAGTGCCAATAACAACATCTGGATTAGACATAATATAGAAAGAGGCGCTTAATTAAACTTTATTTCTATAATTCAGCAAGTAAAATAAAATACTGAGGAAAATTAGGTGTTAAGTATCTATCAACCCATTCTTTAATCTATTAGTATTTCATTAAATTGTCTGCAGTTACCTAAATACATCTGTAACAATTAACTGATAGCTTTTTTAGTATTAATTATATATTTGCATTATTCACCAGTTGCTTTTTATTACATAGTAAAAACATCAATTTGAGCAAAAAGTTAAGTGAAATTTAAAAAATTTCACCCACAAAAATATTATGTTGATGGGAGATACGGGTATGACAAATGTTTTCTAAACGTCTTTGTCACTGCTAAAAGCTGACACTACAGCAACAACTAAATGCCTGTCCTGTGCTGAAGCTATCTGGATGCTATTTAAAACATAAGACAACAACTGTTACTTAAAGAGAAATGCAGCCTTCTAACAAGCAGTTCTCTTAATTATCCTCTTCAAGAAGTATTCCCCAAACTGCTGTATTTCACAAACAGTCTTGCTATCACTAACATAACTAGCTGGTAAGGATATAGAGGCTAACCCTGATGATATATCAAAGATGTATCAAGTACTACAAAGAGCTTCACAGTACTGAAAAGAAAGAAGAGCTGAGATATTAAAGAGACTTTATCAAGGTAGAGATAATAGCAGGAAATGAGGCAATGAGATCCCTCTGAACTTCAGCATAGTCTTTATCCAGATAATCACTTCTGACTAACCTGGTTAATGGCTGCAGTGTTCAGAAAGGTATTGACAGTGGGACAGAAACTTTGATTTGATTTACAGACAAAAAAAGTCCCAAACAACATTTTCCTTATGGCAATGTAAGCTGTTGAATCTTCCAACCATTTCCCATACCCTTAATAAATATTGGTATCTAATAAAGTCAAAAAAGCTGCAAGATAAAACACTAGAAAGGATGATGGCAACACCAAGGCTGTTTCAGATTACAGATGCAAAGATGCTTGCAACATTTTCAGCTGAACACTACAAACGTAAGCAGCAATCAGTAGCACACTGGCAGGAAAGAGGGTGTTACTGTAGACCTCTCCCAGGTCTTATTTTATAGAAAAGCCTAAAAAATCATGAAAATCTTATGAATGCTTTCTTTTTCTTCCCCCCATGAAGACACACCTTCCTACATTGTGCAAGCCTGTGGAGCAATGAGAGGGGAAACAGAGATTAGCTAACTCACCTCTTTACTGGTACATCCAGTATGACCCAGAAGTCTTAACCCTTCATTTGTCCCAACCTATTGGCCAGTGCTGTGGCATCAACTACAGAAACCATGCTGGAAATATGGTAACAGCAACCACATTACTTCATACTGTGCAGCCTTTGAATACTCTGCCTTGACAAAACTTTAGAAACCCTCCGATTATTTCTGAGTCCAGCTTATAGTCATGTCCAACTACATCATGAAAGTCAGGAAAGCAAATCCATGCATTTGTCTGGTTGGATGTCATCATAAACCTATAATTACTATAATGAGCCATATGATAGTTCATACAAACTATAATGAACTGTTTTAACTATTGCACATGACTGCCACAAGTCAAATCCCACTAAAATTCTTCTTGAAAGTACAGTGTAGAAATTCTTGTTTTTATGGGCTGACATCTTATAGTTTAGTAATTCTTTCTATAAATTACAGTTAATTTTTGTATAACTTAATTTCTATCTTACAAGCAAGGACTGCTCTTTCACTTTAGTAGACCAGTTGTGTAATAATTGCTCATATAATGTAAATAATTCTAAATGTATAACAACATAAAACCCCTCACTTTATTATCAAACCTGCACAGCAAATGCATTGCTTTTCAAGTTTGCATTATCCAAATGGATTAGGAATTCCTGAGTTAGGATTGCCTAGAAAGGCCAATTCTATCTTCAGGATGGAGATCATTTCTAAGTAATCTTTCAAGATGTATGACCTTATATTCCCTACCCCATTCAGCAGCTCATTTGGGTACAGAAAGCTAATTTTTGGCAAAAGGCTATTTATTTTGCCAAGCAGCACATGTATTAGCACAGCAAGAGCAGAGCAATACTGTTTACTATCCAGGCTACTCTGCTGAACAACTACGACACTCCCTGAGTGGCTGTATGCAGGCAAAACCATCCAAGTCCTGCACATCAGCTGCTCACAAGGTTGGGTATTTAACACCATAAACCTCAGCCGGAAATAAAACACCAACTTAACCTGCTTGTAAACAGAAAGGCCAACTCCCACATCCAGAGGAGTTATAATGCTAAGTAATCATAGAGGAGGCACAAAGAAAATAAAGGCATGCAGAAGAGGGCTGTCCCACCAGACATGTCTGGCCTGTTTTAAACCTACCCTGCATGAAGGATGAGAGGAACCACCTCGGCCATAAGGCCACGTGCAGGAATGGCAGCACCCTTGCTCCAAGCAAGAAACATGTGGCACCCATCAAAGAGACAGAGAAACCCAGAACTGCTCAGTTCAAAGCTGCTCCCACTATCTTCTCCTGCTTGGAGAAAACATGAAAGATGGAAATGCAAGCAGTACTAAAGGATTTGTACCACAGGGAAGTACATGATCAGGAGGCCTCAATGCACTCCTAGACCAATTGGAAGGGGTTGTATTTCCCTTCTGTCCCCTGCTGCACTGGATGTCATCCCTGAATGCCTCTTAGGGGAGACGATACCTCACTGCAGAACTCCAGGAGGAACATTCTTGTAAAAGGTCCAACTTTTTAATTAAGTCAGCTGTTTATTACCACTGTCAGGCTTCTATTTACAATAAACTATGGTAGCTGGTACTGTTTTTGTCTTCTGGCGTGATAGAGACAGAGCTGCTGCTGGGAAGAAACACGTAATTCTCCATCCCCCACCTGGCAGACAGGGGTTGGAGCAAACAGAGCAACTACCTAAACTAACTTCTCTGTGTTCTTACCCATCCCTTGATAAGCTGAGCTTTTCCCAAGCACCTACACAGGCTTACATGACTTTTGACCGCACTTCAGGAGCTCAGGTGCTGCCACATTTAGAGTCTTAACACTGTTCAAGATGTGAAAGAGGAGGTTGCCAGCATGAGCATCTGGAATGGCCAGAATTAAAGGAATTGTTAAAAAAGTAACCAAACAAAAAACATACACAAAAAAACAAAAACAAAAAAAAAAACCACAGCACACAGCCAAAAGCCCTGAAAGCTTGGATTCTGCAGAGATGAACAAACAGGCAGGCCTAATCCACCATGAATAGTGCTCAATTTTGACAAACTCGTCTCTCAAAGCACAGAAAGCAAAGGGAACTACAGGCACAGCAAATACTCGCAGCTGTCAGCATATTAAAACAGGGATAAGTAAAAAGGCTGATATTTTGTATATCTAAAAATCACGTATTCATAAACTACAGAACACACATGTACCTTTTAAAAATCAATTAACAAACAACTGATTAAAAAAGCCTTGTATTCAAATCAAATTTTTGTCGTCATGGGAAAACACCTTAGTATTATGACTTGCCATTTGCATGTATTTAGGAGCACTATCAGCGGTTTAGCTTAACTTCTGGTGCTAGCAAACTGCATCTTTCATCTTAATCAAAGCACTGGGGACATACACCAGAGTATAGTTCCAACATCAATTTCCACAGATCTGAAGTCCAAAAACGCTCAAGTTCCTTCTGAAGTCTTCCACAATTCTTAGTAGATAAAAGACATCAGAAGAAACAGAGACAACAGATGAACACCTTCGAAATGCGCCTGAAGCAGCTCCAGGAGACACAAACCCCATCTGCTGGGTCGGTGCCTAGAAGATCACTTGACCAGGCAGCGATACCAAAGATTGGGATGTGTTTTTCTGTTTACAATTTAATGTTTCCCTACTTCAACTGTTTAGCTGTTTAGAGAGTCTCTGCCAGCAAAGGTTACTCTCCAGTTTGGCAGCGGGGACTCACTCCTCCCTTCCAGGCCTGGACAGGCGCCGGGTGTGCCCCTCCCATCCGATGCACTGCTTTTTAAGGACTGGTGATAGCCTGCTTCGGCAGCACTGGGCCACATATCTGGACAGCTGGGCTAGCAAATTACTTGACAGATACACACACTTAACACTAAATGTATATTGCGTGAGAGGCACAGAAAAAAAACCAAAAAAACCCACCAAAATCAGTCAAAAGGATCCGACCAATTTCGGAGCAAGCTAGATCCTGCTTCAGCTTTGTCAACCCTGCATGACAAAGAACTCACTGCATCAACATTTTAAATTTAGAAAAGACCTATTTAAATTCTTTTGAGGGGGGGGACACAGCATCATTAGTATAGAAAAACACAGATCCAGATGCAGCTGTTCTGCAAGAACGATTGCCAAATCCATCTTGCATGCAATTTTCCAAAACCAGATTGGCTGTGTGGCTTGTTGTTGTTATGGCTTATTACAGCACACACGGAGGCAACTTGTTAATGGCTACCCAAACCATCTCTCAGTCAATGTAAAAAAGAGGATTGGTTTCCAGTGACTGAAATAAACTGTATTTGTCAGCATGCTTCTTGCAGCAAATTTAACTGACAAGATCAGAACATTTACAGAAAGATCTCTATGCATCTGTAAGACACAACTATACATTAAAAACAGCACCTCCCGGATCTCAGGGCACCTGCTTGTTTTAGCACTTGAGAGCTACCAGAACAGCTACGTGCTCCAAAGAGCTTCATCAAATTCACAGATTTTATTTTTCTTTTTTCTTTCCATAAATGCAAACCTGTGACATACCAGGTTCCCTGTTCACTGACTCATGTACTTTTATTATGCACAGGTACCTAAACAAGACAGTGTTTAAAAAATAAAAGAAGCTTTCCGTGTTAAGTTTTCTTCGGTTCACTGGTATTACCATTATGAGAGAAGTTACAGACTTCACTTACAGTCTAACAAGGACTAGAGGACAGGTAATAATTCACAGCATGACCACACTAGAGAGTTACCAAGTACTCAGACCCTGAGGAGAGTCATTAATTTTCTACAAAGTACTACAACACAAAAGGACTTTCAGTTCCAGCAAGTCATGTTTAAAAAGAAAGCAAAGTGTTCCTATGGAGTCTCACAATTTACAAGCACAGCAACATAACATCATTACTGTTTCATTTTTATTTTATCAGTTTTTTTCACCTGCTGTGTTCTTTAAATCCTGAAAGAGAAACTGCACAACAAAGAGGTTTTTTTTACCAGCTCAGTAATTTTAAGCATTTCCACATAACTAAACAAGACACAAGCCAAGTAACAACACCCAACCTTCTCTTCTCTGAGCAGGTGCAATCACCTCAACTTTCTCCTGCTTCTGACCCACCTAAGCTAATAAATTTCTACTTCAAGAGGTGACCCTAATAATATATTTTACTGTAGAAATACTTTCAGGAGGCCAGGCAACTGATCACTACCTACCAGGATCAGGCAAAACACCACTGAAGCACATTTTCAATATTACAGTAGGAAAAACAGAATATACAGACATACTGAATTCTTTCAAATCCTTCACTCCTTAATTAAAAAAACTCCAAGTAACTTCTACCAGCAAGAACGGACTAAGGACAATTATGACTGGTTGAAGGGAATCCTCTCCCTACTATTTAAAACCACTGAAAGAAGTTGCCCAAATTGGTACCAAAAATAGCTCACATCCCAGTAACCATGTGCAGGGAGATCCCAGAGGCACAGGAAGCCAAAACACAGCTTAGGGCTTGGAATCAAACTACATGTGATTTTCAGGAAGCTTGACAACACTGACGTGCTGCAATCATGGACCTGTCACTGCTGATCCCCATCAATATTTAAAATATATTTATCCAGCATTATTTGAAAGCACATAAGCCAACATGCCAAAGGTTGAATTCTCTTTCTGAGCAGGGGACATAAGACCTTTCTTACGTCAAATGCTACCTAGTGACACACGGACGAATAGTGAAAACTGACATCTGACAGCTATTAATAATAGCCAAAAGGAAAGCTATAACAATGATACCATAAATAAAACTTGTCAATGTAACCAGCCTTTCAAATACAAACTGTGTGTTAAAAGGGCAGTTCACTTGCCTCGATGCTGTTAACCTAGATCAGAGAGAGGGGACAAGGGGGAACTAATCACTGTCACACACAGCTTTCAGAACAGAAGTACACTGAAAATCACTCTCAGAAGTTTTATACTACCAAGTACTGACAGCTAAGGCAGGAGAAATTTAAAGCAGAAGGAGAAGGGTAAAAACAAGGAGTTATTTCCCAAAAGAACCCCTTAATCACAGCTGCTTACTGTAGGTGATGGCCTTCCTAGGAAATGCATTCACTGGCCCTTTTTCCTTTCACTGCTTGTCAAATGCGTTTGATTTATTTTAGTTACATGGAAAGCAACTGGAGTACAGACTAGCTAGAGGACAATTGCAAAACTGCACAAAGGTTTGCACTGAAGTTGCTCTGCATAAGGAAGATGCTGACAACCTGAACGGCTGTGTGTATGGTAGACTGTTAATTTGGTTAGCAAATTATGTGTACACTTTAGAAATGCAGATGTTAAAGAACATGCTCTAACTTTTACTTTTTCAGAAGTCATACTAAGTATTTAACAGAAAACAGTTACCTCTACATGATATGCTGGAGGCACAAGAAGCATTTAAAGAAAGCTAAAGCTGCTGATACAAAGATCATATTTATCACTATTTAACAGCCCCCTATGTCTGAATCAATAAAATTTCTCAAGAGATTGCCTCTCAACACAGTTACTAACAGCTTGCATGTCCTCTTATTACATTCACCCACATTCTTACAATCCCCATTAGACTGGGGTTAGAGAGCAGGGTGATGCAGCAAGAACATTCCTGTATTTGAAACCCTTAACTTTCAACTGTTTTTTTTTTTTTCTTCTTTTACAGTCTAACGAATACCAAAACCCTACATTATATATACTATACACTTAATGCTGTTTCACTGTAAAATAAAATGATGCAAAGAGAAAAAATAGAAAGCCACTCCCACTTCATTTTTAAAATCCTTAAATTATTTACAATCACTAATAAGCTAAAAAATCCAACCAAAAAAAAAAATCAAAACATGATTATGTCCGAAGAAGCAGTACTCTTACCTATTTATGCAACTAAAGTCAACATATGTGCATTTTTGACTGTATAGCATTAAGGAGGCAGGCTGAAAAACATGCAGTACTCTTCTGTTCAATAACACCTCTGCACAATAATATTTATTTTCATAAAAGGAGAATCTTTGTCCTACAACTCTTAATCAAGCCACTTCTCATGTGTACAGCATTTATTTCAACCAGACTACTCTTGCAGCCCTGAATTTGCAGGACTCTACTTGCTAACATCATCATATCTTACAGTTCATGACAACAATAAAATTATCTTTAGTAAACAAACTCTACCACGCCTATCTATAGAGTAGTTTTTCACCCCCCTCAACTATAAAAACCAGTCCTTCAATGAATCATGAAGACAAAAGTTATCCTACAACAGCAAACTTGGCACTTGCTGCATTAGGGAGAAAGTCTTAAACATGTGTTTCTATTTCAGAGATCCACATTTATCTGTATGTAGTCTCTTTTGGAACAATCTCTAGATCATGACACTTTCATCCAAATACTGAATTAATTCATGAAAGTAGTAAAATATACATATATAAGCATGACCTATAAACTAAAAAAAAAAATACAAAAATTAAACGGAAAAGTAAGCTTGAAATAAGTCACAAATGCACCTTTACAATTTGAGGCTGTAAAGAATAAGGTTTCATTTCCTAATACAAAATCAAGAATTTAAATTCTTACCTGCCATCATCTAAGAATTGTATCAGTTGTTAATACTGGGATTTCTCTTATTTGACATCACCCATTAATAAGTGCACTTTAATGGCATGCCATTTGTTTGCTAGGACACCACTTTCAACATTTTATCTAACATACATTTTCAGAAAATCAGATCTGCAAGTACTAAAAAATTCAACTCTGCCTTATCTATGTGCCTTGTCTTGACCCTAAGGTTTTACTTAAACACCTCTAGCCCTCTTTGGTGAAGACAAGCCACTATAAATGCTGTAAGGGTATGAAACCAGTGTTTGTACTCTACCATAATTGCTCTTATGGGGCTTTTGGCTCTGTCATATCATGCCTCACCTGAAATTGCAGTTCCATCTCTTTACTGCTCTGAAACTAACCTGCATCCTCTAGCCACAATAGAGAAACTTAAAAGCCATCATACCTTTTGAATATAGCAAACATTTTGCCAATGAGAACTTTTGTAAACTAAAGAGCTTTAGGATACTATGGATAGATCCTTCTGCCACTCTGGGCACATGTCTAATCACTACGATTAAAGCTCAACCCTAGATTTAAGGGAAACAGAACAAAACTCTAGCTGAAAAATTATTTCATCACTTCGTCTAATAAAAACATGCTTCTAGGTGAAAACATGCTACTATTTCTATAGACTACAACAGAGGAAACTGAACCAGCTTCTCCAGCTAAAAATTTCTATATACCAGTTTTCATTTAGCATTTAAGGGACTTCCTCTATATGAGCTTCTATGAAGAGCAAAGCTCAGGCACCCCAAACAGCACACAGCCGATTTGCATTCAGAAGCAAGAATTTGGGACTCAGGCACACAACACTGTCACTGTTGTTTTCAACAAAATTGGTGGCACTAAAACTCTTGGGAAAGTATTATTTAGAAACTGAGCTGATATAAAAGACATTTACCAACACTGGGATTCCTATTACCCACTGAGATTAGTCAACAGTATTTAGATTAGAGGCTAAAAGCAAGAGCACTGCCTTCTGAGCTAAAGAACCGATTCCATTCTGCATGCTGATGACTGCACACAAAGCAATTAATCTGCAGGATTTCGGCACCGATTACACTGCTATCTTTAAATACTTCCCTTCTTTCAGACAGGCATCCCTAAAATAATTCAATATACAAGTATCAGAACTTAAGATCTGAATATTTAAGTTCTCCTTATTTTAGGAGAGAAAGAGGAATTTGCAGTCTCAGTTCTGAAACAGATTCCTGTGTTGTGGGTCTGGTTTTAGAGTCACTTTGCCAAGTGTATTAACCTCATCTGACCTTAAGCTGTTAAGCACATCGAAGCTTCAGATATAGTATTTCTCAAACAAGCACCAGCCCTTTCAGTAACTCTTAGCACAGCCTGAATTAGAACTTAATGATGCTTCTGGAACCATTCGCATCAATTTAGCCAAAAGACAATCCTTGATGTCTGGTTAAGGATATAAAAGGTCCTTTCGGTTATCAACAAGCATTGTACTGATGCTTCACGTCAAAACCGAGCTACAGCTATTTCCCTTAGTAGGGACAAAGCCGAAGCCAGGACGTGCTGCTCAGCAGACTCACCCATCGCTTTCTTGCCATAATGAGCAGTTTTGCCATTTATAAACATCGGTGCCTATGAACATAAGTATTTCGAATGAGGCGAGAGGAAAAACATGCGGCTGTCTTTTCTCGAGCTACTTTGAGAAAACAGCTTACGAGCCATACGTATCTCTGGCAGACCACTTAATTCCTCTCAAAACAGGCGAATTTCATAGGGGGGGAAAAAAAAAAGGCAGCTTATGCTCGCAGCCGCACGATTCACAGTTAGGCTGGTTTTTCACCACAGCGTCAACACTTTTCAGGCGACTCGCTCCAAGAACGACACGGAGTTTCACGGGGCGAGCGAAGGGCCGGGGGAGCGCGGCCCCGCCAGCCGCCGGGGCAGGAAGCGCCCTCCGCCCGCCCGCCCGTCCCGTCCCGTCGCCTCGGCGGAGTCACGAGTCCAGGAGTTTCGGGCACTTACGTAACGCCGCGGGGCCACCGCCGTTGTTGTTTCTCCCCTTTCCCGAAGTCGAACTCGTTTCCGAGACCCCCCAATTCCCTCAGAGCCAGCGCCCGCCGCCGTCGCTTCCTTCCCCAAGTCCTGCCCGCCCCACCGCCTCCCTCCCAGTCGGCGGGACGCGGCGCTGTCCCAGCCCCGCGGCGGGACAGCGGAGCCCAGCGCCGCCACTCGCCGGGGAGCTCCTTTCCCCCCAGGCAGCCCCCGGTTCCCAACATGGCCGCGGGAGAGCGGCCGGAGTCCCGGCGGAGAAGGGCTCCGCGAGTAAAGTTTCCCTCTCGCTCCCCAGCCGGCCCGACTCGAGCCGAGCCGACCTCCGACGGCCCGGAACACGGCCGGACAGCACTGCTCACCCGATACAACCCGCTCCAGCCGCCGCCTGCCCCGCTCGCCGCACGGCCGCGGTCATACACCCCGCGCCGGGGGACGGGCTCCGGGACACCGCCCGGCGGGGCGGGGCCGCCGCCATCTTGGGCGGGAAGGAGCAGCGCCTCAGCCCGAGCTGCCCCGAGAGCCTCCCTGAGGGGGAGGGACGGAGAGAGGGCGGACCGGCGGCCGCTCGGCCGATCCCGACCCACGAGTGGCACCTCGTGGAAGGGAAATACTCCGGGCACGAGACCTGCCTCGTGGGGTTCCTTAAAGAGACAGAACGTTTCCATTCTTTGTGGGCGATCGCAGGTTTGTGCTCATGCCCCTGGTGCTAAATGTGCTCGCTTAGGGGTAATTCAGGTTGGGCGCGTTTTTAACCACCTTTCAACGGAGCACATGGAAGGGAATTAGTAACATATTTCAGTCTGAGAAGTTGCTGGTCAGCCCGGAGAAACTATGGCAGGTCTGCTACAAGGGCTCCCACCAGAATCACTGTCAACACAAGGAGCGCCTTCCACCTTCTGTGTCAGAATTTTTTGTGTGTACATATCGCGTCCTCCAGATCGGTATTTTCCAAATCTAGCCGGCTGCTTGGCAGCTCACCTGATCCTCTAGGATTTCCAGCCATTGATGGATGCTGTCAGAGGGGAAGGGTGGCTGCGAAGGTTCTGAAGAGCTGTGGAGCAAGGAGGGGTAAGAGGGTACGGCACCATTAACTTCTATGGTGTTGCTCTGGAAAATGGCCCAAAAATTTCACTTGCATGCAATATGGCAGTTTCATTATTCAAATTTCACATTATTGAGCAATAATGTGGTTCGCTTTTCTGGGCATTAAAAATAGGTAGTGGGACTTTCCAGTAGAAATCATGAACCCACTGAGCTTTCTGACTTTTAACTGAGTTTTCTATCCCAGCTCAGCCACAGATAGGCAAGAAGCCGATCACTAAGCTGGGTTTCTCCTGCTGTGTAAGAGAAACACAGGAAAGGGAGCAGGACGTGGAGGTCAGAGCACCCTACAGCATGACAATCTGGTCTTCCATTTCTCCCTAAAATTCATCCACTGTGTCAGCCTGAGCCGTCATGTAATTATTCTTAATGCACTGATTTATATAAGGTGTGAGCCAAGCTGTTTAATATGAGTTTTTTGGAAACAGGTGCTTTTGACTGTTTAAGCCACAAGTATGAGTGTGTGTGCAGCAGGGTGTATTTGGCAGGTTCTTCATGTGTAAAGAATTCAGGCACAGCCAATATTAAATTGGGCACAAGTGTCTTCATTTTGTGAATGCCAGTTGCAGAGAGATCTCCACACCAGACGATCTTTTATATATGGGCTGGACTGGTTCTTGTGAACCAAAAAGATCCTTTTGTGTTGTAAACTTCTGTAGATTTAACTTGTCCTCTAAATCAATTTTCTTGGCATCAGAAGCAGCTTCATGGTTAATGAAATTTTCTTTTATGATTACAAATAATTTTATAACACCCAGTCGAGTTTAGATGCAGCAGAAATTTGGACACAGACAAAGTGAGGCAGTCCTAGTGTTTCTGCATGTGTGTCTGTGTTTTAATTCTCCTCATGAAGTGCAAACTGATTAGTTAGAAACAACTAACATTGTTCTCTGAAAGGTTTGCAAAGTGTAACTAACAGCAGTGAGAAGCTGCTTTTTCTACCATATGTAGTAATAGAAAACCAGCACAAAACCTTAGCTCTGGTTAAGAGAAGAATAAGTAACCTGTTGTCTGAGGAAGGCTGGGAACTAAAAATGACTATGTTATAATGCAAAGCAACCTTAGTGCTATGAAAGCCTGCCATAATTTATTTCTGTTATTTTCCTATATCTTCAGAATTTTTTTTTCCTACTGAATGGGATTTTTTTACTCTGTTCAGCAAGAGGAGAAAATAAACCTGAAAATGGTCTGTTTGCAAATCCTCAAACACTTGTTCCTAAGTCTATTTAAAAAGTAAACATTTGATCTAATTTTTAAGTAGTGTTGAAAAACTTGGCTAAAAGCCAGTGATTCTTGCTTTGTGTTCACGATATTGAAATGTCATACTGATCATGTGTGCCAGTTTCAATGGGGCTTTTTGTGTTCATCTATCTCTGCTCTTACATGTTAACTTTGTATCTTAGTACTGCAGAAACAATCGTGCAAAAAACTGGCTGTAAAGAAGATGCATAGAAGGCAAAGGATGGGAGATCAGGGGGTGTTCTACTGGAGAAAGTAGACATTAATTTATTTTACTATTTCACATAGAGTGATTATTTATTTGTAATTTTAATTCAGCTGAAAAAAGCTTCTTCCAAAGCATAGTGTAGTCTAAAGTGACATTTACTTTTGCTCTCTAAATATAATCTTACTGTCAGTTATGCTAGAGCTGTGCTTTAAGGGTGGAGGAAATACCTTCTTCAGAAAATATGGAATAGCAGTGATATGCTGCAACACATCTTTTACTGTGCTTCCTGAATTGCCTTATGATTTTTGAATGGACACTTTACACACAGCTGTTTCAGGGCTTGCATTTTCACTTCAAATCTTCACAGGAATCACATGAACATTGAAGCAAATCTGTCTGGTGTTGAGCCAATGGAAATAGTTGTTTCAGTAAGGAGTTTTACTTCATCATTTCAGTGAGACATTTGCACTATTTATGAAAGCTTCCAGTAATGGGCTCTCTACAACTCCCTTGGCTTACAGGTTTCTCTCGAGCAATTTGAAAATTGATGTAAACCTTTCCTTTGTGTTGACATTGAATTTCTAATGGAACCTTATTGAGGCTGCAGCTTTCTTTAACATACAAAAGTGCTCCAAAATTTTCTGCACTGTTGAATGGGGGGGGGGTGGTTAGCAGTAGTAAAAAGTAGTTTTAAGAAAATTAGAAAGTAATATTTTTAAAAATTTTTAGAAACCGGCATATATGTAGGTTCAGATATTTACTGTGAGGCAAAATTATCTTTTAAAGGTGTCTTGCCTTTAAAAGTTAGAGTTGGAGATTTTTTCCTTTAGAGTTCCACATACAATGAATTACCTACTGGTAGTCAACTGTAGTTTGCTTCATGGAAGTCCACTTGCCTCTCCACAAACTCTGAGGTTTTTTTCAAATGCTCAAGCATCAGTTTTACAATTGACAGAACCTGCAGCCAGAATCTTGCAGTGTTTTGTTGTTTGTTTTAGCTTGCTTAGCTGTTTTTGTTGTTTTTGTTTTAGCTTGGGCTAAAATAGGAATCTGTCCACTTACACAGCTGAGTTCCATGTTCCAAAATGAAATTATTAGAGATTTAATTATTAACATTATATATTCTTGGTCAGCAAAATTCAGTCATCATATATTGAAATGGGACTTTAAATGCTTCGCTTTCAGTAAATTTCAAAAGTATTACAAACATGAAAATAAAATCTTTATGTCTTTTGCTTCTTTATTAAATGAAATTCATTTTGAAGCAGCAGTATCTTGGCTTTCTAGCTGATGGAAATGCAGAAATGCAGAATACCTTCCCAGTTTTAGATTACTTCTTTTATATCACCTGCAAAGGGAGACCCAGAAACATAAAGCTATTTCAGGGGCAATTAAATGCTTTACTCTCAAATCTTGTCTTTTGTGAAAACGAGAATGAATATGCATAACTGGTGATTTCTAAGTTATTCTGGTCTCAGCCTCTGTGCTGGAAGCTTGTTTGGCTTCACTGTGTTGTAGCTTTTGGATGTGTCCTTCTGGGATGTTACTGTCTTTTTCTCTATGATCTGTACATACACATTATCCTCTTTATTCATTTAATTTTCTGCCCTGTTGAATTGTGTAAAAACCCTTTTGACTTTTCTCACATTTTGGTTTTACTGTTGTCTTATCCATGAGGTGTTTTGCTGAGGAGAGCAGAGCTGTGTGTTTTATGCATGGGGGTTGCAACAGACACTTTTCCATTAAGATCTTTTTCTTCAGTGTTTTTTTTTTTTTTAATTGCAGAGATTTCCTATTCTATGGTGCACCAGGGACTGGAAAGACACCGGTAGCTTGTGGACTTGCTAATGAATGTAGCCAGGGTAATGGGGGATTAATCTTTGTTTATGAGAAATGGTGTCAAGTGCTTGAGTGAATGGGTAGGAGAATATGAATGACAATTTTGTTTAATATTTGAGCAGGTAAGATTGAAATGTGCCACATGCTCTATCTGAGTTGTAACTAATTTTCTGTGGTCAAGAAGAAATTCTTTTTCATGTTTTGTCAGGTCCTTCTACTGAAATGAGACTGTCTGTTTCCTTTTCCAGTGGGGTTTTGGGGGGGCTGGAAATCTTGGGATGTACTGGGAAATATTAAAAATTCAAACAAAATTTTTCAAAGCACCACCATCCCCCTCAAAAAAACCCCAAACTAACCAGTTCCAGTGCTCTGGTAACCATAATGTTTTTCATGTATTTTCTCTTTCAAATAGTGCTGTCTTCCTGATGTCAGTGTTTTCTTTGTAGGCTTACCAGATGCAACCTTCAATTCTTCAATTATTTTCCTGGTTGAGATTGATGCTCTTGTTCCCATATGTACCAGCGAACAAGACCAGGTTCATAGGTAGGACATGCCTTGTATCTCGTGTAGAAGGTGCTTGATCTTTGTGAAAAGAAGGCTGCAACCTATTTAACCTGATGTGGCACCTTCATTTAACCTGAAAACTAGTAATTCAGTGCTAGTGCATTTCAGATGATTTTTAAATGAGAATTGAAAACAATTCACTAAGCTTGAAATCAGCCCAAGGTCTGTGTTATCTTATCTGTATCTAATGTCTTAAAATTAGTCTTTTGCAAATCAGCATCTCATCATTAAAAGCTTGTCCTTTTTGAGGGATCAGTGGAGATGGTTATGTGGAACTGAAGAAAATTTACTAAACCAGTGAATGAAAATGTATTTTTCTGTTAGCTCTGTTGTAGGAACACTTCTGGAACTAATGGATGGGCTTCACTGGCAGAAAGGTTGGGGTAATCAGAGCCATCAGCAGACTGGAATCTGTAGATCCTGCTTTACAAAGACTGGACACTGTGCAAGAATTCCACTTCAACTTGCCAAACAAAGAGGTCAGAACTTCAAGTCAGCCTTAGTGCTTATGAGGCCAAGTCCATCTTTATAACAAACCCCTGTAACAAGGCAGCACTGCAGAGCAGTGCAAGTCTCCATCAGCAGTGTCCAGCTTGGACACCAGAGAGCTGTCTGGAGACTGCATTTACTGTGGAGGCCAGACCTGGTACTGATGATCTCAGCAGGCAGTTAATTCTCTGATCATTTTTGGCTTCACTTTGACCAGTGAAGGAAATGTGATGCTGCCAGACACCAAAATATTTATAAAAGAATGTGTTCCTGAATTAATTATAAAGTATGGCTATACCATCTTGAAGGCAAAAAAACCCGGTGTGCACACAAGAATTTCTTTTTGGTAAGAAAAGCTTTGATCAAGGCTGGTGCTGGAGCAAATTAAGTGTGTTGGGATCTAATGTTCTTACTTGTACTTATTAACAGAGACTTGGACTAAGATGTAAAGCACACTGCACAGGTGCAAGGCTTGGGAACCTTCTAGCTCATTGGCAACAGCTAAGCAAAAAAAATGAGTATGTAGCAACGAGAAAGTTTTGGGATGGGGGTGGTGTGTGGGGACAGTGTGCAAAACTGGAACCCTGGTTTTGTGTTTATTCTCTGGCTATCACGAATACTTTTTAGCACTTTTTGAAAAAAAATAAAAGATAAAAGGTTTCTTGGATTGAAGGCTAATAAAAATGCACTAAACAGCACATTTTGCACAAACATTTGTCTCCCGTTTTTATTTGCTTCCAGGAACAGAAGATGAGGTACCATGAAATAGATCTATTACATGATTCTCTACTGTGGAAGAATTCTAAAAATTTGCCATAATTAATCAGGAAATACTTCAAAGAAGATCTTGCAAAGATCAGAGATAAGGATAAGTGACATTTGACATTTTCTGGACAAGTGACAGTAGTTTAAGTTATACCTACTCTTCTTGGTAGTAGCTGTAGCAATTTGGATTGGAGTGCTAGGACCGTTTTCCAGCTAGAACTGGCAGAAAAGCAAATTTAATGACCTGAGACTGTCACCATGAAATTTTGCTTAATTGAACAGATTTTGATGAAAAATCTAAGTTTTCAGATAAGGTTTTTACTACAAATTTTTCCTCACGATCATTAGATCTCACTTACAAAAACTCACTTTTGATAGAAGGTATACATGCCTTTTATTTCACTGCAACCTGTATCAAGTGTTTAATGTAACAAGTTGAGAATTATTAACTTTCCCACTTGAAGATGCAAAGAGTGTATTAATAACTCACCTTTAAAATGCTTAAAAGTATAGCAGATAAGAAAAGTATTTGTGTTGGAGTGAGGGCTTTGGCGGAGGGCGATTGTGTTTTTTTTAAGAGAAAACTTAGGGCAAACTAAAGTGCAAGTGTTTTAAGACATGAAAAGGGATTTTCAAAAGTCACACATGAGACTGGACCCTGAAGCCATTGGACAGCTTCCTTGAAGAGCTGGCTGTGCTATAAAGAACTGTGTTGGTGAAATATGTGGTTAACCAAAACTTTTAAGGAAGAAAAAAACCCAAACACCAAACGATCCCATGTTTAAATGACAGGTGCATAAAACTCCAGGCAGGACTTTCAGATGCACTTCAGGAGCCACAGGAAGCAAGAAATTATCTTCCCTGGGAGTTGGAACGTGGCACATGACAGCAAGCCAACGTTTGCTGTGCTACACTGAGCCTGCTCTGACGGCTTTCCAGGGGGAAATTAGGAGCTGTTCCCAAAGTCACTGTTGGTTTTCCATCCTTCCAAGCTGCCCAAGAGATGTAAAGGGTGGAGCAGGAAGGACTCATAGGACTGTCTGTGCTCGTATGACAGCAGGTGGTTGGCCAGGAACATGCCCTGCATCAGGCACTGCAGAATATAATTGAAGAAACAAGTGTTGCCCAGGCTTTGGAGGCCACCTTCAACATCCCACTTTTCCTCCCAGGCCATGGAACTCTTCTGGGGAAGAAGATCCATTCTGGCAGAGCCATTTTAAGATGGAGGAAGACACTCATGGACAAGCACCAAAATTGCAATGGTTGCAATGCCTTGGTTTTGGGTCCGTTCTTTCTTGCATGCTCAAACTCTTTGCAGAAATCAGAAGCATTTTAATTGTCCACACACCTCAGTGCCTCTTGCTGCACACCCTATTCCTGCAGTGGTGCTGCACAGGACTTCCTGCCAAGCCTCATCTCCCAGGAGCTCGCCTGAAAATTTTCTTCAACTTCTGGATTTCTCATTCCCACACTATCTTCCATAAAGATCTGCACTCAACCCAGCTTTCCCACACCAGCACTCTGTGTCTCCTGGGACTCCGTGCCTGCCACAGGGGGCAAATCTGGAGTAACAAGGGTGGTCTGAGTTGGGGGTGTCTCTGAAGCCTCCTCATGGCTCCAGTCCCATTGTGTCGTGTTCAGGCAGCACATGAGTGGATATAGCAAAGACTGAAACCAGCACTAGAAGCTGGGAATTAGATCAAGGCGCTTCAGCCCCAGCTGTCCCTGGGCAGGGACAATTCCTGTCCTCCCTATCCACGAGAAGAGACAGTGCATGGCATTAAAAAGCCACTATGGAATGGTCCTTCAGTGACTGGGAGAGACTGAAGGCAACCACAGAGACACAGGGTGACATAAAGAGCTTCTCTAAGGATGTTGATTCCAACCCAGGGGCCCCAGCATCAGGGTGACCTCAATCCCGGGGACCCCAACAGCCCATGCCTGGAATCCCACACTACATTCCAACCTACTGCCATCCCTCCCACATACATACCCCTTTGGGTACCATACCCTGGCAAGCTCATCCCAGCACCCTGTGCCTGCTGATACCCCCCATTCAATCAGCATTGTTCCACCTTAATCAGTAAATGCTGGACTGATGCCAGAGGGTTGTGTGTTTCCTGGGTGTCCCCATGCACTGGCTATGTGTCCTTTGGTGTCAAGTCCAGCCAGAACACACCCATGTCTTTATAGGTTTGTGTGTCCTATGGATCTGCATGCCCAAAACTAGCACACATCTCCAGGGATGGAAGGACTTACAAATGAGAAATTAAGTAAATTTTTTTTCATCTGTCATTCTGTAAAGTGACAAGATTTCACCTGTTGATCATCTTTCTCTTTGCTCTTCTTTCGTTTTTTTTCCCCCATGTTTATGGTTTTGGCTCTTTTCCAGTTCTCCTCCATTTCCAGTGTGTTGCTTCCTGTGCTGCTGCTGCTCCTTTTTCTTTCTCTTTTTCTTGTTGCCTTGACTCTCCAGAGCTGGCACTGCTACTCTGCCTTCCAATCTGACTCTCCAAAGGCTGAGGCTACACTTACCTGCAATTCACTATAACCCCCCAGCTATAATTAATGGGTGAATATGATCTGGAATTGAGAGCATGAACCTATCAATGTTCATTAGTGCCAGAAATTTCTGGTACACAGCAATACTGTCTGGTTTAGGGATTTCACTGGTATAACCTTTGAAGATGTTGAGCTGGCTGGGTCTGATGGTTCAACCAGTCTCTTTTCCATTCTCTAGAACAGTGAAGAGTCACCAATCTCCAGGTTAATGAATAAACCACATTTCAAAGCACTCCAAATTAAACTAAATACTGACATTTTTGAAGGCTGAATCTCTCTATAGCCACACCACGAGAAGGAGAAGGCAACAATTTTCCTTCTGCAGATGGTCACTAGATGAACTAAGAAAATAGGTCAGACTAGAAAAAAACTTTTTTTGACAGCTAGAAATGAATTTTCCTTGCTATTACTGTTAGTACAGTACAGTACAATTGAACTGCAGGTTCAATTGCAGGACAATATTGTGTGCTCACAGCTCACCAGGTTGTTGGTTGAAGATCCTTGGAAAATCATGCAGATACAGCTGACAGTGGCATCTCTGCCTCACCTCTGCAGCTCAAACACCTCATCTATTGCCACTTAAATGGAGGCTTTTTGGATTTCTAACCCTCCCCTGCCTGCCTTCAGAACATCTTTGCTTAAAGAAATGGTCCAAGTCAAATGGGTTCATATTTTCTGTCATATTACCTCAGCCACTAACCTCTCCTAGCCAGTAATTTCACTCAGAGAGAAAAGGCAGGAATTCAGGCCAGTAGCATTGACATTCCACAGCATAAAATGGTTCATCAAGAGGAGACTACTGTGAGAGCGTGGGAGATGGGATGTAATTATTACTTGCTAAAACTGCAGGCATTTAAAAAATGAATTTACCATTCATTTTACTTGCATTAAATTTACAGTTCTGGACAAGTGTCATTGTCATAGAGGTTACAGGTAGGGCTGGCTCCTATGCCTCAAAGGCTCTAGAAACCTATCATCTCTCTCAATAATGTTAGAACCATTTATTCAGCCATCTACATATTTTTGGGGAAAAAAACCTATCAGGACCCAGAACCAGGAAAAAAAAAAGTCCTTTTTCTGTGTTAGCTGTGGTAATACAAGTCTGACACAGCAGGCTCAGCAGGAGCCAGCAACTGAAGGGGCCTAGATCTGACCTAAGCAGAAAATGTAAAGTAACTTCTCAGCTAATATATTCGATGCAGCTAAAGATTGGAAATACAGACCATCACTCCAGGCAAAACATTCACTGTAGAACTGTAGTAACATTATTATATAAACCAACAGAAACATTCAGTCTTTTTCTCAGTTAATCAGTTACCAGCCAATTAAATTGAGTACACAAATAAGTCCTATGGTTATATAAAATTAATTAATAACGTTTAAATTATCATATATCCCATCTGTAAGTAACTTCTAAGTAAACATTGCTAAATTCATTTTCCCTGATTTGGGAGAAAGTGAGAAAAATATGTATTTTAAGAGGAAAGCTCTTCAAATGGTGTTTAATACTTCATGCAGCTCAATGGATATGGGATGATTTTTAATTATCAGTTCTTCCAGACAACTGCAGTCATATAAAGGAGTCAGGGAGACAAGAACTGACCCGTTTCTCTGGCCACATGTGTGCACCGTCTCACACACTCTGAACACCACAACTCTTGCAGCATGCAAAGTTCTCAAGACATCACAGCACGTGCATTATTCTCAAAGTATCACCATTTATAGAGTCTAGTTTCACATAGGGGGACCAGTTCTAGTCATTAAACAACTAGCTTTTAGTAAAAAATAATAATGAAAAAGCAAAGAGCATCCCAAAGAATATTTCCATGAAGGAAATATTATGAAACAAAAATGGGATTTTTACAACTCTTGTGATTTTTGCCTGGTAGTCCCTACAAGGTAAAACAATATAAAGCATACAGAATTAGCTAAAAGTAAACACAAAAAACCAAATAGACAAGCTTCTGTGCTTTTAAGTAATCAAAAAGCAGTTACTGAAAAAAAAGAAAGGAGAAAGTTAGAAGTTCAGGTGAGGAAAGGAAGCAAAAATAACTCAAACCTTTCTTTACATGCAGCCATTTGCAAACTTTGAAAAGACCAAAGCATGCCAAAAGCAAGGGCTTGTGACTTAAAGGTGCATTTGTTTCATTTTTTTGTTTTATTTTTCTGATGTTTTGTTTCCCCCTGAACTGTACTGGCTTTCTAATAGGAGGGTTTGATTTGTTTGCTATTAATGCAAGAAATTATATCAATTCAGTTTATGATCAGAGGCCAAAAATACTTTCAGGAACAAGTCAAGCTAGTCTGTCTGCAACAACAAACCACCAAAAACCCCTACAATTCCTGTTTAGCAAGTCCAAAAAGATACACTATTCTGCACGTCTGAGGCCAATTGTTTCCAATTACTTTATTTCTAGGATATATGTCTAAAGCTGAGATTCTGAACTTCAAATGAACAGAATTGTCACTGTGTTTCCATTATGCCTTAGCCAAGTGCAGAAAAATAATCCATCAGATTATTATGTGTAACCAAACTATGTGGGTTTTTCCATTATTACTTTGTCCCATCCTTCACCATGATTTTACAAGTCTGCTGATAGCGGAGAGCCAGAAGTGTGCCAAGACCCCGACTCATCTGTCAGATTTTGCCAGACATCAACACCACTTCTGTTTGGGTGCCAAATTTCCTGAAAGGCATTTAGGACTTAGTAAGAAGATCATCATGATTGTATAGGAGGAGATGAATGTCTGACACGAGGCAGTTGGTGAGTTTGTTGGAAAGAAGCACTTGGAAAACATAAGGAAAATCAGCATGGGGCAAAAAGGAAGATAGAGGATGGATGTGCTTTTTTTCTCTAGAGTGAGCCAGTACAAATATTTTATGTTACTGTGCCAGAAATGCAGATTTTAGATGAGAGACTGCAGGTCCAGGGTAACATTGTTGCTGAATGAGTCTTCAGAGGAGACAGGAGAGATGCCAGAGGCTGAGGAAAAGAAAGCAAATAAATGAGGGAGGAAAAGTGGCAGAAGACATGTCTGTGCTTTGATATGGGTGGCATGAGAAGGAACAGAAGAATTGTTTTCAAAGATGTTCTTTTTATTTCATACAGTTTAATGAGGTTTCTATCCCAGGAAAATCAGAAGGGCATGACTCCAGCAAAGTCTTGTGCAAGTATGACCAAGTTTAGTACTCATCTCAAAGCCCAGGTAACAGTCACATTCACAACTTAATGACATTATTAAATTTTCCCCCTCTTTTCCCTTAGATATACTTTACCTTGCCTATACCAAAGTTAGGTACCAACTCCCATGATGGAATCATCCATTGAAGCAATTCTAGAAGACTATTTTCTGCTGCAACAGGCAGCACTGTAGCACATTATGAACACAAGTGGATGGCAACTGGCTGTGAGAAATAAAAGCTGACTGCAGGACATGCTCAAATGCACGTGAAAACAGTTTAATCACCAACCCCTCCACTTCCTGCACACTCCATCGCAAGTTTCTCTGCACCTCAGGTGTCAAAACCAACCAGGGGCTCTCAGGCATGTAGGGAAGTGACAGAGTGATGATTCTCAACAGATTCCTAAAATACCTGTGTGAGGTATCAGCACTATCAAGATATATTAAACTATTTTACAGTATCTGTAATAAACATTCAGTCTTATTTCTCATCTATCTTAGACAATGTCCAGTGAAACACTTTATGTTGCCAGAGGAAAATTCCTTGGAAAAAAAGGAAGAACATAGTTCCCTTCTTCCAGCTCAGTAAGCTGGGTACTTTGAGGGCTGCTGGTCTTAACTGTTTAAGACTGTGTGGCATTAAGTACCTCTGCTTTTTCCTCATCACATGTTATAGATGGGCTTTTGGAGGCTGGTCACTGAACTAATTTTGAAATTAAGGGGGTTTTTTGTTTTTTTCATTAAACACTAAGTTTTTATGAAAGGCTTTGCTGCAATAATTTTTTCAAAGGCTGTTGAACTCAAGTTGTCCAAAAAAGAGTGTGGGATGGGAGCTTTAGCTGTAAAAGCTGGTTTATTGTTGGGGCGCTTTTTTGGTTTTTTTTTCTGAGAGCTACTTCTTGATACAGAAGTCATTCGTTACCAGCTGTTAACTGAGTCAGGAGAATTAGAGTAAACTTGCCTCAGCAAGTCAGAATTTCCTTCTCAATATAAGTGGTTCAGATAACTGTGTTCCTCCTCCTTTTCCCAGAAAAGTTCCGTTTGCATCCTCCCAGTATATTCTTGTGGAAGAACATTAAAATGTCAAAAACAACTGAAAAATGGGTCAAAAAATGAAGGAGAGTGATCCTTGTGGCTAAGTCTCCTTTCAGAAACGAGTATTCCATTTCCTAAACAGTCACACCTAAGCAAGGAGAGTAAAATGTTGGATTGTCAAAGAGCTCAAACTTCTGAAGATGCAGGTTCAAATATGAAGTGAAAGTCAAATTGGACGTTTAGCTCCTTTTTTCTTCCTGAAGAGAGTTGCAGTATTTATTAGGTTTTAGCTTTCTTCAATCCATTTTTACTTCTGTTGTGTTTATCCCAAATCAGCATAGTTTCTTGCCTAATGCTGCTGGCCCTCAAGTTAGGCTGGACAAACTCGTGTTTTTCAGCACCTGCTGTTTTTTTGATTCTGTAGTTTGGTTTTTAAACGGTACCTAATTGAAAAATAATCTCTTGGCTTTCTTCTATTTCTTCTATTAGTAGCGTCCCATAATAAACAGTGTAGGGTAAAAAAGCTGTACTTCAAGCAATGTGGACCCAGAGTTACATGTGAAATAGAATAATTTCATCCTAAAGTTTGCAAAGCACAATGTTTTTCCTAACCTAAATTAATGTGAGTTCTACCATACAGTGCTGTAATTGCAACATGACATTTTTCCCTAGCACTTTTTTTTTGTATCCAAGTTTCTCATTTTTAAGGAGCTGTGACTTTTGCCAGAAAGTATAATTCAAGCATTTCCTAGTGAAAGAAATGGTAACAGTTCTGTTATTGCAGACATACCTACTCCAGGTATGGGATACTTCAGCTACTGTATTCCAAATACAGAAAAATCCTGACATAAGACATTGGTGTCACTGCAGATTTGTGGGTACACCCTATGGTTCATGCAAGATATTCTCAGGTGGACCGAGAATTACAAATATGTGATGGGAAAGCAAGAAAATTTACACATTTTTTGATTACCCTGAGCTCAGAGTTAAATCTGATCTCAATTTTGTTAATACTATAGTGGGACTTTTCTTGACACTTGTACAGTTGCAAATTCAGTTGGTTTTTAACCAATGCCAATTCAAACAATTATGGAAGGGATATTGTTAGGGGTTGGATTGTTCCCCTTTTCTTTCTGTGAATTCCTCCCATTGTTATGTTAAGTAGTTGTGGCTACACCTTAAAACATAGATAATGTTCTCTCGTAGGGGGGTGGGTGGAGGAGGAGGGGGGGGAACCGGAAAAGGAAAGGTGGGAGAGGGGGCTGGGGAGGGGACTCTCTCTCGCTGGGCTCGTGCAGGGACAGGACCCCCCGTGCTTCGCTCTGGCATCTCCCCTGACATCTCCGTGCTGAGACCCACGCTCCCTGCCTGGGACATCGCTCTGCCGCTCTCCCAACTCACCCTACTATCTCCGGACACTCTGAGGAGCACCACGACCGACACCGTGAGGGGGGGGAGTCACTTTCCCATCCCCGCTCACCTCTGGGCCTCCGCCGCCATCACTCCAGCCCTCTGCAACTGCGCGGGACCCGCCCTGCCCCCACAGCACCGGTAACTGAGCACAGGGACACGGCCTGAGGCCAAAAGGGACTGGAGCGGAGCTAGACTGTTCTGTTGTCAATCTTCATAGCTGTTGTTGTTTTCTGCCTTGTTGAATACCAGTAAAGAACTGTTATTCACGTCCCCATATCTCCTGCCTGAAAGCGTCTGATTTGGACCTAAAATAATTAAAAGGGAGGGGGGGTGCACTCTGCATTGCAGAAAAGGGGCTCTTGCCTTTCCTTAAACCATACCTGTCTTTTCAAACCAAGACAGATATTTAGCTTGTGAAATAATTCAATCAGTAATGGACTATGACTTGTTTCCATAGCTGGTGTAGACTGTTGCTCTTGCTTCTAATGAACTAAATTTTAGGAGACTGGTTTCTCTTCCTGATTTTTAACATAAAAGGGCTATTTACATTTCAAAATGGCCCACTGACAACCTCCTCGTAATGTTGCTTATTAATATCTTAGCAGTTTATATGATGGATTGGGGTGGGGTTGTTTTGGTTTGTTGTTTGCATGTTTTTATTTAATAGAAACCGGAAAAGGACTGATTTTCAGCAGTGATGACTTTAAACCTGAAGTTTAGTGACCTGAAGTTCATCCTGGACAAAATACTAATACTTGCTTTTCTCAAGTTCTTTCAAAATCCAGTGTTAGAATTGTGCATAGAGTTGCATTGTTATAAGGTTATCCTGGTCCATTATAGGAGAGAAGCTGCCATCCTAGGCTACAGTTGAGGAAAGGGTCAAGAACAGGCCTAGCTACAGCTCTGCATGGATTGGAAAAGGTTGGAGAAGGACCTGCCTTCCAGAGGATATTGCTGTGAGGAAAATTTGGGAAATTGCTAGGTTGAAGAGCTGGAGGATGGTGAAGACAGAGGAGGCTGCTGTTTACCTGCCATAATGAGAAAGGAAGTATTACAGAATCATAGAATCATTTCAGTTGGAAAAGACCTGAGATTGAGTCAAACCTTTGACTATCTCCAGCTGGTAAAGTAAACCATAGCATTAAGTGCCACATCCAGTCATTTCCTGAACATTTCCAGGGATGGTGATGCCACCACTTCCCTGGGCAGCCTGTTCCAATGCTTAACAACCCTTTCCATGAAGAAATTCCTCCCAATGTCCAGCCTAAACCTCCCCTGGCACAGCTTGAGGCTGTGTTCTCTTACCTTGTTGCTAGTTGCCTGGGAGAAGACTTGACAGGAGAGTGATTCCTTTTGAGAGCATAGACAGGTCTGCCTCAACTGTCCTGACTCAGCACATTTGGAACAAAACATGACCAAGTGCAGAAAGAGGCATTTGTAATGCTTGCTCCAGATCACAAAAAAAACAGAGCGAATGTGCAGCTGGCCTGGTAGCAGCAACAGAGCCTAAGCCTTTGCTCTTCATTTGGCAGGAAGAGGTGCAGTGCCTGCATGGGAATTAAACTTTTTTTTTTTCACCAGATCTCTCTGCCACATTCAGAAACGCCAGTGATGATACTGCAGCTGATCAGAAAAGTGAACACAGCCTGTAAAGATTTTACATTAAGAAAACAGCCAGTATGCTCCCAATCCAGTACTTACTGAATCTTAGTGTGTATCAGCTTAATTATTCCATCTCTAGTAATACAGAAACCAGGATCCTGAGCTGAACAAATTCAAAGAGAAATGTCCTACTCAGGAATAAAAAACTGCAGATTAACCAAGATCACAAGCCAATTTCAAACATGTAAAGCAAAATCACCAAATGAAGAACTTAATGTCGGGTTCCTAAGATTTCTACCATGCTGACAGTTTGTAATAAAAAAAGCCACAAATCTTGTTTGCAGAAATTAATGATGTAGCATTTTACACAAGAATACAGGATGTTGTTATACAGCCAAGCATCTGGGGTGATTAGCCCAGATTTATGAAAAACAATCTCTAGGAAAAGCAGCTATTTACTAGAACAACGATGAGGACAGAACAAACTACCAGATTTGTGCAATTGAATCAAGCTCAATGTTAGGAAGCATTATTTTACCATATAACAAATCAAAGAAAAATACTTACCTCGATCCTAAGAGATGCTGTGTACAAAGCTACTAGTAATTTCCCACAACAAAACCCAGACCGGTATCTTTAGAGAGAGAGGGAGGACTAAAATTACCTGAAACATTCAGGAATATGTTTTCACCTTTTACCAAAGGAAAGGCATTCAGGGAAGCCATGCAGGAGTGTGGCCTGATAAAAATGTATTTTGTTTTATCCATGCTAATCCATACAAGATATCTTCCCACTACCTATAATCACTTCAATGCTCAGTCTCAAGATACAGTTAAATAATTTCTGCTAAAGCTTCTCCTGACAGTTTTCTTGCATCCAAATACACATGCTCATTCTTCCAACTTTGAAGCATCATCACTACTTGCAGGAAGCCTGCTCCTTGCACTAAATAGAACTACTTAGCTGATTTATAGGTCATTTACTGTAAGTGTTTTTGGGCACAAACAAAGCAGTCTTTTTTCTTTTTCCTTTTCTCAGCGAAGAATCAGAACTGTCAGAAGTATCCATTAGCAAAGTGTTTGTCCAAGTATTCTGTCATACTGCTGTTATTACAGGAAAGACAAGAAAAGCAATCTCAGACAAGGACATATGACTTGGCAGATAAGTGAAAAAGAGACATCAGCCTAATATTCCAAGAAGAAACTTAACTACTGCCAGCAAGCTGACAGCTACAATTCATGTGCATCTGCTGTTTCCCTGGAACTGCATTTTGCAGAAGTGTGAAGTCAGACACTTCACAGTTCTAGAAAGTTAAGGCATTGAAGAAAAAAACTCAGCACTCTGAATCCATATTAAAATAACCAAACAAACTTTAATAGGTTTTTTTCCAAGATCTAATATACAAATACAATGGTAATAATGTACTCTTCTTTTGTAAGCTTGGATGAAATATATTGAAGTCCACTTTTCGCACGTTATATAAATAATCATCTAAAGCAACCTAGAAAAGAAGAAAAAAGTTTAATACACACAGTGCACACAAGTAATTAGGCATTAAGTTTAAAAAGCAATACAAGAAGCTGAATGAGAAACTGCAAAAAAGGCTTGACAGTTTGCCTGTGCTATTAAATTGTAGTATAAACATCCCATTCCAAGCACATAAAAAAGTCAAGTTTTGTGAAGAGAAGTGTCATCTTTTAGTAGACCAAATACCAAACTATGAAAATAGGCAAGATTCGGGGCTCTTGCATCAGAACAGTAGTCTATGAATAGACCTCCTGGGTGGAATGATGTAGTTAAAAGAGAAGGATTAGAAGCACCGATCAAAACTATAAAGTTCTACACTCAGGCACATATTATGATTTCTGTGAGTTTTAGGTACTACATCCTCCCAAAATAGACACGTGAAGCAGTAGTTAACCATGCTTAATTTGATACTCTTCACAAATGTATCAATGCAGTAATAAGTCCATCATTTAAAGAGTGCATATATCACACCCACCGTACAGAAAAAAGCAGGAAACGCCTTCACAGGAACTTTCTTACTGAAAGATCTAGCCTAAAAGTAAAGGGGGTAAGGTGGGAGGGAAAAACAAAACACAAAATAAAGTACTTATCAGAAGAATTTAACATTTCTGATTAAACATCAAGTACTATATATAATGCTTAGAGGCAACAAACTGTATTACCAGCATTATCCCTTTTTATTTTTAAAATCCTGAAACTGTAACATTTAATTCCATGAAAGCTGTGTACAAAAGCAGTTACACAAATGTATGTAATACTGGGAGAGGCTTGCTAAAATACTTACATAATTTGACAGACCTCAAGACTACATACTATAAACCAAAGAAAATTAGCATGCCTTATTCCAGCAAAGTCCCAAGTTGCATCTGGTTTAGTAAACACAGTTTAACCTTTTTTTTTCCAATAGACAGAAATGATGGAAGACCAGTAATGCATTTTTCTGAGTGCATCTTTTTGGTTCAGCATTGCCATTGGTCCCAGGAGTCCAGTTGTAAATGCTTTGGTTACATTTCTGAGACATCAAAATTATCTCAGTCCCTCAGTATCTACATATAAAAATCTAAAGCACAGAGCTGCATCAAATCTGCAATTTAAACTCATATTCAGTTCAGTACATTTAACAGAGCTGAACAAGTGTTCCTGTAATGCCTGTCTATAAAAACAAAATCCCTCCCTGTTTTGCCTTTTCTTACAGGCTAAAACAAACTACCTCTCTACTACCTCTCTGTAAATACTGATAAGAATGCGTGAGTTTGCTTAGTTTAGTTTTTCACAGACCTTTCCAGACAACTGAGAAAATAAGCCTGAAACTTTAGGAGGAAAAAATTATCAATCTTTTCAGAAGACAAATTATTTTAAAATTTTGTGATATAATAATACCTGTATGTGTGTGTATATCTATTTCTAAAATAGGAAAATGTTCTTCCTTGATCTAATGCTCTGCCCTTCTATTATTAATTGCAAGATGAAAAAATAAAGTAGTCTTGTTTGATCTTCTCAACCCAGAATGGGTCACATGTCATTCAGAAAGCATTTTATCTCCCTTGTAAACTGAGTCCCATAATGATGTAACACAATTGAGACAAAGGCAGAAAGCCAAAAGGGAGACCCTTTTTCACAAGAGGAACTGGGAAAGGGATGCTGAAGAGGGAGAATGTGTAAATGTATTTGTAGGCTTTCAAATGATACATTTTAGGGGCTGACAAAACATTATGTTATATGCTTTTATGCTGATGAAAACCACAATTCCTAAGGAAAACTGCAATCTTCATTATCGTATTTTGCCACCTGCTGGTCAGCAGCTGCAGTGTCAGAAGACCTGACCATACTCCAGAAACCTTTTTCTCAAGATTAAGGGCCATATGATTATAATATGCTTCGTGTAACATGGTGAGACTCCACTCAGCAATTCAGATTTATCTGTCTTCTGGCTGTGAAATGGGGGTGGTAATTGTTACCCTCATGTTCTAAAATACTTGGTTTGTGCAACAAATGCTGAGATAGCTGAAATCTCTCTGCAGGTCTGAACTTTACCCTACCCTGTAATCCCAACTAAAACAAAGGGTAAGTGGCTGTGAAGACCCTCAGGCAAAATAAAATGGTGATTTTATACAGCAGAACGATGCATTTCAAGGCACCAGCCCATCAGATTTACCTAAAGGCCTGACATACCCAGCAAATGCTGCCAGCAAAAGCCCATTTCATCCATTAGGCAGAAAGTATCCTTGTCCTTGCATTAACAGAGACCATCTGATTATGACGGAAGCCAATACTCTGTTACTGCTGCCAGTTATGGCCAGTTCAAGTGGTTTGAACACTCTAAAAGTTCCTGCACTGTCAACTATTCACTGATGATAGGAGACTAGGAGCAAGTATTCAGAGAGGATTTTTTTTTAATTTTAATTAAGATGATATAACCCATCCATTAAAAAATATACAAAGGGAGGGAGAAAATGGGAGGAGTGCCAGGATCAACATTCAGTTGAATAAAATGCTAATGCTCCCTTAATCTGGTTTCTTTGTACTTACACTTTTCTCTTTAGTCTCCAATTACATGATCACATTGCATATTTTCCACAGGACCCTCCCAGTGCATAACATGGGCAGGACTCTAGGAATGAAGTGGGAAGAAAGGAAGCCTGTTCTCTCCAGAAGTTGGTAGGCTCAAGTTGGGAGCCAGGGAACCAATGCACTATGAATTATCAAAACGTTCTGAAGAACCAAATTCTCTTCCTGCTTCTGTCTCAAAGTTTCCATACAATATCAGCAAAGAAATTTTAAATATGTGGACCATAAATACACATTATTCATTTTCCACATCTCCCATCCCTGATATGAGGCATTTCAGGCTATGAACTTGGCATTTTTCTAAGTCAAAATTGCAACTAAAGGCAATGGGTTTTATACACTGTACATTATGGTTGAAGAATGGAGAATAAAAAAAAAAAAAAAATCAAAATATTTCAGCTTGAACAAAGATAATTGACAGTTTTGATGTTGTACTTTGTTCCCTGTTTCTAAATGGAATAAACTTGTTTTGGGCATGTGACCACAAAAACTGAAACATCAGGTTAAACATCTTGAACAGGAATGCCTTAAATGCAAACTATAATTAGTGTATGAAAAACAAAGCCGAAGGGTACACAGAATCATAGAATGGTTTGGGTTGGAAGGGATCACCTGGTTCCAACCCTCCTGCCACGGGCAGGGACACTTCCCACTGGACAAGGCTGCTCAGAGCCCCACCCAACCTGCCCTTGAACACTTCCAGGGATGGGGCATCCACAGCTACTCTGGGCAACCTGATCCAGTGCCTCACCACCCTCACAGTAAAGAAGTTCTTCCAAATATCTAACCTAAACCTGCTCTCTTTCACTTTAAAGCCATTTTCCCTTGTCCTTAATGCCCCTGGTAAAAAGCCCCTCTCTGACTTTCCTGTAGGCCCCCTTTAGATACTGGAGGCTAACATATACACATTATTAACATAAAATAAAAACATGAACCAGCTCAGTAGGCACTGACTGAACAAACCAGGAATGCCACATTTGACCTGCTGAAAAAAGATGAAGGGCTCTCCCATTCCAATTGCATAAGATACTGTGATCACACATAATGCTATAATTGAGGATTATATTAATGGTGCAAATGCAGAGATAAATCTGGCATTGCTTTACTCTGAAGTAATATCCTTCCAGACTACCTTGACTGGAACCACTGGGTGTAATATTCAAAGTGCACATGTACTTGTAGAAGTAAGAAACTCTTTGCAACTCTTTGTTTTCCAGCTAGAGGCAGAGAAAGCATTGCCAATAAAACATTCTTCTGCTTTTGTGCTGTGCACTAGCAAGCATCTCAGAATACAGCTAGAATAAAAGCATGAAAGAAAAAATAGAATAAGACTCTGCAGTTCTTCAGGGCCCATCATCCACTCTTCCAACCAGACTCTCCTAATTGACTTGGCTGCATGCCAGAAAAGAAATAAACAGAAAGCACCTCTCTCAACATAGCTTTGGGCATGGCTGGTCATGTTAGGGAATGAATCCCCCTTCCCACACACACTAACCAGCAGTTAAAGGCAACATGCTCTGTTTTCCTGGCAGCCATTCCACTGTGCTGTGAAATATCATATGCAGATGTGCTTTCTATGCTGCTCATCCCATGCTGGCATATAAAATTTCTTTTCTGTACTTATTACAAGTAATAATTCTTTTAGGCAGCATTTATATATATGAAATTGGACCTGGCTGTGAGTACACTTGTGTCGTGAACATAAGATAATATTCATACAGAAGTAGTTGCAATATTTGAATCTTTTGTGTGGTGAGATTTTTTTAATGTAAACTCTCAAAATAATAAAAGGCAAAATATTTGAAATTAAGTATGCAGCTTTAAGTCTTCTAACAACAAATGCTTTGTGAAGACTAGCATCAATTATGTTTATTTAGATAAATAAAGAGAAAGGAATCTCACATGTTCTAGATGAATATGGGCCTGGCTGGCGATGTCATATATTACATCTCTCACATTTTTCTCTTGCTTGCCTCTTATGAAATCCTCTTGTGAAACTCCATGCTAGACATAGGAAGGAAAACCAGAATCAAAAAAGAGAAAAAACCCTCTATAAATATCAAGTTTCCATTTGTGCTTCTCAAAAACCTGTCCCAGCAAGGAAGCCAAGGACTAAAGACTAAAACAGCCTAAATGTTCTATCACTGCTCTCTCATTTTTTAATTCCCTTTCTTTTGGTCAGTCACTCGGAAAAAAAATAAAGAGAACAAAGAGAACAGTTGGTACAGACTCTCTACAAAAGTTTGTTTCCTAAAGTTTTGTGGTCAGTAAGACAACAAAGTCAGATTTTAAAGTTTGAGGGATTTAGATCAGTTTAGATACCTAATTTTTAAAACCATAATCCAAGAATCAGTATTAAGCAGAAGAAAGTAACAGCTACCACAGAAGCCATGCTGGCTTTTGAATCTTGGGATTGGTGTGCATATCCCAAGCTTGCAAAAAAACCAACCAACCAACCCTCGACCTAAAAAACATCAAACAAAGCCATCTCCAAAAAACCAACCAACCAACCAACAAAACCCAGAACCACCAGAAAAGAATCCTTCCAAACCCCAAAAAGCCAACTCCAAACTTATTTTCGACTATAGTGACCAATGTTAAGACAGAATATGACATATTCAGAATGGCACCAGTTGCCCACTCCTCTCAACAACACTCAGGCATGTGAGAACTGTATGAAGGTGGGCAGAAAGGCTTCACAGGAAGTACAGACTCAGGAGAACTCCACAGTTCTTGCAGATGAAATCGTTACACGACTGTCTGCACAGAAGGGATGCAAGCTGTTTTTACAGCTTCACTGCAGAATACCTGCCATGGCAAGGAATGACTGAATTTTCAGGCTATGTCTGAAAAGCTGAAAACTTGGACGGCCTCCCATAACATGCAGTTCCAGAAGGGCTGAAAGGCGAGTGCAATTCCTTTCTGCAGTCTTACAACCCTGACCTATATTAGTATCCACATTTTTTGCAGCTGCCTACATTACCAAACTTGCAATCCAAACTTCTAATTGTATTGAAATTATATTCAGAAAATACTAACAAAACCACCTTAGGCATCACCATAATTGCATAAATTTTGGTTAATTTGAAAAAGAACAGCATTAACATTTAAAAATGGAAATGGAGCTGAGATGCCTACAGATTAACCCATGGAATATTAATGAAAAATTCTGAGGTTTAATCCCATTTTACCTAAAATGCAAGATCTCCTAAATATCAATGCAAATTTGGTGTACAGTTTAAATTGGAGGACTATACCATCTCCTACAGAAATGTAAGGAAGATAAGCCTATAAATGTCAAATATGGAACAGAAAAACCTCCACAAACCATCAGCACATTATGAAAAGGTAATAAAGAGAAGCACACGAAGATTGTTCAAAAGTAAAATTTTTCACAGTGCTTCCTTTATGGTGATAGAAAAAGAAAAAAACCCACACCCAACCCCAAAACCCCATTGTGTACATGCATTTTTATGCATTATTGGAAAAATTCCTGAAACCTAAAATACTACTACATTTAGTAACAACAAACAAACAAATCCCAAAGAGAAATCTTCAGTTTCTTGAAGATTACTCCTCTCACTTCCCAAAAGATATAAAACGGTGACAATCGTGCATTAGCAGGCCACAGAAGAATGAGTAAAAATAAGAAAAAACAGACCATTTCTTTCTGGCATAATAAATTATGATCTCACTTCCTAGAGAAACACAGTTAGAAAAACTACACTGTTCAATTCCAGACTATTTGCTGCTCTTACCAACATACAAATGTCCATGGGAAGAAAGACCTTTCGTCTTGTACAATGATACGGAGTTGCTCTTAAACAGGTAACTATGCCTTGTGCTTTCCCAATGTGACTGGCTGCATGGTCAGCATGGATGTCCCTCACACCTAAAATTGCAGAAACAATATGTTTAGAAACATGCAGTCAGGCCTTCTGAGGGGCATGGTCTTCTCTGATGCATATCACAGTCATCCTTTAGGAAAGCTACGTGGTTTGGTCCATGATAGAACTGTCCATGTGTAAAAACTGCCTTGAGATCTCATCTGAGAGGTGCAAAACAGCAGGAAAATTCATTCATTTCCACATCCAGGAGCAAGACGTGTCTTGTTGGCTGTATCTGCAAAGGGTATACTTAGCAGAGCAGCACCTATCCAGATGCAGCACACTGATACACATTTTCATTGCCATATCCTCTTCCAGGATAACAGTATTCCAAGAACTGCTTTTCCTGCCAGAAAAAGTCATTCAAGTGTGAGATTCCTGACAAGTATTAATGCTTGCAGTGTGGTTTCATGATTAACTGCAGCTGATTAATCAGTGTAGTGAAGTCAAAGAGACTGTTCCTATACTTCACCCCCCAAATCCATATTTCTGCCTCCTCTCTTGTGCTGTCAGAAGCAATGACACAAACTGCATTAGATCACCAAAACAATGGAAAACTAATGTTATTTCTGCACAGTCACACAATTGTGAGAACTGAAAGAGGGAGATGAGTGTTGCAGAGCAGTACCATTGCTCTTCATGACAAGAACCATATAAGCTTGGCTTAGACCAATTATAAAGCTGAGCTGAGATAAAATGAAAATCTAAATTAAAATTTATAAAAACTCTAACAGAAGCAGTATTACACCACCCCCCCCCCCCCCCCCCCCCCCCACAACCCCCCCCCCACACCAAAAAAACAACCCAAACCAAAAAAACACCCCCCCCCCCCCCCACAACCACCCACACCCCCCCACCCCCCCAATAAATCATTTTTTTTTAAAAAAAAAAAAAAAAACCACCCCACCCCACCCTCCACACCCTCCCCAAACCACCCTAAACCCCAAACACCCCCCCCCCCCTTTTCTTCCTTTTTTTACTTTTCCCATCCAAAAAAAACACCAACCCAAACAAAAAAAAAAAAAAAAAAAAAAAAAAAAAAAAAAAAAATTAACCTTTTTTTTCCCCCCCCTATTACACCCCCCAAAAAAAATCCCCCCCCCAAAACAATTTTCCCACTTTTCTTACATTAGACATGACACAGATGGTAGCTCTTGATCACAGGGATCATCTTTGTTGCATTTTTTCTAGCTCTTCAATTATTGATAGTTAACCTCTAGGAAGAGGAGAGGATTCAGATCCAAATTTACAGTATCACCAAAGCAAGTTTATAGGTTGGGAAGTTGGCTGTTTCAAGATAATCAGTATCCATCACTGCAATATAGAACAACAGCTGCAGGATACCTACAGCACTTTCTATTCTGACAAGTAGGACAATCAAAATACAGTGAAGAGCTGAATTTACTACATTCTGTAAGAGGAGCAAGAACAGAGAAAACAAAGCAACAAAGAACAGTAGGAAACTGCACTTCAATGAGATCTGCACTGAGCAGCTTCCAAGGAAAGCAGAGAGTTCTAGGACAGCTACAGAACAATTCCACACTTCAGCATTCAAAAGATATCTGAAGTACTACCCAGGACAACTTCTACTGAAATTAAACTCTAGTGGAAAAATAAAGGGCTTTTTGAAGTATCAGAAAATATTGTACTTGCACTAATGAGTCATCAGCAGAACAGAGAAAAGGGAAAACACTTACCCAGGGTTTCCAAGGTGAGGTACAAGAGAGCACTCTGAGTGTTCTCAGCGTATGTTTCGAGCTCCTGGATGTTACGGTACGCTCTGTCATCCAAATTCTTCTCCTGGAATACAAACACAGAGCTTCAGTAGAACACAAACATAACTGCTGTACGTATTACTACAGTCATGTCAACCCAATGCACTACCAAAACCAAAAAAAGGACAAAATTGAGAGACAGAGTGAGACAGTATATACTCAGATAGATGCAGTCATTAAAGCTTATAGCAAGCCTAACAAATAACTGCTCGACTGCAGCCAAGTCTGCTTACAGGAGCAAATACAACTTTCTGTAGGAATATGAAATCAGAATTCTACACTAAAAAAAGAAACAGCCAAAAGGAAACATCATATCGTATTCTTATATATAGGGTTGACAATTTTAATATTTAATTCGTATCTGAAGCAGAGAGAAATTTAGATAAATGTATTTTTTAAAAACATAAAATTAATGTATGAAATGCACACAAGAGTTGAAGTCATGTAAAAAAACAGATTCATAGAATTATAGAGTGGTTTGGCTTTGAAAGGACTTCAAAGATGATTTAGCTCCAACTTCCCTGCTATGGACATGGAAACCTTGTACCAGACCAGGTTGCTCAGAGATCCATCCAACCTCTGAACACCTTATAGAGAGCCCACAACCTCTCTGGGCAACCTGTTCCAGTGCCTCACCATCCCCACAGTAAACAATTTCTTTCTCAGATCTAATCTAAACTTCTCCACCTCAAGGCCATTCCCTCTTGTCCTATCACTACATGCCCTTATCAAAAGTCTCTCTCCAGCTCTCATAAGCGCCTTCTAGGTGCTGGAAGGTGCTCTAAGGTCTCCCCAGAGCCTTCTCATCTCCAGAATCAACAGCCCAAAATCTCTCAGCCTGTCTTCACAGGAGAGGTGTTCCAGCCCTCTGAACAACTCAGCAGTGCTAATAAAGAATACACCCAAAATAATGAAATACAACCAAAACTATAACATCCTCCAGCATTCCTCCTGTCCTAGGGGTTTCTGTGGCTGAAACATACCACTCTTAAGACTAAAAAACAGTCATAACATTAAGAAAGTCTGAAGTCTTTCATAGCAAGTAACTGATCATCAGTTTGTTCAATTTATAGCTTCACAATTTATAGCTTTTGCTTTAGCTGCAAAATTAGCTTAGGAGATTCCTGCACTCTGCTTTTCATTCTTGTCCTTGTGTCAGAGTTTTCAGCTACATTATTGTACCAGTGATATTCTTAAACTTGTTTTTTCCTGGGAAAAAAGGTGGCTATTTTAAACTTCACATGATTTGAATGCTCCAGTTTACACCACTGCTTATAAAAAACAGCCACAATAAGGAGTAGCATGAAAGTGTGGCAGAAGGGTTCAGAAAGGTTATTTAATTTTTGAGATTTTATATCCACGTGAACTCACAAACTACATCACTTTAAGACAAAAATAAACAAAGGATTCTATTAGCCATTTTGGCAAAAAGAGCATAAACTATGAGGAGTAGCATCAAGGAAGAATTTTAAAAAATGTACCAGTATCATTTTTAAACAGAAATACTGCTGTCTGGAAAATTGCATAAGCTTTTGTTTTACACACAAACATATAAAAATAGGGAAAAGAAAACCTAAATACAACTAAAGCCAGAATCAGACTCTGAAGGGTAAATACTTACTCTTTCATCTATGATCTTCATGAACCACATTTTAGTCAAGTTATGCCTCCTGACAGCCTGAAAATTATCAAATAAAACCTCCATGTTAATGTATACAAAGTGATGGTAGTTCTGCATTCTGAAGGCTGAAATACATTTCAGGTATTTAATACAAGAATTGTATTCACTCGGTAAAATCAAAGTGGCATGTCAGTGGAAAATGAGAATCTTCTACAAACTCAAAAATTTACAACTGGCATTTCCTGCAGGTTGCTGCATACAGAAAATTAAATACCAGACATGAAGCCAGCTAACTAAAAGCATTTCTTTAAAAATGTTTTTGAAATTAATTTATTCTTGGAGTCATATGTTCCCACTAAATATTTGCAGATAACTGTGTTCAGTTTCCAAAAAGAACAGAGTTTCCCCCAGAGTCCAGCAATAAAAATATTTCCCCTGTAAATTCTCAAGAAAATGTCAGCACAACATACCAATACATACTGTAAAGACAGAATGCTAACAAAGCAATAAAATTAATATTATGGGTTTGTTCAGAAAAAATCTCACAGCATCTCATATTCACGCATTCTTCTTTTGGTTCTTGTCTTATATTTGACTTTCTTCCTGTGCCACTTCATTCTATCAACTTACCTTCAATCCAATCCTCTTAATTCCACACTTTTAATTTTTCAGAACATATTGCCAGAAAGGCTACAATCATTCATAAAAACATCTACAAAAAAACTTACGGAGAAGATTTCTCACAATTAATCCTTATAGTTCACTTTAAACTTCTTCTTTACATCTATCATATTAGTAAATATTTTTCAAGGTTTGACAAGACTAGATCTTGTTGACTCCATAATTCTGCTTGAGATAGTACTTGGTATATGAAAAGGCAATTTTTAAGTTATAACAACAAATGTTGGTTTTGAGTCTCACTTTTTCACCTCAAGTATCACTTTGTAAATTAAATCCTTGAAATACTAACAGATCATGACTTAAAGGACCAAACTCAGCTAAATTACCCAATTTGTAAATTACATCCATGTTGAGTTACCTTGATTCAAACACATAGTCCTCATTTCTCTCAAGTTTGAAAAATTGGCTTCTTCCACAGAAGTGAACAGAGAATTAGGCTTCACTTTTCATATATTCAAAATAGACAGAAAAGTAAGATCACGCATCATACAGTTGCTGTGTAGGTTTATATTAAAGTCACCAAGAGCTGAGCTATTAATAATACTAGAAATACTGTTAAAGGCTATTTATCTACTTTATTAGATAAAAATTTGGAACCTAAATGCAAATATTCTGGGATATACAAAACTTCAGGTACACATTTAAATATCATAAATTAAACTTATTCTAGAAAATCACATTATCCTCATATGAATTCAATAGCAACAAAGAAGTATACAAAGAATATGCTGTGCAAAGACATGTTAATTGTATATACAGCTCTGTGGTACTTGTGAGTTTAGGTGTCTTTCCAAATCCTTTTTCCTAAGAATTGCAATGACATTCTTGGACATTTGTGAAGTCATGGGCTTCAAATAGGTCTTGAGGTATTGGCTGAAATATGGAAATAAAATCCCATCTTGACTGCAAAAATCACCAAGTCACATTGAATTGTTACTTCACTCCTGTGTTCTGCAGTTCTCAGAGCTATCAGAGCTCCTAAAAATACTTTTCTGAATTATTTTTCTTCATCTTCTTCTGCAAGCAGTTCTGTTTGGATTATATTATATTGGTCATCCCATGAGGTGAAATCTCAACAAAGACCATTCTTCTTCCACTTCAAAACCAATTTTCCGTTTTGTGAGAAAGGAGTACCACTGGCAGTCTTAGCTACTGGAGAGAATTGCAATCGGTATCCCAGAATCTGAATTACTTATATCTGAATACTGTACTGGTTTTGGCTGGGATAAAGTTAATTTTCTTCACAGCACTTTTATAGGGCTGTGTTCTGGATTTGTGCTGGAAACAGTGTTGTTAGAACAGATGCAGCACAGCACACACAAAACACTAACATTATTTCCCAAAGTAATATTAAAGCAAATTTTAGGACAAGAGAGGTGTATTTTACCTTCCACAATTCTGTAGCAACGGGCTGATGTGGTGGGTTATTGCCATATATGCCCTCCACAGTGTCCCTCCAGAACTGCATCCGCATCAAACCTGTAGTCTTCTGAGTTATGGAGTCTTTAATCTGGAAAGGATACATCTGAAGTGAAATTCAGTGTCTTTAAGACACTTGGTCTATCTATGCTGAAAAGACAGACACAGGACATTGTCAAACTCAGCAGGGAAAGAGCTCAGTTCTGACCTGACATTTATTTCTCATAAAGCTTAGGAACACCACATAGAGTAAATGCAAAATCTTCACCACAACCTGATTTTAAAACCCACAGAGATTAAGTGCTGGGCAACCCTCACCTTAGTGTTCTTCCCTGAAGGAAAAAAAAGCAGTGGTGGCAGCAGCAAGGGAGGGCACACATGGTTGCCAGAAGCACAGCCAACAGAAGCTGGCCAGGGGTTCTGCTTGGTCAGTTCACTTCCTGGATCACTCCTTTCTGGCAAGCACTGCCAACTTTCCTGGTTGCACTGACAGTTTCTGGCCACCTAACCAAGGGGACAGACTGCAGCCACTCCTCTCCCACAACTCTCTAACAACAAACTTCCCTCCTGCAGACTTTTCATCACCTCGCTTCTGCCAACAAAGACCTGGTCCTGGTAATAGCATCCCATTTTTTGGCCGACCTTCTACAGTTTGGATTTAGCTGCACTTCACCCATTAACTACATGTGAAGTCAGGATTTAGATGCAGTCACATAACAGTATCAAGAACCACTGCCTGTTATAATTCAATTTTAATACACATAAAGAAAAAAGTAATAAAAATTATACATATAAACAAAATAATAGGGCAGGCTGGGTACTTTCCATGGGCCATTCAAAACTGGAGGTTTGTACTGCACTATTTATTCATTGCCCTTGACAGTATAAAAGTTAATCTTGGCAAAACACCACCTACTACAGAAAGAGTACTTACAAGTGTAATTTAGAATATCAAAATTGTTATTTTAAATTTCCAGAGTATTTTAATACCTGCCTGAGCCAGTTCCACATTGAAGGCTCTCAAGGCAAAAGCAGAGGTTCGAGATTCTGCAGGCAACAGCAGAGAACACAGAAACCCTTCATAGTCACGTTTCCTATAAAAGAATCAAAATGCACATTTGTTACTTACAGCTCTAAGTCAACTGAGTGTGCTAATCCATAGCACTGAACTCCTGAAAGAGTAGCAGAAAGTTATAGTTCAAAACCCTGCCTTTGCAGAAGTAACAGTTTTTAGGCTTGTTTTAAAGCAAGACCAAGTCCAAAAGAGAGCGCAGGCTGTCTGAACTCTCAGTACACCTCTGAAATCCACATCTCAAGATATCTGGCTAAAGCCATGAAGCAAGGCTGTGGCAGAACTGCAAAGAGAATCCAGATTGTCCCACTTGCAGATTTCTGTTCCAAACATGAAACCACATTTCTTTACAAGATTATGCTTTGGAGCTTGGCAGAAGAGTGCTTGCCTAACCATTAAGGTTTTGTTTACTGGCAACTATATTCAAAACATAAAACCTCTGGGAGCTGGCCGTTTTGCTACAGGTAACTCGTTGCCAACTCGGAGTGATGTGCCTTCGTTTGGCCACGTGGGTGTGCCACAAAATTAAAAACACAGTGCTCAGAATCATAAATTACAAAACCACTCCAACTAACAAAAACACCTGACCACCTCTGAAAAGTTAAACTGCTTGTTTTGAACAACATTTTTCTGTACTTTCTGATAAGTCTGAAACCTGATTCTTCCTCAGAACAAGATGAACTTCCAAGTTTGGCCGGGATAGTGGAGAAGCAGGCTGTCAAGGAAAACACATGTACTCATTTTCATTAAGTTTGCTGTTCTTGCATGTACTCATATTTCTTTCAAATATGATCTTAAAATAGAATGCCAAATTAAACCCAAGGGTAATTAGGATTGGTACTTTTATCATCAAACAAAAAGGAAGTAAAGTTTAACAGAGATGCTTAACCCTACAACACACAGCAGCTGAAAACTGGCAAATGCTTAGTTTCCACAACTGTTGTCAAACTCTTTTAGAGCTTGATGCAAATCCAGAAATATCCACCAAACAAATTACATTTTTGAGTTGTAGTAGGCTTTAAAGGACACCTTCATATTACAGAACAGATCCATTGAACCTCCTACAGTTAAGACACTTTCTGAAAACTATTATCAGCTCAAAATCTAGTATTTTTTTCAAGATTAACTGTAGAAATACCCAGTACTGCTCACCCTAGACAAAGCTGTATGGTTTACAGCCACATTTTCCCAGCTCCAATCTGTCTGTGCTGTTCACACAACACAGAACCACCTCCACTTTCAGAAAGTAAACAAAGAAATACATCACACAGAGTACACAGCAACACAATACAGAAAATTGTCTTCCCTGTGGTAATGGTGTTGACGTGGTGGGGTTTTTGTTGTTTTCTTTTCAATTATTCCAAGCTTAAAAATTTAGTGTAGCAAATCCATTAAACTTCAGTAAAATAAAACTGATATTACTATAGATCACATTCCACCCGAATCTTCCTCATGCATCAGTGTAAAGAATGAAGAAAGGAGGGAATGACCTTAAGTCAGGTTATTTTCATAGTTTTCAAATAAGTATAAGCTTACATATGAGCCCACAGACAGAAGAAAAATTAGTAATGGTCATAACTGGACTTTCCCTACAATGAATTTATAATAAAGCTGTCAATCCACAAGCTCATCTTTGAGAGCACGCATCATAGTAAGAGACATAAAACATACCCATAAGGGAAACATATTTTTAGTCAAAAAACCTGAAGTGAATTTAGTTGTTTAACAGGAAAAGGAAGATCCAAGAATAAGGGCATCTTCCATATTGCAAAAACAAATATACATTTTTAAGGCATAACTCAGTTGTACTTCCTAATGTGTTGGAGACTCAAATTCAGAACTAGGGAGTTGCTGACACTTGCATAGCCCCAAGTGTTTTATTTCTGTTTGAATAATTCTTCCCACTTATTTTTTATAATTATTATTTCCATGCAATATTTGAGCTACTGGGAATAGCAGATTCAATTAAATTATGCCAAAAGCGTTACTACCTTTCATTTTATTATTTTGAATGCTTGAGTATTTTTATAATTAGTCCTTTTATCATTTAACAAAAATACATATTAAAAAAAGTTTGAATTCAATCATCTCATTGGAACCTAACTATTCTGTTCACAGTTGCTTGTTAGTAGAAACATTTCACCTGCAGATGTTAACTTTACCTGTATATTGGCTGTACACACAGCCTCTGGTCTCCTGAGTATCAGAGAAACAAATCCTGGGTAGAATAATTAGGAAAAGAAAGCTGTATTCTGAAAATCATGAAAAATGCAATGAGACTGCATTCTGGTGCATCTGTACAGGTCAGCTTCTTGGTGATACACTGAACGTTTAAGATTGTCCCACTTCTCTCCCTTCGTTTTCCTACCTCAGACATTACTGGAGACCACACACACCTTTCTGTCTTTTACAAGCACCGGTTTGGAGAAGATAATCCTGTTCCACTCTTTCTATACACACATGGAACGCTTCTCCCAGCTTTTGTCAACCATCTGGAAAAACAGTATTGTTCAAATACTGTTGTATACAAAGGAAATTACCTAGGTCTTTACTAAGAGACTTGTTTAACATCTTACTTTACAAAGAACTGAATTCCTGCGAGCCGCAAAGCAGCCAAGGGTCCCTACAAATTGTTTATGGCCCAGAATCCAAGAAGGAAAAGTGGCCTGACCTGGAAGTGTCTGACTGCAATCCTGCTCCTCTTGGAGCATTTTAGGTATGACCAAAAAAAAGAGGATGTTTTGGAAACATAGCCTTTCTCTTGCCTTTAGGATAGAGAAGGTACTGGGCTGCTCCAGCTGCAGATGTCCTCTGCTTTGGCTGTTTTTCCAAGGAGCACTCAGGAAGCACGGCTATTTCTCAGCAGCCAAGACCTGAAAACACTCAGTGTTTCTAAACATCACCACGTCGGTGATCTCGCTCTCCAAAGCACGGATACAAGGAAACAGAAAGGCTCCATACTTCTGAAGGAACGCAGCCATAGAGGGGCGGCGGAGGGGGAGGGCACTGCCGTGGGAGGCTGCCCCGGAAGGTGGTGAAGTGTCTCTCTCGGGACACATTCAACACCCACCTGGACACGTTCCTGTGTAACCTGCTCTAGGCGGGGGGTTTGGATAGCTCCAAAGGTCCCTTCCAACACAAACTAATCACTGATTCTGTATGCAGGCTGAATCATCCACGCGGCCTAAATGAGCGCCTGGTTTCCATGCTCCCGACGCGGCGTGGTCCCGCCGGCCCACACGGGCTGTTTTCGGGACCAGGAGAGCCCGAGGGCGGCCTGGGCAATCCCAGTCATCCTTTCGGGAACTCCTCCGCGTTCCCGTCGGAAAGCTGCCGAGCTTTCCCGGGCCGGACTCTCCGCCCCGCTCTGCGGAGCGGGCACCCCCGCGCCTGCGGCCCCCGCGGCGGGCACTCACCGCACCAGCTCGGCGCAGTACTGCACCGCTCCTCCGGCCGCCGGGCCGCTCCAGCCCGCCGCCGCCGCCCTCCCGCCGAGCGCCGGCGGCCGCGCCAGGCGGTGGGCGATCCCGCCGTGCCGCAGCGCTGCCCGCGCCATGGTGCCCGCCATGGTGCCCGCCATGGCCGTGCCTCCGCCGCCCCGCCCCGCGTCGCGCCGCGCACGGGCCGCCGGCAGGGGGCGCCCGCGGCCGGGATGCTGAGGGGGCGCGCGGCGCTTTGTGCCGGCCGATGGCGCCCGGCACAGCGCGGCCCGTGCTCGGCGTCCAGCGCCTCCCCAGGACAAGCCCTCCGCTCCTCCAGCACTGCGGCTGGAAAGCAGCCCAGCGGAAAAGGACCTCGCGGCGCTGGTCGGCAGCTGGCTGAACATGAGCCAGCGTGTGTCCAGGTGGCCAAGAAGGCCGGTGGCATCCTGGCCTGTATCAGCAATAGTATAGCCAGCAGGACCAGGGCAGTGAGAGTATTCGGCACTGGTGAGGCCACACCTCAAGTGCTATGTCCAGTTCTGGGCCCCTCACTACAAGAAAGATATTGAGGTGCTGGAGCATGTCCAGAGAAGGACAACAGAGCTGGTAAAAGGTCTGGAGCATAAGTCTGATGAGGAGCAGGTGAGGGAGCTCAAGGTGTTTAGCCTGGAGAAAATCAAGCTCAGTGGAGACCTTAATGCTCTATACAAGTGCCTGAGAGGAGGCTGTAGCCAGGTGGGGCTACAGGTAACAAATGACACAACAAGAGGAAATTATCATAAGCTCTGATAGAGGAGGTTTAGGTTGGACATTAGGAAGAATTTCTTCATAGAAAGGGTGATTAGACATTGGAATGGGATGCCCAGAGAAGTGGTGGAGTCACTGTCCGTGGAGATATTTAAGGAAAGACTGGACATGGCACTTAATGCCTTGATCTAATTGATGTGGTGCTTGGTCAGATTGGGCTCAATGATCTCAGAGGTCTTTGACAAACTAATTGATTCTGTGATTAAGTTTTTAAACCTGGTGCCCGAAAAACTCAAGGAAGCTGAATTGTAAAAGCCTCCGTGTTTTGGGCAGTGTGGCATAGGAGCAGTTGTGGTACTGGGAAAAGCCTCAGGCTTGTGTACTGTGTGAGGGAGAAAGGCAGAGCAGTTTTGCCCAGGCAGCAAAACTAGCCCCAGGGTTCCATCCTTGGTAAATTGTATTTAAGATTTGCAGCAGAAGCCCTATTTCCTCCTTTTAGCAGGGGCAGAGGGGTTCCTCACTTGTACAGGCTGTCTGAACTTTATCTAGAGACAGAATGACTCTGTTAGCCATATGGTCAAGGACAAAACAGCTTCCTCAAGATTTGCCCTATATGAGGATAAGACAGCAGATTCATACAAAAATGGCACTATGCTTAAAAGCAGTTTCATCTTAAAACTACACCAGCCCAACCTATTAGTAACTAGCCCAGCCTAGCTCTTGCGAGAAGAGGCACAACAGCAGTCTGGCTCTTCTTTCTGTCCCCAGCTGTGCCATCCTCTTCCTTGGTGCCAACTTTGATCTTCATTTTATAGTACAGGGAGTTAAACCAGCAGAGACCCATCCACTGCTCACTTTTGATTTTAGTGAGTTCCTTTTCTGCCAGTTTGTTGTCTTAAATTAGTTCACTGCATGGACAGCTGAGCAAAAGGCTGTGGGCTGGAGAGAGGGTGGGCTCTCCTGGGTTGTGGGCAGTAATATGTATGTTCATGAACTTAGCTGCAAAATGAAGCCATGCAGCAAATACGGGGAGAGTTCTGAGTGGGCAGTGATATACAAGAGAAAAGGCATCTACTTGGAAATGAGAGCAAGCCTTTATTTTGTGTTACAGAGACGAGGAGGAGAAGGAGGTTAGAGATCACACTTAAACATTATTTATTTTACTGATTAGTGGCCCTAGTGGGTTTACTCTGAGCCTTTCTTCTTCCCTTTTTCTCATGTCTAAAGTTCTCTCTGTCTTGAAAGTCTGAACCTTGTTTTAAACCCTTGCTATGCCTTGAGCAGGATTTATTGTTTGTCAGGGCACCCAAAGAAGGTCATTTAGCTTTGGGTGGAGGCTGAAACTGCTGTTGTTTAAGTTTTCAGGGAGAACCCCTAGATAAACGAATCCAGCTCTTTCAGCTGCTGCCAATTCCTGGCAGAAGGGTTACATAAACATACTCTAAACCTCAAGGGTATTATAAATAAATCTTATAAAATATTAACTTTTTTTTAGTCTCTGAACAAAAAGGGTGCTAAACTGATTTAAACTCATAGTAAGAAAAGAATAAACCGGTTGTTTATATAAAATATTAATCCTGACCTTGTTCTCCGTGTAGTGACATTTGTTTCTTATTGTTCTGTACCTTTACTGTTCTTATTAAAGTACTTCTTTTTTCTTTAAACAAATATTCCAAGTGTCATGTGTAATTATTGAAAAACTTTCTCAAGACTCTATAGATTCTATAAAGTTAGCTTTTTGTGCCCCCAGCTCAGTGGGAGTGATAGCTTAATGTTTTAGCAAGTTTTTAACACTGTATATGAAAATTGAAGCTTTGTAAGAGTAAGCCACAAACTTGTTTTTCATTATCTCACTGTGTTAAAAAGCATGTTCCATCACCTTTTTAAATATTTCTCTCAAAAGCTGAAAGGTCACCACCTCTCTGATGTGTGCTTCTAACTGAGTATTTGTCCCACTGACTCATCTGACAAAACTGAAATCCTTGGGCAGCAGTGCTAGTGACAGCAATGGCTGGTTTAGGCAGACATGGTTCAGTTATTACTCTAACCTGGCATTTCTGGGAAAAAAATCAAGTTCTGTGTCAAGGAAATACTGATGAGTTGTAGCCCACCCTTGTTATAAGAACATCCAGATATAATTTGTCAACAGAGAAATGAGAGAAAGAGCCCCTCAGCATCCCATTGGCAAAACAGAGGCTGAAATTTAGGAAGCCTACATATACTTATGTAGACACACAAGTCTTCATGCAGAGGAGAACAGAGCAGGGAAGAGAGAGATCTCCCACAGAATATCCAGTGACTGGAAGTTGGGGTGTTAACTGGGATATGGGGGACAGTCACTAGGATCCCCCATCTCTAGCAGCAAGAGCAGAAATACGAACAGAGATCTGACAGGTCTGTTCTCTACACTCACATGGCTAAGGATATATTCTCCTTCTCTCTCACTTTCCTTTTCTGAATAATCCTGGATTAATTCCAATATCAGAGTTAAGGAAAAATCCGTGTGTACTAACAATAGTATTTCCTGTCGAGTTCCATGCCACAGTGAACAGGCGTATGCAGTTATTTTTACCTGAACTACTAGAAGTATTCAACCAATAGTCTTTGTTTAAGGAGAACACTAAGAAAATTAGTTTAATGGCAGTCGTTTCAGTCCTGGGCAAAGAATAATACATTAATGTGTGTGCTAAAAAAACCGGGCCACTTTAAATCACATTTTTTCCATTTTTCATGCTTTAAACATCTCAATCTTTAATTATGAAGTAGATGAAAAGCTATGTCCCAAAGGATATTGCAGTGAAGGGGTTTCATCTTCGTTTGCTGCTGCATTTTTTATTTTTGGTATGTTTCTCTGTAGATAGATTGCTGCTAAGCCTTTGTTTATTTCTTGTTATTATTGTGCTCTTTCACTTCCCAGTTTCAAGCACAAATGAGGTTGTGCAAGGTGGTGTGCTAAAAGCAGTGGGAGATAAAGGTCTCAGTGATTTACAGAGAGTGAGAACCACTACAAGCTTCCTTGGCTTTGTTCTGTGGGACTGGGCTGGAGCAACTGTCCTGCAGAGGGGAAGGAAACAGCAATTTTTCCTTATCCACTGGCACCTTTGCCAACCATGAGGGTATGCCACTGCACTCAATAGGAATGGCTGCTCATCTGATATCCCAAGCTGCCTGGGGTTTTACCTGGGATCCAGGTATACTCCCAAATGGATGGATCTATCAACATGCTTTACATACACCATCAAGTAAATACACCAGATATTACTGACTTCTAATTACTTCTGATTCAGACTGCATGCAGACTTGTGAGTGCAACTGTGTCATGCAACTTTTTTATACCTATCTTTTGTTAAGTTACTCTCATCTCTTTTCAGACAGCAGATTAAAATAGGACTTCTACAGAGAGTAGTTCAGAATAAGGAATAGCTTCAGCTGATCAACTTAGTCCCTCTCCTTGCTGTGGGTTACTGACTGTTTCTGATCAGAAACCTCTCCACAGCTGTGCCACATTCTTTGAACACACAAACACACAGATGCAGAACTTGGGGCCAAGTTTCAAGTGTTTAGTGCATCATAACTGCCCAGCTTCAACTTTGGGATCAAAATAAGACCTTCAGACTTAAGAAGCCTTTGCTATTATTCTAACAAGTTCCTTCAAAAATCCTGCCCTCTGCGGGACAATGTACTCTCCTTGGAATTTTGTCCCTAGTTTTTCAGCACTCATGGTAGAACTTCCATACTGCCATGAGAAGAGATTACTTACTTGGTCACCCTTGCTCAGGACTGTAAACCCACACAAACACATTTTGTTTCCATGTGGTTGTCTGGTGTGACACAGTTACAAATGCACAGTATCAAATGCAAATACAGTGAATATTTGAATGGAATTCACAAAGTGTGTGCTTTAAAGATAAAGTAAAGCCAAGACCTTCTACTGCTGCTTTGGATGCAAATGTATTTGTAATGAAATCCTGGTTTTGTCTGGTTTTATCCCTTATCTTGCACCTGTTATCATCCTTCTTGTAAAAAGCTTAGGGGTAAGCTTGCCAAATGATACGCCCCATCTGTGCTACCTGGATAAACAGTGTTAGCAAGAAATATGCAAACTGAAAAGCCACAAGTTCTTGACAGACAGGTACCAGCACTTTCTCTCTGCCTAGCAAGGACAGGATCTTTGTGTTCTTTCAACAAGTTGTCAGCCTTTCCTTTGAAATTCTTGTGAAGTTGTTGGGAGGGAGATGAGAAAGAGAGGAAGCTGAGGGTTGCAAACTTGTTTGGAGCATGCAGATGAAGTCAACTGCAAATATAACAATGATTTCAGTGGAAATCACCAAGTTAATGTTTATTCACCAGAACCTAAACTGACCTAAATGGTGTGTCTGCTGTGTTGAAGGTAGGTGTATTTGTTGTGTACACTGCTTTTGTTTACATCTTTTTGCTTGGAACCCTGCAAACCAGACTGGCACTCAGGAGGAGGGAAGGTCAGTAATGAGAAACTGCATCACTAAGACTTGTCCCTGACAAGCCTGGAAAGAAGTGATAGCAGATACAGAATGGTGAGAGAGGCCTTAGGCATTTGGGAAAGGAGGCAACAACAGTAGAGAGAACAACTTGTTCCAGAACCTTATCATGTTCTACTGAGGTCTCCCCACTTCCCTATGTTTTCTTTTTTTAGGAACATACAGGAGGAACCATTATTGAGTAATTAAAGCACAGAGTTAGCAGCTAGGATTCTGAAGTCCTGTCGTTGAGTTCCTGTGGCAACACATGTTTGTCTGCAATGGTCACCTCTGAGAGAGGCCTACACTTCATGGTCCTGGACCACGTCATCTTAACTGACTTGCGTCTTCAATGTTCACATCTAGGGGCCTTTTCTGTGCACAAGGCACATCACCACTGCATATTAATGGGGATACAGGGTGGTATGAGAGCTGTCCCCTTTGGGAAAGATCCCCGGGCCTGTGTCCAGTTTTGCTAACTGAGGCAGAAGAGATGAGATCAGCAACACTTGCTGTGGCTGGATACAGACACCTCCCTCTTCTACTGTTCTTCCTCTGCCTTGTGCTCCCTGTGCAGGCGTGCTGGGGCTTGTTACTTTTGTGTGTTAGAATGAGGTAAAGAATAGAATTTGGCATCAGGAGTGACCTGCCAGAGAATTTACTTAATGCCATTTCACCAAAAGAAGAGACAGAATTAGGACCCACATTCCTTTGGCTGTTTGTCATATGGAGTCTGCAAGAGCTAGGAAGGATCCCTCACCTAATCTGCCCAAGCCTTGTCAGTCAGCAAGGATAATTCATAAACTGGTTACCCTGGTAGAGCCCAAGATGACGGCATTCCACATTCCACAAGCCAGAAACTTCTGATGTCTTCTGCTATTTAAAAAGCTGGTGGCCTGAGGGGATTCCTTTTTATTATGGTCAGTTCAGCCTAACCCTTGACCTGTCCAAGAACTTTAACCAGGCTCCAAACTCTTGCAGGGTTACATGTGCTGCCAGGCAGCTGGGCAAAACATTACAGGTTTGCTGGCAGTGCTACAGCAACCCATGCACACTTGCTGCCTCCAAGGCCCCTGTAACAGCTTGTAAAAGGGCTCAGAAAAAAACTTCCTGTGCAGAACAGACACTCTTAGGATGTTGCAGACCAGGCAGTGTGCCAGTTGCCAGGCATGAGACAATGCTTTGGGAAGCTCATCTGTTACCAATGACTGACAGCAACATGTCCAAAACCTGTAGAGCTACAAGGACACAGATAGATTTATTGCATCTTGACTTTTGCTCTCTGTGTCCCAGTGGCAGTCTCCTTCCCTGCTTGGGATATGAAACTAACCTCTCGTCCTCTCTCCTTCCTACATCCCATTCCCTCATGGCAGGTGTCAGCAGTCCCAGTGAGAAGAGGCTGTAGAGTCAGCTGCTTAACAGGAGACTGCCCCAAATCCTGCAAGCTTCTTTTTGAAAAAAGTTTCTTTTTGAAACCCATTGTGCAAGGGTGAAGGATTGCCAACCCAACTAAAATACCATTAAATGATCTGAAAATTTTATACCATGTAGGCCATAAGGAGCAATTGTAGGGACAATGTAGAATACAATGTAGAGACACCTGCCTAGGCTCCTGAGACTATGTAGCATTTGTTCTATTTGTATTCGTTTTAAAATGGTTGCTGAGGGAATATGAGGTTTCCTGGGACTGGTTCTCGAGGTAAGGGATGCTGATGTGCCAAAGGTCCTGTGGCAGCCAACTTTATTGAGATAATGCAGAAGCAGGATCTTGGATGTCCTAGGTATTTTTTCTGACAAAAACTTGGGCACTTCCAGCTCCTCAGGTCAACAACCTGACTGTCCAGTTAAACTGCTTTCTGCCTAGTCTTTATCTCAGGTAACTATATCCCCTTCTGAAACTCAGCCTGATTCCTCAGAGGTCACACAGAGTGCTTCCACCCTGTCACATGGTTCTGCTCCATCTCACAGTGGGATCCTACTCTTTCAACCATCCATATGAGCATTCTTACAAATGGTGTCCTTACTTCTCAAAGAGAATCCCTCCTAGCTCTGCTTGGACAAAGTAATTTGTCAGATCCAGGGGCCCTAGGAGAGGGGACACATTTGGGCAGAAGCCACGAGGATCTTCTGCAGAGGGCTTCAGGGCACAAGCATACATGGGAATTTTGATACTGAAATTTGCAGTGGTAAGTAGAAACAATCACCCTCAAAAGTGTTCCTTATCAGCCAAGCATAATAACTAGCAGAGTACAGCATTTGCTGGAAAGAATGAGATGCCTAGCTACTGCCCTGCTTTTCACTTCCCCACATTTTTCTGATGACATTGAATCTCAAAGCATTTCTAAAACACCTTTTAGAAATCAACTCTTTTCAAATCCACAAACACTCCAGTTCTGAGCATTATAAATGGTCATGCTAATTAAATGCAGCTAAGATAGTGAAAAGAGTTGCAGGGCAGACAAGATCAATGACAAAACACCCTGAGAGAGCACAGAAGGGGAAAAAGTACTGTAGAAAGGTGATTTATGGTGATTCTCTGGTTGTTGAAGCAGAACAATTATTGAGAATCTTAAGGAGAAAGGAGCTTTAGGTTGGAAGATTGACGACTGAAAACCACGGGGAAGTAATCCTTTCAGCGTGGCAAAGCTTGGGTTCTGGGAGGCATGTCAATGTAGGTCAGTGCTAACTCTGGAAATGCTAAGCTGGGGAACCTCTCTGGTTGCTTTCTTACACAATGTTACCTCCTCCCCACCCCCTCTTTGACAAAGGGAAGCCCAGTGCATTTTGGTGGTGTCATTTCACATTCAGATCCACAATCTAATTCCTAACCAAAGGCTGCAGCACTAGGCAGCCTGATGCAAGGGTAAAATAAGTTGCTCCAACATGGTGATTCATACTTTAGCCTAGAGTTAGGAAGTTCTTAAATGTAGGTAGCATTGGGATTTGGCATCTGTGAGTGTAAGGGGTCCTTTTGTCATCTTTTACCCTATATAAGCCACTATGACCTTTTAACATAAAGACATTTCAAGGTCCATCTTATACAAATATGCATTTGTGAGTTACTTTGTTGCCTCCAGGTTTTTTTCCCAGTTTTCCAGTTTTTTGCGTGAAAAACAAAAGAACAAACTTTTATTCACAGTGACTTTATTATACTTTCCTACAGAAAGTTGTTCCTACCCATGGCAGGGGGGTGGAACTAGATAATGTTTAAGGTCCGTTCCAACCCTAGCTGATCTATGATTCTGTGACTGTATAATCTGAAAACATTGTATGCAAAGATTGTATCTCCATATTCTACAAAATAAGTAATATTCCAGCCTGACCAGTAAGTCCATTGCAACACAAGATGAGAATCGGAAAAGGTGTTGATTTTTGAAACTTTTAAATTTCTTTTGGATAAATATAATTACATATTCGAACAATTGTACTGTTATGTTTGGACAGTTATTTTATGACCATCACAAGCTGTAATTAGACATAGTTGTCTCACTTTTTAAAGATATAATTTTCTTTGTTTCAGGAGGTTTTAGACAGCAATTATTACAATTGGATGGTGTTCCAATAGCCGGTCTCAAGGAAACTTCTAGATGAGTCACATTGGCAAAACATGGCAAGTGTGGTGTTATAATGTCATGTAACAGCAAATCAGTGTCTTTTGCTAGTGTTTTAATGACAACCATCTCAAGTAGTCCAGGTTTTCACAAAGTGTTTCTTATTCACACATCATGATCTGAGTTGCAAAAACACCCTTGGAGGATAAAGCTAATAAAATAAGTAGCAAGTTATTACAAACTTCTTAATTTTATTGTGTGGAAAACAGCAGTTTTCTTGCATGAGAAAGATTCTGCTGTTGCCTGCAAAGTTTCCACATGGCCCTGCAGTTTTCACATTGCTCCATTCAAAGGCGTCAATCAGACGGTTGCTGCACTTTCACGGCTGCCAACCTGTGAACCTCTATGTATTTCACAGGTTGGCTTTATTCAAAAAGTTATGCATATTAGTCATTAATCTGGCACCATTTAGATGTAAAGTATTAATCATTAATCTTATTAACTCTTTACATGCTGGCTTTGCATTCTCATTTCCTTTCCTTGATAGCAAAATAATGTTTGCAAACAAAACGCAAGCTCACTTTTCTCTGTTTCAGAGATGCATTTCAGAAGTCTCCTGTTGTGCTTCTTTCCCTCAGAGAGTAAAGCAACCTGCCCAGCTCAGAGAGCTACTTCTTCTTGCACTGCACTTGCTCTTCAGAGAGCACTGCTTCTTGCTCACTGTGACTAATACAGTTGCACCAGAAGGAAGTTTAAAATAATTTCACTAGCATTTGGAGCATGAGGTTTGTCTTCAGCCAGACCTCAGACTGTGCTTTCCACAGCATTTGGATCACTGAAATACCCTTATATAAGCCTAACTGGCACAATTAGAAGAATGACTCCTTGCAGATGTGCGTTGCTGTAGCAACCTAGGGGGAGGGCAGCCAAAGTGCCCCCCATATTTAGCAAAATAATATTAATCATAATAAATAGATGCACATTAACCTTTTTGTAAAGCACTTGCTCAGGAGGTAAGTGCCTTAACATGTCACAACAAGGATCACTGTAATGGAGTTTAAATAATTTGATGCCAAGGTAAAATTCTCTCAGTAGTAACCAAAATTACATTGAGACAGAAACATAATCAAATGTTGACCAAATCTTCCAGAATATAGGCAGAAGGCTTAGCTGTTCAATGCTTTGATTCCACTGCTGTAGGAGCACTGGAGGGAAAAAAAACACCAAAGACATCCATGGCAAATGGGAAGAAGAGGCCTGTGTGGCTGAGCTCAAGTCTTCTTCCTGAAGACCCCAGTAAAAAATTCAGTGGGAGCACTCTTGGCAGACTTGAAATCCACCTGCCACCTCCTTTGTGTGGGAGGGACTTCATGTTGCTGGCAGTGGATGTGGATATGTATGAAAGTGTCAATGGTGCTGGCAGCACAGTGAAACCATGGCAGATCTCCTGCTTCCCATGTGGAAAGAATGGGAGCAGCTGCTTTGCAGAGTGGATCCAAATGGTTTGTTCCTGACTCTGTCTTGCCTGTCCCAGTAAAATTGCACATCTCATCCAAGTATCACAATCTCTTTGAAGTGTCAAAGGGACCATGTGAATTACCCAAGACTCACGACTTAGGATTTTTTTTCATGAACTCTTTTGATTTGAAGCCAATGATAAGTCTGGTATGATTGTTTGCTCATAGTTATTAATTTAACACAGTTTAATATTTTCTCTTTATGTCTTTGCACCTTGAACAGTCACATTGTGTTGCTACAGAGTACAAGAAAAACCTGAACTCAGCCCTGACTGGGACTGAATAATGGGATTTCCATTTCTAAGATGAAGAAGCAAGTGACTAGCATGAATAAACAAGCAAGTCTGAAAAAAAACACTCATCTTGTGGATGAACATAGAAAATAGAGATGAAAAGGTATCTCAAGAAGTTATCTATACCATCCCACTCTTTACAGACAGATAAATTTTATCTCTGTGATTACTAAGTTTTCTCTGATCTCTTTTAAAAAGATTTATAATCCCCAGGCAATCTTGCCTAATGCATCACTAGCCTTATTTTTAGAAAGTTTTCCTAATGTCTAACCAAAGCCTATTTCTGCTGCAATGGAATGTCTTATTAATCTGCAATATCTTTATTTTTGAAGACTGCTCTCACATTTTTGTTAGGTTTCTCTTCACTAGAGCAAGAACTCCTATTTGTCCAGTCCTTCCATGTAATTTGTGTTTTTCTAGAGCTCTGATCATACACATTGCTCTCCTCTGTAGCATGATGAATGTTTTATCTCTCCCAAGCCAGGCTTGCCAAGTTCCCACTGATCTTTGCCAATAGTAAGGGAAGTGGAAGAATCACTTCATGTATTTTATTGCCTTTATTTATATTTGTACCTCTCAGTATGTAGTTTACTTTTTTTGAAAGACTATGCAACATCCAGAATATTTTTCAGGACTGTTCCCTACTAATTTTCTCCTCAGTCTATGCTTTTTGCAGTGGATTATTCTTGACCAGACATAAAATATTGGATTTCCTGTTCTTAAATAGCCTCTTATTTTTTCACTAACAATCCAGTTATGTAGTTAACTGGTGTGAAATTGGTTAATTGAATGCTAAGCTTATATTTCTTCCATCTTACTCTCAAATTTTTTTAAACTTTATCATGCTGGCTTATGCCTCGGATCTATGAACCTTCAGCTTTGCTCTAATTATAGTCCCAGAGCCCAGGTACATGATGTTCATGGGCAGCCTGGATGTGGCCTGTCCACTTACTCTGTTCCAGGTACGATGTTATGATTATAACTGTTTGACCTGTTGCACCATTGGAAGTTCAGCTTGTCCTGATAATAGTGCAGTTATGTTTACTGTCCTTGCTGCTCTGGCTATTTCATCTCATTACACCATTTTAATAACTCAAACACTGACATTTGACTGATATTATGTCCAAAATTCAGGCACAGAGGAAAAGGGTTCTTTCAACTTCAGAGTTTTTTATTTATCTGTTCTCTTGAACTGCCTGTTTTCTCACAATACATTCCACACTCAGTCACAACCACTCATTGTGTTTTTCCAAAAACCCTGGAAGACACTGGAAGGCCCTACTTCAGCCAGAATTTTTAACATAAAAAACTATTTCTTATACTTCAGCACTTTCACTACAGCAGGATGAAAGATGTATCTTTAAAATACATTGGTTAGCATGCCTTGGAAGCACTGGCACAGGTGAGGCAAATGGTTTGTAGCACATCAACTGTTGGGGCTGAGCCCTGGGAAATACCAGGTGCTAGGAGGGCATCATTCTCAAGTTGTCACATTCTGTCATACTGTCACTCATGGCCAAGAATATGCTGTTTTGGTATATTTGTTTAAGAATTGAAGCATATTAAATTACTGTCTCTATGTTATGGACCTCACACCGGCTTAATTATCAGCTGGAAGAATATCCCAGGAGCAGCTCTACTTCAGCAACTTACAGCCATTTGAGAAGTTCTTAGGTAGCCTAGAGTAAAAAGGGTTAAGTGCAAACACCTCTCTTGCATCATCCCAGTGGAGTGCCTGGCTGCCTGACCACATCCTAGGTATGAGGAACTCGGGCAGAGTTACGTAGCCTGCCCTAAGCCACGCATCAGGTTAACAACTAAATCTGGAGCTACAGATCTCTTGCTGTAATGGCTGGACAACATGACCTTGCTAGCAAGTTATACTAAAACCTTTGCTGTCATCTGGGGAGTTATATTGTGATGTAGGGAAGCTAAACTTTTCTGTGAATGCTAACTTTTCCAAACTGGAAAGGCATGTGGAAAGGACAATCTGTCCCTTGCCTGAAGGCTTCATTATCACAAATCTTGAAGAGACTGAGACCTCATAAATTCATTATTGTTCAGGACCAATTTGAAATGCTGTCTGAAAAAATAGATGTAATACCAGATCCTGAGCTGCAGAGATTCAGTATGCAAGGATAATGCTCTCACCTGGCTCCTGTAAGATGCTTAACCCCACAGACAAGACCTCCTACACTATTCATTCATTCGGCCACACTCAGCTGGCACAGAATGCTGATGTTCATGTGTGTGAGCTACATAAACATGCATGCATGCATGCTGTAATACACTGCATAAAAAATTATGAAATACACAAAGACACACATATATATTTGTATATATCCCATGTTAAAATGGGGCTGGAACGTGCAAGCTAAGGACATTGAAGTATTGACTGCTTTGTTACAAATGCAGTGCCTGAGACCTGGGTGCAGGAAAGGTCATGTCTTTTTTATCCACCATGATCACTTCAGCCTCCATTGCAATAGACATTATTAGTTATTAGTTATTAGTTTTCCTCTCAGAAGTATTTGGCCTTTATTTTTAAATTGGGACTGGTCTGAGTTACGGTGAGGAACATTGGCTCAGTATTTGTAAGAAGTATTCATGGATGAAAATAATAACAATGCAGAATTATGGTGTGTGGCTTTGTACCCTGAAAAGACTAAGAAATTTTTCAAAATAATGGTAATTTACAATTAGATGGAATCTTACAGTTGAAATCCAAGTACATCTAAGCATATGATATGATTCATATTACTTGGTGCAAAACTGATGTTGCTAATTCTTTTGTAACTTGTCACAACAGAACAAAGATAGTGGGCTCTATTTTAGGAAGCATATGAATCAGTGGGAGAGCCAAAAGGAAACAAATGGATCACTGGTGAGACTAAAAATGCCTCAGAGATGTGAGCCGTGTGTCTGCTGACTCTGAGGTTGTGCAGAAAAAATTCGAGGAAGGGTTTTAAGCATGGCTAGCCACACAAAAAAAACGTTTTGAGCTGACAGTTTAAGGAGGAAGTGATCTTGCACACCGTCCGTCCTTCCTACATGATTTAAAACAAAGATATGATATAGACAGACACTGCTTATTCTCTCTCTGAACATTATCTGACAATCTTTAAAAAGTAAATCCAGCAGAGGAAAATAAATTATATGATCAAGGAATATAATTTATGCCTAAACAACCTGTATTAACTGATCAAGCAGCCTATACATTGACTATGGGGTGCTATCATCCTAACATCACTACTGAAATGAAGAACAAAAAAAGGTTTAATAACCATGGGTAATAACTCATCAACATCTGAAGCATGCAAGAATTTCATAAATGTAACAAATGCATGTTCAGTGCCACAGTCAAAGTTCATGGGTCATTTCCCCTTTGGATGTTAAGAACACTTTGCTTGGCTGTGTTAGGTGGGAGGTTTGCTTCTGGAAAGGTTCTCTAATCACATGGCAAAGAAGAGAACAGTAGAAGAGTATTCCTGGCTGTACTCAGAGGTACAATAGGGTCTTTTTTTACTGAGTGCTGAAAGAGAGGACAGGTTCAGGCAAGAATAGTGAAAATGCACTGGACTTCTTCTAGTACAAGAGACAAATATGAGAGAGGACAGACAATCTCAATGGAAAATATTTAATGAATGCCTCTGGGCTCAGGAGAAAAATCATTCCCATAATGACAAGAAGAGGCATCTGTCTCTAGCTCTCTGCTGGCTGGCACTGCAGTACAGCACTACCTGCTGTGATGCCTAACACGCTTCAGCCCAAGCTAACAATTCAAATGCTGCCACTGAAGGTGCTCTAGAAAAAAGCAGAATTATTCAGACCATTGAAATCTGTACCGACTTCTGAGAGGATTTTTATTTTGACAAGAAGAAAAAGCTGAAGCTTACCATTATTTTTTCAATCTGGCTATGATTTATAATGGCTTCCTGCCAATGGCAATTTGAAGGCAGAGTTATACCTGGTTTTGCTCTCAAACAATACAAAAAGCAGGATTTGTGTTTTGACAGTTTTGAAGGAAAATGAGGTTTTTTTCTAAAATGCACTCTGCTGAAAAGGGCAACAGATTGGATGTTTTAAGATAATTGTTCTTCTGAAAATGGAATCCCTCAACTTTTTCAGTCTGTCTTAAAGGATCAAATCCAGTAATTTCTGCCTCCTTGGATCTTTCTCAGCCAAATCATGAGGGTTCTAGTCATGTCAAGATTGGACTCTTGAATTTGCTGAATTCATTCTGTAGAAATAGAGTAACAGGTCTTTAACACCTGTTTTGCATAAAAGTCTGGAAAGGCCTGCTCTTACTCAAATTGTAATTTTGCTGTTTGGGAAAACAGCATTAGAAACTTGTGACTTATAGCAGAAACAATCAATCTATCATTTTGAAACCAGTATGGCAGAAATCTTTGTACTAAATAAAGTCAGGGGAAGGAGAGCAGAAAAGTAAGTGCCTGTTTTAGTTGAGACTGATATTTAAATCTAGAAGTCCACTTCAAAAATGGGATTGACATTTGTACAAGCACACAAATGTCAGACTGTGCTTTTTTAGGCTTGGATCTGTTTAGACTGTTCATGCTTTAAACAGCAGGTTTGAAGTGTTTGTACCTAAATTTGGACAGAAAAGTTTGGGCTCTTTGGAACAGTAGCTAGTATCTTTTCCATAGGAAAAACAAATAAAAAGTCTTAACCAACACAACAGTATTTCATTGTGGTTAATCATAAACTTGAGATATTTTTAAAATTAGAAACCCTGGATGTTTCTGCATAATGCAGTAGGATATACCAGGGTGTATCTGATAGCTGTGATCTTGCAGTATCACACACATCTCTTCCCGTACAGCACAGGACTTTCTGCCACAGCCAGATGGAAGCTGTAGGGCAGAAGGTTTTAGACTTCTTTACTAGGCTTAAGTTGAGAGCATCGGTTTCTAACTTATCATTAAACTGATACTTCCATTTTGGTAGCTGTGCTAGACTGACCTTAAAACAATGGCACACATCAGCAAAGGTGACAGGTGTGAAGGTTCCTGTACTGATACACCAGATTCTTTCTGTGTGGGAATGATAGGTATGTTTATGTAAATCACTCAGAGTGGTATTAAGCTGGTTTTTACACATTGTTTGGAAAGAATTCTTATTTATCTTTGTCTGGAGGATATATCTTGTCCAAAGTTTAGAGGAGATTATTTTTTTAGTATGTGCGAGCTTTGTTTGGTGTGGTTCTCCCTCCCGCTACTCAGTATTTCTAATACAGAGACAGATCTGCATTCTCACCTACCCTTGAAACAGGCACGACTGTGAGTAGGGCCTCTCCAAGGGGCACAACACATGGCAGTGCTTTGTTGTAAGCTCAATGCACTCATTGTAACTCGCAGGTCTTGTGGTAGGAAGGTCACTCTCTACTCCATGGCTATACACATATTGTGCCTGCTCAATACTGCTGCAGTATTTCATCGCAGTGGGAGCCCAGACAATAGGTCATGCCTTGCATTAATGTGTAGGATCTTGAAAAATCAATACAATTCAAATAACAAGGGACTACTGCCCAGTTGTTTACTATTCCCAGGACACACAGAGCAGCAATGTCTGTGCTATTAAGCTGTCACTGAGCATACAGAAAGTACAATGTGTACAAAGAAAGTGCTCTCTGCTAACTTATACCAATAAATCCAGAATCATGCGTGGTCACATTATTGGGAATATGAATGGTTCCCTTGCTGCAGAGATCTCTTCAGAATATTTTCTGTAATACAAATATAAACATCAAATTCCTCAAAGGAAGGCCAGTTTCTGAGTCAATTTTTGCGTCCAGCAAGCCCCACACCTAAGCAACTGTATCTCTTTTGCTGAAGGCCTACTCTAACCATTAGAATCAACAGAAAGGCTAATTGATTTGAAAGGCTTTGGATAAAGCATCCAAGCTGCACTACTGCAATCAACAGAAAATTTATCATTGACCTCAGCACAGGGTGAAATACCCGGGCTCTTGCTCAGCAGGTATTTGAGTCCACACACGTAATTTATTTCATTATGAACCATTCATATGCCTAAGTACTTGTCAGATATGGAACAAAAGTGTGATGGTTGCCAGGCTGAGAAAGAGAGTAACTTTCAGAACTGCCTTTCTCCTGCCAACAGCAATGATATTTGAGAATAAGAATAAGCAAGTTCATTGTTTCCACCATTTTGTTACAATAGGGAATTAAGAAATAAGTGAAATGAAAATGGAAGAATTTGAGAGCAACACTACAGAAAGAGAAGAGCTTATATTCCTTCTCAGGGGACTTTCAAAAATATAAACAGTGACTTTTTATCTTCATTAGGAGTCTGTGTTTCAATTACAACCCAAGCTTTCCTAGGGCTTGCCTACACTGGAAAAATACATTATGTTAATTGATTAACATGTAATGCTTAATATAACAGTCAGTATAAACAAAGACTAAGGCTTTGACATTTTTTGTTTTGGTTGACCCAAGGTAACCCAGCTGCCAAACATGACAGTTCTTGTCTACACTAAGTGGTTTGTATCACCTTAATTAACGTGTTCTAACACTATGTAATTTTGCCATACAGATTAGTCCTTTGGGGCATTTATTCTGTACATTTAATTTTCTGTCTCGCCTATCTTGAATTTGCAGATATGCACTGCTTCTCCCCTCCCCCTTCTATCCTGAAGCCACTATCATTGAAAATTGAAGAGACTTTGTAGGCATTCTCATTTCTTACTTCAGCTTATAAACTGAAAGCTCAATCAAATATACTATTTGTTTATGTCCCTTGATAGTGCTGATATTATAAAAATAAAGTTGATATTTTAATTAAGGAACTGCTAGTTCCGCATAGAAAAGTATAATCAAATACTAGCTAATTGAAGCTTTTGCAAAAATATTACAGATTGTACAGCTAGGCAGTCTCTTGGTCAACTCACACAGCCTATTCCCAGCCAGAGGAGGGCACTTTGCAGCATTTCTCCAAAATCTACTTTCTCTATTTTGTTTTAAATAGAGAAGCATTCTCCTTACAAGAAAATGAAGGAAAAAAAAAAAAAAAGAAAGAGAAAGCAAAAAAGTGGACAAGAAAGATATCATTAAACATTGAGGTTAAAAAATCAAGTTTATCTGGACTCTAGCAACCAAGATACTCATGCTGCACACATAATATTTTATTTCAAAATACTATTATTTTGTAATAAACAAGTTCCACAGCACAACTGAAACTATGAAAAATCCTAAATTGGTAGGACATTTTTCATGTAAAATGCTATTTAGCTACATATCACTGATTCATTTCAGCATCTTCTGAAGGACACAGATCTTTGCCCATTCAGCACTCACTGCAGTCTGAAGTGACTATTAACTTTCTGATATACTCAGTTATATTAAGTGACTGAAGGTGTGCAGCAGAGCCACATCAGCTCTCCTTGACTGTAACTTCACTGTCCAGAAATTCCTTTCTGAGAGATAAGCAGCTGAAACAAAAAGTACTGCATTTACATTAATTGCCTCTTTTTCCTTTTTTTTTTCTTTCCTAAAAAGATGGGGTAAATGATCTAATGCATGAGTTTTCTAGGACTTTACATCTGTGACTTCGTAACTTTACAGCCCAGTTAAGGTGCTTCAGCCTAATGTTGAGAGATGTGATTCTCCTCCTATACTCTGCTCCCATAAGGCCCCACTTGGAGTCCTGCATCTAATCCTCAGCACAGGAAGGATATGGACCTCAGTACAGGAGAGGTGTGAAGTTCCTGGAGCAGGTCTAGCAGACAGCTACAAAGTTGGTCAAGGGACTGGAGCATGTCTCTCATTAAGAAAGGCTGAGGGAGCTGGGCCTGTTCAGCCTCGAGAAGGGACCTCACCAATGTCCATCAGTCCCTGAAGGGAGGGAGTCCAGAGGATGGACCAGGCTCTGCTCAGTGGTGCCAGGCAATAGGACAAGAGGCAATGGGAAGAAAATAATGCACGGGAAATTCCACCTGAACATGAGGAAAAACTTCTTTACTCTGTGGATGACTGAGCAGTGAAACAGGCTGCCCAGAGATGCTGTGGAGTCTCCCTCACTGGAAATACTCAAGAACCATCTGGACACAATTTTGTCCATGTGCTCTGGGATGGCCCTGCTTGAGCAGAGAGGTTGGACCAGGTGACCCACTGAGCTCCCTTCCAACTTCATCTGTCACCTGATTCTGTGACCTGTTGGAGCAAGTTCAGAGGAGTGACACCAAGATGACTGGACGGATGGAGCACCTCTCCTGTGAAGAAAGACAGAGAGCTGGGATTGTTTAGCTGTGAGAAGGCTCCAGGGAGACCATAGAGTTTTTCAAGGCGAGGGTGGTGAGGAACAAGTTTCCCAGAGAAGCTGCGGCTGCCCCATCCCTGGAAGCTCAAGGCCAGGTTGGTCACAGGAGCAGCCCAGTCTGGCGGAACTGTCCCCGTTCACGGCACGGTTTGGGGCCGCCGCGACCACGGCCCCGCTCCCCGTCGGCCCCGGGCACGGCTGGGGGCGGGGCGAGGGGCGGGGCGGAGCCGCCGGGCCCCGCCCCCTCTGCTCCCCGCCCGCCCGTCACGTGCGTTAGCGACAGGCGGCGGCGGCGCCCATTGGCCGAGCGGCGGGGGGCGTGGCCGGCGGCCGGTCCGTCAGCTGCGCCGGGCCCTGACAACAAAGGGCTCCGCGGAGGCGGCCGGGCGCAGGGTTGGACTGGCCGTGGTCTGGGTGAGTTCGCTTTGCGGGGAGCTACGGGCACCGAGCGCGCTGCCGGTGTCCCGGGTGTGATGGTCTCCCGCGGTCGGAGCGGTGGAAGGCAGCACCGGCGGAGCCCCCGTTTTCCCGTGCGCCCATCCCGGCTTCTCTCCGTTGGGAAGGCGCCGAGGCCGGGGGCTTCTGGCGTTTTCCCGGCTATGGAGCAGGCGGTGGTCTCGTCCGCCCGCCCCGGGCAGCCTCGGGAGCGCAGCCGGGAAGGTGCGCAGCTGCCGGGGCTCTGCCGGGTCGCTGGACGCGGCCGTGTGGAGCCTCCTGGTGGCGGCCCGGGCGTGGGGGCGCGGGGGGTCTGCGGCTCGGCTAACACAGGGGCTGCGCTGGAACTGGGAGGTGTCTTTTTCTGGTTGTGTTGTGTTTTCTTTTTGCTTAGCACGTATTCCATCTCTTTTGCTGGGTTAGAAACAAAAAAAAAAAAAAGGAAAAAAACTTTTTTAGTTGCAGCGATACTGTATTGTTGACATTCATTGGATGTGTTATCTATAACAGCCTCTTAGTCATTACTGTAGCTGAGTCAGTTGCTCCCAGGCTTGTGTTTTCCTGCAGCTGACAGTTCCTGTCTAGGAAACTCTCTTGGTGTCTGTCCTGCTTTCCTCCCCGGACGATGGCCCTTGAGAACAGCCTAACTTCTCTTTTGCTGTCTGGCTTGCACAATAGCACACAAGCGTGGCCTTTTTAAAGGCGCTTGTCCAAAAGGATGTCAAAGCATCAACCACTTTCTAAATGTGCCGTGGTTTTAAGCCCAGCTGGAGATGAAACCAGGACAAAATGATTCACATGTTTTTTTGGATCCTCCTTGGGGTGGGGGAAGGGAAAAATGGGACAAACTGCTTTTGATCTACAGAGAGTAATTTGTGGGTCAAAAGCTGAGGTTTGTTTCACTCACATTCTGGGGAACAGTGATCTCTTATTTATAGAGGTTAATTATTTTATGTTGCTGTGATGCCTTGGGAGCCTTTCTAGAGGGAGTGTGAGCTCTCGTCTTGCTCCTCTCTGTGCACAGAACACAAAGACAGCCTCTGCCTGAAGGTACCTCCAGGCTTCATCTAGGAAGGAGGCAACACACATGTGTGGGAGTATAGGGAAAGCCAGTGCTGATCAGCAACCATGCAATGGCTTACTAGTTAGCCTAAAGAAAAAACAAACTCATTTTTTCATAGGCCTGGTGCCAGGAGAGAGGGAAGGATGTGGAAGGTAACTGGAAAACTACAGACTTCAAGCTTTCACTTAGAGTTCGTTTCCTTATCCGTAGTAAGCTCTGCCTCTAACTGAAGCACTCAAACCTTCTCGAGAAGGTGCTTAGGAACACTGTAGGCATTTGGCATTTCCTTATGTAACCCATCCATGGCTTAGCAACCTTAATGGTTAAAAGTGTTTCCTGCTGGCAACCACTGAAAGTTGAACTTTGCTGCTGCTTAAAGCCACTTCTGCTTGCTCTGGGAAAAAAAGAAGGCAATAAGGGTTTGCCTCTTTCTTCACATAATTGACTACTGTTGTAATTTTTTTCTTCCCTCTATTAAGCTTTCCAATTTTTAAAATTTTGTTGATTTTCTTTAGACTTCTGATCATTTTTGTAGCTCTCTTTAGGAGAGGCCTGATGTTTCATTTTCAAGTGTGGTACTTAAAAATAGACCTATGTTACTATTGCAACTGAGCCTGTTGTTTCTAGTCCTCTAGTCAGTCTTTTCTCTTGAGGAACTAGAGTGCATAACTTCATGAGTTTTACTGTACCTTTTCATATTGCTCCTCAAGACTACTTTAAATTCTGCTCCTATCCTTCTGTGTTGTCTGAATAAGGAGGAAGCTGCATAAATGTATACAGGAGCAGTGCTGCATGGAGCAAGTGCTTGTCCTTACCTTGAACAAGTGGGTGATGGGGTCTGGTTTCCTGGGATAAGATGACACAAGAGGCCCAAATGACTCTTTAGTATGGCCTGACAGTTCTAGGGTGAAGCAGGGTATACTGGCCTATATATAAACAGTATTCTTTCTGGGTTATATCTTTTAATACCTGGATTTGTCTACTGTCATGTGTCTTGCTCCCTTTTTGAATGCAGGCACTCATACTGTCTTACATGGATATATTCTTCTGAGTTTAATTATTAAATAGGTATTTAACCTGTAATAATTCTGACCTACTGTGATGATTCAAATGTTGCTATGGGCAAAAATAACTTGTAGTTAAATTGGTGAATATTTTCCCCATAGTTTTTAGTTTTTCACCTGCTTTAATGGCTTCTATTTATTGGCTTATACATAAATATCAAAGGCTGTGAGTGTGCTGATCTGAGGTGTTTAAACATTCAGCTTCTTGGTACTAATACAATTTTGTTTTAACTGCCAGATGCAGAGGTCAGGCTTGTGGTGACCAATTACATGTCGATTTAGGGGAGTGAATTGAGAAATAAGCATTGGTTTAGTTAAACATACCCCCTACTTTTCCATGTTCCTTAGACTTAGGATACATGACTAGTTGGGTGGCTGCTGTGAAAATGATCTCACTGTTAACTGTGGTGTACTTTGAACCTGAAGACGGGATGTGCCTTGCTACTGTGTTAACTTGTAGTCAGCAGCCCTGAGATGTGTATGATGGAACAGAGAAGAAACACTGCTTTGGGCTTCCCTGGGAACCCTCACAGGGGCTCCTCTGCGTCAACATGAGATGAGTTTCTGGAGCAGAAAATATGTCCTTGCCTTTGGTGTCTCCCTGACATGCAGGAAGACAGGGAGGGAGCTGGGGGAGTGTGGACAAAAGAGTCCTGTACAAGAATCCTCTCCTCCTTTAGGAGAAGGTGGGACTGACAGCTGATATTTTCCTGGGGAGGAGGTCTGAGATGAAGGCAGTCAGCTCCCAGGAGAGACTTAGCATTGGCTTTTCTGTATGTATCTAGCTGGGAGGGGAGGGCGAATGCCAGAGAAGCTGCCTTTCCTCTTTGGGGAAAAAAGTTCACTGGTACCTCAGACTGCACTAACAAGGAGCTTTTAGTTTGTTTCCCTAGGGATGTTACCTGTGGTTTTGTCATTAAGATCCTTGTCATCATCTTTTACAGGTTTCACGTAAACTGTTTACAAGTCATGCTTTTCCTGTACCTAAGCTGATAAAGCATCTATGCACTTTAGTCCCAAGTCTGTGCCACTCTGCTAGTAGTGTGAGCTGTGCCTTGAACCTTGGATATAAAGACTTACCAGCCAAAGTCTTGTTCCTGCCTTAGTAATGTTCCAGAGGTTAAATAACATGCTCATGGGAGAGATTGATAGCTTGTCCAGCCAAAAGCCAGAGTTCAGTGAGAAAGAAGATGACGAATGGATTCTGGTTGACTTTATAGGTAAGATGTCTGTCAGACATAAGTTCTGTTTTTGTCTTGCTCTGACTTTTGCTTGTCTTACTTCCATGTGAACAAACCAGTAGCTTGGGGAAACTTTATCTTAACAAAGCCAGTGTGGGATTACTGTGCACGGTGTCATCCAAACAAATGTTACGTGTTGTGTAAATTGGTGAGAAAAATGATGTCAGGTTTATAAGCCTGACACAGGCTTCAGCAAAACCACTTGTACAAATAAAATATATTTGACTCATTTTGCAATTATATAGCTTTACTGATAACAGTTGTTTCACATGTCTAACATGGCTTGTCTGGGAGCTCCTTTTTCTCCTCCCCTGCTTTTAAAAACTTAAAACTTGTGTATGTGCTAACAGGGCTTTTTTTTTTTTTAATTATTTTTTTCATATCCCATTTCTGGCTATGTGGAACTGTGGTGTTCTCAACCTCCTGCGATCACCAACATCCATGGGTTCCTCTCCACTGACGAATGGTCCCGTGCAGCAGACACTTGCACTAATTGCTCTGTGGAGGAAGCAGACCTTGTTGAACCATCAGCCACGGACAGCTCGCCTGTCTTCTCTTGTTTATCATCGCCCTTGGAACATTTGCCAGAGGCCAGCGAGTCTTGCTTCATCCAGTTTGAGTCATGTCCTATGGAGGAGAGCTGGTTTATTACCCCTCCCCCATGTTTTACTGCAGGTGGATTAACCACTATCAAAGTGGAGACCAGTCCGATGGAGAACCTCTTAATAGAGCATCCCAGCATGTCTGTGTATGCTGTCCACAACACCTGCCACAGCCTTAATGAGACTGCATGTGGGGATGAGGAGTTTCACAGCCCAAGTAGTCCCAGGTATGTCTGAATCCTCTTGATGAGGAGCTCTGGTGCTGAAAATATCTGGTTTCTCCTTGATAAACTTAGACACTTAATACTGAATTTTCCAGCTTGTTTCAGGGTAGGTGAATAAAGCATGAATACCACATAAGGTGTGTAGAGTGGTCAGGCCTGCTCAGAAAAATGTTATACAAGATGGCCACGTTGGCAAACAATTGGGTATGCATTTTGGCACTAGAGTAAATATTTATGGAGCCTTATTACTCCGTTGCAGAGTATGTTCCAGTCCTGTGCAAACTGGTGGCAGTTAACTCTATAGCCAGTAACATAGATATGAAAGCACTTTGCCCCCTTCACAACTTTGTGTGTTTTTCATAACTGCTTTTTAGTACTCTTTCAGTCACCTTGTGAGATGAAACATAGAACTTTAATGATCCTGGCAGGGAAGTGGCTTGGGTTTAGATGGGAGGCTTCTTAGGGTTTTTTTTATTCCTCAACCTAGTGATAGATAGGGACAGGATTAAATTTACCCACAAGTGGCTTGTGGAGCCAAAGCAAACTGAAAGATTCCACAGAACTTAGTCCTCTCAATGTGAAAGTTCAAGCTGCAGACTTCTATTTTTGGCAAAGTAAGAAGTACTTTTTGGTTTTGGGTCCTAAAAATCTATGTGCCTATTGTAGAGGTGTATTTGCCATGTACTGCCATTCTTTGGTGTTGGTGTATGCAGCTATACCAGTATAGTATACATGGCTGTATGCAAATAGAGTATTTTTTTGCCATTATGACTCTCCACTTGCCCTTGTGTTCATTGCTTTTGAAATAATTGGGTGTTTTGTGAATCCTGGTTAATAAGAGACTGACTTTTCATACCATTTAGTTCTTAAATTTAGAAACAATAATACTAAAAAAAAAATCACAATATACTAGGCTTTGATATACAGGAAGAAATTAGTATAGGGGTTGAGTTGCTGTAGGTATTGATTTGTCTGATCAGCCCCTTGCCATATTTAAGTTTTTAGTTCAAAGAAACAGATGACTTTGAGATGACACACTGCTGTATACTGATAAAGAATAGTGCTGATACTATTGATCTTGCTGTGGGATTTGTATAATTATTTGGAGAGGACAAATGATGTTAAGCTAGGTTAAGTTAAATTGGGCGAAGCTGTGAACAGACAGCACCTTTGAAATGAGGGTCTGAAGGAATCTGCAAAAGACAGTAAGCCACTTTATCTAAAATACCAGTTTGCAGTGAATAGTAACACTCAAAAGTTGGATCCTGGCTTTTCAGTCACTTGAACTGGGGATACTTATGTAAATTCATACAGAGAAGAACCCTTGTGTTATACAGTACAGTTAAGCTGCTTTAATGTGTGGGGAAGCTAGAGGTGTGCTCTTCAGCTGATGTGTAATTTTCTTCACACTGAGCTCTGTGCTGTTGCTTTGTCAGAGGATCTAGGCTCTTGTACAGGGTATTTTGTGTGACAATTGGGATGAGATTTAAGTATAAAGTGAGTTAGACCTCAGAATTTGGGAACATTTGGTTACACTGATATTGCAGTAAGTTTCAAAAGCTGTTATGAAGTCTCTAGTGGTTTAATGGTTGGCCATTTAATATTGTAGGGCCAAGAAAAGCTGCTTAAGGCACACTGGCACAGTAAGTACTGCTGTTTTGGAACAGTGCTTTTTGTTTGATCAGGCTGCTAGCAACACTGCTTCCTCTAGAGCCTTGTCTGCCAAAGCAATACTGGTTTTAGGACTAACCTTTGTGCCAAATGATTACTTGATCAAGCCTAACTATATCTGCTTTAACAAGCCAAAATGCTAAGTGCATAAAAATTACTGAAATAATTGGGTTGGGGGTCTGAAGCCTTTAATGTTTCTTGGGAGGTGTGGTTCTGTAGCTTAAAGAGCAGGACACTTCTGCTTTCTAGCAAAATAGACCCTGGAGGTACAGCAGAGAATGCGTGTAGTGATGGTCTGGCTTAAGACACAGCCTCTCTAAAATTCCCTTTTGACAATATGATAGAGACTCATCAACTCTGTTCTCTCAGTGCATGGAGCTTACTAGTGCCAGCCTACCAAATGCACCCAAGGTACCAAAATGCTGCATTTTGGAAGAGTAGGTGGCTGTTTTAGCTAATTGAAACCACCTCTGCTATCTCAGTGTCACTTTATGATGACAAATAGAAGAGTGTTGGTTTGCAAACCATTGCTGGAAGGGTATTTGATAAAAAGGGAGGAAAACCTTAAGTATCTTCAGCCAGCAAGTTTAAACCAGTCCTTCTCCTTTTGTGGAGGAAATGTTTTTTTCATTTTAAATTCCTTTCAAAGCAAAAGGATGTAGTATAAACTTCCCTATTTGTCAGATTAGTCATATTTTTCCATAACAAAACCACAACAGTTTGTATTAACAGTTTCTGCCCTTTGCTAGCTAAGGGTATACTTAGGAAATACAGGTTGCAATAACTGTGGTGTGGCTTCCTGGCTCCTTAATAGCTTACCCCAGAAAGGCTTCACTTGCAGTTCCACCTCCAGCACTGTTGGATGTACTAAGGGATCACTTCTCTTAGACAATTGTAGTCCCATATTTGCACGTACCCTCATGTAAATTAAACTGGTGAAATCTGCAAAGAATATATTTACAAGGCATTATGAATTGATTTGTGCTTGTTATTCACTTGTTTTTTGCTTGATATTTCAAGTGCTAGGTTTAGGACAATATCCAGTGAACAAAAAGGGAAGACCAGCATGTCACATATGACTGTTCTGCAGTCTCTAGTCTTCAGTCAGTCACATCAAGCTAATCAAGGATCCAAAAGCAAGATTAGGATATTTAAAATAAGAAAAAAGTAGAAGGAAGGAAGTATTCCCATGCTAACAAGGAGTATTTCCCTCCAGTGTGGAGTGGGAGGAGGCAGAAGAGCTTACTTTGTGTCAGGCACCTGCAGATTCCCAGAGTTAAGGCTACAAAGGGTGTGCCATGGCAGACCTTACTTATGTCTACAGAGACATCATACAATAATTGCAAGTTAAGCTCTTTCAGAAGAGACTTTATCATAAAGTCATGCTAGTGTTGAGAGATAGACCTCTTGCTCATGCCTGGGCAAGTTCCTGGTCTTGCAAACATCTTTCCCTGGGCACCACTGCTCAGTTGACAGCTGGTTGTTAGGCCCTGAGTGGGGAGAGAGAAAGCAAGAAACTGCTGCCATTGGTCTCACACCAGCTCTAGCACTCAGATTAGGGTTTTGCATTGCTTTTTAAATGGCTAGGCTATTTTAAACTTTACTTTGGAAGTTTCAGGAAATGCCAGTGATTGTTCTGTCAAGTAGGGAAGTCCTTTTTCAATATGTCAGTCATGGCTTGCATAGGCTGCTGGTTTGTTTTTCACTAGTGCATGATGAAGCAAAGGTTGGCCAAAACTGCTGACTCACTGCTCGTGAAATTTAGGGGGCTGGTTGAGGAACAATCCTTCTAAGTTATTTCTCATGTGTGTCACAACTGGTCTACCTTTCCATTCCTCTGCATGAACCTTTGGATTTACTTGTGTGGCTGACAATTGAAATGCACTTTTGTTAGTGTGCTTCACATTTCAGGCTGAACCACCTATGTTCAAGATTAATTTAAATCAAACTTTGCCTAGTGGATAACACTCAAGTCTTCTAAAGCTGGAGCATTGTGACACATATTGCCTTATATTTCTGATTTGTACTGTATGTTGGGCTTAGGGAGGTGGCGTGGGGAAGAAAGAGCAGATAGAGTAAAACACCACAAGTCCTAAGGCTGTTGTGGGGCCCTCACACAGAAAGTGATTTAGCAGTGAGTAAGTGGCTTGACCTCACCTCAGCCCAAATCTTTGTCCAGTAGAATAAGGGTACCCTTTTGAAGTGCTGGACGTTCATGTCCATGTTCTAGCTTTTATTTTGCTTGTCTTTCCAAAGCACCTCAGTGGTGACTGATACCTGTTTGTTACATTTTTAGACTGGAGGCCCGAAATGAAACAGGACAGCGTGTTCACTGCTACGTCACGGCTCTTGCTACTAGTTCAACTTTTCTGGAAAAAAACAAGAGCTTTCGTCCTACCCACTGGATAAAAGAACATAATGAAAGACACTATCTCAACAGAAACAGTCTCCGTCGCCTAAACCTTACCCGGGATTGCCACTCTCGGCAAATCAAGCACAACGGACTGTTTGTTCACCAGCCTTGCCAGCGTCAGTTCAATTACTGATGGTTCTTGTGGTTTTAATCTATGGGCTAATTGTTCCTTAGGTTACTCTTGTGTAGGTAAGTGTGGTCAATCTGAAGCTGATCGTCAATCCCTCAAACACAATCGTAACTAGTGTTGCATTCTTTTCAAAAGATATATAAATCTTCAAACATCTTGCATCAAGTTCTAAATGTTGATGTTAAATATCAGTGTCTTGGAAGCCTATCAGTACTATAGTTTGTGTGCTGTTTTATAAACTATGATGTATAGATGGGTTCTTAGTTGGTATTTTAAGGAAACTTAACTGAAATGGAAATCAGTTACATTTTGCATTAATCAAAATGGAGTTAGAAATTGAGGTTAGCCATGTGCTTTAATGACCAGTACTTGACAGCTTGTATATCTGTCTGTATTCAGCATATATGATTATTTTCCAACAAGGAAATACTATAGTTGCCAGTGGATATTACATAGCTGCATTGAGCTGTTTCAAGAAGGACATCTCATCTAAATTCCTAGAACTTACTTGTGTTAGTGGGGTCTGTGTAGGTGAGCTGGGTACTTGATATGGATATTGAAAGAGGGTTAAGTGTCCCACCAATATTATTACAGTACAATATGGTATTGGTGTTACAGATATAGTACCTTACAGTGGAGTGGGAAGAAAAGTGAACCTTTTGGGTGTAACATGCAGATGCACAACACAGAGTACTGAACTGGGTTTTACTAGGTAAAGTTTGAGTTTCTCTATTTCTGTCTTTGAAGCATGTATTTCCCCTACCCTATCTCATTTAATCTCTAGTCTAGTTAAAGGAAAAATATGGTGGATTGACCATTCTTTTAATCCTATCAGTAGCTGACTGCTCTTCAAAGAAGTCAGGCTGATGGACAGCTATTTGAGCTACAAATTGCTATTAGATTTTTTTGTCTAATAAAAGTTGTCTCATATTTACAGATTGAGAGTAGCTCAGAAGTAGCTAGAAGGAAGCTTTTATTTGAAATTTTCTCTCTATGAAAATAAAATCCAAGTTAATGGAGACTGGAAATGAAGGGCAGTGTGAGGCAGGCAGAAGTGGATTCTGAGCTAAACACAGCAATAACAGTGTATAAAAATTGATTGATCAGCCATGGTTGTTCTCCTAGCCCTTTGGAGGCAGGAGGACTGGATAGCAATTCTGTGGACCAACAGGAAAGAAAAGCCATTCAAAATGATCAAGTAGTTTTCTTAAGAACACTGTGCAAGATGTTTTGGAAGTTGGCAGGCATTGCCAACTACAACTAGAGGTAAAGTTCACCTGTTAACAAAAGCTGTGTTGCACAGCAGCCAGTGGTATGCTGAACCCTGATAGATCAGTCTGGGAAGCAGATTAAATGGATATGGAAGTAAGGAAGCAGAAATCTGCACTGAAAGAAAGGGGGGAAATAAAAGTAAGTTTACCTTTCTTTTTGCCAGTGCTTAATGTGACTTGCTGTTTTCCCTTGTGTTTAGTGCCTAGGGCAATACAGTGTTAACATTACACTCAGTTGTGTCTTCCAGTAGTCCTTACACAGAAGATGGTAAAAGGAGTCATGTGAGGAGCTTTTGAAATAAGGCAAGGTCAATAGCATGAATTGTTCCAGGCCTATGAAGTATTTAAACTCAGCCAGATGCTTCAATTTCACTGAATCAAAACCTCAGCAATTCAGATTGATCTTGATGTAGTGGTACTGTTGTATGTTCTGCAGCTGGAATTGTTGCGGGACCTACATAGCATACAGGGAACAGCATTTATAACCTGTGTTTCACTGCAATTAACGTCACAAAGGGATGTTGAAAATAATTAAATGTATAAAAGCAAGAGGTGCTTTCCTGGATGCACTAGTTTTTTGGTGAGGGGGGTTGACAAATTGAAGGAAAACAAAATTGGTCACATCATGAGTTTCCAAAAGAGATATTTTGTTACTGCTTTTTAGCAGTATGTACTTATGTCCATACAACAATTCTCATGTGGTCCAAATACTTTGGTTTATCTGCAAATAGCTGTAGTTTCACCAGTCTCTTACCTGTTCACAAGTACTCTTACTTGCCTCAGATTATCTACCTTTATCACTCCAACTTTTTGTCTAGCTTAAACTTCCTTATCCTTGCTGCCAACTTTCTAGCTCAGGAAAATTCTTTGCTTTCCTGTATTACTTTTCTTTATATAAAAGTAACTACTTTCCTTCAGCTTTAATTTTCTTAAAGTGCAATGAAGGAAGATGGAGTCTCCACCTCTCTATGTTGGAAGGAGTAAGTAATCCCTTAACTCCTAATGGGGAGATGGAGCTGAGAGTTTAAGGCTCCCAGGCATTAAAATGAGAGCCTTGGTCTGTTCTTCTCAGTAGGCAAGTTAAATGCAACTTTAGACTGCTCCTAGAATTGGGAGATACTGATCTTTTTATACTGCATTACTAGATGACTTTCTGGTGATGAAAACCTATATCTTTCAGGATATAAACTATTTTGTTGCACAAAGCTGTGCTTCTCAATTTGTAATATTGGAAACCATATTATTGTGTGAGATAGTACTACATCAATGGCTTTTTGTTAATTTGTTTTACATATTTATGTTGGTCTAGCCCTGTTTTGTGCCTGGAGCTATTGGGCAATTAGATTTGTTTTGGTTTTCTGTTTTAATAGTGAGCTGTGTGGCTTTTTATATGGTTTTTTGAATTGTATTAAAGTGTGTGTTTTTTCTTGTAAAAGTGGAGGCCTTGCACTCTCTCATACTGATTGATATTCATGAATCTTGCAGAAATTGTATTTTCATATGTATTGGTCAATGGACAGATTTGCATTTTAAACTGTGCCTTCTACACAGCAAACTTGAAGATTCAAAAGGGACATTTCAGTTGGGATTAATACTGTACATCAGTCTATGCATATATGGCAGCTTTTCTCCAGAGCCACTTCTCTATTTGTAGCAGTCCTTTTAATACGGAAGAATGTGTGGCTCTTATTTTTAATAGCTTAACACAAGCTGAAAACAGACAAAATACAGCACTTTGCCAAAAAGGTAGCATTGCTTAACCAGTGTATATTTACTGAAGTGATCTTCTGTATTTTGTTTTCATAGTGTGTTCTGCACACTGTGGGGAAACATGATCTTAACTCTCAATAAAAAATGGCCTATTAAAAATTGTCAGTCTGTTCTTTAATGTTACAGGTTAGTGAAAATCCAGGTGCCTGAGCATCTTCTTCAGGTGGCAGGTACAAGTACTGAGTGTCTCAATGCTTGCTCCAGTGCAGCAGTTGCTCTGGGACTTGGTTTGCATTGCTGATCAGGTGATAATGTACATCCGAGCAGTGTTGCACATCTCTGTGACTGCTGCCTTTCTTGATCAACATGCAGGAACTCTGGAGGTGAACAGGACAGAGATAAAACACACATGAAGTGTGCATGGGGTAGGGGAATTCTTTCTGTATCTTGGCTGAAGCTCTCTTGTTTCAACTCATGCCCCACTGCCTTTCATTTTCCTGCCATGAACCACCATGAAAAAATCTGTATGGGAAGCTGCTGGTACAGGTATCCTATGAGGGGGCAGAGATGCTGTGCAGATGCCTGGGGATGGGGTTAGGGAAGGCAAAGAAAAGCCACCTGCAGCTGAACTTGGCAAGGGACATGGAAGGCATCAGGCCTTCCATAGACCAGCTGCAAAAGAAGGATCAGAGAAAGTGTGGGCCTGCTGCTAAGTGGGACCAGAATCCATGTGACCAAGGACATGGAGAAGGCTGAGGTACTCCCATGTCTTCTTTGCCTTGGTGTCTACTGGGAAGACTACCCTTTGGGACTGCAGGCTCCTGATGCCTGTGAGAAATGCAAAAGGAATGAAGATCAGCCCTTGGATGAGAAGTCTCAAGGTAAGAAATGCACTGTACACAGTTTTATGGGATGTACCCATGATTGGTGAAGGAACTGGCTGATGTCTTTGTGAAGCTGTTCTTAATTGTCTGAAAGGATTTGGCAATGGACAGGATGCCTGAGGGCTGGGGAAAAGCAAGTTTTTCCCATCCTCAAGGCAGACAAGAAGATAGAGAGGAGCAAGACTGTTCCCTTGATGTCTGGGAAGGTAATGGAGGAGATAGTCCTGGAAACCATTTCCAAAATGAACAAGAAGGTGATCAGTAGTAGTCAGAAAGGACTTATGTAAGGAAAAGCATGCCTGACAACCAGATAGCCTTCTATAGTACTGAGCCTTAGATGACTGGCTCAGTGAATGAGGGGAGAGTGATGGATGTTGTTAATCTTGCCTTTGTCAAGGGTTTTGATACTGACCTCCATAGCATCTTCCTGAAGCCATGAATTGTGGGCTGTGTGAAGCAGATGGTGAGCAGGCATGTGGAGAGCTGGCTGAACCCTGTGTTCAAAGTGCTGTGATCAGTGACATGAAGCCAAGCTGAAAGCTTGTTTTTACTGGTGCACCTATCAATGCAGGATCCTTACACTGTTAGAAACCTTCATTAATGACCTGGGTCACAGGGCAAAGTTGTTTATGCACTACAGGGCTGTGCTGCTATTCAGAAGGACCTTAACATGGACAAATGTGTTAACAGGAGCCTCATGGAGGTCAGTATGGGGAAATATGAAATCCTGTACCTGGAGGAACAAAAAAAAACCCAGGTGCCAGGCCAACTGTCTGGAAAGCATCATGGCAGAAAGGGCCCTGGGGGTCCTGGTGGACACAAAGTTGAGCATGAGCCAGTAGTGCATCCTCGTGGCCTTGGAAACCCAGAGCTTCCTGGGCTGCATCAGGCAAGCGGAGGGAGGTGATCTTGCCCCTCCACCCTGGGCCAGTGAGACACATCTGAATGGCATGTGCTGAGCTCCCAGTAGGAGAGGGCATGGATATACTAGAGGGTATCCACTAAGAGGCTAGGGAATAATAGGATTGAAGACTGAAATAACCAGGAGAGGATGAGAACTGGGATTATTTAGGCTGGGGAAGAAAAGTCTGGGTAATCTTGTCAAGGTATATAAACAGCTGAAGTGGGCAATAAAGACAACAGAGCCAGACTCTTCTCTGGTGCTGCCTAATGAGAGGACAAAAGGCAGTGTGTGCAAGCTGAAATACAGGAAATCCTTGGATGTAAGAAATGCCTCAGTAATCTTCTCCATGTTGTTATTTTGCCTCTTTCTGGAACTGTATGAATGAGTGGGGTTTTTTGCCTCCAGTCATTGGAGATCCTTGATCTCTGTGGCTTTCCAAAGATCATGGAGAGTGGCCTTGAAATTACATCAGCCAGCTCTCTCAGCTGAGAGATTGGATATAGGTTTCCACAGATTTGTATGGGCTGAGTTGTTACAAGTAGTTTCTGATTTAATTCTCACCCACCAAACAAGTAGGGTGACAAAATTATCTGTTTAGCTGACAGCAGTGAAAAGGTATTTGTGCAACAAAGCATCCATCTTCCCAGAGCAAGAACTGACTAAAATCTTTCTCTTTGAAATGTAGATTTTGTCCTGTACGTTTATCAAAGCAGCAAGTCTATGCTGAAAGCTGCACAGTATTCTTTGGGAGAAAGGTTGATCAATTATGCTTGTATTATTTTATCTATACAGATAACCTAACATAGTTAAGCTGATAGTGTTCCTTTTGGGAGTGCTTATTTCAGACCTGATGCAACTTTTAAAATTTGGCTTGCACAGTCTCCAAAACACCATGAACTAATGTTTTTTGAAACTTCTCTGTGCTGAAGCAAAAATGTTTGTATGAAGTGTTGCATCAATGTAGCTATTGGCTTAAGTTCTCACTTTACATTCTAGTTTTTCTGTCTGTAAAAATCCTTGTATGTCTCTGATAGAGTGCCTTCATCAGTGTTAACTGTCAGAGAGAACCATAATTACTATACTGTTTCATCATCAAGCCATTCAGTATCTGCTTTCTTTGTCTCATTGACTTCTGGTGCATGTTTATAGCCACAAAATATTGTGACTGTTATTGAGTGATACTTGCAAGGAAGGTTTGGGCTTTTTGAAATATGTAGGAATGATTCATCAAAAGAATATGCTGATGCTGCTGTGGCACTGTTGTTCCCATGGTGTGGTCATGATCTATCCGTCTTAGAGTAAATGAGACTGAACTGACACTTAACAGGATACATTTTGCAGCCATACTGTTCTGGAGTTACTGCTATATAGCTAATACTTCAGAAGTCTCTTGACTTGTTCAAAAGTTCTATAGGCAGACTGATAGAAAAATACTCAAACACCTTAATAAGGGAAATAACTATTGTAATTTCATGAGTAAGCTAAGGAAAAGGAATAACAACAACAAAAAACTCCAAATAGATAAGAGTAACAAAACTAGGCTGGTGTCCAGGAGCAGGCTTCAGATCTCAGCTTGCAGACATGGGCTGTGCCACAGGTCTATACTTTTTCCTCTACAAACTTCAAATTGTGTCCAAGCAAGGCAAGTTAAACAGTATAATAAAAATACCATTATGCACAAAAATAAATCCATCAGAGGGCTAAAAGAATTGTAGATTCCCTGAAATGGAGGTCTACAGGGAATCAGCAGCAGAGAACTGGAAAAGCAAAAGGAGGCCTTAGGCTTTTGGGATATGTGGTTATCAGCCAAGAGCTGTCTATTTTTGCAAGGTAAACAAAGAAGATGAGATCTTAATTAAAAAAGGGGGGACTGGGACTGGCATGGGCAGAAGTATCCCCTTGTCTACTCTCAGCAGTGAATTTCAGTTCTAGCCATTCTATCTACAGTGTGAGACTGAGGAATGATTGATGGACCAAAGTCAGTGGTCTGAGATTCAGTAAGATCAAGTGCTGGGTCCTTCACTTGGATCACAAAAACGCCATGTTGTGCTACAGGCTTAGGGAAGAGTGGCTGGAAAGTGGCCTGTCAGAAAAGGACGTGGGGGTGCAGGTTGACCTGGTTAGATGGTTACAGGCTCTTTGGGAGGGTTAGACATGGCAGAGGTAGGGGTTGGCACTGTATGTAATGGAAGGGCTGGAATGTGTGGAGTTCACGGTTGGCAATGGCACAGTTGAGAGACTTTAGGTAAGAGTCAAGGGGCAAACAATGAGGATATCATCATGGAAGTGTATTATAGACCTGCCACACAGGATGATGACATCAACAAATTATTCTTTGTAGAACTAAGGGACACTTCCATATCAATTGTTCGTGTTCTTATGGGGAACTTCAACCTGCCAGAAATTAACTAGGAGCATCACACAGCTGGTACAACCTAGGCCAGAAAATTCCTAAAAGACCTGGATAATAATTTTGTCAACAGAGTGGACCTTGTGAATGACATGGTGACTGGTGCCATCTTGGCCACAGCAACCATGAGTTTAAAATCCTTGTTGACAGGAAGACAAGTGCAAAACCTCAACTCTGGACATGAGGAGAGCAGACTTCAGGCTGTTCAGGGAATTAGTAAGAAAAGTCTTCTGGGAAAGGTTTTAGTAGTGCTGGGGGCTGTCAGTCCTGGTCACTTTTTAAACATCACTTCCTAGGGGCACAGGAGCAGCAATTCCCCAGTGTCAGAAGTCAAGGGAGTTGGTTGAGTCACCATTCCAGGACATGTTCAAGAAAATGGCTGGATGCGTCACTTAGTGCTATGGTTTGGTTGACAAAGTGATGTTCAGTCAAAGGCTGGACTTAATGATCTTGGAGGTCTTTTCCAACCTTAATATTCTATAACTCTACAAATGTGTCTTATTTTAAATGGAGAGGACAATATGACTTCCATGGCTGGTGACAAACTGCCAAACAGCTGAGTATGTACATATGTTTTATTAATGGTAGACAATTTGGGGTGGAGTTATCTCCTGCCCATCACCTTCGCCTCTGGAGAGATTCATGGTGTCCCCTAAACATGGCTAAGCCTGAAGCTATGGGGAATCATAAGTTTTAGTCACTAAGTGTTGAAAAGGTGTTTGCTATGGTGCTTGGAAGCAGGAGCATCAGCAGTAAACACCCTTCACCTTGCAGGCTTGGGACGAAAAGTCCTGAGCTCAGGGCCTGGCAGCTTTAGGTTTGTTGAGGTGATGGAAGTTGTCTGGATGAAGAACCACATACACTCCCAGGTCACAGGCAGAGCCAGGAAGAAGGCCTTCCCCTGTAGCCAGCTGTCTGCTTCTCCTGGCAGCAGAGCAAAGAGGTGTCTCTGTACATGCCTAGGAGATGGCCCTAAGATAAATTGTTTCAGTTTTTAAAAATACTATATTATTGTCCTACTTTTCTTCTATATGGCTCTTTTATGTGACTCCATATTCTTTATTTTCTCTTACTTACACTTACTTCCTGGCCCACTTGCAGACCAGTTGTTAAGCAGTACTGGAAAATATGAGAGAAGTGTGTCTTGTTATTTCTTTGTGCTTCAGATAAGAGATTCAACACAGAGGAGGTAGGTGAAGATAAAATCAATGCTTGGCTATTAGTTAGAGGTGCTCCTTCTTACTGGAGAGATGCTGTCTCAACTGGGGTGTGACTGTGGGCTTTGCTCAGGAGATGAAGTGTAAGAATTGTTCTTTAAAGGTGTTTCACCTTTGGTGTGTTCACAGCAGGAGTTTAAATCTTTGTATAAGAAAGGCTATTGGTCTCTGACATGAATATGAGTTTTCATGGACATGAATAAAGTGCTTTCCACATAAAAGGGCTTTCAGGACAAGACAATGTTTGGTTTCTTTTTTTTTTTTTTTTTTTCCAAGCTTCATTCTGATAAGGAAAGGTGCATGGTCTCAAGAAGAAAGGAAGAGGCTACTAGAAAGAGCCAGAAGGACATAGTCCATTTGTTGGCTTTATAACTGCTGTGAAGTGACAGCACCTACTCCTGAATGTGAGTTTAAAAGTCTGGCAACTCTGACTCCCCACCTCCTGTAAAAGTACGCCTTCAAAAACTTCATTCAAAGAGGAAATCCTTGTATCATGCTATACTGTTCAAGATTTGACATGGTAAATTGTAAGGGAACTAGTAACTTATTCTTGATCTCTACTTGAGTTTTCTTCCTCTATTATTAAAATAATTCTCAGTTATTATATTTTAGTTAAAACTCTTAGTTTGGATGTCTTAAGCTGATTTGATTGTCATACAAGCTGCTTATCAATAGCTGGTCTTTGCCTATGCTCTCTGCTGGTATTTGCCTTAGAAAGATATATTCATTTGCTTATGACTGAAGGTTTACTCTGCTATTTTTTAGCTAACAGGCTCTTAATAACTGTAACATGAGCTCTCTCCCCACCAAATCAGGAAAAAAAAAAACCAAAAAACCAAAAAAACCCAAAAAAACCCCCCAACAAACCACAAAACAAATCAATCTTCTAAGGTCTTAAAAATACTCCTTCATGCATATTAAACTGCATCATGCCTTATTTAAAAATAAAGAGGTTGTGGAGTCTCCCTTACTGAAGATAATCAAGAACTGTCTGGATAAAATCCTGTCCATGTGCTCTGGGATGGCCCTGCTTGAGCAGGGGGGTTGGACCAGATGACCCACTGAGCTCCCTTCCAACCTTGTCCATTCTGTGATTCTGTGGAAAGGTCTCTGAATGAAACAAGCAGGAAAGTAGAATATTGTAGGTTCTAATAGAAAACAAGAGTTTTTTTAACCTCAGGGTTTCAAGCTGTCTCGTGCTCTTCAACAGAAAAAAAAATATATTTATGGAAGTGTGCAACTTCCTGCTAAAGCATTTCTCTTTAGGAGGTATAAAGCTTTAATGGTCCTTTGTTTAGGCTATGTAGCTGGAGCCATAAATAACATTTAAAACTCCTCTTAAAAACGGTGAGGTTTATCCACACAAGAGCAGGCCTGTCCCTTAACTATCTTGGGTGGCAATGCAGGATGTAACCAAAGGTGTATATATTCTATCACCATCTGTTCAAACCAGGTGGGGCAGTGTTCTTTATCTCTGAGGGGACTCTCTTCTGTAAATGGGCCATCTATGAAAACGAGGTGGGGCAGTGTTCTTTATCTTTTCGAGGACCCATCCTTCCTCCAGGGAGGTATTTTCTCTTAATTGGTCATTGGCCATTGAGTCCCAGTGCATGACTGATAAAATTGCATCATCCCATTGTGAGATGCTCCAGCCAGGGGGAGGAGTCAAGCATTTGGAACATCAGAGCAGCCTTCTTCCACTGGATTCCAGAGGAAAAACCAACTTTCCAATTGTACCTTTCTACAGGACCGCTACTTCAACTGAACCACATCTGTCATCCAAGAGGACTGCAGCCACCATCTAATCAGACTGCTACCAACTCCCTGACTGACTCTGTCAGTGTTTTGGTTTTGTGTATTACTTTATTTTTATTTTAATTTTCCTAGTAAAGAACTGTTATTCCTATCCCTATATCTTTGCCTGAGAGCTCCTTAATTTCGAAATTATAGTAATTTGGAGGGAGGGGGGTTACATTTTCCATTTCAAGAGAGGCTCCTGCCTTTCTTAGCAGGCACCTGTCTTTCAAACCAAGACAAACAGCTTTGACAAAATGACTGTGACTGAAAAGGACAAAGCCTGACAGCACAAGCAGATGACCATAGCAATATACTTACTGCAAGGCAGGAGGAATATGGAACATGATATTCCATGCTATTTTTGTGCCCAGATCACAATGGAGCTATGTGAAAATGTTCTGATGAAATCCTGCTTCTTTCCTTGGGATCAACCAAACGGATTCAGAAACTCCCTGAGAGAAAGAGCAATGTTGAGCACACAGTAACTGGATCCTCATAGCTTTAGATCTGTGCATTTTAGATCCTTGGTAGACTCCAGGTTCCTTCAAATAGATCCATAAAAGGATAACCAAGAAAAACAACCACAGGTGTGTAAACTTGTAAGGAAGGCCTTAACACCTTCTCTAGAACATACCTATAAGTGGTCATTGGGGGGGAGGGGGGAAACAAAAACAAAAAAACCAAACAAAATAAACCAAATCACTAGACTAATCGAAAAGGACTTGACAGATCCCAGCACAAACACTGCTCAGCAGAGGTATATTTCTAGTAGCTTAAAAAAATCTTTGACATTCATCTTCTCTAAGGAGGCATCCACACAGTGAAAGAGGATATACTGTGTGTCAATCCACTTGAAATGTCCTGGAGTGGACTAACTCTCTTCAGTTTTATTGCCACATCAAAAAGTCAGTGTGTTAGCTTGCATTAAAATCCTAATTTCGTTGTCTGCTGCAGGATTCGATTGCGTATTAGCTTCTGGGGTTTTGGTTTGGTGTGGTTGGTTGTTTTGTGGGATTTTTTTACTGGTGAAAATACATGGGAAAAGTTGCTGGCAGGATGGGGAATGTTCATGGGACCTGGTTCATTTTCCAGGACTGAATCAAAACCACAAAAATGTGGCAGGTGACCTGCAGCAGTTCACATCAAAAGGTCTAGAAAAATGAGCAGCGTAATCATTACAGTCTTTGTGCTGAGACCTATTCATGGCCAACCCGACCCATTAAATTTTTAGCTACCATTCCCTTTACAGTATTCTTCTTCCACAATGTGCCATGGAACTTATTCCTGATGTACCAAACCGAATTTTCTGCGTAGAGCCTGGTTGCCAACAAGCCCTAATCCAGCATCTCTGAAGGGTAGAGGTTTTTTAGGGAAAAAAGATAATTTGTCACTCTTCTCTTGCTAGCTGAAGTTTCAGTTGTTTTTAACAAATTAGCTATGGTAGTATTTCAACTTCAGCAAGTCAGCTAAAGGCAGGAGGTCAGTTAGGTCAAGTTTGCCCAAATTTAGGGGACTACCTTTTCTTTGTAGTCAGTGGAGCAGGAGATGAACTTCCAGACAGCAAGATGAATCTTGCTGGTGGATTTCGGTGGAAGTCAACTAGAAGAGATATACCTGCATGTCTACTGCAGGCATCCTGAACTATGATATGAGTTAGATTTCTTGTGATGAGCTAATGCAGCATATTCAGTTGACAAAAGATTGTTTCAATGACAGAGAGTTTTGGGCTTTTTAGCATTCCTTTTGAGCCACAACTAGCAGATTTTCTTCATGGCAAGGTCTGGAACAGACATTTTGCAAAGCTGAGGTGGCTGGCTGGCTGCAATATCCATTCTGCACATGTCAGTGCTTTACATGAAGTTTGCAGGAATTGTTATCCCCACTTCATGTGGTGCTGTAAGGACACACAGCTGAATGATGGCCCTCGGTGCCCAAAACTTGAGACCTGTTAAACTGCTGTCCCTACTGTGACATCACTGCCTTGGTGGGCTGCACTGCTTTTTCTCTTGCCCTTTAAAACGGCAAAGCTACCAGAAGGTAAGCACCTTGTTATTGTGTTTAATTAGTATAATACATACTTGGAGGCAAAACGTATGTTTATTCTTTAATAACGTTACACTTGGGAAAAGATAAATAAGTGAAAAAAAACTCATGTGGATTTACTTGAAGGCAGCTGTGGCTTTGTGGTGTTTTGCAGTACATGTGCTCAGCGCTGCAAGAAAGTGCCAGTTGTTCCTCATCAGAAAAACGGCTGTAGGTGCCCTGCACTGGGTATAGACTGCACAGACACAGAAAAATGTCTGCTTACAGCACTGCTAGGTATGTGGTGCTGTGGGGTTTGGTTGCTTGTGGGGTAGTGTGGATTTTATTTTGGGGTTTTTGGAATATGTATTAATAAAACTCCATGCAGCCATTGAATTATGCTAACAGGAGGTGTGCTGGCACCGAAGATAAGCTTCAGCATAATCTGCCAGAGAAGGGGATTGCAGGGTGGGTGCCCCTGCAGTGGGCCCTGCTGCCCTTGGACACGGTGGCACCCTGAGGGGCAGTGGTGGGCCTGGCTGGCAGGTGTGGAAAGCTGCTCTGTAGGGCATAGGGCTTGTCCATGGGATGTCATGGAGGCTGTGCTTGGAGGATGCCTGTCTTCAGCTGGCACAGAATCACAGAAATAGTTAGGTTGGAAAAGATCTCTGGGATCATCGAGTCCAATCTCTGAACCAACACCACCATGTCAATGAGACCATGGCACTAAGTGCCATATCCAGTCTTTCCTTAAACACCTGCAGGGATGGTGACTCCATCACCTCCCTGGACAGTCCATTCCAATGTCTAATCACCTCTTCTGTGAAGAAATTCCCTGTAATGTCCATCCCCAGCCTCCCCTCGTGCAGCCTAAGACTCCGTTCTCTTGTCCTGTCACTTGTTACCCGGGAGAAAAGGATGAGCCCTACCTGGCTACAGCCTCATTCCAGGCGGTTGTAGAGAGCGATGAGGCCGTTCCTGAGCCTGCTCTCCACCCCGCCCCTGTGCAGTGAGCTGTGTGACAGCCCGCGGCTGCCGGCGGCCACCCCCGTGCATGGTGCGGGGTGTCGGTACCAGCCCGGCGAGGTGCCGGGGGCTGGCGGCCGGGGCGAGCGGGGCCGTGCTTACACGCCGGGCCGCTGGCGGGTGCCGGGGGCTGACAGCCGGGGCGGGCGGGGCCGTGTTTACATCCCGGGCCGCCGCACGCTGCCGGGGCTCCGCGCGCTGCCATTGGCGGCTCCGCCGGCGGCCCCGCCCCGGGGCGGGCGGGCTGAGCCCCGCTGGGCGCGCGGAGCCGCCGCTGTTCTCGGCGGGGCCCTGGGCTCGATGGAGCGGACCGGAGCGGGGTGATGGTGCCGGGGGTGCCTCCCGCCAGCGATGCCGTGCGGCGGAGAGGTGCCGGGGCAGCGGAGGGCGGCGGGTATGGCAGCGCTCCTCCCGGCACTGCCTGCCGCTCTCCCGGACACCTCTGCCGGCGGAGCCGGGGCAGCCGGGCAGGGGCGCGGGGTGTCCCGGAGAGTGCGGGGGTCGGCGCGGCCCCGCATCACAGGGGCGGCGCTGGGGCGAGCGGGGCGCGGGCGGCGGACGGGCGGGGGAGCCGCCTGCCGCCCTCGCACATGCGCAGCGCGGGCCCGGCCGCGCTATATAGCGGGTTGGCGCCGGCGCCAGCTGAGCAGCGCGGCCCGGGCGGCAGCGGCGGAGGTGCGCGGGGGTCCCGCCGGTGAGCACGGGGGTTGGCTGGGCGATGGTGATGATGATGATGATAATAATAATAATACTGCTAATAATATTGATGATGATGATGTTAATGATGACGGCAGTGCTGGTGCTATCGATGATGATGGTAGCGGTAGCGGTGGTGGTGTTGAGGATGGTAGTGATGATAGTAGTAGTAGTGGTGGTGGCGGCACCAGTACCGGCAGACACGGTGCTGGTGGTGGGGGGTGTGAGGGCACCACTGGCAGCCGTGGCTGGGAGCGGTGCGGCGGGAGCTGTGACCGGGAGTCGTGACCGGGAGCGGTGAGGCGGGCTGCCCGCCCGCCAGGGCAGCGTTTTGGAGGGAGAGTGGCTGAGGAGAGGCTGGGGGGGAGATGTCCCCGCGGGCGGCCGCATCCGCAGGGAGAGGAGAGTAGCGATGGCCCGGTTTGGCACTTTGGAGGGAGCAGCGCGGTGGGCCGGGGTGCCGGCGGGATCCCGCCATCGGCTGCCCCCCGCCCCAGCGCAGAGAGCCCCGGGGGGCGGGCTGCCCGGTTTTGGAGGGAGCCCGGCGCGCTGGGGGCGGGGATGCCGGCCGAGCAGCTTGGCGGGCTGACCCCGACCGCCCGCCTGCGCCGCACCCCGGCGGGACCCAGCTCCCCCACCCTGGCCCTTGGAGCGGGGTGCCTGTGGGGACACCCCCTCACAGCCCCGGTCCCTGCGCCGGGGGGTCCTGCTGAGGGGTGTCCCGGCGGGGGGTGGGTGTCCCCGCGTGTGAGGCGCCGTCCCGGCAGCCCCTTCCTTCCCCCTCAGGTTTTGGAGGGAGCCGCGCTCTCAGCCAGGCGGGAGCGCGAGGGGGGGCGGGGCGGCGGTCGTGCCCCTCCCGCGTCCCCTCAGCACCCTCGGGAGCGGGTGGGTGTCGAATCGGCCCCTCGGGAGGGAAGGGTGGGCGCCAGCCGTGCCCCCAGCCCAGCCTGACCCCGGCACAGGCCGCCGCCGCCTCCCCGCTCGCTGGAAATTGGCGCGGAACCGGCGCGGCGGGAGCGCGGGCGGCGGCGCCCGGCCCGGCCCATCGTGGCCCGGCCATCCCGGCAGGTGTGGGGGGCATCGCCCCGGAGGGAGCGGCAGCCTCAAAAAGTGTGTCTGTGTGGGTGCCTGGAATGGAGGGTGTGGGGGGACTAGAGGGGTCACAGCCCCAAGGACTCCCCTCATCCTCTTGTGTGGGAAGTGTCCCTTTTATAACTTCCCTGCCCCCACCCCCAGGCAGCCTGAGCTAAACTGCTGGCATACCTGGGCACCCTACAGCAGGACATGGAGCTGTGCGTGATTATATACCTCAGTCATACTCTGCTTGGGCATTCCTCAGGCCAGTGGAGTGCTTGTGCCATACTGTTTGAGCTGTGTGAGCCGTGCTGCTCTTTGTGATGAGTTCACGAGGCAAAGTAGGGAACTTGCTTCTGATTTTGCGAGGATGCACTTACTGAGCTTATCCTATTACTTTGCTCCAGGTAGAGATCTTATAGCCCGAAGAAGATGTCAAGGCGCAGGTAAGCTCTTGGCATTGTACTCACAGTATCTGTACTGATCTAACAACTGCTGCTCTCCTAATATCTAATGTCTTTTTGCTCTTTGCAGTAGCCGTTTGCAAGCCAAACAGCAGCAGCCACTGTCCTGTCAAGAAGAGGCTTCACAAGAACTGCAAGCACTAGATTATCTCCAGACCAGAAAAAGGAGAACAGCAGAGGTGAGCAATTTGATCAACTTGGAAAGTTGAATGATACTGAAAACTTTCCAGTGCATTTGGATGGGACCGTCTTTACTTTACCGAGTTATAAAGTGGGGCAAGGGTAGCAAGAGCTGAGCTTTAGGAGGGTGTGCTGGCTACTGTAGATGTATTGATGTGTGTCTCTCTTCTCAGCAGGAGATTAAGAAAAAAGAAGATGGGAAAATTGCTAAAAAACATCAATACGAAATTAAGGTAATTCAGTCCTGAATACCATTTCAAACTAGGTAAGGGAGTCGTCTGGTTTATTGGTGGGTGTGAAATCATGCATTCTACACCAGAAAGTACTGAATAGGGCAAGTTTGTATTTTCAGATACTGAAAACTATGGGAGCTTAGCACCTTTTTATCTGTTTTGGTTTTTTTTACACGACTTGGTTGCGGATAAAAGGTCCTTCACTGTAAAACCCACTGCAGAGTAAGGTTTGTAGGGTGAAAAAAAGAGAATAACCCCAGATATTTCAGAACAATCCCATATACCAAGCAGGTAAGGCCTAGAGGCAAGTCTTGACAAGAACACTACACTTGTTTTAACTTTAGGTGTGGTTGCATGGCCATTTAGTTAAGATTCATAACCATGCAGGCCATCTTTCATTTAACAGTTCTTTTGATTATTTAAATCAATTAAGGAGTGTGTTTTCACTAACACGGGGAAATTCTTAAACATGACAGGCCTATGTTTTCTACCTAAAGCAGATTAGTAAAACATTATAACTGTCTCTTGGAAACAATGTTATTTGTAGTTATTCTGTTTGTAAAGTAAATGAGACTTACAGCTATGGTAAAGTGAAACTCTTGCAATTGTGAAGTTGTCTTTGTAAATCTTGAGTAGGAAAAAATGCTGCATAATTACATCACGTCTACCTGAAGTGAAACTTAAGTGTTACAACTTATCTTTGCTGAAAGGGGGAAATCCTGCTTCCCTGTCTCTTCTTCCTTGATAGCTGGCTGTGCACTCCATCCCCTGCCTTGCTCTATTCTTTGAATGAAGCAGTATGCAGGTTCATCTTACTAATTTGGCACTACTAAATAAATTAAAGTTTTGCCAGGTTAGTGAGTTAAATCAACCCAGCAGAGGGTCTGACAAGCATTGAGGTGAAACTTAGGTAGTGAGAATCACAGGAGAGAAGGAGGACTAGGACCTCCCTTTTTGCTTGGCTGCATGCATTAAGGTCAATTCTGCTGGAATATGTAACTTCACTCTTGGGATACTTCAGTCTGGCTATAAATAAGCTTAGACATACTAAGGAGTTCTGTGTAGCTTGCCTTGCAAGTCAGCTGTATAGGAAAAGCTTCTGTGTTCAGGGACAGGTGTTGCCATTCTTTGTGATTGGGATTCCCTCTCAACTCCTCAGAGAATAATTAAAGTTGTGTGTCACCATTTTGAAGGCTGTCAGCCATTACAGTATTATGTGCTCCAGGGATTTGATACCTCCTTACTCGTATTGGTTACATACAACCAATACATACACTCATTAGTGAAATGAGTTAAGCTTAACTACAGTAATCTAGAATTCCTTCTCTAAGGCTTTCTACGTGAATACCTTTGCACTCTTCTCCTTTTGAGTCATTGCATCCCATATTTGGCATTGGCAAGATGAGAGAATTCACAGCAGCTGCTTGCTCAGTGGGTATCTAGCTCTGGAGCCGAGGTGGGTGGCTCCTCTCTGGAGCACTAAACTGGAAGATAACAAGTCGCCGAGTTTCCACTGAGACACAGTAGAACCTCCACCCCCTCTTTTCTTTTCCCTCTGAATAGATAAATAGATAGGACTAGCAGCCTAATGTCTTGTGTTTTAGTAGCAATTAATGTCTTCGCCTTTTTTACTGTAACTGAGCTTTTCAACTAATGGATAGGCTACTTCTGTGTTCATAAATTAAAGATGGTCATCTTCCTGAAAGCTAAGTGCCCAAATGCATCCAATTTATTTATACGTGTTCTATCTTGACTATGGAAGTTTTTATTGGCATTTAATTTTCATCTTTCTTGGTTTCAGTACTTGGATCAATGCTGAGATTCAAAAAGACTAGTGTACATTATATATATTGTTTCTGTTACTGTAATCTACTCTTTGTCTTTCTTGTTCTCATGGTAAACTCAGCATTTAAAAGATACCTTGTTTATTTTGCAGAGTTGTTGGCCCCCCACGATAACAGGAGGCATCTCACCTTGCATAATTATTGAAACACCTCACAAAGAACCAGTAACCACTGACTTCTCAAGATTCAAAAAATACAGATTCAGGAACCTCTTCATAAATCCATCACCTTTGCCAGAACTCAAGTAAGTTTAACAGCTGGAGTAATTGTTAATATCTGAACTCCTCTAATAAAATCTGTTGTATTGTGCTTATATGATACACACCTCTACCTGTCTCCTTATCCCACAAAAGATTTGATGTACAAGCAAAAGACAGAAATTCTTGGGTTGATTATTTGGATATTTCCCCCCATGATCTTATAAACACACCAGACAGATAGTTTTTGCCTTTCGGAGCTGTGTTTTTGTAACTTAACCATTTAGAGTGTCTGATGTTAAGAGGCACATAATGGTTAAACTAAACTTCTTTCAGTGCTATTGGAACTTACTGGCCAAAAATATTTAACAAAATTTTCTTAAAGAACTTAAAAATGGTCAAATAAAACTGTGGCAATACCACTGTGCAGGTAGCTTGCTAATGCAATCCAATGTGCTTGGTGCAGTCACAGTTCTAGACATTTGCCCTTCTGCAGAGAGATAGCTTACCTGACTAAATTGTAGTTTTCAGTTTCAGCATTTCCTAGACATTCGGGTATGTTAGATAAGTACCCAGTTGCTGTTTGTATCAGCCTAGGGTTTAATGAAAGAGATGGTAAATGTACTGCAATGTGTTAAGGAAAATTTCTACCAAGGTGAATGAGAAGAGAAGCAGAACAGGAAGCATTACTTTAAGAGAATCTTTCTAGATACACCTTTTTTGGTTTTTTTTTTTTGTTCTGGCCCAAACTGGATCAGAACTTTGAGACACTACCAGGTGATGCTTTGCCTCAAAGGCATGTTCAGATACAGAGTTCCATGCAAGGTGCTTAATCTTGTTGTTTATAGGCATCTAGTAAAGCTGAACTCCAACCTTTCTGATTAGCTGAATAAGAGGATAATTTACTTTTCCTGCCTTCTCTATCCTTCCCAAACCTGCTGTAAGAAGATCGTAATTCATTTCTCAATGCCTGTCTGCTTAAACGGAGAGTTGTGCATTAAACAAGCAAATATCTCCCTAGCTTTTAACTTATGAGGGCAACAGAATGGAACTGATCTGGGTTAAAATTTGTAGGCAATACCAGGGATCAGCTCTGTCTCTCTCTGCTTCTGCTTGGGGGAAGGTAAATACATAACTCCAAAAATTTCAGTAGGAAATCATAATTTCATTGGTTAACACGCTTTTCCTCTTAGTACTTGCAGGATGAGAAGTGTGTCTAAGAAAAAGCCCATATCATTTAATAACAACAATTACAAATAAGGCTATATTGATGATACAGGCATCATCTTCCCAAACGGACTAGAGTGCTAATAAATTTTAAGTTAGTAATAAAGAACTCAATTTTTCTCTAAATAACTTGCTTCTGAGCCTTGAAGTAAGCTAGGAAATAAAGGGATGGATGAGTGACTTTCAAACACTTTCTCCAGTTTTTCTCGAGCTAAACTGGACAACTTATGCATGCTTTGTGTTTCCTGAGGAGGAGTATATTGTCCTTTTTTGGGGGGAGGGTTTGGTTTTATCTTGCTCTCTGAACAGCCACCAAAGTAGGCAAAATAGGAAACTCTGGTTGCACGTGCAACTTTGAGAGGCACATGTTCAGTTTTACTACCTGTTCTGTAGAACTGGACCTGCTGGTGATCTTGGCAAGCTGCTGTTGTGGTAATATAAAATGTTCCAAGTATTCCTGCAGTTTTCCAATTACCATAAGGATCTTATACTATGTGGAATTTTTATTTTTGTTTCTGAATGTCTGTAAGCGATGAATAATGGTTGTTTCTTTTTTCCTTTGTGAATTGTGTATACACTTAATAATGCTTTGTGTAACTTCATTCCATAGCTGGGGAAATTCCAAAGATGTCTGGCTCAACATTCTGACGAAGGAGAACAGATATGCTCACTGCAAACACTTCACATCACTACATTCTAGTTTGCAACCTCACATGAGATCAATACTGCTAGACTGGCTCTTAGAGGTGTGTACTTTGTTACTTTACTGTATAATGTGCCTGTGAAGTAGGCAGATAAAAGCACAGCTTTTACAGAAAGATCTAATAGTAACAGGTACAGTTATAAAAAAAGGCAAAACTGTTTTGCAACAGAACAAGTGACTGCTTTTGATCCTCTTGGTGAGCTACATCTGGGCCTTCCCAGGCAGAAGGCACTGAACGTTCTCCCAGGACAGAGAGCAAAAGTGTTTAACTTTTGCTCAGGACTCCCTACATCCTGCAAGGGAGAGAAATCTAGTTTTGAGATGCTTGTATTGCAATAGCTGTACACAGACCAGTTATGGATCTCTAACTTATGGGGTAGACTGTATCTAAGCCATGAGACAACTGCATCTGTATTGAGGATTTATGACCCTGACCATGTCAAGAGCTCTTGAGTGTCAGCCCATGATGCTATTTTCTAATTTCATAGTGAATTTTCAGTTTTATCATATGAAGAGCGCAGAATTTATCAGTGGCTGACAGGTAAAAGGTTCTTGATATGGACAACTTCTTATGTGAATAGGTTACAAATAAATCTTACTAGCAAGGAATTTCAAGAAAAATGAAAGTATTTTTTAAATACACTCTATTTAAAATCCTATTCAGATTGTGTACTTTACTAGTTCCTCCTATGTGGAATTTCCATATTGCCGTTGAATTAATTTGTTGCTTTTTAAAAAAATCTTGAATTAGGAAATCATCCAATTTCCAGACAAAAATATCAACAAGGGCATTGCTTTTGTCCAGCTCAGTGGTTCTATATGCTACAGTGAATTTAAATCCCAGCAACTTCTAGACCTCTTCAGTAGTTCCTAACACTCTTCTGTAACATTATAACAGATACTGCTGAACATGACCAAGTGTTATTATGTTTGGGAAATACAATTCTATAGAAACTGCCATTTATTTATGAGCAGGCCTCGTCTATACAGTTTTAGTTCTGAATCTTCTTTGGAGCAGTTGTTAATAGTATCAGAGTAACACATCAATTATCAGGCAAATATATCAGGTCTAAAAGAGTGGGGCTGTGCTATTTCTGCCAATCAGTTGCATTTTTGGTGGTCAGGAAGGGCTTTAATTTGCAAATGAGCTTCCAACGTTGTCTTGGGAAATAGCTTGTAGTCGTGAGATTTTATTCTGACTTTGTATCCAAGTAAAATAATGAAGCAGCTGGGATCTATTTCTTGGATATTCTTTTCTGTTCTTGTTCTTTACTGAACGTAGATTGTAAGTAATTAGTAGGTATCTAATTGCTTTCTAGTTGTGGAAGGGGTATGGAGTTGCAGATGACCTGGATATGTGGCAGCCCCTCCCAGTTCAATTAGAGATTAGATGAAAAAGTAGGGCTCTCCCTTATATCCCCCAGGTCTGGGCACTCTCCTTTCTTTTTTTTGTTGAAGTGGCATTTGAAACACTTCGATACAATGCGAGTATTAAAAGTTCTCCCTGCCAGGGAAACCAGCAATGGGATTGGAGCAGATGGCGGCTTCTGCAGTTTTGTTCCTGCTTAGTGAGGCTGTCGGTGTGCCCGAGGGGCTGCAGGCAGTGCTCTTGGCCTGCCAGCAGAGCCCCCTCCAGCAGGAGCTTCCAGGCTTCTCTGCTGTAGAGCCAAAGACTGATTTTGCAGTGGTTCTGCCCTGGGACAGACCTACTGGGAATTCAGTGGGGATTTGACTTAAGCTTGAAGCTTGAGAGTATTCTTAATCAAGGTAATTAGTGTATGTATGTGTAGGTGTATATGTTTTGTTGTTTTTTTTTTTTCCTCAACGGGCTTTTTTCTTTCAGTGGAAAAATGGTTGCTATTTGATTTGGAAAAAGTATTTTTTGAAAATCTATTAGTACATCATAGGCAATTCACATTTAGGTGGGAGCATGGGAAATACCTTTTCCAATCCCATGCTATCCACTGCATTCTACCATACCTTGGTATGCAAACCTTCGTGTGTGCAAAAGATAAACCTGCATTTTGCTGTTAAAGCTTGAATACTCCAATGTGTATACACCGTTTTATGACAGAAAACTGAATTGTTTTTTTCCCCTGCTGTAGGTGTGTGAGGTGTATGCACTCCACCGGGAAACCTTCTACCTAGCTCAAGACTTCTTTGATAGATTCATGTTGACACAGAAGAACATTAACAAGAGCATGCTTCAGCTCATAGGAATTACCTCATTATTTATTGCCTCCAAACTTGAGGTAAGAAGCTCTATTACAGGAGGAGGATATTGAATTTGGAGTAACTAAAAAGATAGTGATAACAATTATTTCTTGTCTGAATCTTTTGAACTTGATGGTGTATGTGTAACACTGAAGGTCAGAAGGGGAAATTTTTTTCTCTTCCTTCAGCTGTGCATTTGTCAGTCTCTTGGAGAGTAGTTTTTGTCCTCCCTTTCTCCAGCAGCAGGGAAGGAGACCACATAAAACTTAAAAGGCATGCAAATGTGCTAGAAGTAGTTTTGTTTTGTCTTGTCTTTTTCCAAATATACAGCAGTTGGCAAACAATCTCAGGAATGGGTGTGGGACTTGAACAAAACCAAGCCTAAGTCTCAAACTGCCTCTACATCAGACTGATACCCTTATGATATCCTCCATTTAGTGGAGTGTGAGTCTTAAATGCAGTGATGGTGATACCTTATATATGTGCTGCATCCATGGGCCAAGAGCATACTTTTGGATAATGCATAGTAAGCTAGACTGACAGGAAAACTTGGGATTAAGTTATTATCTTGGAACCCCCAGATCTCACTGTGGTTCCCAAAGCAAGGTTGTGCCCTATGGGCAGTCCCCTGTCCTAAGGAAGTGCATGGGGCCATTGTGGTCACAGAGCCAGCTGTAGGGAAGCAGTTCTGCTGGCAAGCTCTCTTCTACTCACACACCAAACTACACTTGTCCCCAGCTGGCATGACTGGCTTAGCAAATTTCCTTAGCCATCTCTTCATCATGGATTTTGGCAGTTACAGTGGTTGGTTGTGGGTTTTTCTCTCATTTTTTTAGCTTTTCTCTTTTTATTATTATTTTTTTTAATTTATGTAATTACATCAGCACTGGCAGTGCAGGTAACCTCTACCAGCCAGCCATCTGTAGGACAATTGGGATGATGTATGTTTTTACAGCATTGGAACGGTTGAGTAGAAAGATCTTTAAATGAAAGGGTGTTCTGATTGCTTGGTCAGCATTTATTTCCCCAGAAGCTCAAAGAGTTGCAATAAATCCATTGCATTATACAACAGATACTAAAACCCAAATAGGTTATATGTTATCTCCTTATCCTGTTGCATGTCAGTTCATATAATGAAAAAAACCACTGTTGAAGCATAACAAATGTTAACATGTCCATATGGATAGAAAAGTATTTCCCAGTGTCTTCTCAACCTTTCTTAGAACTGTAAGACCCTCATCTTCATTTTCTCTCCCCCTGAAGGAAATCTACGCTCCTAAAATACAGGAATTCGCTTATGTCACTGATGGTGCTTGCAGTGAAGATGATATTGTAAGAATGGAACTTATTATGTTAAAGGTAAGAATTTGCTGTGTTTGTAAGTGCTGGATGAAAGACTGCAGCTGAGCCTTGTGTTTTAATGCCATTTATTTGCTTAGAAAAAGGAACCTGTCCCTGTTTCTGCACAATAGTGAAGCTTTTGTTGTGTGTGCAGTGGACCTGTGACACCTTGGCTGGGATGCAGTCCCTGACTGGTAGAAAAGGGCAAGTTTCTCATGCTTGTGTGAATGTAAAAGCTCTTAGCAGTGCAGCCAGCCACAGGCAGGCTGGAAGGCTGTCCCTGTCATGTACTGCACTTGCCAACATCCCTTGCTGTCCAGGAACAGGGGCTTCTGGAGAGACAGGCAAAGACCCCACACTGCTCAGTGCTCCTCATGTTGGAAAGGATCCATCTTTACCAGCACAGGACTCTATACATTTATTCTACTTTAATAGATATGAGCTTCAGGTTCACACAGTTAGCCCAAAAGCTTCAGAAAATAATATTAATTTCCTAGCTTCTGAATGGAGAAGACATATAAAATCCAACTGCACAGGTAAAAGGATACAGATTTGTTCTGATCCTAGCACAGCCTTCTCAAAAAGCAGTGAGAATGCAACCTAAAAAGACTATTTGTACTTGAACTTGTAAATAATTTTTAGTGTCTTTTAAGGATACGTGCAATTTAATAATCTCAGGAGAGATATAGGAAGAAATTAGAGCACAAAACTATCCTTGAGTGGTTTAAGGCACTAAGCTATTTGTTAAATATTTTCAGGCTTTAAAATGGGAACTCTGTCCCGTGACAATTGTCTCTTGGCTGAACCTCTATCTTCAAGTGGATGCTCTGAAGGATGTTCCAAAAGTGCTGCTACCTCAGTATTCTCAGGAAAAATTCATTCAAATAGCCCAGGTAGGTAGTAAACTGTTGGAAAATGGTTCTTGGGGCAATGACAAGCATTACTGAACCCTACACCCTGAAATCCACTTTGTTCTAAGTTCCCTTGTTTCCCCTTGCCTGTTACTTTGTTAAAGAACATGCAAGTTTGACTCTACCAAAGAAATTCAGTTTTGAGGACAAGTACCCCTGTATTTCATGTCTTCCTGCTTTTACATACTTTTAGGACTTTCCTGAACGGTGGAAAAATAAAAAAAATCCATTTTACTTCTTTAATCACTGTGCACTCCCGCATTCTATAACCAGCAGTGACAGCTCTGAGAGGAAGGTGGATAATTTTGGACTCTAGGTTGTTTGTACCTGTGTTGCCCTTAACAGTGTTTCTGTGTAATTGCCAAGAAGGCAGCCTGGGGAGTGTTTTGACTATTCTGGGAGTGCTGTGGTTCCATTTGTAAGGGTATCTGTTGAGCCCAGCCTCAGAGAGTCTTACTGAGGCTGGGTAGCTCAGTGCTGTAAATACTGCCCTAGGCAGTATTTAAATTTGAGACGGTACCTTCCTGGAGCTCATCCCTCTTCCGGGGCAGAGGCTGTAGGAGGACTTGCTGTGTGCATGGCCCTCTCTGAGACAGGATCATGCTAAAGTATCAGCTTGTTAAAATTTGTTACTCTTATTTCCTCAGCTTTTAGACCTGTGTATTCTGGATGTGAATTCTTTGGACTTCCAGTACAGAACACTAGCTGCTGCAGCGCTCTGCCACTATACCTCAATTGAAATCGTTAAGAAAGCTTCAGGTAAGATGCCTCTGTAAATCTTGTGTTAGGCAGGGAATTACAGAAGATGTCACAGGCCCAAATCTGCTTAAGAGGGTGTTGGTTTACCAAGCTGCCAAAGACCAAAACGTACATGGAGATTAGTATTTGTTCCATGGGGTTTTTTCCCCTCTAATTTCAGATGTTACAAAGACTCAAAAGAAGGAAACACCTTCAGTAGTGCAGCTTTTGCTAAGGAATTGAAACATTTATTTTTCTTGCTTTTGGGCTAATACTTGCTCTGTGACTTCAGGTGTCTGGGAGATCATTAGCCATATATTTGGCTGCTTTTTCTCCTGAAGTGTAGTTCTCAAGCAGTCATGCATGTCTGTCAGCAGCACCCAGTGTATGTTTTTATAGCATGACCCACAATCTTGTGTTCAAACCACAAGTCACTTCAGCCTCTCCTGGAAAGCAACAACAACCTTTGTGACCTCCATTCACCCTGCACAGCCACCACCCTTTTAAGTAACAAGCACAAGGAAATGTCGGCTGTTTCTGGGAGGCTGTTTCTGAATTTTTATCTACAGTATTATTTATTGTGTTTTTTTACTCATGGTCATATTGCAACACAGTGCAACTCCCCCATGATTTCTAAATATATTCCCTTCTACCCTTTAGGCTTAGATTGGGACAGCATTTCAGAATGTGTACAATGGATGGTTCCTTTTGTGAATGTGGCAAAAAAGGTCCCTGTGAAGCTGAAGAACTTTAAGAAGGTTGCAGCAGAAGATCGACACAATATCCAGACCCACACAAATTATCTGGACATGCTGGTAAGTGGCTGTGGATGTGCAGTTTGGTCTTGTCCTGAGGCAGCTGAGTGGCCAAAGCACCTCTCTGCTCACCTCAGTGAGTATCCAACCACCAGTGATGCTATAAACATGTGATTTACCCTACCACTCCCAGGCCATAAGCAAACATTTGCATTACCAGTATTGGAGAGGTGTTTATAAGAGAATAATCTTCACTTAGTTATGCAATGTCATTGTGGTTTCCTCAGTATCCTGACTCTGGAGCACTTGAGTTGTATGAGTGGTGTGAGGAAGCACTGCTGCCTCCTACTGCCACAAAAAAGGAGACCTTGTCACAGGTATTGTTGTCTTTTTTCCCCAATACACAGGAAGAAGTGAACAGTGCAGCAGTGTCTACTGCCCCAGGGCAGTTATCACCTGTGTCAACAGGAGGAATAATAACCCCTCCCAAAAGTACAGAGAAGAAATGAAACACAGTCAATTGTCATGAACAGATTCAGAAACAAGACTTGGTGCTTCAGAACAAGACCACACTAAAGGTGACCCATGCTCCTTACTGCTATTCAAGACTTGGGCAGTAAAAGACACGGCAGATGGAAACTGAGAGCAGCATCCTCCTACAGACTTGACAAAAAGCGCTCAGCTGAGCACTGCACCCTGCTATCACAAGAGCCTGGACCCCTTTGGTCCATTCTTATGTGACTTAATGGTGAGAACTGAATTCTTAACTTATAACTTTCAAGTACATTCTTAATACGGCTGCGTGGCAAGATTTGTCCACTCAGCTTACATGGCAGACTTGCTTTAATGTGGGTTAGAGGAGCAGGAGAATATTGACAGCTTGTACCTATTACCTCTTCTTGACCCCTTTTCTTTTCCTGGTAAGGTCAGAGCTCACTCCTGTCAGTTAGTCCCCCCAGCTCAGGTGCAGTATTACAGAGACCTGTGGTTAAGCAGTTGCCACCTCTGAAACCACTCTGTGTGTGCAGGACTGTGCAGCCAGCCTTGCATCAAATCCCAGCTCCACAGGAGACTGATGAATTTAAAGCCCTTTAGGCCTGCCACAAACTTCAGTTTTAGTGTTATCACTGACCTCAGGTAAGACTACCAGCAAAAAAATTCTGCTGCTGCAGTAACCCTAACTGGAAGAAGTACAGTCCCCAGCCACCTACTTGCAAAAGGAACAGCATGAGAACTGGAGAAGGTATGGAATAAACAGAGTCACAGGTACTCTACAACCACTCACAGCATAGGAACAGTATTTTGAACTATGGAGCTGTATGTTATCAGTGTTTATAAACAGCATTAACTACTGTGTTTTCCTTGGAATATTCACTACCTCTGAGTCACTTTTGTGATGAAGGGCAGTACTGGGAACGAAGGGCATCAGTCCTCCTCCCTCTTTCATGATGCTCCTGTGTGTGCTGCACACCCAGGTACAAGTGTTACATGACACTGAGCAGCCCACAAAGCTGCACTAGAGCATCAAGTGCCACCCACATCTACATTACACTCACAACAACTTGGCAAACTTGAATTCATGTCTTCTTGAAACAAGCCATTGTGGAACTAGCTGCAGTTGCTTCCAGCCTTCTGTACAGTTTGTAAAAATAAGGGGTTTATTATAAGATTTCATCTATTTCTAAGAAGAAAGATACTAGACTGTAAATGTTGTACAAAAATTTAAATGAATTTTTAAAAATAATAAAGTCTTGAAAGATTTTTTCACTTTTGCACATTTTGTAATGTCCAGCATTAGCCTAAAAGTAAAGTTTTGCCATTGCTTGAAGAAACTTCTTTTTCCTTCTCTGTGCAGCAAGCTGTAGGACTTCCTCAGGATTGCTGGCATTCAGCTCTGTCTGGCCAATGGCTTTTATCTTGAAACAAAAGAGGAGACACAACCAGCATGAGGCCTTCCACTAGAGCTGTTTCATTTCAAGGCAATTTCAGCACTAGTTCCAGAAGCAATTTATTTCTGTAACATGCCCTACCACCCCACCCCTACAGCTGCAACTTTATGTAAGCACCCAGATTCTAAAACAATTGACAAAACTAAAACTGGAATTGAAAACCACCTTTTCAGAGGTGTGATTTCAGGGGGAAAAAAAGACTCTAAAGAAATCCCAGCACACTGGGTTAACTTACTGCTATCTGCCGCTTGTCTGTCTCGCCTCTTTTGTGGTGGAGATCTGAGGATGAGTCAAGAAAAGTCACTTAGGTAGATAATGGACTTTTCCCAGCTGTAAACATCCAGGATGTGGGGTATTCCACCAAAAGGATACATGTCAAGTACTCCAAGATGGTGACATCCCAGATGTATTCATAGTAAGAATCCATGGCATCGTGACTGAAAGACAAGGCAGGTTAACTGACACAGTCACATACTGTGTTTCAGCATCTATAACCTGTGTTGTAACATTTACCTGTTCTGCTCCTGCAGTGCCTTAAAAGCAGTTTTATAGTCTACTTCTCTGAGGAACTGGCACAAAATAGCTACCTGTAAGGAAAGACACAGTGATTCTGACAGCCTTCATTCCCCACAGACAAACCTTCCACACCATGCCTTGTTCATTCCACTCCTTTTCTAGACCTAATCTAGACCTTAATTCCAGGGCAAGCAAGTTCTGAGCACCTGAACACAGATCCTTCTGCCATCAACAGTAGCAACAGCTAAAACAAAAAGGGATTTAGTCAGATCAGAAAGCACTGACTTGGCTTCCAGGTTTCCAAATGCATTTAAGAGCTTTTAAAGCAGAGCCTAATACAACCTTTCTTACTTGCAGAAAGACTGACCCCAAGGCACAGCAAGAGCACCTGCAGTTAGGAAAAACATGGCCAGGTTCCCACTACCCCACAGATACCTTCTCTCTTAAAAAAAAAAAAATCTTCAACATCAGAGAAAAGTAGGACAAAACACCCAGACTACTACTTTTTACATTTCCAGTTACATGCTTATTTACTCATTAATTTTGCTCCTGTAACTGTCCTAGAAGCAAAGGTAACAAAACCTGCTCTACTGCAGATTGCATTTCCAAGGGAAGTTGAATTCAGTCTTTTTTAAAGTTATACCCTACATAAGTATTCCTAAACAAATGTTTTAGTTAATGCCGTGGTTTCACCTCTTACCTGGGTATGACAATTGAGTAAAGAGCAACACTTGATCATTCTTTTTATCACCTACAGAAACGTTAAAAACAAAACATGTTCTGAAATGCCTGGTTTGGAATACAAACTGCAATTTTTATTATTGTTTTCTTCTTTAATTGAAGGGACCAGATAAATAGCTATCACATTCTTCTACCCCCTAAAGACCACAGGCTTTAGCACATCCACTGGTGAACTGAGCCTTCATCACTACAGAGGCTTCCAGCACAGTAGGAGCCAGATGTTTTCAGCAGCTGGCGCTCAGGTGAGCACTGCTGGTGAGGCAGGGCTGCTGCACTGTCCTTAGTGGGTCTGGCCCCAGCCCTGCCCAGCATGCTGTGGCTCGGCAGGGAGGAGCCAGGGACAGTCAGACCACACACTGACTGTGCTCTGGGCTTTTCCATTTGCTCTCTATGCCACTGGTGTCCCACAGTGCTTTCCCAGCACACAGCTCTGCAGGCTCTGTGAACTAATGGAAAAGCCTTCTGTGATTCAGCAAAGGACAATTCTCAGATTATCTACAGCTTTCAAGCAACAAGCCAAAAAAGAAAAAGGACCGATGACATGTATTCCTAAATGCATCAAAATATAACACCTCACATGCTACAGGAATGTGTGTGTGCTGGACAGTTTTGTCTCTACATAGAATCGGGATGCTGAATCTAAAGAGGGGTTTTTGTAAATCCCACTTTAGCTCACCTGGTCTGTGTACACATCTGGTGGCACCATCTTATTAAAGAAGTCTGAGCACACAGCTCCTGCCTGTAGGTAATAGTGAAGGGCGGCTGAATACTGATTAGTTGCTGCCAAGGGAAAAAACCAAAATGAGGTCTCAAAAGTAAATACAGCAGTTATTTAATACTCAGATCAATTGTTTATGGAATTACTCAGATGCATATCTCAGCTCAATTCCACTGGGAAAACAATTTGCATTTCATTGTTTCAAAAGCACGGACACACAGAAAATGGTTACACAGGGGTAGATGGAAAAACTACACAATCAGGGAAACTAGCACCACAGCAGATTTCTGCCTTTTTGGGGATTACTTTTTCTTTTTTCAGGTAGTTGATCTTGAATCTATCAACCTTAGAGTGGAAGCTTCTTTTCAGTGAGCTTAGCACACAAGGAGCAGTGAAGGAGTTTAGTGGGTGTGAGTGAGAACACCACTCTCATGGCTCAGCACTACCTCTACTCCCAGCAAGCCCTTCCTGAGCTGTGGAGAAGGGCACAGCCTCCCGGGGCTCTGTGGCAGGGGCAACCTGCTCACCCATGGCTGCTGAAATACAGACCATGGCCACTGCTCCAACCACTGTTGTTTCAAATACCAGCTTCCCTACATAAATGTCCTCCTTCCGGGATGCTGCTGCACTTTGTACAGGCAATAAACACTGAAAAACAGGTTAATAACCCTGAGTCACTCTCCCACGTGTAACATGACAGCACTGAACACCGGATTAAGGCTCCTCCTCTCACCCTAAGGGTCATAAAGCTGTAGCTATTCCTCATTTACAAACCCTTGATACTTCCCTATATAAAATACAGATCCTCTCCACCCTGCTCATCTTGTGCTCCACTGAAGCTGATCTCTACATTTAAAAGCAACCACTATTCATAACTTTCCATTCACTTATAAAACACTCAAGTGCCATGGGTTTGCACAATTACACCACTCAAAGACCAACTGCACTAGAAAAGTGAAGTTAAGGGTAACTGTTAAAGTTTCTCTTATCCTAAAAGCAAGTCTGCATGACCTGTCAGCAGCTCAGTCTATCTGTGGGCTTAGACACCTTCCCAGACAAATCCACCTACACCACTGCCTCTAAAGATTATAGCCTCATGTATCACTTCTTTTCATGAAAGAAAATAAAAGGAGACTTATGTCAAACAAATCTCAGAGCAGCAAGGTACCTCTACACATGTAAACACAGGGATTGGTTTCACTTACCAAAATAAATATCTGCCTGAATAATTAACCAGAAGTGGTTGTTTGCATTGATAGTCAAGGCATAGCTGACCAGCTCTTTCACTGTAATAGCTACAGCTTCAAAGTCCACTGATTGAAGACTAAAGGAAAATAGAAAGAAAAATAATTCCTAACTTATTGCTTTGTTTTTTAACCACCAATTTGTTTCTCTCTAGTTCAAGTCCAAAGCACCTTGCATTAAGTGTGTAGCATAAATATCTCCAGAAAAGACTTTGTGTTGACTAAGACTACTGTTGCTACAATACAGTAAATCTGACTGAACAAAGACAGCCTTCACAGGCTTGAACAAAAAGCCAGAACTAAACCAGATTCTGAGATCCAACCCCACAGAGCCTCTAAATTTCAGTGGAGAAATATACTTCCACTCAGCCAGAATAAATCAATATATACCATTTGCCACTTCCTATGTTGACTATTATTCAAACACACCTCAAAAAATATTAACGATTTCATATATAAGTATTATATAGTTCACTTAGTTACATACAGTTCAATAAAGCACACAGTTTAAAAAAAAAAAAAATTTCTCCTCTTTCTTCTTCCCTATATCTCCATTAGGACCATCAAACTGAACAAAACTTTCCATGCCCTCAAACCAACCTTCCCAGAGACAGAATGGGGGCAGTGATGCATTTACACAGAGAATTACACTAACAGTAACTGGGACCAAGCCCATCACATACAGTATTTTGAGAAGTGTTTTTCATCATTGTCTTACTTGGGGATGGATGAGGGCCAGATAGAAATGTGTTCTGCTGCAATATCATTCACAATGTCTTCCTAAGAGGAGAAAGATGGTATGAGAAATCACAAGAAACATTTCAAGAAAACCAAGGAAGACTTTGATGATAGATACTAACCCGAACATTATGAAGTTTGACAAACAGGGACAATATTGTAGTTAGAACCAATGGCTCCTGTAGGGGAAAAAAAAAAGAATTCCCATGAACTCACAAAACTCCACTTTCTTCCCTAAGCTTTAAAACTATGTAAGAAGTTCTGCCATCACAATATTGTCCTATTTCAATAGGAAATTATATTGTTAAGAGACCTGCAACACAAAGATACTACAATAATGTTCTGTAGAAAGTTTTTAATTACTTCAGATTTTCCTGAATAACTGCTTGGATATAAACTTTACTTTTGTTTTACACATCTTTATGTTGTTTCTGTGATTACTACCTAACCTCAAACTTAAGCTAGGTTTACTACAACTTCCTATGCATTTACAAGCCCAGAAGCTATAAACAAATTTTCCTCCTTCTTACTTCTGCTGCTTAGTATGATGCATGTAGCAGCTTCTGTCTCCCTCCAAAAGGAATGCTTTGCTTCATGACAGCTGCAATAAAATACACTCCCAATGTAAACAGATCTCCATCAGAATTCAGGGTAATTTTTTTTACAAGCTATTCCATACTGCTATATGCCAGGAATAGCAAATTCAGACAGAATGCCCATACAAAACACCCATATAACTGTTAGATTTTCTGGAATTTAACTCAAGTCCAGAAAAATACTACACCAAAAGGAAGTTTTGGTTGCAAACACATTTTCAACACCACTGTGACTTACCCGAAGCTTTTTGATGAAGGACAACAGTTCACTCCTAAATTAGGGACACAAATACCCATGTAAGTAATCATCCACAATAAAGAATATATGCACACTTAAAACAAGAGTCAGTAGAGCAAATTCTTCACCTGCTAAAATAGCCCTTTATCTCTAAGTTTACAAATGCAGGGCATGTAAATGAAAATGTTCAGGCAGCCCATTCATTTTTAATACAGTAACTAGCAAATTTTATACTAAAAGCAGGTTAAGAAAGAGGTATGTTCTTGTATCAAGCTATAAAAGGCATGAAAAATCACAGAAGTCAATCACTGACTCTGAAAGGGAAACCAACTGAACTGTTCTGCAATTCCCCAAGCTAGGTTTGCCACAATGACCTATACACTTGCAGAAGAGAGTACACAGCGATCATTTATAATGTACTTCAATTTCCTTGCAATGAACATCAAAAACTGTCACCATAAGACAATCCAGGCAAGGACAGCCTTTAGAAAAGGTTTCATTACTTCTCCATAATAACAACAGGGTCACTGCCCTTTACTGTTTGAATCAGAGGGGTCAGGAAAGTTCAGTAACCTGGAGTACACCTGTACTCCTTTTCCTTGCCAGAGTACACAAGTGGAAGCTACAGCACGTCCGTACCCTCCTACAGCTGCCCCACAGCAGCGTAAGCAAACGCAGCTGGCCTTTTGCACATGTTAACCTGATTAGCTCAAGGAAGGCAAAGACACAGACAGAAGGTTTGACAGAGGCACCTTGCCCAAGGCTCCTATGTGGAAACTGTTCAATATAATCACACATGCCAAACTGTACTATATTAGATAACTTGTATTTAAGCTTAGACTTCAGAACAGGCCAGATCACTAGACACTGGACAAATCAGAGAGTCCCAAATCAGTCATTTGAGGCTAAGGCTGACAAGAAGTCTGACAGAGAAAACTCTTGACCTGAGTAATTTGATTTTCTTACTCTTTGCAGAGCTTAGCTGAACTAGAATTTCATTCCAAGACTGAGTAACATTTAGCTTTAGACACAGAAACAAAGCTAAGTATAGATATCCATGCAGTGAGCTATGTGCTTAATACAGTTATAAAAGTATAAAACTGATACAGAGTAATTCTATTTGCTGCAAAGCAGACACCTCCAGCCCATCACCTAAGCCGCCCTCTAGATGCCATTGACTTTACTGGGAGATCTGCACTGGTTATAATGGGAGCACAGCCATATAAGTTTCAGCTTGGACAACGGCCTCCCACACACTCCTTTTCCACCTCTGAAAATGGAAGTCAGCATATACATCCCTGCTAATGCCCAACTCCCACTGTGGACAGGATTTTTACTCAGATCTTAAGCTGCTGCCATCACTCTGATAGTGGAATCCAGACAATTTTTGACAACATGGGATCAAACAAACCATTCATGCCATCTTTAAAAATAATTTTAGAAAACATACCTGTACATAATACCCAGTGTAGACTCCCTATGTTTTATCAAACTCACTCTTCCATCATTGCCGCGTTTGTGCTGGTTGGATACACTGCAGATTTGTACAACCACTTCCCAGAGATCTTTAGCTGTGCGTCTGCTTTCTTTGGGACCTGGCAGCTCCTTGCACGTAGCAGCCAGCAACTGGCCCAGCTATGCAATGCAACAGAAAAGACACAGGAACTAAGGCTTCTCTGCATATCAGCTACAGCAAAGGAATTACTGGCATTTATAATGGCTAGGGAAGTGATTTCAAATTACGAGCTACGAAGCAATGTGATTAAATTTTGCAGCAGAGAACAGTGATGAAGGAGCTGGAAAACAGGAATTAAACAGCATTTTTCCATTTATTAGCTTCCTTGGTGTGCATTTCATTATTACAAGCTCCAGAAAACAAACTTACACACTGCATAAAACCTAAACCACATAAAATACTGTTTTACAAAGACTGGTTCTTTAGAGCTCACTTAACTTCAATATAGTTATTACTCTTAACTGAAACTGGCACAATGTTATACAAAAAACCTGAACCTCGAAACAGAAATTAGAAAGTATCATAGATAAGCAGAGCAAATGAACCTGTCCTGAAATATGCCTGCCTTCTGCTCCATGGCCTAACTGAGAAGTTGAAACATTGCTGTGAAACAATTTTGAAAACATAGTTTCAAATAAGGCAGGGCTTGAACGTCTCCAAAAATTCAAGGGCTGTTGGGTAAAAGAAAGGAACTCCTACAGTGCACAAGTATCTTAGGAACAGAAAAGAAGCCAGGCATTAAACCAGAAATTTGCACACTTGTCATACCTCCTACATAAATCTATGGTGAATTCCAGCTGAGGAGAATCCTTTAGGGAAGTGCTACAGCATTTCAATCATGAATCATAACCACATACACCTGATGGAACCAACTTTACCTGGCAGCCAACAAGGGCCAAGATTTCACATGTTCCTGCAGCACAGCTTCCATGTTTTTTGTCAAGTGCTAAACATGTTTGTTGCTTAGCACTACTATGTTCTACCCCATACTTAATTCATTACAGCCACAAAACTCTACACTCTTGAGCAGAAGGCTACTTGTTTTGAAAAATACAAAATACTTCAACAGAAAAAAGTAAATTACAGCTCGAGAAAACTTTGAGACTGAGCACTCAATACCTTCACATAAGGATTAGTCTGAACCAGAGGTAGTGGAACTTGCATGGTCAAATACTCATTCTCACACCAGTTTAACAGGAAGGCAACACATTCTTCAGCTATAACTTGTCGAAGAGGAATATCTGAAAGGAAAGGGATTCTTTGTTTAACTTTTTTATTTTTGAGAAAACAGTGCTGTAAAATGCTGTAAAATGTATGAAAACAAGTAAATCCCATACCCTCTAACCAGCTATTTTTGCTCCACAGCTCTCACAGGAAAATATGATGCTTAGCCCTACAAGACACCTCACCTCTGGAAATCAGGAGCAACAAGGGTTTCATCTAACCACAACAGTACAATATTATGCTCTCATTGTGAAAGCAGGAGAAAGCTTTAACAACTAACAAAACCTTTCAGGCAGAAGTGCAGTCATTTTTATCATGTTCAAGTCCTTTAAGTAGCACTGAACAGAAACTGCCAATGTTTAGCATTGTTTGGCATCATGCTCATTTCCAGCTTCGAAAAACCAATGTTCTAAAGACTTACTAAAACCAGCAGCAAAGTCACTGCTGTTTTTCCACTTATATACCTAAGTGGTTAATCTGCAACACAAAGTTGTTTTATTTTCCTGTGGACTTTTTATCCCTTCTCTCAAGGTTTGTGCTTTACTGCATCCTAGGAAAGACAGGAATGTACTTACCAGGTACTCTCATTTCCAAATATCCTCGAACTCTGCTTATAAGATCAGAAGGAGGGCGTTCTCCAGAAGCACCAGCTCCGGCTTCATGAGTGTAAATGTCCAAAAGCAGCATTTCATTCAGCATGACCTGACGGAGCTTTGGAGAAAACTCTGTCACAAGCTCCAAGCAAGCAGCAAAAAGCTGTTTTGCATGCACAAAATCCTGCAATAAAAATTATATGCATTAATGATTCCTAATGAATTCATAAGGGGAAACACTACGAGCCAAAGTACATTCAGCTCTACCCTGGCTGAACCAGCCTTGGCATCCATTAGCATCAGAATTGCTCAAGCATCTCACAGTGTCTACTTATGAGTCCTTTGGACTTGCTATTAAGCTTAAGAGTTCCAGATCTTTTGAAAACAAAACAAGGAGTTTAAGCAAAAACGTACAACTACTGGTATGTTTGGTGCAATTCTGTTTTAGCTGCAGTTCAGTAAATTTGTTAATTACGAGGAAAACAGAATAGCATTCCAATAAATTCCTTATGTAGACTTATTCAAAAGCACAGCACTTCATATCAGTAAATCAAATCACCAGAGGATTTAGATGCCACGTGATTTAGACAACATAATTTCATTCATATAAAATTTTGATTATCTCCAGGCCCAACTCACTGGAAAGCCAGTATCTTTGCTCTGCTGATGGAACTTCGACAGACAGAAATACTTAACCATTGTACAACACATGGAGCTTGTCACACCACCTCCCTCACCTCCCAATTTTTCAGTTCTTTTTCTAAAAAAGTGCCTTCCAAATTTTCCATTTCATTAACATTCAATTGTCCAAACCAACCAGTAAGTTCAGATGCCTTGCTCACCTTAATGGCAGAGCAGTGTAATCCCTTTGCCATCAGGATGTAGACCAAATCCCTAGTCAGACTGTCTTTGATTCCTAAAATAACATTGCCGTAAACATTTGGTACTTCCCACTGGGAGAGAAATGCATAGGACATTTGCACAGAAACAAGTTTTAGAATTCACATCACTGCTTAAAACACCAGAAACAAACCCCAAATATTGAAAACAACTGCCAACTCTTGTCTTTATATCTAATCACAAGTAATGCATGGCTCATTTAGAAATACAATAAAAACACCCAACTACCCTTTGTTCACATCCTGAATATGCAATAATTTAGAGGAGAAACAAAAAAAAGACAAGAAATCTTTACTTAAGCAAAGTCTTCTCTACTACTCCCACCTTCTAATGACAAATTTAAACTAAAACAATATTGCTATCTAGTCAGAACACTAAAAGCAAAAGCTATGAAAACATTTTTTCTCACAAGGAAAGCTTGTGATGCAGCTAGTAATTTCTTAAAACAAAGGTTACAGGTTTTGTTGTGATACTCTTCCACATAGAATGTGAGTTTAGATATGTATCATCGCCCTTATTAAACCACCACTATGCAGAGAGGGAAAAGGTAAGTCACCCTGAGCATCTATGAGAAAATGTTTATTGTATGCAACATGATATTTAACCAGTCCTTGAATTATAGTCTCTCCTGACCACAAGAACTAAGTTACCTTACTAGAAATTGTCCAGAATTGGCGTTCTGAGGTCATACCATGCAACTCGATTAAGATCTGGCGAATTCTCCAAGGATCCACTGACAGTATGAGCTGATGTTCAAGCTGGCCAATATTGACACTTGCTGAAGCTACAAGAAAAAGGTCTCCAGCACATTTCTTCTCAATGTAGATACTTACAATTCTTCAGTATATAACACGTCAATCAGAACATAGTAAGAAAAGCAGATACATCATGCTTCCATAGGTCCAGCCGTCCTTTTATGCCCTTCCACAAAGGTGCTACCTTCACGCTGACCTAAAGGGCTGCTTGCAAGTCCCCTTCCTCACTTCAACAGCTCTGAGTACTCTTGCTATTGCAAAGAAGTACATTCAAGATCTGCATTAAAAGTGTGTTCTTATATTGCTATAGTGAAAATACAGATTGTCTTAACTGGCTTAAGTTACTGCAAGACTGCATTAGAGCTGAAAAGGTAAGGCCTTTCCAGCTCCATCTGGCACCTCCTGTTAGCTTTGACTGGTGCAGTGGCACAGCCAGCCAGCTGTAGAGGGGAAATCACTGGTTGAAAAGATCTGTGTTTTACTTTGGTAGGTTTAGAATTTCGTTTAGATGGCACTCCTGGTCCAGCTTACCACAGAGTCACATCCATCATTAGTGTATGCAAGTCCAGAGGCAGGGTTCCCTTTCTGGGAACAGATGCCACAGCCACATTTTGCTCACACCAATGCTATACTCTCTCACTCTATCACCTAGGACACATTCATTTGAGCTTATTTATTACACCCACCTGAGATACAAGCAAGCAACAGCCACCTTCTTGAACAAGTAGGACATGCACTGACTAACAACAGGAAGTATTTTCTCTAAAAACATTCTAAACTTTTTTGAGAACAGACCTGAACTTCATAAGCTGAAGGTTTTCATCATGGAAACAGGACACTGTCTGCTCATAAGTTAATGAAAATGCTGTGAAAATTACCTGGGATATCATAAAAAGAAGTCACAGGTTTTGTGCACAGATTGATTCGGGGAGATCTCTTCCGCATTTGGTCAATGAGCAGCTTCCGTTCATCATCTTTCAGCAGTTTTATGAAAAGCTCATGAGATGAAATCATGAAGACAAACTGAAGATCTTCCATGCCCAAACACAAGTTTCTAAACAAATAAAAATGTTAGTACATAAGCAGGAAAAAAGTGCTTATTTTTCCAGTTATAAGTTCTCAAAATATTTATTGTGCTGTATTACGTTGCTTACAAAGTGCAAATTCATGTTATTTTAATACAGTTACGTACTTGAGAAATGCCGCCATTCTTCTCTTCAATTCTTCAGAAGCATTTTCCAAGTTTATTGACCCTGAACAAACCTGGAACATTTACAATATTTAGTTACAGCCAGTCCTACTGACCAGGTTTCTGTCTCACAAGTAGTAACAACCAGTAAACCTCTATCTCAAGTGAGGCAACAAAGTTATAGAATCATGGAATGGTTTGGGTTGGAAGAGACCTTAAAGATCATGGACCTAAAAGTCCCTATGGACTTCCATGGATCATGGGCAGGGACACCTTTTACTATACCAGATTGCTGAAAGCCCCATGCAGCCTAGCCTTGAACACTTCCAGGCACAGGGCATCCACAACTTCTCTGGGCAACCTGCTCCATTGCCTCACCACCCTCACTGTAAAGGATTTCTTCCCAATATTTAATCTAAACCTGCCACCTTCAGTTTGAACCTATTACCCTTATCCTGTTCCACAGCAAAATGCAAAAAATCCCTCTCCAGCTTTCTTACAGTTATCTCTTAGGTACCTGAAGGTGCTCCAAAATCCCCTTGGAGCCTTTGCTTCTCCAGGCTGAACAACCCCAACTCTTTTGGCCTGTCGTTTTTACTTTGTAATTTTTGAATCTGTTCAGGTGCTCTTGGGTGGGAAGCAAGTGCAGCATTGCTGGCTCCCCTAATCAATCTAGAATCAAAATAGTATTTCTGTTTTGCTCTGTGTAACTCTGTTACTCTAATTGTAGAGATGAGACCAGCTCTCAAGAGTTTCTTGTAAGCCAAAGAAAGTAAGATAAGATTTGACTGACAAAGCTTGATAAAGAAATCTCAGTACAACTGTGTGAAGTAAGACTGTCTCTGAAGTAAACCTGATAAAAGTTATTGCCATCACATATGGATTGGTTTCCTTCAACATGTACACAAGATAGGATGTTTCAGACAACTGATTATCAGACATAATCCACATTCCTTTTTCCTATTCCTCTGGTGTACAGAAGCACCAATGCTGAATGGCACACTATCAGTCAGCATCACAAGATCATTTAGCACATGAGTTTAAAAATGAAATATTTCTAAGTGCAAAATTGTAAGACTCACTACGACTTGGGTATTTTTTTAAGACAGTAAATAAATAGATAGTTGTATTTGTCAGCTTGCAAGAATTTTTTTAGAAGTATGTTTCAGTCCCAATACGAGTATTTGATGTAAGCTTTTACTTGCTGTACAGTAGAGAGTACTGTCAATTAATTTTTGCCGCATACTTGAAGAGACAAGCAAAAGAACTAGGCTCAAATTAATAAAAGACATTAAAATAACAGCAAAGCAATAAAAGGGTTAAGTTTAATTTAAGCAATAACAGTTTCCTAAAAAGCTTCACTCATTGTAACAGTGGAGGTCTCACATGTAACAGTAGCTCAGGAGCACTTTACCACATGCTAACTTCTACAACAAAGCTGGTAAGGGAAAAGTGGGCCTCTTCCATGGGTACTTTTTCTACTCATTCTCTCAGTCTTAGAGCATTTGATTCTTTGTTCCACAAAAACAAATATTCAGCAATATCTCCATATAATTTAACAATGTCAGGAATAGCAGCAATTTCAAATACAAGCTGAAGCAATAGCTCACCACTGGGTCCTCCCCAATAGATGGAAACAGCTATGAACAACAGATGCAGAACTGATCACTGAGTGAATTGTACTAACTGCAAACAAGCTGAATAATGTTTGAGAAGTTACCTTTTTCTGCTTCAGAAATTTGAGCATCACTTGCAATAATAATACTTATGCAGGGAAAGAAATCTCTCACTAAATACCATTTTCTAATTTTAGATTAATGTTTTACCTCAAGAAGGAAGTCTATTTTCTCCTTGCTGGGTTTCAGGAACAGTTGACAAAACTGAATATCAATTATTCGACCTTGTAATACATCGCAGACTGTGTTGCACACACAGACTTTGAAACAAACTTCATCCAGAGCATCATTCCTGCATGAACACAAAACTAAAGATCACAGGATAGCTCTGACAAACAGAGTGGAATCACAGCAGGTGGAAATTAAAAAAAAAAAAAAAAATCAGAAAAATGATACAACTAACTGTTAATGTTCATTATGTTTTTTCCATATATGGCCACACTGATATCCAACCAAGGAGCTGTGGTGTGATGTAAAATGTAGTCCAGACTATTACTAACAGAAATGAAGGCTGAAGTTTCTTGGATGTAAGTATTTAGTTGTTAAGAGATTTTACATACTTTCCACAAAAGATATAACTAATGAAAATTACCCTTCATCATCATGGAACATTGATCATTATTTAATGTCTCACCCTTGCTGAGCTTTTTGGAAGAGTTCTCTCAGCACTGATTGTCTAAACTGTTCAGGTAAACTGAGGGATAGGTTATCTTCAAGGAATATCTTCACTAAGTCCTGCAACAAAACCACAGTTGGAATAGTCAGTGCATAATCCAAAAGAAACAGATAGAAAATTATTTTATCTGGTAAAAATGATCCAACTAAGAGAAGCAGCTCACATCCATATTTAATATTAAAATTCACTGAACAACTAAAAAGGAATCAAGTAACAAAAAAATTTCTCTATCATCAGAAAAACAAAGAAAAACCCACAAAAACCAAAACAAACTTGCACATCTAAGTAGCAACATTACCTGAAACCCAAAGAATTAGAATCTAACTGAAAACCCCTTAGCTGGCAGGAATTAATTACCATTGTATGGAATCCAAGATATTTTAATCTAATATGCACTAGATTATGTTATATTCCTAAACAGATAGGATTTAAGACAGTATGTTAATGGTTAAATTACCATTTAAAATTTCTTAAAATCTGTACCAGTTCAAACAGAATCATCCACACAGAATGGTAAGAAATCCCCTCTAACATATGTGGGTTTATTTAGGCATCCTACCTGATATTTGCCAGATTTCATACAGCTGTGGATTTGACTATATGGAGTTGCCTGTTGAGATGCATCATCAGAAGATGAGGTAAGAACTTCACAGGCTTGACAATACCCAGCTAACCGTTCTTCATCTATGGTAAAATGAAGTGATGATGAGCCATTCTGAAAAGTAAGAGTTACATCAGATCTTAGCAGCTGAAGTATTATGAAACATATTTAGTTCAGAAACAGAGACTCACAATTTCCCCAAGTAACAGCAAAAGAGCAAAAGAATGTGCACGTACACACTTTATTTAAATAAAAACTGGAGTTCCGCACTTTTGGAAATATGAAGCAAAATAAAAAAAGGGTGCATACCTTACTTATAAATTAAGATATACTTTTTCAAAAGGTTAGAACATAGGCAATCTGATTTCCACGGAGAAGTTAGATTAAAAAAATAGGAAGTGCTGTATGGTTACCTTCCTCAAAAACACATCACCACCATGGACACACGATGTACTGTTCAGTTGAGTTACTATTAGCACTGGAGATGTTATTTCTGCTTTTTTTGCATCAATACAATTTGTGTAAAAGACTACTCATTACTAAATGCAGAACAAAGCAGCAATATACTGCAATCAATTAATATAATTTCAAAACAGAGACATGAAAAAAAATTACTGTCAGAACTTCAGGAAATTTCTTTAAAAACTCTGTGTACCATTAGGAGTTATTAAACTGCTAAAGAAGGAAACAATAATTTAGACAAGGGTTTTTTTTTACAGAAGAGTTGAATACACATGTTAAAAGAACGCTTGTTACCTTTGCAATCAACTCCTTTGTTTTGAAAAACTTTTCCTTAGCCTTTTCATGAACAGCTGCATTTGTAGATCCTTGTTGGAAATAGATGGCACCCAAATCATAGCAAACCTGCAAACAGCACTGACATCAAACACCATCTTGGACATCATGTTTTGAGTTAAGATTAAGTATTTCAGCTCAAATGTTGTATATACTTTAAACTATTCCTATTTTTATCTAATTTACCAACATACACTGCACACCTTACCCCACATACTTCGACTGCTTCCTCTTTAACTGCAATCTCAGTCTGAGTAATTCTGTACAAACATTACAAAATTAAAGAACGATTTTCCCATAATCATTGAAAACAATGCAGTAAGTTGTCCTTGTCATATAATAGGTTATTTCAGGGGATTGAGGGGACAAAAGTGAGGTTGCTGGGAAGCCACAATATTTACAATGATTTTAAAAAGTTCTACTAATGCAAAAATGAAGCCAGTATTATTTCATTGATTACAAAAACAAAAACAAAAAAAAAACCACAAACAAAACCCACAAAAAAACAAAAAAGACAATCCTCAAAACAACACAGGGAACACTGGTAGAAAAATACTGCAATTTACCTCGAAATTATTACTTAACACTTTTTCTAAAGAAACAGATATAAACTCTAAGCTTTAGTACAAAATGTGAGCTACCTGGCACTGTATCTCCTCTGCACTGATTTTCAGTCCAGCTGTGGAACTCTCTGTTTCTCCATTCACCATACCAGGTTCCATGGCCAATAAATCCAGAGTTCTTATAGTATGAACATAAAGATCTTTGTTTAATTTAAGTGCTCCTTCTAGGACCAGGATGGAATCAGAAGCCTGTTCCTTCAACTGCAATAGATTTAAATACATTAAAAGAATTAACCTCTAGGTTTTGAGTTTAACTCTGGGTTTAAGTTAATGCTACAATTTTAACAGTTCAGTAAAAGGATTTTAAAGAAGTTCTTACACTACTGTTCTATGCCACGTAGAATTGGCTTTTGTATTTCTTGTACAACAGAGAAATTCATATTTACATGGAAATTCGAGCAAAAATAAGGGAAAAGAGTCTCACCACTTTCAAAATATTTTCAGTTAGCTCCTTTTCTTGCTGAATATGATTCATACTGCAAGTTAGACACAAGAAGTAAAGAATTCAGTTATTAGGTACGTTATTTTATTTCATGTTCTAGGTCACAATAATTCATTCATTCAATAGCTTGGTTTTGCTTAACTACACTTTGAACATCATTATGCAGGACCACTAACTGCTCTTATCTATTTATACCTGAAATATAGAATTATATAATGAAAAGATAGCTTTGTATGAGAATGTGGTTCAATGAAAGAAAAAGTTGCAAAAAAGTTGCAAAGTTATCACTGCCTTTTTAAAGACCAGATTGCTAATACCAATTCAATAGCAAAACAATAATGAAGGAAGCTTCCACAGCTTCAAGCCTCATGAAGCTTCGACATTTAAATCTTCTCAAACACGTCAGGGCCAGAAGTGTGTTCACATGTTTACATAAAAAATTAGAAGTATTTTAAAATTATTTTTCCACACACATTTTTTTCCTAAATTCAGGATCAGACCCTTACATAGAGGACAATATAAGATTTATAGGAAAATAAGGAGGAGGAAGAGGAGTATGCTTAATCAACATATTTAACAGACTCTCTCAAACAAATATGGTCTAATGCTTAAGTATAAAATTAACATAAAACATATGAAAAGCACCACTTAGATATAAATACTTCCAACTTTTGGAGAAATCTGTAACATAAAAGTCATGGACAAGTTGTTACTAAAGCCTCACAGTTTCTAGAAGACAAAATGCAAAACCGGTTTTAAATTACAAATTATTGCCTAATAAAGCAAAGGAAAATACCTTATTATTTCTTAAATTATCATACACAATGCTTCAAACCAACCATATCATGCAAGATTCTCTAAGTTAGGAACGCAAAAGAATGCAAGAAATGTACCCTACCTAAACTAGAGCATAAACATTCTGCTAAGGCAAATTGCCACCTCCATTCCTCCCATGATTTTTCATGCCATGACAAAGTCACAGAGATTATAACATTGACAGAGTGGAACAATAGACAAGTACATGTATCAAGTGTGCCTGATAGGAAAGTGAGAATATACTTGAACTAAATCCAAGTTTTCCACGTCACAACTAGACATTTTAAGCAACTGTATGTTATTAACATGATTTAATCCACTCAGAAATTACATTCCTGACTACAAAATACCCATGACATCCAAGTGAATTATATCTGTAACTTACACATTTAACTGAGGTGGACCAGGTTTTACTTGCTTTACAGGAAAGCTACTTTGAACGATGGTCCTTATGGCCCTACATAGGGGAAAAAATTAAGCAAAGAATGGTATTAGTTTCAGAAGTGTAATAAGCAGATTACAGGCCTCTTGATAACAGAAGTTTACCATTTCAGAAACATTACACCATTAGAATACATCCTTTACTCAAGAGCACATCTAGCAGCTAAGAAATGCTCTTATGCCCATAAAAAGCTGAAAGACGAAGATTTTTGTATTTGTAAGGACAGATTTCAAATCACTATCTTGACTATTTTTTAGGGAAGAATACCAACTCTAGAATAGCTTTTCAGACTCAGTTCCTTCACTATAACCAAGCAACAGATCACAGTATTTATTAGTACTTTAGGATTCTTTCCCCTTCTACATAGAATTTATACAGATAAAAGAAAACACTGCTTTGTTCTATAATGATTCTATATTATTGCCTTGCAGTAGTTTACCATCTGTTGTAAAGTAGTATTGCCATTGCAGTGGTTGGGGGTAAGCTGGACAGATCTACATCCACATGTTTAGTTCCTGGGGGAACTTTGCTGATACACAGAAGTTCATTCAGTAGCATGTTCAATACAGGAACAGACAAGCTATGAAAAAATAAGAGAGAGAGTATGAGATATGTCACAAAGTAAATCTGCTTATGGAATATTAAACAATATACATTACTATTCAGTACTGGATTGTTACTTAATATTACATGGATGTTTGTTCAGCATTTGAGATTCAGTATGTAAAGTAGCTACCAGTATTAGCTGCATAAATGAAGCCCAAGTGGATGGGCCCAAGTAGTATTTTAGCTGCCCTGACAGCTGAACTACTACTCTGCACTACTGCATTAGCCCACACAGGCACGTTACCAGAATAATCCAGTTACCTATAACAGCACGACCCAGCTAATAATAAGTTCTTTCAAAGCAGCCCCAGATCATACTCCCTGAAGGCAAACTGCCATTTCCATCACAAATGAAATTTCACTCACATAAGGTGAATAGCGAAGTTAAGGCCAGGAACTTTTTTAATAGAGAGAAGTAAAATATACCTTAGCTGGGACAGAACTATTCAATAAAATAAGACAGGCAGGCTGGACAGCACTGCTCCAAGCTTTTGTGGTATAATTTAACACAACTAAAATACTACTACTAATTTAGACATTATTTGAAATTAGATCAAATACTGCCAAACTACTTTGACATTGTGAAAAATTTGCATTCTTTGCAAGTAGTATTGAAAACAAGCAGTGAAACTACACTTTTAGCAGCTAAAGCCAGGATTTCTGTTTAACAAAGTTCAGGTCTTGTGCTCTATCAGAAGCATTCTACAAGGAGCAGCTGAGGGAGTTGGGAGTGTTTAGCTAGAAGAAGGCTCTGAGGGGCCCTTATCACTCTCTGCAACTCCCCCAAAAGGAGGCTGTAGCCAGTGAGTGGTCAGTCTCTTCTCCCAGGCAAGTCACAGCAGGAGAGGAAATGGCCTCAAGTTGTGCTAAGGGAGGTTTATATTGAATTTTTGGAAAAGTTTTTCACCAAATGGGTGCTCAGGCATTGGAACAGACTGCTCAGGGAAGGGGTTGAATCACCATCATACCCTGAAGGTATTTAAATTATATGCAGATGTGGCACTTAGGGACATGGTTTAGTGTGGACTTGGCAAGGGTCTCGATGATCTTAAAGCTCCTTTCCAGCCTAAATGATTCTACAATTCCATGCAAGTCAGAACCAGGGCAATTACTATCCCCTTAAGATGTCACATTAAATTACAGATAAAGGTGGAAAGAGACCTGTGTGAATGAATAAGGAACTCTTGCCATTACCTAGGTGTAAACAGGAAGCCAAGTGTAAACAAGAATGACCTGGACAGAATCCTGTGCCATGTGTTCTGGGATGACCCTGCTTGAGCAGGGAGGTTGGACCAGATGACCCACTGTGGTTCTTTCCAACCATACCCATCCTGTGATTCTGTGAAGTGCAGCTCCCTAATTTGCACAAAGTAGTTCTCAACTGTTCTAGCTCATCAGACCATTCTTCAGCTGAAATTTCTAAAGGAAAGATCCAAAGCTGGGGTTTGTCTATTTCAACCACAATCATTTCAGTGACCTAGTTCACAGATACATGGAATTCTTCACATCAACGAAACTGGAGCAAGACCTCCCAATCTTGACCATGTCAGAACCAGGAAACTTACATACATGTAAGCTTCATAAAGATGAACTGGAGGTTATGTTTTCTTCAGTGACAAAAGTAGTGTCTCTTAATGTCTAAGACATGCTATCTTTCCTCTCTAATACAGTTGATTTGTTTAGATACACTGCCTTTATCAAAACCATTTCCTAACTTACAGCTAAAATAAAACTTGATTTTAACTGTCACACCCATAAAGGCAGCAAGTCAGATTTCCTTTTTTTAAAGAAAATATCTCAAGCCACTTCAATTTAGCAAACTTAGCATGAAGATGTACAGACTGTACCTTTTCTCTAATACATCCAAATCCCACTTCAGATGAGCAGCAACTTTGAGAGCAAGAAGTTTTAGAATGCGATTTCTTTTGTTATCAGGTGGTGGCTGGACTTGGTTCTGTTCATTCACTGATGGTTTTGAAGCTTGTTCCAAGAACTGAACAATCAGCTGCACAGGTGGTGGATCTGCAAAAAAACACTGTCACTTCTCAAATTCTTTATAAGCCCAAAAATATTTCTTTTCCCTAGCTATGGACACAGTTCTTTTATCCTTGGTGTTTATAGTGCTGACATTGTTACCTGGTAGATTCTAATCTCAAATGGTGTCCTGCATGTGCTGACTCAAATCAGACTATTAAAATATCTTTGCTTAACATTAAAGTTCACTTGACCATGGTAGCTACACTCTCACACTTTTATTTATTTTCACTATTTTGTATAAATTATGTTTCAATACTTTCAATTTACTGAAAATAAATGCTGCCTAATGAAGTCACAAGTGAACTGTTGTAAAAACTATATATCTACCTGTAATTCTCCTGTGCACATAAAGTATATTTACAAGCAATTGCTGCTACTTCTGAATACATCTAGAAAATACTTTCAGATTGGTTAAACAACAGCATCAAAAAAGCACTGAAATGTCTCCCTTACAATAAGGTAGCCAATACCTTTGAGCTCTTTAGAAAAAAGAGGCCAAACCGTAACTATTACACTCTCACTGAACTTTGTGAAACATAAAATGTGTATTACCAATTTACTTAATTAATTACAAAAGAGAGTATAAAATCTAAGCGTAGATCTAAGCATCAGATCTAAGACAGATTATGCTTAAATTGACTTTTTGTAGAGGCAACACTGGCCCAGGTGTTCCTGTTTCCTCCACCTCCTCGCAGAATTCGGGTACTGAAACATGACTAATATTTATGACTGTCAAAAGAGCAGTTGCTCTTAGATATGGTCACTTTCCTATAATATACATCCGATGAGACTTCTATTTATTCCAGGTCCAGAGAGCAATTTCAGCACTTAACCTTTTGGAGGACTTCAGCTCCTGCCACTAACAAGACTCAATGGGAGAAAACCAGCTGCGAACCGCAATGATGTTCATGAGCAGCACTTCCCACCCAACAAACTACAGCACTTCCGCACACAACAGTCACATATGCGAAAGGAAAAGTGATCTACCAGACAAGAGAGACATAGAAATGAAGTTATTAAAAAAAAAAAGATAATACGAAATGAGAAAAACAGCATTATTGCCGGCAGTAAATGCCGCCGCACGGCCGCGGGCAGCGCCCGGCTCCCTCTGCCGCCGCTCCCCAGCAGAGACCCCGCACCGAGACCTCCGAGCTCCCGGAATGATCCTGCCCCCAGGAGGGGCCGGGCAGCGAGGCCGGGCCGAACCCGAGGCCGCGGGTAGGCGGCGGCCAGCAGGGCACACACCGGGAGAGGGCTTCTGCAGATGCTGCTCCAGCAGCGCCTCCTCCAGCACGAACTCGAACCACGACGTCTGCGGCGGCGTGCATGGCCGGCTGGAGGTGGCGGCTTCCCGGTCCGCCGCCTCGGCGCTCATGCCGGCCGCTCGGCAGGGGCCCCGCACGGCCACCGGGCACCCACCACCACGGCCGCTGCACAAGATGGCCGCCGGGCCCGCCCCTCGCAGGCGGCCCGCGCACGGCCCCGCCCGCCGGCGGTGCAGCCCGGCGGAAAGGCCGCGGGTTCGAGGCTCGCCGCGGTCCGCACGGCTGGGCGGGCCTGTCGGCAGAGCAGCCTGGCTCCCTTGTGGAATCGGTGGTTTTCTTCCCGAAATCACTAGTTCCATGCGTATTCCCCTGCCACGCCCCGCAGCCGTCCCTTTCCCTTTGCGTCCACCACGGTCCTGTCCCTCCAAGGCATCTCCTGTAGGCATTCAGGCCGATAAATGGCTCACCCTCCGTGCTCCTGCCCAACACCCCAATGCCTCGTGAAAGGGTAACGAAAACCTTGATCCGTGGTGGCAGATTTAAATCATGGAATCATATAATGCTAAGAGGTTGGAACGGACCTCAAGGATCAACCATTCCTGCCATGGACAGACAGCTCCCACCAGACCAGGTTGCTCGGAGCCCCATCCAGCCTTCCAGGATGGACACTTCAGGGTGGGACATCCACCACCTCCCTGGGCAACCTGTTCCAGTGTTTCACCACCCTTTCCTGACAGGAAAGATGGGTGCTAATGTCTTTACAAATGATTCCCTGAGGAGATGATTTAGGAGATTTATGAGAAATGAGTGTTACTGTCTTTGAAATGGGTCTCTAGGAACATCAAACTGTACAGGTTTGTGACAGAACCCAGGCGTTTTGACCAGGCATTTTGAATTCCTGGATTTTAGGATATCAGGAGAAATGGATCTGTGCAAAGTCTATTGCAGAGCCCAAACGGTCTGAACATTTGGTGGATCCATAGAAACCACAGTCTGAACTTCCAAACTTTAGGGGAAAATGACAATACATGGTTTTGGGGGAATATGTGGTATGCGGTTTGAGAAGGCTGTACTTTCTGAGTACCTCTTCAGTGTGGAAAGGAAGAGGGCAACATGTGGTCAGGAATTTAGGATAAAAGGAGGCTGCATCCTCCAAAACCTCAAGAGAGACTCTGCAGGGGATTGGCCTAGTGGACTCTCCCTTTATTAGAATAAAATTGCAGGACTTCTCTGTCTCCTTTATGTACAGTGGCTTTTCATAGTGTAGTTTTTATGTACATAGTTAGGAATTTTTCCTAATATTTAACCTACATTTCCCCTCTTTCCGTTTGTATCCACTCCTCCTGTGCAGGGTTGGGGTGAGGGGGGTCAGGAGATGGATGTTCCTCCAGCCATGGGGTTTTCCAGATGCCCTGAGGTCCGTTCTGGGATGCCAGAACTGATGCCTGGAAAGGCTGGCCTGGAATAGAGACTAGACAGAGCAAAAGGGATAAAATAGGTATTTATTGAAAGGATACACTTTGGGGAGTGCAAGAGGCTGGCCAGAGATACACCCAAATCAAATCCAAGATGGCTCCCGGTCACCAGTCTTTACACTTTTATAAGTTTTTGGTTCATTCACATATTGGGATGAACAATAGGATGGGATATTTCACAGCCCCAGGCTATGAAGTGCCAGCCCTCTGGCTTGCCCCCTGCCCTCGCTGTTGTTTATGCTTTTTGAGTACTGGTTGTCATTGATTCTCTAGCTAGAGAGGGACTGTTTTGTCTAACTACCCTGCAAAGAGAACTTACCAACACCCAACATGAAGTTTCAGAGTTACACACTAAGCAGCAGAGATTCTGAAAAATATAAAAGCTAAAACCCAAGGCATCACTATCACTACAGTTCCTGACAAAGAATCCCTCTCCAGCTTTCCTGTAGGCTCTCTTCAGTTACTGAGAGCCTGCTATGAGGTTTCCACACAACCTTCTCTTCTCCAGTCTGAACAGCTCCAACTTTCTCAGCCTCTCTTCATGGTGGAGATGCTCCTGTCCTTTTATCAACTTCATGGCCCTCCTCTGGACTTGCTCCATCAGGTCCATGTCCATCTTACGAATGAAGGTGTCAGAAGAGCTACTCTTTCAGCAGTAACAACTTCCAATGTTATTAAGGTGTCAGTATTTGCATAGTCTATGTCCGACTGCGCCACCCTCTCAACTGCAACTAGCCAGGATCTGGTCCTGAAGCTTTTCAGGTATCCCTGTTCTTAGAACATATATGTCTAGCAGAACATATATGACTAGCAGAAGCTTTTATCTATTTCAGTAATTTGGCTGAGTTTCTCTAATATTTTACCAAGAGAAGAGTTCACAAAGGCTACACAGGAGGTTTGCAATGTAGATTTATGATTAAGTACAATAATATTACAGTACTAGAGAAGTATTTCACGCTGAGGGTGGTTGGGCAGTGGTACAGGCTACCCAGGGAAGTGATTGCAGCACCAAGCCTGACAGTTCAAGAAGTGTTTGGACCATGCTTTCAGGCAAATGGTGTGACTCTTGGGGCTGCCACATGCAGCTCTCAGCTGTAAGCATTCTGCATTTTTCTCTAAGTAATCCAAGGAGATAGAGGAAAGTTCTTTCTCATCTTCCATGGGGACAGAAGTCCATTACATGTCCTGAGCTCAATTCAATTTATCTTCTGTTGTGCATGTTACTTTGTGTGTTCAGTTATTTGAGGGAAAAAAATTAACTACTGCTTCAGCTTTCCTGAGTTCTTGTTTAATGCATCCATATGTAAAATGTTCAGTTTCAGAATATGAATTACAAATTAACCCTCAGGAAGATCATAGTCTGTTAGCATGATTTGTAGCACATCGTTCAAATTAGTCTCTTTTGGAAGAGGCAGTTTACCAATAATTATGCTAAGCTTTACTTGATACCAAGTTCAGAAGAGGCAACTTAATAAAGAGCAATAAAAGTGTGTATCCACTTCATGAAAATATTGTAAGAATTCAACACTTGGAAGAGTCACCTTACTGAAGTTCTCTGGCTCAGCAATTTTCATTTTCAGCAACAACATGTATAATATCCCTTGTAAATGTTGTATTTACCGCACTACACATATATACACATATATCTTTAGAAAGGAGGAATAATTTTCATTAAACAAAATGTGGCTGTATGTTAATATATCCACCATATTTATTTTTTATAACTTCGTAAGAGCAATCAGTGCCCAGCCATGTGAGGTTTTGGCATGAAGGAGTGACTCATGGTGACTCATTCTCCAAATCTTTCTAATAAATGTTACTAATTTAGTATCATTAATATAAATAATTTTATGAAATGAATGGAAATTGTTTTATTCAGTTCACGTGGTACTTTTGTTCAATCAATTTCTGCTGTAAACTATTTGTTCCAATAATATTAAAATCTTCCTTCTAGGTACAAAACTAATTTACATTTGCATTCTTTACTCCAAGTAAAATGATGAAGCGTGATGAAAGATCAAATTTTAAAACATTAATTATAAATCAAATCAAATGTCAAGACTTTGATAAAAAACAAATGGCGAGTATCATGGTAATTAAAAAATCCCCCTGAGTTGAAAACAATTAAAAAACCCTCGGCGCTTCAGAGCTTACAAGCACTCTGTAAGCACCTATTAACATTCACACACCACCCTGTGCATTGGGAGCTGCCCACTTCAGAGAGGTTCAGAGAGAAAGGGAAAGAACAAGGTGATTTACCCACGGTCACAGAACTCAGTGTTCAAGTCAATGTCAGATTTCAGAAGCTTCTGATTCCCTTTTTTCCATACTAAAACCAGTCATTTTTCTGAGAGCGAGAGGAGGCAAAGGAGTAGAGGCCAGGTTTCCCATGCTTTCTGTTTTGAGGATCCCAATTTTTACAATGACTGTCCTGATTGAAAGGATTCAGTTCCACCTTTTGCCTGGATGCCCTTCTAGCTTGTCCTCACACCTGCTATCAGCTCTCCTGTTTTCCAGCTGCACTCTTTGAAGAAGGGTCCCATGTGAAAAGCAAAGCTGGACATAAAAGTTTACTGAAGAGAAACTTTTTCCAGGTCCCACAACTGCCTTTAAGAGTGTAAAATTGTCACAAAGTCATGTTCACAGGTGGGATCTTGCTACTCTTTTCCCTTTTGTACAGGTAATTGGAGAAATGGTCAGACAGAAAAAGTCCCACAGTTGGGCAGCCTGTGAGTGAGGTGGTGTGTGTCATGTCACGGAAGAGCAGAGTTTAGGAGGATACAACAAGCTGACAAGAAACCAGAAATTGTAAATGTTTTATATTTAACATTGGTAATAATTATTTCACATTCTAAAATTAATTCCATTTTAAAAAAGAGAACTCTATACATTGTTACCCACCTGATAGGTTTCGTATTAACACTAGGGAGAAAATAATTCAAGTTCTTGCATCCAGGATAATTCTAGTAAGTCACTGTGGTCTACACAAATAAAAAAGGATATTATAGTACTATTCTATAGATATACTACTTTCCAAGGTTTTCAAGAAAATTCATGCTTTAAAAGTCTTTGCACTTATGTAATGTAATAACTTTGTACAGTGCATATAAAAAGATCATTCAGATTATCACTCCTGAGAAAAGTGAGTATATCATGCTATTGTAACTAAAAACTTGCATCATATAAGTTACTTGATGTAACTTATATATAAAAAAGGGCATTTTTAAAAGTAGCCTCCATATGTCATGACAATGTGTCAAGTTCCTTCAACTCCGGTTACAAATTTTCATTTGAGACCACGTAGAGTTCTTTAAGCTTCTCAAACTTTGACCCCCACTCTTGGAGGCAATCATAATTTAGATCTTCATCCCCACTAATGGAATCTAATGAGCTAAGGCTCCCTGCTAGAGAGCATTGCCCTTCCAAGCAGTAAAAATGAATAGTGTCAGCTGGCAGGCTCTTTAGATCATTGTCTGCATCCCGTATGATTTGAGAAACATATTCCTTGAAGTCTGGGATGCTGGTAACAGCTGATATTGATTGCTTTTGATGTGCATGTTTTGGGAGTGAGTCTCTTTTTGGGCCAGTTGGTGTCCTGGAGTGTGGAGCAGCTTCTCGTAAGGAGGAGCGGGGAATTTTTTGGAGAGGTTTCTTCAGTTCATCTATATCATAAGCATTCTGGAAACAAAGAGAATGCAAATATCAGAGAGAAACAACTCAAAAGGAAACTGATTCAAAAAATGTTTTACAACACAAGGCGACACAAGACTGAATTCTCTGAGTTTTCTACAATCTGAAGAGGAGAGTGCCTAGTTTGGAGGACTAAGTTCAGATCATACCAAATTTCTCCATGCAATGATAGTTTTCAGCTAAAGCAACAATGATATGTCCAGAGCAGCTCCCTTGAAAGTGGGCACACATAACTAGAATCGCTAAAAGTACAGGCTGGGTTGAAACAGAAGCCTCCCACTTAAGAGGACTTCACGTTAAAAAAAAAAAAAAAAAGGAGAAGAAAAAAAGCCAATTTGATAATAAGTTAATTAAAAGGTCTGGGAAAGGAAAGTGAGGAGAGGTTGGATTTGCAAAGCTGGATTGAAGCTTCATCATACCTGGTCACGCTCTCCACCCCCTTCTTCATTATAATTGAAGACGTTTTCTCTAACATCCTCCCAGCTTTCACGCTCTTCAGGAATGTGGTAAATTCCTCCTTTCCGAAACCCTGAACTTCCCCACTGACTCCACACTGTGTAGGAAACCAAGAGTGCTGGAAGAAATAAAGACACATATTTGTTATATGATGTATGACAAAGTATGTTGCATGATAAACATGTAGTCATATGATTCCTCAGATATTAAATCAACTCTTAATTTGACAACTTAATTTTCAGGTAAGAAAAGAGTATTGTTAATATATAAACAACTTAAATTCATGAATGTAAAGAATAATCTATGTATATTACATCATAAACTTCATTAAAAGGGTATTTTACTTACCTAAAGGAATCCATTTAAATAGAAGGCATTTTGGCCAATCTCTGGCCTTTCACCAATCCTGAGTAAATAAGATACCCAAAGTAAGTAAACCACTGTTTTAATGAAGGTTACAAGTGTAATATAATCATGGAGTTTTTGCTATTACAAGATGTTTGTGCAGTTTATCCACATGAACACGGTTTTATGGCGTCATTAATCTTTCAGCCAAAGTGCAGCTGAAAAAGGACACACTATGAACATCTCTCTCTGCCCACCCTTTTAATGAGGCTTGCCTTTTAAGACCATGAACTTTCTAGAAGATCTCTTCCTTCCTAATATGTGAAGAGCATATGTAGCTGTAGGTCCTACCTACTACAAATGTAAGGGCTCAGGGCAGGTGGGAGTTTCAAATGGATGTGGCTGCACACAGAGTTGCACATAAAGATGGAAAGCTCTTACTTAAGAAGGATTGAAAGTAAGTGACTCTGGAAGAGAGAAATCCTAACTTTAATTGAAAAAACAAGTAAACTGTAACTATGTGCTGTTGTCTGTCTCTTAGCATTCTCAAATAGCGATCTCCAGAAAAGGCAAAACGCTGATCACAACACTTAAAGGTAAATCAGACTTAATTCAGTGGAACAGGTACAAGATTAAAAATAAGGAAAAAGGGTACATGATCTCCTACCTAGGAAGACAAGGAGGCACATGCTGATTGCCAGAATAGAGCCAGAGCTTAGTCCAACAGGTCTTCCAGCCTTCACCTGGCTAATTTCACACCATCTTCCCTTGTAACCTTCAGGGCACTGGCAGATAGTCTTGTCTTGGGATTGAGCCACACAGGTACCCCCATTCCTACAGGTCCAGTGTCCACAAGGGGATGAAGTACAGTGTCTGAGCCCTGTAAGGGTGTCAGTTACTTCTACTTTCCCAGCTGGGCACCTGAACAACCAAAGCAGATGATATCTTATAGGCAAGCAAAGCATCTGGAGCTGAATGTTTGTTGCTGTTTCTTTAAAGCTCAATTATTTTCAAGCAACCCACAAATACACACTGACAGTTTGAAATATTTAGAAAATCTAACTTAGTGAGTTAGTAGACTTATGAAAACGTGAACATATGTTCTGGTTTCCTGATCCAGAAGACATGGAGAAGAGCTTCACTCTTTCCTTAAAAGAGGAAGCCATCACTTTCTGGCTAACCCTTTTTTTTACACCTATTTTCTAATCAAAGCCCCTAAAAGAAAATGGACAGCTGAGGTCAATAGAAAAAGAGCTGGCAATGTGGCATATGGTATAAGTTTAGTAATGTTCATTTGGACCCTGGGGAGAAATGTCATTGACCTCCTCAAAATGACTGGTCTTGTCTTTTATGATTGATTTCTTCTTGCATGTAATTAGAGAGGCCCTGGAGGTGTAGTGTGAGGTCACTTCCTTTCTGCAATCCAAAGAAGAAATTATACTGAAAAAATGGCAAAAACTTCATATTGTTCTTTCGGAAGCAGTCTCAAGAATGGAGTGTCCCCTGGTACAGTTAAAACCATCTCACAGCCTCTTCTCGAAAAGAATCACCAGACTTCACAAGTGCCAAATTTTGTCTGAATTCCAGGAATTCAAGTGACTCTCTCAGTCCTGCATGTATTTTATGTTTGGGTTTTTAAAACAGAAATAAGTGTATTTTGATTTGTATATTTTAATAAATATTTTGAAATTTTTCTATAAATAGTGGATCTTCTCAAAGAAACATACAGTGTAGGATAACAGCTGTTGGGCTTTGGCTCTGGCTCTGGGAAGCCAATTTTAGAATTGAGTTTTTTGTGACAATCTAATTTTGAAAGTCTCATTGCTTCATAAAAATTACGATCAACTTCTTTACAGAAAATATATATAAATATGTATTGTATTTGCAGTATATTTATATATTTTTATATATGTAATATATATACATATATCTCAATGTGTATACACACACACACACTGTCCATATACACTATCAGTGTATATATACACTATATTACTATTTTCATACAAAGGACAGACCAAAGCTTTTTCATCCACCTTTTAGCAAAGGACATTTATTTTTCTCACTGGCCTTCTGGTGATCTCACCATGAAAAAAAAGGTGGAGTAATTAAGCTCCATACTAGACTTGCAGAAAAAGGCAAGTCTAGTCCATCATAGGAGATAAGATGGAGTGAAGGATTTATTCTCAGAATGGCCCTTCTGGCCAGCAGCCACAGGGAATTTCACCGTTAGAAGCAAGCTGCCTGGTCAAAGGTGGAAAGAAAGCTTCCCAGCCATCCCTGGATGAAAACAGAAGCTTCATGTACCGGCATTCATATTTTCTCCAAAGGTCTACACAAAGGAAGGGGCTGTAACAGGGCTGGCTGCTGCAGGCACTGGAATGGCATCCCATGGTGACCCCTTGTCGCCTCAAAATTAATCCAAACTCTGTGCTTCTGCCTTCCACCAAGAGTGGGTGACCATCCAGCTGGACATCACGCATACAACCTGCAACAAAGCACAGGAGTATGCACAAAAGTACATTGTTAGCTACTTCTGCACCTCAAGCCTTACCCCCAGCAAATAAGCCAAACTTAGAGCTGTGCAGAAGACTCAAAACATTGCTTAAAAACATCCTTATACTCCTCAGTTTTATTTTAGGAGAGCTACAGAGCATGTGTCTGTTTTGCTCTGGTCAATCTACAGGTTGACAATACTTCTCCAGGAGAGCTGCACTGTACCAATACAACAGTTCAGCAGAACTCTGCTGTGAATCAGAACAGCTGCACTAAATTAATCTAGATTTAAGATATAATCTTAAAAGTGAGGCTGAATAAAAAGCAACAGAATGGAAAAAGCTGTCTTCTTGTTGAACCACAATCTCAAAGTCTCAGCGCTCAACCCCAGGAAATGGAGAGAGCACCACAAATTGCCTTGCAATTCTTTCTCCTCCTGCCAAGAGTTGTTTTGCCTGTTCTTTAAATTCTTCTGAGGCAAAAACAGGAGTGAAGATGACACCATGAGTACACTGCTTGAGGCATGGGAAACCCTGATCTAGTGGAAGTGTCCCGGCCCCTGACAGAGGGTTTGGAACGAGATGATCTTTAAGACCTCTTCCAATCCATTCTATGATTCTATGAAACAAAAAACTGAAGTGCTATTTTTTAATATTTACAGGAAATCTCACATCTTCACTAGAACCAGATAAAATGGCACATAGGGTTGAACACTGAATCCCCCAGTAAGGGAAGGGCATAGTAGTCCATGTGGGAATTGTTACCTGGGTTTTAGACTATCCAATACACTCAAAGATGCCACTTTCAGGCTTTAATTCCCCCCTATTAGGAATCCATCATATCACTTACCTTGGAAATCGCTCTCTGAATGACTTGGAAGGTGGTTTCCTAGCACAATGCTTGCCCAATCCATTTCAAACCATCTATTCACACCCAAGACAGAGGTGACTTCTTGATCACCTCCACCACTGTTAACACGCAGGGTAAATTCATTGTTGTAGCGCTCCATGGTCAGAAGAACCCACTGGCCATTGTTTATACGTAATGTTCTCATTCTCAAAGAGTGATTTTTGTCCCCCAAACTGAAGTTAACACTAAAGAAACCCTCAACGACCTAAAAGAAGACGATAAAGACCTTTAATAACAGAAATGCACTTCTAAATGTTATTACAGTCATGCCTCAAAAAATGGATGTGAGTTTTAAAAATAGAAATGGCACTCTTGTTTTTAAGTGCTTTATTCCCAGATAAAAGTTACCACAAGAAAATTGCAGGTGCAGGAATTATCAACTCTTTTTTTTACAGGCCACTCTTCTAACTCACATGAACTCTTTAATCAGTTTTCTCCCTACTGATATCTACCTCTAAATCTTCCTAGCTGACAGTCCTGTTCCAATTAGAATAATTAGCCTCTCTCTAGCTTATATAGTCCAGAGAGAGCTTTTTTCAACAGCAACAAAAATTTAGAGGCAAGTTTTACAGGTAGGGAGAAATAGAAGCCAAGGGAAAAAGCAAGTAGGAGAAGCAGAAGAATCTTCTTCGTTCACATGCATCACATGGACATTTTACAGGCAGTGCAAACTAGAATTTATGCCATGAAAGAGTAATACTGAGAAGGACAACACAAATGATAATAGTTACCCTCATATGGAAAATTCTTACTCTTTATTACATTACAGAACAGGTGTCTTTAATAAGAAACTGCATCTTTTTCCCCTCACTGTGGTATCCATGACAAATTAAGAGCACTGCAGCAGAGCAGCTCTGCTCACCTCCAGTCGGATGTGTCCTCTCCCATGTGCAGAGGCCAGGCTGAGCAGGGTGCTGTGCGCAAGCCGGGTGCGCACCATCAGCTGGATCCGCGTGCTTCGAGTGCTCAGGATGCTCCTTGGCTCGTAATGGATCCAGCTGTCCCTTCCAAAAGCCCATTCTGGAAGAACTGAGCACAGCACACCAAATCAAAGGGAAAACCTCAGAAATGGCTGCTGCCTCAGATTCCTGCTCTTTGAGAATTTACTAGCTCCGAATGTCAGAGTTTTAGTTCTTAAGGAATTTTGGCAATACAATGAAGCACCATGGAAAGCAACCTCTGTCCCACTTCAAAGGCAATTAAGAGAAAATAGACAAATTCAGGATTCAGAACTTGGGCAGGAAAAGGACAATTAGATACTATCTCTTGCAATCTGCCTGTTACAAGCTGAATATTCTACCCAATCACTCCTACACTGTGCCCAAACACTTTTTTAAAAAATATGAATCATATCTTCCAGTAAAGTAGCTCATGTTGTTCTGAAAAAAAGAAAAACCAAACAACCCCCCAGAAAAACAACTAAAGAAAAGAATCAAATGTTTCTTTCAGTAGTTTAGTCCCGTGGTTAAAACCCCCACTGTTAGAAAATACACACTTTGCTTCCCATTTCAATTGGTACAAGAGAAAGCCTCAGGGAAGGCACAAGATTTTTTAACTATAAAGAGAGATTAAGTTAGTGCTTACTATTTTAACTAGGGAAAATGCACTGAAATTATTTGTTTCCCCATCCCTCTGAGGAACCCAGGGTCCAGCACAGAGTTTGATAAAGTTGCACTGCACACTTCTGTGGAAATCAAACATCACTAAACTACCCAAGTCCTGATGCTCTTGCAGAGAAGGCACCTATTTCAATCTCATTAGCTGACAGCAATTCTGCTTTTGGGTTAAGCTTAGTTGAAAAAAAGGAATTTGTTTTCACCAAATAAAGAGTTAGTTCAAGTTAGTTAATATACAGGACAGATGCTGGGTCACCAATGGCTCATCAGACATCAGTGTCATGCAAGTAGACATCCAAAGAGCACCCAGCTCATCCTGGGGCATTTAGTTTGGTTCCCAGGACATGAAATATTAAATGATCAAGAGACTTAATTTCTGCACTCTCTTTTCCTTTCACTGTTTGCCTTCTCTCTTGCCTTTCCTGAAGCATGTTTTCTCTTCTCCGCTCGGTTTCCCCCTCAACATTATTGTTCCTAGCCCCGTTCTGTCTTGTTCACTGTCTCTGCAGCTACAGGCTCTAGCTGGTGAGCAGGCATGGGTTTTCCTGGGATGCTCCAGTGACTCCTGTCCTCAGCTGTCTGCTCCTTGCTGTGAGCATGTCACAGTCATTCATAAAGCACCAGCTGCATACCAGCATTTTGCAGCCCAATATATTAGAAGAAGCTGGTGCCAATCAAAGTTCTTCTGTTACATCAGGATATGACTTACAGATTTTGAACAATTACTTTCTGAGCCCTTGGTTTGTCCCACAGTAATGAAGGGTAGAACCAATACAGCAGCTGGGCTTGTGAAGCAAAACAATGCAAAACAGAGTAGGATTTGAATCCAGGCAGATGTTTATAAACCAGTATCATCTGTCTGTAATAGAAAAACCTTAACTATATTAACCAATTTTGTGGTCATTATGAACACCCTAAACAGTGAATGCTCCAGGCCTGGACCATGCCAGTTACAATTGCAGTACTCTCCTTCCTTGGACAGAGCTTCCACTGAGTAATTTACTGTCACACTTTTTAAATCTTGTGTGGCAGATGGAGAAAGAAGAGAGGGTCTGGCTGCCTGTACAGGGTTTTATTTTTCTGTGTACAAGAAGGAAAATTAAGTGCATTGAGCTGAAAGGATATGTGTAATGCACCATTATCCTATTAATTCATTCCAACACATTAATCCAACACTAGCTTGCAAGGACTCCTTTCCAGCTGTTCACTGCTGCTCATCCTCACCTGTAGCTCACTCAAACTACAGGACTGAGGGGATAATTCTCTTCCAACAAAAGTCCCCAGAGTTTTATGGGCCACTGGTGCTCTTTACAGACTGTTATGATCAAGCACATCATTTGTACCTTGCAGGCAGGCAGGTAAAGTCCCAATAAACACCTGTCACTCCCTTCTGATTCTTGCTTGGCTGATGAAGGTTTTAAGATAGAGGAGACAGAACCAACTTCAAGTGCATATCCCACACCTGAACACGGGTGTGGGCTACTAGGAGTTAAATAATTTATTTCCTAAGTTTTTAAATTGTGCTAAAATATTCCACTTTCTTACAACTCTGAGGTTTTCATTACCCACCATGGGAAGCTTTTGTTCTCTGATACATATTTCATGCTGATTTTGTACAAGATAACACATTTGTTACAGCCAACCTGATATCATGCCCCCACATACACCCACTGCTGTGGTCTAAGGGTGTTGCTGAACTTGCAATTCATTCCAATGACAGATGCAAATGCAATTATCACCATTTTATAAATGGGAAATGGGGACTGAAGATAACAAGAGGGTTATGCCCACATGTTCATTAAATTTCATTTTGTGATCAGCATGAACAGAGGAGAAAGGAACAATGCAGAATATTTCCCCTTTCACCACTGAGAAATAAGATGGCGATAAAAAGGACAAAACAACCTGTCTGACCACTTCCCTGCCCTGCAAAATAAAGCAGTTCTTAACATAACCCTCATCTGTGGCACTATCTTTATTTAACAAGAGTTAGTAGGATCTTGACATCTTTGAAGATCTAAATCATTCCCAGAGTAGAGCATGGTGTTATTATTCTATTCAGTTCAAAGTCATGGCAGTATAACTTTGAACATTGGAGCAGTGTGCCTGATGCTGTTCCCACAGATCCTCACCACAAATTTCTCCCTAGAACTTGCAGTACCTTTTTCACATGCTACTCCAGCATATCCTGGGGAGCAGTCACAGTGAAAGAAATCCCAGCCACCAACACACTTGCCATGGGTACCACAGGAGGCCATCCCACCACTCTGACACATTTCATCCATAAGGACACAGCCAGGAGCACTGTTCAGGGACTCTGCAGGGTGCTGTAAATCATAGACCTGGAAAAGGTCAAAGAAAACCATCACAGCAGGTGCCTACAATTATCAGCAGTAAATCCAGAACTGATCTTTGTGGCCCTACCTTACTATCAACGATGACATTGCGTATGCAGCCCACGAACCCCCTGAAGTGCCTCTGTGAGTTGTGGTAAAGCAAGGTCTTCTTAACTCCACCCAGCTGCAGGGGCTGGTGGCCACTGAAGAGCTTACCCATGCTGAACAGGAGGGAGGGAAAGAAAGAATCAGTGGAACACAAAATACAACAGCTTGGAAGATTTCATCACCCCACCCCTGCCTTTTTCTGCAGCTCTTTTGAGCTCTTTTTTTTTGTTTTTTGTTTGCTTGGGGTTTTTGTTTGCTTTTTTTTGGTTTACTTTGGGTTTTTTTTTTTACCTTTGAGATCCCACAATCTCTCCAGAGGCTTCACAGGCAGACAGATCCATTTGGGAAATCCTCTTAGTGACACTGCCATCGTCTCTAAACGAGACATTCATGCAGTTGTCAAGAACCAACTTCACTTCCTAGAAAAAGGTATTATTTAAAACAATTATATCCAGAGATGTGCATATATTTTACATATTTTCATGTGCATATATTTTTTACATATTTTCTTTCACTTAGCAGAAGGTAGAATAGCAACTAGCAGTTACAGTGCAGGAAACTTTGTTAAAATAATAAAATATTCCACATACTAATCTGGAAAGTTATTGCACATGGCATATAACTAAAGAGCCACACAGAAGAAAGATCTGACTCTGCCATGACCATGCCAAGTCATTGACATAGTAGAGGGAGTGTGGGACACTCTTGGAGTTTTCTGCAAGATCAGAACACAGAGAGATAACCTAGCAGAGCAGAAGGTCCATCAGGCTGCATCCCAGATCCTGACTTGCCCTTCAGCTTGTCTTGTGTGGGAGAGAAGGGGGAGCTGAGCAGATGCCTTCAGCAGTGTTATATCAGCAAGATATTCCCTGTACACAAAAGTGCATCTACCTCATTTGTGCTATACATATAAAGTCTCTTGGTGGGGCAGGGCTTCTCACTCAGATAAAGCATAAATATTTCACTCAATCACATCAGGAAGCATTAAGCCTCTGGATTATCACAACTCTGTTGTCTAAGCAGCAGGCAGGATAACTAAACAAAGGAAATAGCGTGGCCAGTTTCATAACTGACTTCTCCAGGCCTTGTTCTGCTTCACTGCTTCAAGACTAAGAGGATGTCCAAACTAACAAACTTCTGCCCCTGCTGTTTCAGAGATGATGGAAAATTGATCGATTGATTGATTGATTGATTGGTAAGAGTCTACAGACGGGAGGAAGGATTTGGAAGGAATATCTAGGTATATGAATTAATGCTTACACAGGACTGCCCATATTTACACTTGCCTTTCCATCATTTATAATTTTAATATTGTGCCAGCGGCGATCTGCAACATTAACTTTTTGTGACAGCTTCAGGAAAAGCTCACCAGAGCTGTGGCTCACAGTCAACGATGGGACACCACCAGAGAGTTCTGCAAGGGAAAGACTCTTATTGGATATGCAGTAACCATGTTCTCATTTAAATGAAGTCAAAATGACTGTTGCAGCTAGGTTTTAGTTGGAGAAGATCTTTAGACAGCTTAAAAAAGTCCAGCTTCTAACAGTGACACAAATATATGAATTAGGCATACTGGCAAACTATTGTGCATTCTCCTCATTCTCCAACAGTAACTTTCTGAGCCTTTTAAAAAATAAAAGCCCCAAACCTATGGACTAAGTGGAATCTCACCTTCACACAACCACAAACACTTTATAAGGTGCTAACCTAAAGCAAGGAAATTTTCCCGTTCTCCAGGCTGCCCTTGTGTTGCTGGTCCATGGTACAACAGAAGGCCATCAACAGCTTCAGTGATAAACTCTAGGGAGATGCGGCTCTCAAAGCAAGGCTGAAGAGGAGGGAACCAGGCATAACCGTGGCCTCTGAAGCTGTGTTTTGTCTGCTGGCAGTCTGGTCCGTGAAAATTTGCAGCACATTTGCATCTATTTAATTAAAAAAATAAAAGCAAATATCCATCATTCAAACAGAAGATGCAAAGGTCTCTTCCGACAACAAGATTCTCCACTTTAAACACAGGACTCCATAGTATAGGTAAAGTACTAGCAAAATTTCTGTCACAAAATTTTCTGGCTTGTTTGCACAAATACAATATAAATTTAGTCTAAATTATGATAATATGTCTCTGCAATGATATTCTATGAGTAAATGATGGACTTATTGTAATATACAAAGGCCATGAAAACGTCTTACCACTTCAGCATAAAAAAAGAAAAACACGCTTTTCACTAAGCTTACTTATCAGCTTGTCTGAAGAATTTATAATGCTGACAGGAAAAGCAAAGGAATCATAGAATCACAGAATCATAGAATGCCAGGCTGAAAGGGCCTCAAGTATAATTTGGTCCAACTTTTCTTGGCAAAAGAATGATCTAGACGAGATGGTCTGGCATCCTGGTAGTCGAAGCTCAGAAGTGTCCACTGTTGGGTAAACCACCACCTCCCTGGAGAGATTAATGCAGTGGTTGATTATTTCCACTGGGAAAAAAAATCTGCTTGTGTCCAATCAGAGTCTCCACAGGAAGGGTAATATCACCCAGAAAAAGTGGGGTGTGGCAGTCATAGATCTTGGTGTCTTCACTCTTTTTGCAAGATACTTGCTAGTTTATTTCTTTTACACTATCAAATGGGAGGCTTGGAGTTCTTTCCTTAATACTCTGTAGAAAAAAGTAGCTACAGTATGACAGTAACAGAACCTGTAAGTGGGAAACCAAAGGAACAACAGAAATGGGCAGAAGGACAGGAAGCGAGATCAGCTGTGCTCTTATTCCCTAGTTTCTGTTTCCCATAGATTGCTAGTACCTTTGAGAGCAGAGTGATGGGGGTAGGATGCAGGAAAAGATGGCACACAAAACTACTGAAAATGGAGCAGAAGCAAAGAAACCTCAGAGCTGAACAAATGATGGGTGACAGAGCCTACCTGGAGTTTCTGGGCAGCAAAAGTTCCCTGTCTGATTATACCTGAGCAGCAACTGAGAACTTTAGCATGACAAGAGCTTCTGCAGCTTCAGTCTGGGTCCTGTCACCCCTACCAAAGGTGCTACAAAGACTGGCCAGTGTTCCTGCTTTCCTATATTGGGATGATTATTTTTAAGCAAACATGTTGGAGTCCACATTCTGGAAGGGGATCAGGCTAATACTGAGCTAGTACAGTCCTATAATTTTCTTCATCTTTATACTGTGTTATCTATGAGATCTCATATTTTGGAGAAACAAGTGAGGCAAGAAGTGGGGGAAAAAGGTTATGAAGTGATGTAAGAGATATGATTAAAACCTTTAACAGCATTAAAACGTTTAAGGCAAGCTGCACAAACTAAGAGCATTTTGCAGGGTGGCATTAATGGAACTGGTGCAGCCTGGAATATGCCCACGGTTTTCCTGGAGACTATGTTGAACATAAAATATATGAACCTGAAAATAGATGTTCTTTTGCAAGACCTGTGTGTGAAGTGTAACAAAACTTAGATCTGCCACAGTGGGAAGACATGCAATGATGGTTCCTGAAGCTTCAACTCATCCTCCTTACAGTCTGCACTACGTGGATTATGTTTGCACACCTTATGAAGCTTTACCAACCTGTAGCCCAAAACAGTATCCACACATGTGCCACCATTGAGACAGGGGTTTGTCTGGTATGAGGAGCAGGAAAGATGAGGATTCTCCCGAGCAGCACAGCCACACACAGCACGACTCAGGACTGTCACAGACACCAGTGAAATGCTTCCAGCTGTGGTTATGGTTGGTACATGGTTCTGTTCATGCTTACTGATGCATCCGCTGCTGTGAGTGCAGTCTGCAGTCACACATTCATCAATGCCAGTCTGGGTGATATTTATGTCCAGAATGCTTTCCAGCTGAAGAAGAACAACAACAATAATTAGTTGCATTCCTCTGACTTTTCCACTAAGTTCACCAATGACAGCAAAGAAAAGCCCAAGTCTGATTTATTTTCAAAACTGGTTGCTGTGCCAATTCCTTCCAATGTCTACCTCACCATATACAGCCAAAGGCAGCTCAGTCTGGCAGCTGTTAAGGCCAAAGCCTTGGTGTAAGTCAATTACAGAGCAAATAAGCATTTCGAGGGCAAAAATACTGTCAATATTTATTAGAGACTGAGTGGAAAAATTTTATCACTAATGGTTCTGAGGCATTATTTACACAGCATCTGAACTATATTTTTAATCTGAACTTCTGACTTAAAGATACTGGGAATTGGCCCTGGATAGCTAAGAAATCTTTTCTGGCAAGAATGAGTTGGTATAGCTCTGCACCAACATGTTTCCAAGAGGGCAAATAATTCAACTCTTTTCAACGTTTCTGGGACTTTTTTGTTGTTGTTTTGGGGGGTTTTTTTGCTAGGGGGAAAGGAACTTAACTAAATTTTAAACAGTTTTCCGACCTGGTTTTGTACTGGAGAGTGGTGCTTTTACTACTTTGCTTTACTCTTAAGTCTAGAAATTTGAAACGTTTGACTGGTTTGGGAGTTGCAACTAGAGAACTAAAAATTGTAACATTAAGGCATCATGTAGAAAGGCAAAAGCCAAACACATTCTTTATACAGTGTTTCACAGTCCTTTCAATAGGAAAAACATGTTTAGAGTCTTAAAAGCGTCTTGTGTTTAGGTGACTTCATAAGAATTTAGAGTCTGGCTTTCAAAACATATGTATTTGAAACTTCTAGTATAAGTGCAAAAGGATTGTTTGATTTCAGTGATTAAAACTATCTTCTCATACATTACTCCCTCAACATTCTAATTGTTCACATTCACTAGGCAACGGGCATTACCTGAATAGACACAATGAGAAGATGCTGTGGCTTCACACACAAGATGGGTACTTACCCAGGCTCTGGAAGCTGCTACATTGCCATTAAGTTTTTCTGCTTTATAGTAAGGTGGACCATAAACTGCAAACCAAACATCAACCCCTTGGATTGGACTTGGGCTATTCAATACACTGAAAATGTGAACATTTTCCAGTTGAACTGAGAGAATTTCTGAAAGCAGCTTCTTCATCTGGTAGTATTTACTTTGTTTTTCAGGGGACTGGGATATGAACTCCTCTGGTGTGATACCTGTAACAGAAGTTGAAAACTTGACACACAGGTTTCTTGCAACTGTTGCAGCAATAGAAGAGAGGAGCATCACAGAATAAATCATAAGGTTGTAGAAAATGGACTCAACTGCCAATTCAGGAGTATTTTCATTTTTAGGCTCTGAAATTTTTGGTGCTTGCTTCTGCTAAACCTATATGTTCTAAAACTTTTTTTGACTTTTATTCATTTCCAATTTTTAAAAATTATTTCTTTAAATCAGAAACATGTTTAAGATTTTACTTTTCCACAGAGGTTGAATGAATTTGATGAACTTCACTTGTTCTAATGAAGTATTTCTTATGAAATATAAGTTGCTGGGGTTTTGAAAAGTTGGTATAGAAATCAGAACATTCCCTTGCTGTCTTTTTCCTCCGTAGAAATGCAGCATCAGACGACCATGCAAAGATACATTTTCAAACCCTTACCTAGGAAACTATTAATTCTCATCCCATGTCTAAGAGCTTTCTAAGCAGAATTCTAAGTATCACAGCAGTAACATTAAAGACATAGACTGTACTTGAGCACACTGCTTACCTTTTATTCGTACAGAACCAGCATTTTGGAGGGCATCATCTTTGATTTCCTTCACTATAATCTTTACAGTCGAGATAACATCTGGCCAGACTCCATCAATGACTCTAACTCTTATGTTGTATGTTCCCGGTGGGGTTCCTTCTTTAATAGTCAGCAAACCTGAGTTATCATTAAGGATAAAGTACCTGTAATAAGAGTTAAGCCAAGGAACAAGCTATGAGAAGTTCAAAAGCTAAGTACTAATTATCATCACTGATGGTTTTTCTAAACCACTTCCGATTTATCAAAGAAAGCAGATGTGTTCCCTCATGAAGGGATAGAGCAGAACAGAATTTTTTACATTGTCTCCTGTTGGCTCCTAATGACTCTTCACCAGTGTATCATAAAGGTTTCTTCCTTCTGCTGTGCTGTGTTAACTGTACAGGAAGACTAAAGATGTAATAGTCATAACTTTGGAAACAGTGCAAACTCCTTAGTGTAAATACATTCACTGAGAGTGACACTTCTGTCAAAACCTGTGAGTGGCACATGTACATCTCAGCCCCAGTCACAATCCAGACACTTCCAAGTCTATCTATCTAGTATAAATAAGGTCTTAAAACCAGTGGTGATGTGGAAACACCAGGAGCTTGGATGGAGGAATTTAGAAGTTAGTAGGTATGTTTCCTGTAGTGGCTCACTGATACAGGTTGTGGATATGACTGTGAAGAGGAATTTAGAATTCTGGCCCATGAGGCAATGAGCGACACAGACTGGTTCAGCATGCACTGTTATTTACTCACACTCAGAAGGGCTTTTGGAGACCTACACACAGAAGTGTCTAATCAACAAAATGCTTTAGTACTCTTGTTTTCAAAAGAAAAGTCGGTGTAAATATTTGCTATGATTTAGTGTGTGCTCAATTTCCCCATCAGATTTACACAACTCCTATTTTTCTCTCCAAATACCTTGATGTTTTCCCTTCAAATTGGTAGATTTTGTGATCCCAGTCATCAGCATCAGGTGCACTGACCTGGCCCAGTACAGTCGTGGGGAGAATACCTAGAACAACACAACACACAAGTGGCACAGTCAGACCTCTCACACGTACACAAACCTGTACTGGTCTAAGCACATGTGTTGTAAGCCTAAGACCTCTACAAAAATACTTGTGGTAGCTCTTGAGAGATGTGCACCAGTTTTCAAATGCCACATGGTACCCTGCTTATCACATATTTGCTGTATGACTACGTAGATTTACTTCTACAGGTGACTGCAATGAAAAGCAATGGAAAGGAAAAATGAAAAGCCACCTTTGAGAACTTTCACTATTTTATCTGCATTATCCAACCAACTTACAAAGTGATTCAGACAGGGATTGGTGTTTGGCAACATAAACAAACAAAATGCAGACTGGGTTATAAAGGGCAAAAAACAATAGCAATTACAGCAAGATAGAAATTACAGCAAGATAGAGAAGATGTCCAAAATACAGTGGCCAGGCTTGTTTTGAGTAAACGATGAGACTGGGGTGAGATGGAAAGCAGCAGATATTCTCCTGGTTTTGCATCCTCTCAGCAAAACAGACAAATTACTGTTTTCTGGATTTACAAAACTTAGTTCTGAAGCAAAGGTCCATAGTTATCTGAATTCACAAACCTACTGAGTAAAGAATCAAGGATATACAGAGGATAAATACAGGACTTCACCCTGTGACAAGGAACAGCACAAACCCCAACAACCAAGGAACTGAGTGCGAGGAGGGAAAATTGTACATCTATGGCAACTGTGGTGACATTCACTGGATATTTTGCAGGAGACGGTACACAGGATGCCCTGGTGTTTGATTCCCACAGGACATGAATGTAACATAAAATTATTCTGTCTCTTTTTGATCCTTTTGATTCTGTCTCTCCTTTATATTTTAATTAGTAGAAGATCTGAGGTCTTAAATTTTCCCTCCCAGAAATCAACCGATGTACTGATGACTTTAAAGAAACAGCTAAAATGGAATTCAGGCTTAATGAAAATGTTTGGTATTTAAGTGACAGGTGGAGTTTCTCAGCAAATAGAAATAGGCTTGGTTTCCATTTAACAATAACCTGAACTTGAGTAATCCTGCAACAGGCAGTACAATGTTTCAGTACAAATAAACGTGAATCTACTCAGCATCTACTCAGAAGTAGTTCCTAGTGTGTCACAACAGACAATCTATTTAATGTGCTATCAAACCATAGGGCACAGAGCAGAGTAAAAGATGAAGGAATGCCCTGAGCCAACATGGATGCAAACATCCAAAAATATTTTTGCCTGTGTGGTTTATTTTCCTGATGGGCTTATATGGGGGGCACCAGATCACAAGAATACTGCTGCCTAATTGCCAAAGCAAGAAGGGAAAGATGATTTCTCCCACACTGCGTGCAGGTGGCATTCACAGAAAATTCCTCCCTAACAGTATTTTTCATCTGAAGACTTGGATGAATGTTTCAGCAGTTTACATGTAAGTTCAGTTTAGGTGTATTCACTAAAATTCAATTCAGTCTGGAGAAGGAAAAAGGTTTAAGGAGGGACAGAAGGTTCTCAGCATTCAGACTCATCATTTCTCAACAATATTATGGACTTTAGTAATTTTTTCCTCCCCTGATATGTTAATGCTGCTGAAAAATTGTATCTGAAACCAAGACACCATTACTCAAGTTTGACAGAAAGGTGCCAAGTAAAGTAGCCAGTTATGCTCCTTCTTCAAGGCTGGCTCACTTTCTTCCACAAATAAGTAGCACAGAGTCCTGTGCCCCACATACCTACTGCTCTCTGTTGGGGTTTAAGCAAACTTCAGTAGTAACTCCACTATCAGATTATGTGGAACAGGACAGAGTCCTCCTGTAAAACTTAAAGCTGCCTCTTTTGGCCTTATGTCACACTTGGAAGCAAAGATCAGGGAGTGATTTACCATCATAGCTGTAAATGAGACATTCCATGTAGCCAGCAGAATGAGGGTGGTCGTTTTGGTCCCCGATGTTCACGGTCAGTGTGTTGGTGGAGCTCATGGGTGGCATCCCACTGTCTGTGATCAGGATGGGCAGGTAGAACGCCTTGTGCACCTCCCTGTCAAAGGTACGCAGTGCAGTGAGCATGGCACTTCCATTGTGGAAGTCCTGCAAGCTGAAGCTGGTCAGGCTATCGAAGTCACCGAGAAGGCGAAAGGAGAAAGGTGCTCCATTCACAGCAGTGTCTCGATCCTTGGCATACAGCAGTGTGGAGCTCTCATTCATTTGGACAACCTGTGGAGAAGCTGTGTTTTCCCAGACCACTGGGTTGTAATGTGCCTCGAACTCTGGCCCATTGTCATTTACATCCTGCAGAGTCACCAAAACAGTGGCACTGCCAGTCAGAGGGGGCTGTCCCATATCAGTGGCAATCACAATTAGTTTGTACTGAGCCACTGTCTCATGATCCAGCAATCCTGCAACCATCAGCCATCCATCACTATCCAAAGAGAACTGGCCACCTGGATCGGACTTGTTTAGCAGGTGGAAAAAAACCCTCCCATTCAGGCCAGAATCCAAGTCCACAGCAGAAACCTGAATAACTTTGGTACCAACTGGTACATCTTCCCCAAGTGCAGCCACTTCATAGAACTGGGGATAGAAGACAGGAGCATGATCATTTGAGTCCTCCACATAGATCACACAGTGAGTGATGCTGAAAAAATCCATGTCCTCTGCTTTCACAGTCAAATTGAACACCCTCTCATGAGGTTTCTCAAAGTCAATCTGTTTGCGTAGTCGGATAAACCCACAGTTGTTGACTTCATCTGTCTCTATGGAGAACTTGTGGTCATTGTCCCCATCAACGATGCTGAACGTCACCATGGCGTTTTCTCCCTCATCTCTGTCCACAGCAGACACCACCACCACCTCAGTGTTAATACTTGCATTCTCAGAGACAAATGCTGTGTAAATGCTTTGCAGGAACACTGGAGCATGATCATTTACGTCAGTCACCACAATCGTGGCTGTGCCTGTCCCAGTGAGCCCTCCTCCATCTCTGGCCTCAACCACCACTAGGTACTTGTCTTCCTTCTCACGGTCCAGGGACCCGAGCACCGTAGAGATGGTGCCACTAACTGAATCAATGGAGAACAAGTTCAAATTAATTTCGTTTTTGACGTTCTGAATGATCCTGTATGTCAGCACAGCATTTATACCAGCCTTGGGGTCATCGAGGTCCACTGCTGTCATTTCCATGATAGGAGTGTCAGCCGGAGAGTCCTCAGGGATGTGGCCTGTGAAACAGCCGTCCGACACACAGAGGAAAAGGGGTGCATTGTCGTTCACGTCCCTCACCTCTATGATGACATCTGCAAAGCCGGTCAGTCCCTCTCCGCCCTCATCCGTCGCAAGAACGAGGAAGCGCCACGTCGATCGCTTCTCTCGGTCCAGCCTTTTGTGTGCGCTGATCTCACCTGTGCTCTCATCGATGCTGAACTCGCTGCTGGCTCCCTGTCCGTGCAGGGAATAGTTAATGGCATTTTGATCTGCTGCCTGGTCGGGATCCTTTGCAGAAACCTGGAACAAGCCACAGCAGGCAAGTGTTTATGTTTAAAGAAAAGGGGAAATCACAGGTCTCTTACTGATGGCAGCTACTGCAGTGCAGGCTAAATGAATAGCGTGCATTTTAACAGCCAGCATCTATTGGTTAGAGTCATTCAAGTACTCTTTCAATAAGCATCACACACAGCCTAGAGAAACAAAAAGAGGACATTTTGACAGACTAATACATTCTACTCCCCAGTATATTTTGGAAAGAGAAAAAAACTGTAGGAAGAATCAAGTGAAAATAATAACTGTTCTGCTGAGCAAATATTTCTTGTGAAATTCTTTGGCACTGGAATACAAAGGCAAGCAGAGGCTGATTCTGTCTGAGTGAACAGACTGCTGTGAAAACAGCCCATATCTCCGAGCTGATATTCAGCCCAGGCCAGAGAGTACTCCCAGCTCCTGATTTGCATCCAGGGATTGTTTGGGAGATTGCTGGTTGGGCCTACCAAGAACTGCTCTAACAACAAAATCATGAAGATGATTCAGCTGAAGTCAAAGAGCAATCTCTGGTAATGTTTATCTGGTACCATAAATTTAACTGTTACATGCATGACGTACACATGCCAACTATTCTGTGCTTATACAGTTACTCAAAATGTGCCAAATCTTCTTTGTAAAGGGAAGTTATCACATTTTTCAATACTTAGAATCACATAAATTCAGAATCAGTTTGGAAATGACCCTTAAGATCAAAACCAAGTGTTATTTATGTTGGTCAAGAGAGCAAGTCCACCATGCAAAATTACCAGGCTTACTTTATTCTGTTCTTTACAGAAAGTTGCTAGCTAATTCTTAACACCAGGCCTCACCCACCCTAAATAACTATCTTTTTGGATTTGTGTGCATGGATGGGATTGAACAAAGCAGGTTTTGCCCTGCTCTGTGGAAACTGCTTTACCTTTAGGACAAGTACGGGCAGATCTGTGAGCTCCTCCAAGACACTGCCCTGGTATTCATTCTGAGTGAAGACTGGTGCTTCATCATTCTTATTGACAACATTGATGATGATAAGAGTGTGGTTTTCCCATTTTCCATCAGAAGCTACAAGCTGCAGCTCATAATGTTGTTCTTGTTCATAATCCAGAGGCTGAGCAATGAAGACAGTTCCAATCTCAGGTTCCACATCAAAAACCCCTTTCACATTTCCTGAAGTGATCTGATATCTTAGTTTGGCATTTGCACCTATAAGAGAAAGAAACAATTGCCCCCTGTTCGCTCTATGAATGCTCAATCCAGCTATGCACAATGGACCTGTATCCAAGAGAAACCTTATTTGCCCAGACTGTTGTGGTGTGTGTGTGTATGTGTGTGAGATAAAACATAAGAACATACACAGAACGACCTCTGTATGTAATTTGAAGGTTTTGTGTGTGGTATATGGGAGGCTAGGTTTGCATTTATATTTACAAATATAATTTACAGACACAGACAAGCACTTGTTGATTGATAATGGAGAAATTGTGTGCCTCTAAATTATTGTTCATTCATTTGCCAATAATAAAGTAACATACTATGAAAATACAAGAAGTTATTTTTACTTAATGTTTCCTAAGCCTTTCGTTTCAAATGCTGCTATTCCTTTATTTTTTTTAAACCACTGGGTGGTGCTAAAATATAGCATAAGTCCTTCATTTCGAGCAAGAATTAATCTTAGAAAATTCCGCCTGCAACAGCAGTTGTTTGATTGCTGCAAAACTTTTAGAAACAACAACAAGTTTAGTGCTTCCTGCTTACTTATTTGGAAAGGTAAAAAACCATTGCATTCCACTATGAAAAGTCATTTCCTAAATTAAATAAGTGAACTGCTAGGGACAAAGAATATTCAGCTTTTTAAGTTGTGAGTCAGCTGTGGATGAGAAGACAAGAGGAGTAGGGATGGCTAGGGAAAAGGCTGGGCTCCATATTAGTGATTGGAAGGACTTGGCTCCATTTGTAGGGAGAGTTTGAGCATCACTTGCTAGCAGCTGTAGTCAAATTCTCCCAAGTGCAGCAGCTGGTTTCAAATGGCCTCTTTACACCTCCCTTATGGGCACGAAGAGGCACAGGCAATGCAGCACTGCCACAGAAAGGAACAGCCAGCTCTCACCTGCTCCCAGCAGCACATTCCTCTGGTTCTCATCTGGGCTCTGTCACCAGCTGGCCTTCTTTTAATCAATAGATTTGGGCAAGTTGAGCTGGATCAGCTCACAAAAGTAACCAAAATGCAAAGACAAGGACTGACTAGTGGCACATGCTGTTGGACTGGTTCTGCCCATCTAGTCTCACCAGACTGTAGGGGCAGCTTCACACCATCAGAGCTGGTGTCATGGAGCCCAAATGGAAGGTCTGACTTTCCCTTTCTTCCTGACTTTATTTCTGGCCACGTCATCCCACATTTTCCACTGTTTGTCAGATTCTTCCATAAGCGTATTTAACCCACAAACTCACCAAAAAGCACACATTTGATATTCTTACAATAGTGGTAAATAGAACTGAGTCCTAGGGAGATCTTGAAAGCACAGGAGTCATCAAAATGTGCTCCAGAAAGAGTGAATATAAAGTTACAGCAGTGTTGTGATTCCAGGTGATTCCATTCTGCCCCAAAGACATTTCCAGCTCACTTACCTTTGCACTCCAAACCTGAGCACCTAATTAAAGAAAATGCTCACATGAGCACAGAACTTCTCTCCCCACTTTTACAAATGTTTGAATTGTGGAATTGTCTCCTGAATGCAGACAACTGTTTGTCCATGAAGACACAAACACATGTTAACACTAAATGGACTTTTAAAAACATGCAGGGTCCACTCACCCTCATCTTCATCATTTGCTGTTGCTGTCACAACAGGAGTTCCGACGTCCTTGTCCTCATCTATGCTGACCTCATACACTGACTGAGGAAATGCTGGAGCGTTGTCATTCACATCACTGACAAAAATCCTCACGTAGGCTGTGTCTAAGAAGGAGAGGCAAGAGGAACACACGGAGCAGAAATGGCAGAGGTGGTCATACCTGGCAAGCCTATGAAAGTTAAAAAGCCCAATATAGAATTCCTTCTTAGACTTACCTGTGTTGGGCTGCCCATGAACACCAGGTCTAGCAGATTCTGATAAGTCCTGAGACTGAACTTCAATCAAGTAAGAGGCTCTTTTCTCTCTGTCAAAAGATGCCTGAGTGGAAATAATTCCTGTCTCAGGTTCAATGGTGAAGAACTGATAATCCTCATTAGCATCTTTCAATATGAAGTAGTGAACCTAAAAAGGAAATAGTTAAAACGTTTAAAACATAAGTTTTTAGTTTCCTAGAAAGGAAATAGTTAAAACATTTTCAATTTTCATTTGTATGTCCAAGTGCTGTGACCTCCCCCTTCCTCAGTAGCCACCTGGTTCTGTATCCAAAGTAGCAACACTCTGAGGAAAGACAGATCATATGAACACAATTTTTCTAAGTCGTTTGCTCATTTGGATGTAAAAAGTGCAGAATTCTCAAACAGAAGAACATCTGTACTAGTGATATCAAGGCCCATCAAACCCAATATCTAATCTCCAACAGTGGCCAGTGAGAGCAGTTAAGAAAGATCATGAATAACAGAAAGAGAGATAATGTATGGACTGGCATTTTCCCTGGTGTCTCCTCAGCTTCTAGTAATCCACTGTACTTCTGATCTCAAAAAAAAAACAAACCAAAAAAACAAACAAAAAAAAACAAACAAAAAAACCCCCCAAAAACCCAAAAAAACCCCAAAACCAACCCAAACAACCACAACACCAAAAAACCCTAATAATTTGGATCCTGTTCAACAAGACTGCATAAATGAAAACTTCCACCAATGAAAGATATTCACGTTTTTCTGTTTAATAAAGGTCATTCTCTGAAAAAACACCATTTCCATCCCCACCCCCAAGTCATGCCCAGAGCACCACCACTGTTCTACCACACAGGTTACTCTTCAGAAGCTGCAAAATGACAGTTCCAGAAGAGCAGATCTCCACTAGCTAGAGTTTTTTCACAGAAGAGCTAGTAGGATTTTTAGAAATCACTCAGGAAAATGTAAAGAAAATGAGCAATTCCCTTCATAATTCTGCTTTTTCCAAGGGCTGGGTCATTATTACTATGATGGCCGAATGTTGGTTTGACCAATGATGGTATTTAATCGGCTATATTTAAATGGCTGTGAATAACTGACAATAATCACTAATGGTCAATTTAAAAATGAGCTAAAGAGGCAAGAGTTTGGAAACATGTCCTGCAGCCACATGCACTTGTCTTGTCTTGAGAGTAGCCCTGAGAATCCTGCAGCAGTGCTTTGTCATAATTGCTGGATCAGGATGAGCTGCCACGCTGCAGGACCCTGAGATCACGAACAGCATCTTCTCTGCCTGCATCCCATGTGATAAACATCATCCATAAGACAGACAAGTGCTTGACAAGTGCTGTAAGAAGTGCTGGTGGCTCATTACCCTGCCATCTGCTGACTGCATATTCTCACTAATTACAATACTACCACTTGAGTATTGTGAGGAAAAGAACTGGATTAAGGTCAAACCTCTCCATGCAGGCCGGAATCCAAGTCCATAGCTAAGACCTGAACCACAGATGTGCCAACATCAGCTCCTTCTGGCACAGACACCTCGTAGTTAGAAGACATGAAGAATGGAACATTATCATTGACATCTGAAAAAGGAGGTGATGAGGATCATGGTAAGAAAATATTTGAAGACATTTTTGTTTACTGTGTTTTGGTTTTTCTCCCCTGCAGTTGTATTCTGCTTGGAGGAAGAATGTACATTGTTTATTGTACTAAGCAATCCTGCTCTGGGTTTTCCCATTCTCATGGTAGCAGTCAGGAGGCATTTTATAGACATTGGGCAGTTTTTGGGAGACAGTGGCCTAATCCCAACTAAGATACTGGCTAATGACTTGACCAGAGATATACTAAGTCCATGAATGCCAGGACCAGGAGGGTTTTCATTCACAGCAAAGTTACTGAAAAAGGATTTTTTCTTGCAACCACAATGAAGTTTCTGTCAAATTCTGGTACCAATAACTGCACTACAGGAAAAACATTTTGGGATAGAGTCCATAACCTACCATGAGGCTCAGACTCTGCTCTACAGCCTGAAGGGGTTTTGCATTGGTGGATGTGAAAGACAGGACAATGCCGTTATAAAATGAAGCAGGAAAGTTGGATTCCCTTTCAAATTACTACCCCATTCTCATTTCCATGGTGGTGGGCAAGACAAATATTTTTGCTGGAGACTCCATTTATTCATATTTTCATCTGAATGTTTGCCTAACTAAAGTAACTCCATTAATCCTGCAAAAAGCAGGGATTAATATCAGATTTATAGTTTTATGTGGATCTACTGGAACAGAGCCTTATGAGAAGATCCTACTATAAGGTGGTTTGGATCAAATTTTTGAAAATTTCACTTGTCGTAAGGATCCTTGCAATTTTGTTTCTGTAGTTGTAATCTCAGTATGCAATGGAAAACTCTGAATGTAACAAAACCCCCTAAACAGATATCCAAAACAAACCCAGCCTATAGGGGCTATTTTTCTTTATGTAGCACAGACTATTTCCAGTAATACTCATCTCCTTTCAATAGCTCAGGAACAAGTACTAGATTTCTTCTCCTTTTGAAAGAAAATCTTTCTAATTACCTTTACAGAACCAGGCACGAGTACAGAACCAGGCACGAGTGCTGCCTAAACATTCAGACAGCCCATTTTTGCACTATCACATCTCCACATTTGATAGCTGTACTTAGGAATTGTCTCAGGCAGACCTTTTTAATGACTGCAGAAATTTTTACAGTATAGAAATGTCCAAAGCATTCTGAGGTGGCTTGGCATTTCACGGATGTTACCTTAATTCGTGGCATTATACTAAAAATAATAAGAATATTGTTTTGAACAGCAGCAAAGCTTACCTGTTATATTCACATAAACAGTGGCAAAGGAAGCTAAAGGAGTCATTGCTACATTTTGTGCCCGGACTGTCAGGGTGAAAAACTTAGTTGTCTCAAAGTCAAGTGGTTCAGCGACTAGAAGAGAAGCAGATCCATCAGCTCTGTTTGGCTTCAGATAGAAACGAACTGGCATGTTAGTCTCTGGAACTTGACCCTCCTCCAGATTATACGTAACCCTGGGATCACCAAGAGGGGATGTGGCTTTGATGGTCTGAAGAAGAAAAGAGCCACCACATACATTCATGAAGCACAGGGCTGCAAGTGTTACGTGTTCAGTTAGATGGCAGAAGCATACATACGTGTATGTTCTCCAAGAACACACATGCCTGTATGACTTGGGTAACAGATAAAATAGAAACATTTACAGAGCTGAGTCTTATTTTACAAGATCTAGGTTTGATGCAGGTGTTAAATCAACAGGAAATTTATCTGCCTGTAAATGTGCCAAGCCAGAGCTCCAGCATAGCTAAAAGAAATCTCTCCTCTCTCGTCCTTCCAAAGCAAAGCTAGCTCATAAGGAGATCCTTTCTTCAGTGAGTTGTACATTTTATCCAGCAAGTTACAGAAGAAAAAACTCCTAACCCTAAATTTTTTGCAAGTGCTTGGATATTACATACAGGAGGAGGAAAGCAAGAATGATGCAGCAATATACAGAAGGCACCGTCCTTAAAGACTAAGTCTCTATGAGTTAAAAAGGAATTTTTTTGAGTTAGAAGAGTCTGAAGCAAACTATGTCACTGCATGCTCTCGTGCTAAACTGAGAAAAGCTTTAAGAAAGACACAAGCAGGTAGCACAGCCCACTGAGGATGGAGGAGTAAGGAGCTGGCTCTTGGTGGGAACATTGAAGGATTTCCTTCTCCGGCAGCACACAAGCCTTGCTCCTGTACAAGCACACCTTGAGGGCCATTTGTGCAAGAATTCACTGGGAAAACTGCTGCCAGCTGAAATGGCAGCCTAGTCTGTGGCAGGTGCACCCGACAAATTTAATGGGTACAAAGTAGTGAAGGCTCCTAAGGGACAGTGCAACGCAGTGAGGCTGCAGAGCGGGCATCCACATACTTCTGACTTGGAGCACAAGAGAGGAAGAAGTGGAAATAAAGAGGGAAGGAAGTAATCATGCTTTTAACATACCACAATCTTGGTGTCACGAATGGTGTTTTCGGGGATGGTTACCCAGTATGTGCTCTGCTCCCAGCGGGGTGGCTGGCTCAGTGCACTGGTGACAGTCACCGTCAGCTCCACCGCGCTGCTCCTGTTCCCTCCATCTGTCGCTACAATGTAGCGGCTGATGCGCATTGCCTGCCAAACAAACACAGAGGACGCTTGAAAACCATTTTGTACAAACCAAGGGATTGCAATTAACCCTCTGCAATGGATTTGAGGGTTTGGAGTCTCACATTACCTGGGGTAGTGGGCAATTCACATACACCCAGCCTGTGCTGGGGTTGATCTGGAAGTATTCCAGCTGATGCTCTAACATTGAGTATGTGACAGCAGCATTCACACCCTGGTCGCTGTCGTGAGCTGCAACTCGGAGGAAACTCATCCCCACTGGAGTGTCTTCACTAAGGAAGTCTGTGAAAAGACAAAGGTATTGTCAGCAGGTCTGCTCCGGTTTATCAGGCTGCATTTGTAAAGAAATAGCCCTGTAAAATATCATTGTTGCCTTCATGAGAGATTAAAGATTTCTGCAGTGAGGCATGTTATAAAGTGTTGTCACCAACAGTGTCTGTAGTCCTCTTTTAGCTTCCCCTACCCTCTCCCGTGCCATGCTGAGTTGTTAAGTGAGCTGCAGGTGATGCAGATTTACTGACACTGCTGCTGCCAGCACTTGTGCCCGTCCACGGCAGTGCTGGCAAGCCCCACAGTGGCTCCATGCCCACTGCTTCAGGTCACAGCCCAGCCTGCTGGGCTCAGATGATGATAAAAACAGGCTGGCACCAAAGGGAATTCTGTGTGAATTGAATTAATCTTGAGTATGAGTGATGCTGGCAGAGCTGCCAGTGGGAGGCACTAGGTAATTGCAAAGCATAAAGACTCAGGTCACAGCAGAGATGCCTCCAACCCCACCAGTGCTTTGGAGAAGCTGCCCAGGGCAAGCTCATTTTATGCCCTTTCCTTAGGTTTCACTCCCTGTTCCCAGAAATCCACCTGTGTCTTTCTGCCCATAGTTCTAGAGACACCAATCCTTCTTTGAACCTGCTCAGATAATTGTCATCTAAAAATCTGATAGCAAAGTCACACATTTGAAGAGCCCACTGCACAGAAAAGTAATTAATTTTGTCTTCCTAAAGCCTGATTTCTAGAAGAGACACTAACCAAATGATGGGAAATCATAAGCAGACATTCCCTGCTTCCATCCACTTCTGTGAGGCACAGTCTTATATGAAGCTATCACGTCCCTGCCAGCTGTCTTTCTTTCACAATAGTCTTTACATTACATTGATTTTTGGTCCAGTTCTTCCCTCTATCCTCAGCCATCCAGTCTCATTTCCTCCTAGCTATGTGTACTTGCCTGATTATGTTTTTGAGCTGTTTTCTTATACTAAGACTCCATCAGCCCAGTGTATTAAAACTGACAGTGGGAAAGCTGTTGCAGTTGGGTTTAGGCAAATCAGTCAGACTGTTAATTCATGTCTTGTTCAGAAATTTTGATACCTTTGATCTCCCTTATATGTGTCTCCTTTAGCATTTTTGAGGTGGGATAATCAGAACTGCATGCTACTTATGGAGTGGTCATATTTTGTGTTTTGGTCTTCTTAAACGTCTACAGTCTGTAGTAGTGGAGTAGTACAAGTTTAAACAACAGCAACCACTTGCTCCATGAACAATAATTTGAGATTTAATTGGCTTCACTCATCCCTGTGTCATTTAATTCTCCTGGGATTCTTGTCTTTAGCATGTCAGTATCAGACAAAGCTAATCTCACAAGAGATTTACCAGCACTAAGATAGATTAATGAAAATTGAATTAACTGCCAAAAAACCACTGTAAAATACTCTTTTTTGTGTGTTTATGCTTTTATGTGTGTGTGTTTATGCTGTCTTTAGCATTCAAAATCTGTTAAATTGCGTTGTAAGAAAATAGACAATGTTACTTGGAAGGGTGGTACTCTCATTTCATGTGCTTTGCTTGCTGCTGATACAACTTTAACATTTACTGTGCCATCCCTACTACAGTTAAGCATTTCTTTAATGTCTGTTTTGCAGACAGATGATAAGATGCATGGCTAAATCAGGAATTTGACCAACATCCTAGTTCTGAGAGTAAAGAACCAGCAGTTTCCAGGACGAATAGAAACCTATGACTAATGGCATTTGATCTTGTTAGGAAAGAAGCTATTTTTAATTCTGTGACGTTCAAGCATTGATTACTTATGTAGAGATGCTGGGAAAGTGCTGGGCATAACGTGCCCTCATTATCTGCAGTTTTGTCATCTCAAAAAGCTGCCTTTGCTTCAGAACCTTTGCTGATACTCTCTGTTCATGAAAAAAGAAAAAAAATCTGCCTGTTCCTCAGAAGTGCTGAAGCCACCATAATTATAAATGCAACCTCTCAGCTTCACAGCTTTTGAAAAAGAAAAATCATGGGCAGTTTCACCCGAAGGACATGTATCATGGTAGAATAGAAAGGTTCACCTTTGCACAAACATTACCTTTACCTCAGCTGCCTGCTGTGCTCAAAAATATTTCTCTCCAGAAATATCATTGCTACTCAACTTCTCAGTGCTGCTTTGGCCAGGCTTGTAGAAGATGCTGGTAAGAATGTAGAAATGGCCATTCCAAATCTACATATTTTAATGTATGTGGTGTTTAAAATTAGTCACTACAAGGTTCTTTAAAAGGTGCAATACAATTTTCCTTCTGTCCTTGTACATAACTCTGAAGTGTGGATGTATATTTAGCTCATTTCCCAGCATGTTAAAGTCCTAAAATATAAACATCCAATTTATCCTTCTGAAATGCTGGCATGTGTGATGTTAAAGACATCTTATAAGCCATCTTCATTTTAATAAGGCATTGGTCACTGCTTTGCCCTCCATGACCTTTCCACACAAGTGGCAAAAAATTTCCAAAATGAAGTTGTTGGCAGATGTATCAGCAACATTTTTTTTTTCATTTTCAAGCAATTTTGCAAGGAAGGACCTGTTCTAGTCCAACAACTAGAGATAATGCTCATGACTTGGGGATGACATTAAATGTAGAGAGTCCAAGGGTGATGAAATGCAGGATTCTACTGGAGAAGCATCAAGTCAAATTAAACAAAAGACTGATGTAAAGCATGTCATGTGGGGATGAAAAAGGGAATGGCACCAGGGCAAATGGGAAAATCTAGCTCAGCAGGACAGATACAGCAGGCACTGGCTCCCAGCCAAAGACAGCCTAGAAACCAAGGATTTTGTGCTGTTTGACATAACATAAATGCCACTTCAGTCTATTCAAACAGAGGTGATGTGCTACAGAGACACAGATGACAATTGTATTCTAGTCAGGGTTGATGATTTTCCAGCTAGGATGTCATGTTTTGTTTTGGGACATCAAATAAAAATTCAGTGTGGAAAAGAGCTGAGCAGAGAAAAGCTGCAAAGACAAAGGATCAGATCTGCCTCATCTGTAGGAGTGAATTATGTCAATGTTTTAAGATAACTGGAATTACTAAAGAGGACTGGTTAATTCTGCACATTTCCACTGATGATGGGTTAAACAGAAACTGGCTTAGTAGGCAACAAAGGAAGACTGGTCACCTAACCAGCTGGTTGCTGTTACGAGGAATAACCTTCTGACAAGATTCATGTGGCAGTAGTGGGACAAGGTAACACTCACACTGATAGCGACTGTTCTCGAACTTGGGGTCGTTGTCGTTGACGTCCGCGATGAGGACGGTGACCTGGCACACGCCGATCAGCGGCTCCTGCGCCTGGTCCGTGGCAGTGACACACAGAGTGTACTCCCTCTGCTCCTCCCGGTCAAAACTCTGCGTGGTGGTGATGGCTCCTGCAAACACAGACACCTCCTGTGCTGCCTGCCTGTCACCTCCTGTCACAGCCTCAGGACTGAATTTGCAGAGAGGAATCTGCACATCTCCTGTGCAAAAGGAAGCTCTGACTGCACGCAGTACAACCCTGGAGCTTGATCCTCACTGACCCTGCAAGGCATGTCTTGGACCAGACCATCTCCAGTTCTCCTGTCTCTCCTCACATGTCACATGTCACCTTTCTCCTGCTGCCCTGGTAAGAAGCTCAGTCTGAGTATCTTGTTATCTCATGGCTCAGGAGCACAGGACTTTCTCCTTTTCACGAAGGGCCTCCCGAGGTTTACTCCAGTGGTCGTCCAAGTAACTGAATTAGCTCATTATTACTTCGAGGAAGAGTCACACCACAGAGGACACAAGTGATGTGACCAAAGTGACCTCTGCTACAGGAGTTGGAGGCTGCCACATTGAACAGATTAAAATTGGGTAAAATCATATAATGGATAAATCAAACAATTTTCTCCAAATCTTCAAGTTTTCCTCCCTACTAATCAAGTCTCTCCCTACCTCAGCTATTTTCTTCTGGTTAGCAGATTTCAAACTGGCCTTTTTGAGGCTACTTCTAGACCTATTTCTCTGCTATGCTCAGTTCTTCAGCTCTGCTGTAGTCACTTCCAGTGTCCTGCACAGTCCTGGACATAACAATATCCCATTTTCCTATTTTGACTATAGAAATATCAGCAACTATAGAACATCTTCATTTGAAATAGATCACATATTAGGACATCGTTGCCCTGTTCTGGTATGGGGGTTTTGCCTGCAGTGCACTGGATCTCCTATTTGTGCATGAGATGAGAAATAAATTGTGGCCATATTATGGGGAAGAATAAACTTAACCTGTAAAAATCACACTTTCTGCTCTGCACTTTTATAGCTACCCATGATCCAAATAGGAAGGTAAGTGATACAGAACACATTTTTATCTTCTTATTGAACTGTAGTTTGTTTCCCTATTTAATTTGTATTTGGGGCCCCCAATATAAGAAGGATGTGGATCTGTTGGAATGAATCCAGAGGAGAGACATAAAGATGATCAGAGGGTTGGAATACCTCTCCTGTGAAGACAAACTGAATTGGAATTTTTCAGCCTGGAGAAGAGAAGGTTCCAGGAAGAACTTTCATCACCTTCCAGTACCTAAAGGTGGCCTACACAAGAGCTGGAGAGGGTCTGTGGGCATGTAGTGATAGGACAAGGGGTAATGGTTTAAACTGAGGAAGAACAGGTTTAGATGAGGAAGAAATTCTTTACTGTGAGGGTGGTGAGATACTGCCCAACACAGGTTGCCCAGAGAAACAGTGGAAGCCCATCCCTATAAGTGTTCAAGGCCAGGTTGGATGGGGCACTGGGCAACCTGGTCTAGTGGAAGGTGTCTCTGCCCACAGCAGGAGTGTTGGAAATAAATGATCTTTCAGGTCTCTTCCAACCCGAACCATTCTATGGTGCTATGATTTGAATCACTACAACCTTAATCTAATCTAATCTAATCTAATCTAATCTAATCTAATCTAATCTAATCTAATCTAATCTAATCTAATCTAAAGTGCATGGCTATTTACATACCCTGAGCATTTTCCAGAGTTTACCCTATAAACTGCCACAGCTAATCCTGCAGTTACATTGTTAAGCAGGACCCACATGGACATACTGATAGAGCAGAATTTTCATTACAACACAATGCTATTTTCACTTTTTCTCAGTAACCTGAAGCTACTGACCTGTGTCTGGGTCAATGCTGAAGCCTAGGGAAGCTCCGTCTCGGTGCATGAGCCCATACTTCACCTCTCCATTGATGCCGAGGTCTGCATCATAGGCTTCTACCTGTAGCACATGCGTGCCTGGAGGCTGATTCTCCAGAACCCAGGTGCTGCCACTGTAGTAAGCGCACTAAAAATACACCCAAACATCCGACCCTAAATATTACACAGAGGCACATGAATTTGCTGCACAGTGTCAATATTTTTTTTCCAGCAGGTGTGAGAAAAACTTGGAAGAAAGTCACTGCTATTACGTATACACACAAAGAAATCAATCTTTAAGGGAGGGGAAGGAAAAAGGAGAATGAAGACTTTACACTTCCTCTATGAAGAAAGCTGACTGCTGTTCACTTACGAGTTCATTCTGCTCTGCACACACAGATCCTTCAGCCCACCAGCAATCACCAGTAGCTATGGAGACTCTATTACCCCAGTCATAGCTTAGATGGGAAAAGAGTATCTGCAGAAAGGCATCTTACCTCTCTAAAGACAGGCTTGTTGTTATTTATGTCGTTAACTCCTACAATAACCTCAGCAAAACTGCTGAGAGGAGTGGGTCCCCCTGAGGCATTGTCATCTATGGCAGTGACATTCAGGGTGTACTGTGGGCCTTTCAGACTGGGTGCTGGGTTTCTGCGGAGTTTAATGATACCTGAATTTGGAAACATAAAGTGTCATGTTAATTTACTGTGTAAATACACAAAATCAAGTGAGCATGACATTTCTCTGTCACTGTATTGCTGGCTCAGTTTGTATTTTGGTTGCAAAGCACAGGAACCTGTCATCTTAATCTGCACAGCCTTGGACCAGGGTCCCAAGTTTTGGCTGATAGTTGAAGAACAACCATCATACCAAAGAACTAATCCTCACAGATATAAAACACCCCCATTTGCGGATTATATAAATTTGGTGCTTTCTTGTGGTTTTTGACATACAGATGGAGCAAAGTCAATACAGAATAGACAGTAAATAACTGTTTTCTTAAACCTCTTTCCTTACCTTTCTGTCTATCCAGCTCGAAGTTGCCCTCCTCATTGCCTCCTGTAATCAGATAAAGCAGCCCATCTCCATCAGGGTCCTCTGCCCGAACAGTAGCCACCAAGGTGCCGGGACCAGCATCTTCCGAAAGGAAAGTCCTGTAACTGATGGACATAAGGGAGCAATGGCAGCACACAGAGTATCAGAATAACCATCACCATGCTAAACCATCAGCAAGACTATGCATTTATTATGAATAGTTTTTTAAAGCTTTGGGCATCCAACCATGGAATCTTAAACTGCTTTAAGATATGACTTAGGTCTTCTTTGTTCAACATAGGGTACTTATTTTAGGATTGTAATCCTGTACTTTCGGTATACATAATTTTGAAGGATCCTTCAGAGGATAACAGTATGCACCATAATACATTGTACTGTAAAACAGGATCACATATCTCCTAAAATTGAGAAAAAGGACTAGTATCTACCAGGCAGTGTTTCTTATGTCCCTATATATTAATGGAAAGCATCAGATACTACAGAGATGAACGTAAAAATGTACCTAATTTTGTAAAAAATATATGTATGTTTTGTATTTAAAACATGTTCATACTTCAAAATTGTGCAAAGAATAGAAATTGTATTGATTAGGGACAGGAAAGAAAAAGGAGTCTTAAACAAGCAAGGGCTCATGAATTAACTTACAATCTGTTGATGCTAAAATTAAGTTTTAGTGTTTGCTAACTACCATATTTATTTGTCACCTATTTATACATGGAAAATCACTGTGAGACCAAGGAGCCAACACAGTCAAAATCATTCCCTGTATAGATAGGTCTTTGATGCATTCTGTTCTCTCTATATAAAGTCAATATACTGGTATCACAAATGATGTATTTTTTTTAATATACAATCTAGAAACGAAAGTCCAACTCCTAAAGCCTTTCTGTATAGAAATCACCCCTCAATTTCACTGCTGCTTACAGTTGCACAAAACAAGTGACCATTTAGCCAAGTGCTATTAAGGTTACATGTATGAGCAGCATATTTTAAAGCCAAGGCAGGTGTTCAAGGTGCCTTACACGGACTGGGAGAAGACAGGAGCCTCGTCGTTGACGTTGGCCATTCGGATGCGCACCGACGCCGTCCCCGTCCGGGGGGGGTGTCCTTTATCCACAGCTATCACCACAAACTCGTACATGTGGTTTGCTCGCTCAAAGTTCAGCCTCTGGTTAGAATTGATGACCCCGTGACGTGTGATGGAAAAATCAGTGCTCTGGATGAAGTAAGAGATCTCAGAGTTGGAGCCAGAGTCGCAGTCTGTTGCAAGCACTATTAGAGAACACATTTAACAGAACAGTCATACTGCAAAGGAGGTGTGGTTATGCTGTTTCCCACCAAGACAACTCTATTTTTTTGCTAGTTTTTGAGAACTGGCTGTTTCATCCATAAAAGCTTTCTGGGTTTTTTTTTTGGTTTTTTTTGTTTGGGTTTTTTTTTTTTTTTTGTGGTTAGAGTCTGGGAACTTAGCAGAATGCTGGGAGTGAGAAATCAAAACAAGGCTTCCCTCTGCTCCAACCTGATCGCAGCCAGGTGAATTTGCAAGAGAGCTGTGATCCCAGCACTGCACAAAACACTTTGTACAAATAGCAGTCAACACTGGTAATTAGCACACAATCTGTATGCACATTGGTTGAACAGTATCAGTCATAAACTGATTCCTGCTCTTTGCAGGAATGCCATGTTCAAATTTAATTAGCTGCCAGCTAGTTATATACTTTTTAATTACTTGGTGCTTCAAGGTACCAAGAGTGATTAAACATTCCTCCCCAGTAAGTGTTTATTCAGTATGCTGAGTGTCCCATCTGCTCAGAAGCAGCAAATTGGCACAACAAAAGACCTGGAGCTCACAGCATAGCATCAAAAGTGATTTTTAAGAGCAGAAGCTCACCTCTCCAACTACCTTGCAATTTTTCTAGCCTAACAATGAGGCTTCACATCGTACCCGTACTGATAATGAACAGACTCCTTATCCTACCAATGGGATCCAGATGCAGCCACTGTGGTAGCTCACAGCCTTCTAGAAGCAGAACAGTGATTGCAGTGCGTGGGCATCCCAGCAAACTGCTGCAGCATCATCCACAGAGGGATGGCAGAAACAACACATCTCTATCAGAATCATAACTCACAACAGGAAAGGAGCAGAGAATGATTTCAAACGTACACTGAAGAGCTGTTCTACTTAGCTGCAAAAAATGTCAACTACATCTGTCTGTGGAAAGTTACTCATCTTTGTTTACAAGGAAATTTAGAGTGGTTGTAACATTTTGTTTAAAATCTCTCCAAATCCTGCTGTGAATAAATGTTTGTGTGTGTAACAGACTACAAAATCAAGGGCTTTAGAGTTAATCACTCTCTTGCTGCACTGACAGACAAAATACATTAAAAACTCAAGAAAGACGAAAATGACAGTGATTTAAATCTGTCGAATACAGTGGTTAAGTATTGTTTTTAGAAAGGCATGCAGAGCATCAAAAACTTATTTGATTTGAAAAATTCTGATTTAATCTACAGTTATTAGTGAGCCATTGTAACCACTCACAAAAACACATTCTATGTGCTAAATGAGATGCTTCTTTTCCCCCAAATGTTTTTTGGAAAATAGGGAATGTGGTGCTTACTTGTACATGACAGAAACATACATTACTTCCCAATAGCAACTGGGAATTCTATTCCCCTCCATTTCATTCCATCTTGGAAACCAGTGTGCATTGCAAAGGATATTTTAAGGATCATATGCCAGCCACAAGCAGCTCTGTGCTGTCTGTGCACATGTTCTGAACTAGATTAGTGCAAGTTAACTCTGGTTTAAAAGCTGACTGAGATGCCAGTCAAAGTTCCAAGCCATGCTCTGCTGGCACAGCAATGCAGCTGAAGGCTGAGGACCCTTCTGAGAGCACTCTCAGTGCTTCAGATTCCAAGTGTGCTAAAATAAAAGTGGCTAATAACTAAAACCTGCATTCACATTATCCACAGTTTTAACAAAAGCATATATCCCACTACCTTTTTCACTGACACCAACAGCTACAGGCATACCCAGAATGGCAAAAGCTGTCTCATATTTGCATTTATTTTTGTTTGTGGGTCATTCTGAGGCTGCAACATCCCACACCTCAAGGAACTACAACAAGGGTAAGAGCTGTTTGTCTTTTTTTTTTCTGAGATACTTGCTTTGGCAGTCAGAGTTAGTGGCACAGGTCTCATGCTGCACAAAGTACAGCTTCCTTGCAGCCACCAACAACCCTGCTCAGCCCTTCTACAGCAGGCCAGTCTTCACACACCCATTCCCACTGACTGTCACTCTACTTCCATCTCACACTTTCTTTTCTAAGATGGCTCTTTCTCTTGAAATGTACCCCACATGGCCAGACAACAACATGGGATGCAATTGCACAGCTTTGACATTCTGCTTGCTTTGGACATGGGGCATTCATTTCTTCCCCCACAAGTGGAACTTTGATGAGCTTTACAAGTCCTCTGGACAGAAGAACATCGATCTCTTTAAGGAAAATTTTAAGATTTGGTTATTCTGACCAATTTCTTTCCTCCCAAGAGCAATTAAATCTAAAAATTATTACAAGCTCTGAACTCTCTTAGAAAATACTTAGAAAAAGCAGCCCCCTTACACAAGGGAAGCTAAGCCTCTTATCCCCTCTGCAACCTGCAGAGCTCAGCTCCAGCTTTGGGAAATTTACATTTTTGTCTTTTTGCTAAGTCTTGCTTTGGCACATACTCACTTCTCAGGGCTTATCAGACCCCCTGAAGTCTTTTATCAGGATACTATTTGAGCCTCTAAAAATGTCATTTGTGCACTCAGGGTTTATACAGAAGGGACACATGGCCATGTTAAAAACAACAAGCTCGGGATGATGACTGGTAAGCCACAACCATAAATATAAGCTCACAGGCTTTCAAAACATTTTTCCTTTAACACTTTGAAAGTCAGTTATACAGCATTAATGCCTATTTGACAAAACTAGCTGACCATTTTAAAAAGCCCTGTTTTTTTCTTAACACCTTAAGAAGAGAAAAACTAATTGCAGCAGCTTCTGGGACACAAAAAGATTACCAAGATGAGTTAAAAGACAGCTACAACATTTAAAGGAAACTAAGCCCCTTCCTATCAGCTGCTTTAACTGTCCTTGGATCTCTCCTTGGGCGCAATACAGCGATCCTCATGTAAAGACACTCACAACTCTACTTCCAGGATACCTAAAAGTCATGCACAGACTGCCAGGAAAGCTGCCATCCACATCTTACAAAGGCAGTGTCTGTGGATGAGAGCACTTCCTCATGGCCAGAACAGGGAAAGGTAACAAACTAACAGGTCTGTGGCAGGGCTGAAATGAAAGGATGGTCCCCACCTTGCAGAAGAGACGTCCCAACAGGAATGGTTTCGGGAACGTTGTCTCTGCTGTAGATGGAGCGCTGGAATTCAGGAGAACAGTCGTTTTCATCTGTGATATGGACCATGACCTGAGGAAAAAGGAGACATTGAGAATGGATTTTAGCTTCTGCACTGCTAAAAGAGCACTTCTTTCAGGACACTGCAGTGGCAGTCAGAGCTTTTGCTGCTGTCCCATCCTTGCACCTCTTTTTATTTCTATTGCTATTCTTCTCACACTACTCCTGTAACAGAGAAGTGTTTTCTCCTCCGCTCCCAAGATGGGAGGCAAAGCCAAAAAGTAACAACAAGGGGTATTTGTAGAGCCTAGATGTGAACCCAGATCACAGCCCAGGTTTCTGCCTGTACTCCAAGGCCTCCTCCCTCCCCAGCATCCTCACAGTGTCCTGGGTTATCCATCTGTGTAACTGTTCCCAGAGCAATCCTACCAAGGATTGCAGACCATGGGCAGGACGTGAAGAGATTCATGTACCTCAGTCACACTGCTGAGAGTGCTCTCGACTTCCATGGCTTTCAGGAGGAGGTGGTAGAGGTGGTGCTCACTCTCATAGTCCACGGGGTGGGTCAGGCTGAGCTCTCCACTCTCTTGCCTCACTCGGAAGAGCCCAGAGGGATTCGTCAGCAGAGTGTAGGAAAGAGGCTGGCTCTGGAAAGAAACTGCCTCAACAACTGCTACTCTGCAAAGAACCAGAGAACAACCTTTGCTTCGAAACAATCACAACAAAAGCTGTCTCCTCAGCAGCTAGAGGAAGGGGGTAGGATGAGGAAAGGTGTCTTGCTCACTCTCTGTCAATGCTTGGCTCAGCTTTGTATTCAAACTGGAAAACCCTTTTGCTACAGGGAAACCATCTACCTTCTCTCACCAAACTCATTCAGTGATGTAGCAGTGCTGAAATAACAACCCATTCAACCCCCACTAACACTAAAACATCTTTTTCTACCCTATTTTAGCCTTTTAAACACATGACAGCAGTTACTGGTTCACCCCCAGTTTCTCAGTTATTCACAAGTAAGTGACCTACTAAACTTCTGAGTTTCTCTGTAGTTGTATATTCAGAAAAGAAACAGGTTTAGACATGGATGGGAAACCCATGGAGCACAGGGCTTTCCAGATCCTGCTGTCCACCTTGGCAGGACATCAAAGGAATATTTGCCTCCCCACTGTGACTTATGTTTTGAAGCTCCACCTCTCACACCAGTCTTTCACCAGCATAATACACTTTTAGCTCATCTCACTAAAAGCTCTTGGGAAGCAGAGAAATTTCCCTCCTCCTTCTCATTCAGTCTCTCTTAAGGATTAGTGGCACATCTCCAGCAATTTTTCCTAGGTCATCAGTTTATTTTGAGGTTTCCTGCTCCTTAGAAGCCTTATGGCACTGTTCCACCTGCTCTTTAGAGGCCTTAAAGCCCATTCTGCTCTCAAGTAGCTGAACAGTGACAATAAACTCAGAGCCAGCTTGAGAGCATCTCCCCACTGTGACTTGGCTTAGCTGCTCTTCATGCAACAGCAGAGCCCCTTGGAGATGGAGCTTTATCTAATTGTACTTCACACTGGTGCTGTTATCTCAAGAGTCTGGCCATGACTTGTCTTTCTAGAAATTGAAATACAAGTCAAACAGGACACAAACAACTCCAGATCTGGTTAGTTAAAATACTATTTTTCAAGTATTTGTTTAAATCATCAGGAGATGCATAGCCTGTAGTTTAGCTGTTCTAATTCATGATACAATGCACTAAGATCCCCAAAGCACTAAAATAATTCCAGCACCCAGACTACATCTGATACACGGAAACTCATGTCACACTGGAGACTCAAATATCAGAAGAGGTGCAATTTCTTTTAGAAAACACAACATTATTTTTAAAGTGTAATAGGCAAATGCATATGATTAGCCTCGAGAAGTAAAACCACAGAAGTTTCACTCTGCTGTGCTCTGTGAAGCTGCTCTCGGACTGCATGGAGGGAGTCACCTAACCAAACACAACTCACTTTTCTCCTGCTGGAGTGTTTTCAGGGACAAACACACTGTAGGACATGTTGGTGAACTGTGGAGGTCGGGAGCCTGCCAGGATGGAAACAGAGGCGTAGTGACTCTTGTTGCCATGTTCATCAGAGGCTTCCACAGTAACCACATACTCCTTGTTCCATGTCAAAGGCAAGCCAGTCGTCATGATAATGCCAGTGTCCTTATCCACTCGGAATCGCTCCTCACCACCTACAATACAAGCACAAACTGCTCTAAGCCCCACAGCAGGAACATTTGTAGCTTCACTATTTCAAGGTAAGCTATCCCCAACTCATCCACCTATGTCCTTGTATGCACTTCTTTTTAGCTTTCCAGTTGTTCACCTTATCTTTCACTCACACTGTTTTGTTGACCAGTACAGTGTAAAAGAAACAAGAATGGGTAAGAAATAGAGCCTTAAGTTAATAGTAAAGCTGCCATCAATTTCAAAATAAGCAAAGAAAATGGCAACAAGAAAGATTCCCATCCACATTGCTTTTAATTACAGCACTTCCAGCTTCCACTTGCTGTATCTTTAAGGATTCCCCAAGGAAAAAATCTACCAAGGAAATTATAAAATGGGAACTTGTAAGAAACATCTGCAAGCAAAGAGAATTGTACCTTTTTGTTCAGACCAGCCCTACCTGCAATGAGTGAGTAAGTGATGCCAGAGGTGGTGTTTCCATGGCTGCTGTAGTGGGCCACGAGCTGGTAGATGAGAGCGCCCTTGCGCGCATCGGGATCGACGCGTGCCAGGTACGGGTACGGGTACATGCCCCAGGACAGAAGCTCCTCTTCTGGGGCCAGGAGTGTCACATGGCACAGGTACCACTCATCATCTGAAAAAGGCACATGGATTCTAGACAGCTGGGTCACAGACTTTAGTCAGGAATCTTAACATGCATTAATATCTGTAAACAAACGGAGAAGGAAGCTTCCACTGCAAAGGACATGTAGAGATTTCATCACAGTATTTTTACCTCTGGGGAGACCTATATTCAAGCCTTTTTAATTCACAGCAAGTCACTAACAGATGCTAAAGTTATATATGGGCTTCTTGAAGAAATTTTCCTAAATACATTTGTGTTCCAATAGTGGCCTTAAGATTTGACTTCAAATTAAAATGAATGTATTATTGAATGTAGAGAATAAATTTGAATAAAAAGAGAAACTAAATATAGAAGGGGGCATATGTAGAAAGGTATATAAGAGAAATGCACATCTTCTGCCTGTTAAAATATGATCACATACTTCAACAAACTGCACTGAGGTTGCAGGTCTGTTAAGGGCTACACCACTAGAAAATCAAACACCCACCCAGGTGTATGTGTGTCTCATAGGGGAAAATCTTCATCTCTGCCTTCAAGAAGGCCATTTCACACAGGATGGAAGAAGACAGGAGCATGTGGACAAAACCAGCACCAAAGGCAAGAAATAAGCTGGAAATTCCAAACTATTTTAAGTGTATGTCTCAGGGATATGATACTAAATAAAAGGCTGCCCACAGACAGACATTCCCTGGCACACCAGAGCTGTGCTTACAAGCTGCCTTACCCCACAGTAAAAATACATGCTAGACAAATTTCCCAGAGATAATAATTCCCAGGAAGGAAAAAACTTAACTGAAGTTTTAATGGGGTTTTAATGTACTTAAAATCAAATTTAAGACATGGTTTCCTTAGTTTTCCTTAGATTACATGGTTTCTGGTTTACTCATGTACCAGCACTGCATACAGGAGAACATTGGTTCACTTTCTAATTTTTTTTCCTCTGTATTACTGTGTAGGACAAGGCACAACCCATAGCATGAGGTAGTAGCTCATAAGAGCAGCTGGAGCAGTCGTTATTTTATCTATAGCCAAGAAAGAAGATTGAGAAATACATGTCCTAATTCAGCCAGTTACAGACAGTGTTATTTTGTTAGTAAAGGGATGAAAACTTGTAGGCATGAGCACTTAGAGATATTTTTGTTCATTTATTGGTCTAATTCAGGCAGTTCTAATTTCTGCAGAGATTGAATATCTGGTCAAGTATTTTTCCCATTTAGTGAAACCTGAAGAATGATTTTTAAAATTATAATTCTCCAGATTATTCTTAATATTGCTCCATGTAGGTGATCCAATTGTTAAGTATCAGTCAATAATGAGGTCCTAATTCTGCTGTAGGTACTGTAAAATCCACTGAAAGTCAGCAATAAAACAGAGATTTACATTTTTAAAAAGACAGACAAGGGAACGAATTTCACTGAGTTGAGGACAGCATGACAGGGAAAACATTTGGTTGTTCAAATTAACCATAATTTCCTGGACTTTTACAAACACTTCACCTTCCCTCTCTGTGGAAGGTGTATTTAAATAGAAACATTGAAGAATTTAGGTTGGAAAAGGCTCTAAGATCACCAAGTCCAACCATTAACCTGGTACTGTCAACTTCACAACTGAGATTCACCATCCTTGGAAATGTTGAAGAAGCGTGTGGACATAGCACTTGAGGACATCATTTAATGGTGAACATAGTGCTGGTGTTAGGTTGGCAGCTGTACTTGATCATCTTAAAGGTCTTTTTGAACCTTAAGAATTCTACAATTCCATGAAACCATGTCCCTAAATGCCACAGCCACAGGTCCTTTACATACCTCCAGGGATGGTGACTCAACCACTTCCCTGGACAGCCTGTTCTAATGCTTGGCAACCCTTTGTGAAGAATTTTTTCCCTAATATCGAATCTAACCCTCCCCTGGCACAACTTGGGGCCATTTCCTCTTGTGCTATTACTTGTTACTCCAAGAGGAGACCACTCCTGGCTACAACCTCCTCTCAGGCAGGTGCAGAGAGCAATAAAGTGACCCCTGAGCTTCCTTTTCTCCAGTCTAAACACTCCTGGCTCCCTCAGCCACTCCTCACAGCACTTGTGCTCCGGACCCTTCCCCAGCTCCATTGCCCTTCTCTGGACACGCTCTAGAACCCCTCGATGTCCTTCCTGAATTGAGGGGCCCGGAACCGGACACAGCACTCAAGGTGTCACCTCACCAGGGCCCAGTACAGGGGGACAATCCCTGCCCTGGTCCTGCTGGCCACACTATTGCTGATGCAGGCCAGGATTCCTCTTTGGCCACCTGGGCACACATTGGTTCATGCTCAGCCCTCACTGAACCTTGGTAAAATTGTGACACTCAGCAAAGCCTCAGATCACAGGCTCATGGGATGGGTGAGCAGGGCAGGACCTCTGGAGATCATCTGGTCCAACCTCTCTGCTGAAACCGAGCTACCTAGAGCTGGCTGCTCAGAAAAATATCCACAAGGCTTTTGAATATCTACAAGGAGGGAGACTCCAAAACCTCCCTGGGCAATCCGGTGAACTGAAGTTCTAGAGGCTGGATTTCAAGAAAAACATGGACCAGCTGGCAAGTGTTCAGACAAAAGCCAAGAGCATAACCAGAAAGAATGCCCTTCAAGAAAGGTGAAAAGACCTGGAGATTATCAGGAGACTGCAAGAGACATGCAAATAATGATATAAGAGGTTGGAGGACTGAGGTATGAAGTCAGTCAGCTTTCCATAACCTGCAAACCAAAAAATAACTAAGTCTCACTCCGAAGGAAAAGACTGGCATTAGATGTTGGGTGTGGGATCTCTCGGGCATGTTTGTTAATCATAAGGACAATGGAGCCCTTGACAGTGGCCAGAGAGGTGAGACAACATCCATCACTGAGATCTTTAAGACCTGACTAGACAAATATCTGCTGGCAATTGCTTTGTTGTGACAAAACCTGCCCCTAGGCAGGGGCATGGAACCAGCAAGACTATTAAATCCTTTCCATCACGCATTAATCTCCCTGCCCTTCAGCTTTTGCATCTCATCGATTTTTGAGATATAGATGTCCACATGTCATTCATTCCCCTGCAGCTTCAAGGAACTTCTAACATAAACATTCTTTAGACTTTGTGTTTTATCTTTGCTGTTTGCTTAAGGGTAAGAAGTGAGAAAAGGAGTGAATGGCAGTCTAGAAATATCCAGCACCGCACATGAAAGGAAAAACATGGGATGAAGCCAAACCTGGAGGGCTGTAGTACAGCAGCAGGGATAATAAACTTCAGCTATAGGGTGGAATATCTTTCTGCAGCTGAGACCTGGCTCACGACTTCAGGCCCTCAGCATTAATTTCAGATTTTCAGACTTGAAGCTGTTTGCTCCATACAAGTAAATAAAACTAAAACTGAAGCAACCTGCAATCATGCTGAAAAAACAGTCCAGGTTATATCTACATAGATCAGAGCTCTAATTCTAGCGAGGCATAAATGGAAGAATAGATAGTTACAAAGAGCAGATTTTATCAATTCAAGTCCAAAACCCTAAAATAGCAGCTTTGAATATGGTCTGGAGACTAACAGGAGGTCAGTCAAAGAGCACTGATTTCCCCTGTCATCCAGAAGGAGCTGATCAGAAGTAGCACTATGAGTACAGACGTTTTTGTTCTGGTTGCTCCCCTTCACATACACACCAGGTGTGAGAAACTCAAGGATTTTAAGGTGTTACAGCCACATGGCAATCAGATACTGTGTAAAATTACCACACTGCCCTGAAACAAGTTATAAAACAAAACCAGCCTTGACAAAGTAGAGTTTTTTCCCCAGGAATGAATTGGGTTTTCAACTGTCATAGCTGCAAAGGCATTAACAGATCAAGCCTCTGAAATCAATAGTGTTTTATTTTGTTCCTGACACAACCACAGGGGCCTATTAAATCAAAATGCAACATCACCCAGTGATGTTACAGTTCACCCATTTTGTCAATATGAATCATCCACTGCAAGGAAGAAAATAATCAGGAAACCAGGCTCTATACCCTACGAAACCAGACTATCAACAGATTAATCTGGCCTCTGCACCACACATTGGGAAGAGTCTTGGTAGGATTAGTCTGGAAGAGAATATTAAGGAGTTCTGATTTTCCTGGAGATGCTGATGTATCCCCAAAGCTTCAGCTTTACCTCCTGCTTACATCTAGAAAAGACATGTAAACAAAAGGGATGTCAATCAATCACCAGTTAAGAGCATCCCAAGTAAAAATGTTAGGATGTAGCAAGTGGAAGAATGGGGGGAATGAAGAGACGCTAAGTTTGTGTCCCGGAGGGCTAAACACTCTTCAGCAAATCAGAGCAGATACACCCACACCTTCCTTGACAAGAATGTGAAAGCAAAGAAAGAGCTGGAAAGGGTTTTGAAACTGCAAGTGAGTTCTCTTGCAAGCCTGAATCAATTTCAATCCTTTGATCATTTAGTTTCCTCCCTTACCAGAAGAAAAAATGTAAGAGAAGAGAATCTCTTTTCCTAAGATTAGAATTAGAGCTGATGTGGCTTTGAGGGGACTAATGTTGGAAAATTAAGAACTAAAACTGTGCATTAAAAATGGTAGTTTATGTTTTGTTTCTATCCCCTCAGTAAAAAAAGAATCATTTGAATTGGAAAGAGAGTGTGCTATGTGAAGAAGTTTCTGAAGTACCCAGCCTGAAACAGGACACCAAGGTGGGATGCCCAGAAAGCCCCTCACTGTGCTGTCAGGCCACACCACTTGTCCTCGGTGGTAGGAGGGCAGGAGCTTTGCCTCATTATTGAACCATAGCCAGGAAATCTGCACCTGAGAAATGGTTACTATCATGCTAAAACCCCTTTGTCATCTTCAGGATCATAGACACAATCTACTTAGGGATATTTAAATTTAAACCAAAATTTCTTGTGGCAGTAATTGATTTTTAACCAGAGTTCATCATCACTTTTAGAAATGCTTTTTTTTTTTCGCATTTTAATGACACTGTTAGTGATACAGTGTCAAGTTAGCACAGTCATGCTGTCCACGGTGCCACTCTCTCCTGCCCAAGTGGCTTTTGAATCTGGTGGTAAATTATTCCTACAGGCTTGATCATCAGCAGGTGGCCAGAAGATGAGCACCCCAAATAAAGGTATTCACTGAGCTAAAGGAGAAGAGAGAGCAGCTTTAACTTGGTCTTGAGGACTAGTCCAGTCAGCAATGCCTATGGTGCTCATGTCCTTGCTCCAACTACAGCATGTGCTGCCACCCCTGCTGGGAAAAGTGCAGGGACATCGAGAAACTCTTACAATGGGGACAGCCTTCACAACACATACCTCCCCTTCAAAAATGAAGGCTTAATTTTATGTATTTCTTTCCTCAACTCCCTTAAAAAAAGTTGTGTGAGAGCACCTTTAGTCCAGCTAGTCTGCTGTCATGAACATGATGGGTCAGCTCCACCTCAAACACTGATGAGAGATTCCTGAGCATGATGCTTTTATTATTTAACAGATCTGGTGTCTCACAAATACTCCTAAGGTTTGGATACAATGCCCAGGAGTATCATATTCCTTTGCATCACACCAGGGCACTGACTGGACTCATGCTGGACCAAGCAGTGTGTTCTGAAGGCAAGGTAATACCCCAACCATCACTCATGGCAATACTTTACTCCCCTGGCAGTCCACAAACCACTGCAGCAGCCTGGGGATAAAGAGCCCACAGCACAGCACACCTGGCAATGGGAGTGCACCAACTGCCTCAGCTAAAGCCATGCTAATTTCAACTTTGCCTCCTCAGTTAACCACAACCAGCAAGCTTGAAAGAGCAGCCTGCAGAGATCATTTTGCATTATATCCATCACATTTTTCTTAATATACAGCAGCACTTGGACACATTTTCTGTGTATACACACCCTCGCCCACTTCAGGAGGCAAAGTCTTGTTTTTCTCAATACTACCATCGAGCCAAAAGGCAACTGCAGGTGCCACTGCACACATGGAAAGCCAAGAAAAATCTTCAGCCAATTTTTCACTTTGTGAAAATTCACTTTGTGTGAATGCACAGCTACAGTGGGTACCTCCATCACACAGGGTGTCGGAGAACCACTGCATTAGTTAGGCAACAAAGATAATTTCCACAGGAATGACTGTACACCACAGGAAAAGCTTCAGGCACTTTATAGGAACAGGACTTCAAAATCCATTTTATTTTTACTGCTATCACATCATCTTGCCTGTGGTGTCCTCCTCTAGTTTTTAAAATCTGTTTTAATTTTGTTGTCTCTTTCCAGAGGAAAGCTCTGAAGCACTCTCAGACTTATGATTACAGAAGTAGCATATCTGCCTCAACCCTTAAATCTACTGTATCTGCCAACAGCTGCTCTTACCACACAGTCAGAATCAGAAACACAGCACCACATAGAAGGTAAGAGGTACAACTATTTACAGGATCTCAGAAGCTTCCACATAACAGGATTCTACATAAAACAGGTTTTTTATCACAGTTTGCTATGTTAATGGCTGACTAATCCTCAGTAAAAATGTTATTAAATACTATACAAAAAATAATTATTTGCAGGCACATCAGTTGACGAGGAAGTCAGATCACACCAATGTAGTAAGAACAGTTGAGGAGTCAACAGCACAGAGGGCATTTGGGGGATTTTTACGGCTTTTAAAAAAGGAAAGTGCAGTAAGACACAGTTACAATCATGTCCTCTTGTCATCCTACCCAGCACAGCACCTGCTCGTCCTCATTAAAGTGGTACTTATTAAGTTTAAAGTAGTTTATGTGGGACATAAAAAAAATGTTGTTCCTGAGAGGCTGTAGCAGAGTCTGATTGCTTCAGTGCTTAGGAATCACTTTGCTTTGATGTCCAGTCTTCCTGCCTGGAAAAACTACAGGCGTTTATCTGTTGTCCTTTAACATAATTAAGTCTCTTCTCCCTGAAGGTTGTTCAAACATTTTTAAAATAAAAAGTTGCTTGCTGAGGCTTCAAGCAGTAAGAGCTGTTTACATGACCATACTTAGAGTGTAATAACTTCTTTCCAAATGCTTACAAAGTTCATGTCACCAACAAAATACAATCCTTTTAGAACAGCAAATGTGTTTGACATGTACAAAAAGATGCCCAAAAACCTTGTAGCAATATTAACTTTAACACTTTAACATCACTGGACACAGCTGTGAGAAGCAGCTCAGACCCTTTGGTGAAGCAGGGCAGCAGCACTGGGAGGTGTTTGGAGCAGCAGCCTCCAAAGGGCCGTGTGCTGGCTACTCTGCTGTGTCCTAAGAAATTAAAAGTTGCTCCATCACCTTCCAGTTCTCCTTATATACAAATCTCTAAACAGATCCTCTTCCACAGACACGGCCCTTGACACTTTGCTACTTCTCTCTCACAAATCAGTGTCTATGTCACACATAGGGTTTGCTTACTCAGGCAAAAGCTCAGCCTCCCATAGGAACTAAGGGCTCCTTACTTTGTTGCCATCAAGCACTGCTTTTAGGGCATTCCAGCAGTAACATCCATGGCAGGAGCAGAACTCCAAGTTCTTTCTGTCAGCCTGTTCCCTCAGGTCAGGTTTTTAAAGGCTTTTCTTAAACTTTCTGCTTTATTTTTTCTTAATTTTTTGGGCAGTTTCCACCAGCAAGCCAACCTCAGTGCTCAAACTGCAGCACTGTTGAGTTCTGCACTAGCCAAGGTCTGGCTGCTGTAGCAAGGAACTTCTAATGCCTGCCCCAAACACCAAAACACCAGCTGTGAGCCCACCACTCTCCGGGGAGGACACAGCTTTCCAAGCCCATTGGAGATGCAGGAGCAGGAGCAAGTTCAATTCCATTTCAGTCATAGTCCCAAAAGAGAAGGTTTTGTGCACACCTGCCGTGGGGGGCTAATATGAATAGACTGCCTCTGCAAACGTGATACTGTGAATTTTGGGGCTCCCATGTGTAATGCAGGTGTGTAAAGGCAGCCCCAGGTCAGCTGGCTCCTGCCAGCACACAAAAATCAAACACTGTGCTCCTGGAATGTAAGACAACACCAGGACCATGCAGGGGTGCTTCTGGCATGGTACAGCTTTGATCTGGGTTTAAAATCAGATTTTTAAATGCCTTCCTGCTGTTGAAATGTAATGAAAACTCAGAAATACTGAATCACAGTGTGTATAAAAGGATTCAAGATGCTATCTTAAGAATAAAGGATTTAATGTTCTATTTTTAAGGTCTCCCACTGCTTTTCTCTGAATCTTTTTACAATAGTCTGACTTTATCAGACATTCTTAAGACTTATTTATAGCCTCTCGATCATTATATATGTTTACATCAATTTTGGCTTTTTACCGCAAGGTTTTTCCAAAAATACCTACAGACAGGGTAACATAATAACCTTCATCCTGGAGCTTGCTCTTTCCTCCAATGGTCCCTGGCTATTAAAGTGGTTCCACGGTTAAGTGAAGCAAACTTCTTCTGTCAGTACCTGAATTTGGAGGCACACTAATGGCATCCACAGATGGTTTTAATCAGTCTGATACCAGGAGGAAACACCCTCCCCCACTCCCAGAAAAAAAAAAAAAAAAAAAGGCAGCATATAATATGACCTCAATACCTGATAAGGTAAAATTTCTGCTTCTGGAGTGAGATTTATTTTCTAAAAATGTCAGGGGATGTCAGGAAGCAGTGGGCCATTTCTGGCTCTGTTAAAAAAGAAAAAAAACCCCAACAACCCCAAATCTAAGCTATATCTTGATTTGAAATCATGGCCAGTAACATATATGAATTACTTGTTACTTTTCACAAAAGCTGTATTTTGTGGATTGAAAGGTTTCCCTTCCCAGTAGGCATCCTGATGGAAGTTTCTTAAGAAAGTAGAAGACTCAAACCACATATTCTTTCCATGTGCAGTCTAGGTTGAATTACAGGAAATTATGTTTGACAGATGTCTTTGTAAAATGCAGTTTGCTTCCATTGATTCATAAGGGTGAACACTGATCATATTCTGCCATGAGATACTGCACTGAAGGAACTGCATTATGCTACAGCTTCCTTGGTCAGATTTAAGATCTCTCTCCTTGGAATTCACTTACAGTAGTAAACAGTCGTTATCCTACTTGAAAGAGAGCAGGGAATGAGATATCCATCTCACCTCCAAAAGCCTTACAACTATTTTACTCACTTCAGTCTCTAACTACCTGGTTGTGTTCACCCGCCTAGGATGTCTTGAGGCATCCCAGAGTTACAGGGTTGCTTTAACCCTTCAGTGCACTGCAGACGCATGAAAGGGGAAGAGATTTGTCTTGTCATGATTTTTTTGAGTTCCTCCTGTTGCCAAACAAAATTACCCTCTGTAGATTATGGAGTGACTTCTTACACAGTTGTTTTCAGTTAGGTAGTTAGATAGCATGTGGAGAGGGTGCAGGAACATCGACATGTCCCACTGCATCTTACTGTTCCAAAACTAGGCAGTGTGCATTCTGTAAGCCCTTTGTGAAGGCTCTTAAGTTTAAAGAAACAAAAAACCAAACCAAACAACCAAAAAAAGAAAACCAACCAGCCAACCAAAACAAACAAACAAACAAACAATCAAACAAAAACAAATAAAATCATCAAAACCCACCAACTCCCCCCAAACCAAACCAAAACCTCCAAGAGAGCTAAAAGTCTTCCAGAGTTGAAGAACAAGGATAAGAAATTGGTTTTTGAAGCAGGATAGACGAAGTCCTAAATATCAAACTTTTACACACTGTGCACCAGTACTATTGTCAGCATCAGAGAGGGTAACTGAGGAGGCAAAAGGAGAAACAGCAACTGCACATCCCACCCTGTGTAAGTAGGTAACAACTATAAGAACCTATGTATAGAGGCAGACATAGAAGAAAAAGAGAGATTCAACCCTTCCTCACCACCCCCAGCCTTTCCATACTTGGGCTCCACATTGTTCTGATGGTGCAGTCAGTGTTTCCAGGATGTGAAATGTCCCAAAATAAAATCTGGATGAGAAATGTTGGGTCTGCAGTTCATACCTTTGTATGAGAGTCTTATCTAAACTCCAAGTCCACTCCATAACTATCCATGTACAGAGCTCAGAACAACAAGGCTTTGATAGACAGATAAAGGCTGCCAGATTCCTAAAGAAGATGTGAACTTCTTGGTGTAGGTAGATAAGACCAGCCCCAGAAGTTGTGCAAACATCTTTATGATGCACAGTCCATGTACCAAGTGTACACTCAATGGGAGAACAGTTATGTTTTCACAGTGCCTGCAATGGGGTCCCCAAAAACAGATGGCAGCAACCTCCCCATCACTGCTCTGTGTGCTACTGAGCAACTGGGAAGATTCAGAAGGTTATTTGTTGTACTCTGCACTCAGTTTATTTCAGTATTTCAACTGTGCACAGGAATACCTTGTCTTCCTAGGACTACTGTTGCAGGAAACAGTGCTCTAAGTTACTATCTTACCTACTGTTTTATTTTTTAAAAAAGCTTTTATTTTCTTGGGAAAAAAAAGGCAAACGCATTCAAAACCCCAAGACACATGCTCCCCTGGAGAATCAGCACCTGTGAAATGCCTAAGTCCATTCATGTCTTTTACATAAGAGATGGCAATTAATAAAGGTCTGGTAGCTTTGTTTTTCATTTAAAGAGGTGATTAAAAGTCTGGCATATGTTCCATAATATTGATTGGTTTGTGAATGATTGTTAATTACATTTAGTAAGAGACATGAGGAGAAATGAGGAGCAGACCAAATTTAATTCTGTTTGACTTTTGACAGCTCACCCAGTCTCTTCAGATTAAAAAAATGGATGCTCAAATCCTCTCACCATTTCACCGTATTTTTGCAAAATAAGCAGACAGAAAAAGATCCCAAGTTTGTTGCTGTGCAAAGTTATGAGACAGCTTTGATTTTCAAAGTAGCTTAAAGTAGTATCTAAATGACCTTGTCCCACTTGATCATTGAATTCCTTTCTCCCTGAGGCTCATCTCTTGTCAATACATTATTAGCACACAGACAGTGGTAAAAACATGCTGTCCACCACCAGATTGGAGAGGACAACACAATCATATGTTGAACACTGTTCACAAGGTTATTTGCTTTAATTATAAATAAGCAAGACAGTAAAGCTGTGTGTCCCCTTTCCAACTCCATCTTTAGCTTGAATGAGAAGTTCTACTTTAAACATCATCAGGTGATTTGTTTAAAGTTCGTAGCTGGAAATACTGTGCAGAGTCTTTCTAAGGTTAAATGTTTGTCACTTGCACAACGCATCCCATTCCTGCGAGAACAAGTTTCTCAGGCAGGCAGCTCTGGACTCGTAGACTGCACACAGCAGTCTGGTAAAGATCACAGCCCCCAGCATGCTTCAACACATTTATTTTCCTCCCAGCTCTATGTTGCACATTTCCTGAGCACTAGGCTGTAAAATTCATTGATATAAATTGGTATATATTCTTTCTTTAGTAAAGTTGCAAACATCTAAGAAAAAAGACAAGCAAACAATACAAACCCAAACAAATGGTAACCAGTTTTGTTATTAGTGACCTGAGCTGCATTTACAAACGCAGTCTAAGATGAAAGTAACACATGGAGACGATGGCTCTTGCAACCATAACACATTTAAGCTTAATGTGGTTTAAGAAATTTATGAAGTCTAGCCATTCTCTTTGCCATTGTATTAGGAAAAACATTCACAACTCTTGACATATAGGTATAACTACAATATCTCCATTTAGTTCTCTACATCAACTCCTAGAATTCCTGATTCAGATTTTTTTTTTTCTTTTTCTTGTCCTTGGCTCTTTGTCATCTATTTTGTATCGACTCCTTTCCCTTCCCGTGCGCTGCTCTGCCAGTGCTGTCGCTGACTCCCAGCATCTCCGGCGCGGTGCAGGGAGCGGGACCCGCAGCGCAGGGGCTGCAGCCGCAGGTCTCTGAGTGCCCACAACCAGGACAGTGTGTGTGTCTCTTCCTTCTCAGGTCCTTCCAGCAGGCCCAGAGCTACAGGAGAGGCTCCCTGCGAACTGCCCTCACTGTGAGACAAGCTGTCTTTTGTGTCGTGGCCCCTTCTTTACCGGGCCCTAACTGCTTGTTAAACCCTGAGCTGTCACCTCTGGTCCCACAAAAGTGAACCTAGTGCAACAAGAATTCCTTACAAGACAATATAACCAAAACACCATTCCCTACGTTTCCAGCTGCTTCTTCAAAGGCAAGGGGCAGAAGCTCGGTGGACGGTACCGACGAAGAGCCGACACATTTCCACGCCACCCACCGAGCCCCCACAGCCGGGGGCAGCTCCCGCAGCCGCCTGCGCCTCTCCGCGCCCCACGGAGGGCAGCATCACTGCGGCCACATCTGCTCGAACGGCAAATACCCGCACGGCCGTGCCTGGTCAGCATCCCCTCCTTCGGGGCAACCCTTCATGCCCATCCGTTCCTTCTGCGGCCATCCCGACTCGCTCGGGGCAGCGCCGCAGGGAGAACCGACCCCATCCCAGCCTCCCCGTCCCATCTCGTCCCGTCCCGGACCGCTACCTCCTGCTCCGCCGCCGTGGTGCACCTTCACCAGCACCTCCGCCCGGCCGCCCGCTCGCAGCTCCCGCCGCAGGTAGAGCCGCCCCGATGTCCTGTCGACCCCCACGGGGGAGGCGCCGGGAGACGCCAGCTCGAACCAGGCGCTCGCCGCCGTGTCTCGGCTCCTCGGGACGGCGAAGACAGTGTCTCCCACCCGCGCCCCGGGGGGCAGGCGGGCCGTGTAGCGCAGGGCCCCGGGCCCCGGCGGCTGCAGCGAGCGCGGTTCCCTTCGCCTGGCCGAGCCGCCCGCCGCCCCCCGCCCGCGCACGGCCAGGCGCAGGCACCGCGCGGGGCTGCGCAGCGGCCGCGGCCGCCCGTGGTCCAGAGCCGCCACGCAGAGGCGGAGCCGGCGCAGCCCCAGCAGCGAGCCCACGGTCAGCACCTGCCCGCTGCGGGGCACCACGAAGAGCAGGCGGCTGCCGGCGCCCGGCGGCCAGGGGCGGTAGGTGAGGCGCGCGTTGGCGCCCTCGTCGCCGTCCGAGGCGCGGAGCCGCGCCACCTCCGTGCCCAGCGGGACCAGCTCGTCCACCTCCAGCGGCCGCGCCGGCGGCAGCCGCGGCCGGTGGTCGTTGCGGTCCAGGACCCGGACCCGCAGCAGCGCCTCCCGGGGGGAACGTCCCGCCCGCCGCCGTAACCGGAGCCCGTACTCGGCCTGCGTCTCCCGGTCCAGGGGCTCGGCGGTGCGGAGAAGCAGCAGCCCCCCGCCGCCGCCCGGCAGCCGCTGGAGGGAGAAGCGGGAGGCGCCGTCGCCTTCCAGCGCCCACTCCCGGGCAGGCTCCCCGGGGCCCAGCAGCCTCCGCAGCGGCACCCGCAAGCCCCGCACCCGCGTCCCCGCCGGGCTGTTCTCGGGCACCTGCCCGGAGAAGCGCAGCAGGCGGGGGGAGCCGCCGCTGCCCGGTCCCGCCGCCCCGCCGAGTAGCGGCAGCAGCAGCAGGAGCAGCCCGCAGCCGCTCCGCCGCGCCCGGCCCATCCCGCCGAGCGCAGCGCAGCCCGGCTCTGCGCCGCTCCCGCCGCGGGCACACGCGGCACCGGCGGCCCCGGCCCGTCCCGCGGCCACGCACGGCCCTGGGCGGGGACGGAGCGAGCCCGCCCCGCGTAGTCGAGCGGAGAGCCCGCCCGTGGCAAAGCGCACAACGCTGAGATGCAAATTCCTCATCTTCCCCTATTCCGTGACAAAGCGCACAATGTTGCTTGGCAAATTCCTCATCTTCCCCCATTTCACATTGCCCGTGAGGATCGTGTGTGAGTGATCTCTCCCTGCCACTGTTTCAACTCGAGAACGTTTTGTTGTGTTTTCGCTCCTCTGTCCCATTGCAGAGGGGAGTAGCTTTGAGCTTTAGAGCAGCTTTGGTGGGTGCCTGGAATTCAGCCGGGGTCAAACCACCACACGCATCCAGCTGCTCCCTCTGGGTCTTCTGCAAGCTGAGCGGACTGGACTAAACTTCCTGGGGTGGTGACTTGGGGGAAAATGGGCAATCTCCCCCTCTCTCCTGAGCCTGTATGAGAAAACCCACCCAGCCAAGCTACAAGAACAACCATAAAAGAATCTAGGAAAAAAGCACTATTGCATGAAGGAGAGTGGACCTTGGGACACTTGAATCATAAGAATAGTTGTCACCCAGCAGACAACTTCTGTTGTAAACTGTGTTTGTCTTGGAACCACAGCCTCTCAGAAGTGCACATTCAGGTTGATGCTCCTTCAGGAAAGATGCAATATTTTTAGGACAAGAGTAGTGTGTGCTGTTGTTGACAGCAATACTGAAATGGTCCTTCTGAACATACGGAGCAAATACATCAGTCCCATTAAACATGCATAAAACAATCTGGGCATCACTCTGGTTAGTCTGTGACGAGTGGAAATGTGGAATACAAGCCAGACCACTCCAGAGTCAATCCCTACTCATCAAACAAAACATTTTCTCATCGCTTAAAGCACGAGTTCCCACCATCACCTGACTGTTAATAAACAAGAACAAAAGTATCTCCCTTCACATAGCGTTGGTAACAGCTCCGGAACTGCCTTTTGCAGAGTCCCCACATCCAGCTGGTCAAACTGTGTTAGGTGTTGTTCCATCAGAAATGCTCCCTCTTCCTGCTTCAAACAGGCTTGCTAGTTTTACCAGAAGGTTGTTAGGAAGGCAGGGGTGTTTGTTGCCAGCTCTGTTATAACTTCAGTGATGACAAATCTAGGCTGGAAGTGAAGCTCTGCTCAAGAAAGCCAGAACTCATTTCACTGTCTTTAGTCAAATATTACGGGCAACAGTCAAAGGTGACAACCAGCTGCTAGACCTGCACATCTGCCACCCAGGGAATTACCAGTTTTAAAGAGAGGTAATTGCTGGGAGATCACATCCCAATGTTACAATTACATTTATTTTTTAACCCCTCAGGGTGAAGGGATGATAGCTTCTAAAATGTAGCACAATGCAAGATTTCAGACTGGGTAGGCAAAAATTAAAACCAATTAGTTTTACAGAATGTTTTACCAGTAACAACATGAAAGTAACCATCCAGATCCATGCCTGGTTAATGTGCTGTAGCAAGCTTTGAGTATGCTGTGGTTGCTCTTAGTGCCCTAATTCCTTCCTTCACAAAGGTAGTAGAAGGCTCATTAATTTAAATCACTTAAGGAGCTAGCCAGACTGTGCAAACAAGCATTCAGTTTAAGACAAGATTAGCTCTGCATGGAGACACAGCACAACATACCCTCTTCTGAAGTGTGTCGCATCCTTGTACAACTTTCAACAAGCAAATTAAATCCTCTCAAAATCAAGTTCCCATTTTTAGCCTACATTACAGGACACACTACCCTTTCTATTCTCTCCTATTCAAGCACTTACAAAAATGCAGTTTCCCCTACAGCCTGTGAAGATATAAACTAGATTTTATTCACAGTATTCCCTCCCACCTATGAACCCATGTATTTCTAATACATTAACAGCATTTTGGTGATGGAAATTCAGGCTCCTCCTGCATGCCACTCCCATTACCAGAATTTAGGGCACACATTAGAGAGCAGAACCAGAGCCAAGCTCGCCTTGTGGATACTCACTAGCACAACTGTGTTATTTTCAACATCCAATTACACAAAACCTGTGGGATGACAAAACAAATGTACAGATATTTGTAGTCACAGATCCTATCCTACCATTTAAAGAGGTGCAAGCACACTTGAGTGTAGTCATGTTTTCCAAAGGAACTTGTCTGTTCCTGCAAAACTGAAGCTGAATCCACAGAGACTGATCCAGTGTTAATCCAAGAGGACATCTCAGTAAAGACAGTGGAGATGGCTCTTGGCTTCAATAGGAAACAAGAAACAAATATAAAAAAATAAGCTCCTTAGATATTGTCTAAACCAACACAGATATCTTCAGGACACTGTCAGCTTCCATTGCCAAAGAATCACAGTGAAATTTAGTTTTAGGGTTCTTCTTAAGCAAAGCTGATCTAGTGAACTGAGGACTGTGAACTGCAACCACTAAATCTAAGAACTGCCATGCTGAGGCCAAAACATCAGCAAGCCCAACAGCCTTCATCTGGCTTTAACAAGCCCCTAGAATGCAGCCAGTAGTTTGGACTACAGCTCAGATTGTCATAAAATGGGCCAACTTTGGAAGGAGAGAAAAAGAAAAAAAACTGAAAGAAAAAAATAAAGGAGCAGCATTTATCCATGTGCTAACAATGCTGAAATAGATGAAAATGACAGTGTTTCAGAAAGAGCTTTTCATGATGAAATTAAAAACAGGCTTGATTTTAATGTACCTTTCTAAAATTCCATAAATGGATTAGACACTTCTGCTGAAGTGATTTTGTCTTACTGCCCAGAATTGAAGTCAGATCAGCCATGGAAACCACAGGTGCACCCAGCAGGTACTCCAGGGAGACCACAGCTTCTGTGCTTGGAGTCTCATGGAGAGTGTAACATGAGGCAGTGAAGAATGGAGCTGCATTCTTACCCATCCTTTTTCAACTTACTTTAGAGGGGAGAACAGCTTAAGGCATCGCTTTACATTCACCCTCACCTCACAGAATATTCTGGTATTTATTGTAGTTTAAAAATAAAGTCAGTCTTAACATGTTTTGGGTCTTTCCCTTACCAGTGAGTACAGTACCAGCAGGAGTCATGGCTTCACAGCAGAGAGTAAAGTGTAACTGAAAAGGAAGGAATTCCAAGGCATTGTAAAGCTGAAAGTAAAGTAAAAAGTTCTGAAAGTAAACGTATGTACTGATGGTGTGTTACAACCTAGTGAACAGCTCTATAATACTCAGGATTGCTTAATGTTTGTATATTCTATATATGCAGTTTAATCCATAACAAGATGCATCTCATCACTATTAAAAAACACCCATGACATTTATTACCTAAACAACCTGAAAGCATACAGGGGTGGAAGTATGATAGGCTGGGTCACCGCAAAAATGGGAAAATTTGGGAAACTAGGTCCTACAAACAGATTCCAGAACCACTATTTAGGTGGAAAATAATCCAAACCAACAGTAATTTTAACCTAACACTTCTGAATCATTGATTATAAACAGAATATATATTTTGTAGAGACAGACAGACTCACATAAAATACATATGCACCTACTTATAGACATATATCAATACAAATTCTATTATACATAATAGAATGTTCTCTGTTTCACAGTTAGTAACCACAGTCTCAGTTTTGCATAAAGGCATAGAAGAGTACAAAGATACCAACATGGACTTTTTGCTGCCAGGAAGCTACACTCCCCTTTGAGCTAAGAAACCACAAAGCCTGGTTGCTTGAATGGCTAAACTTGGATACTTCAACATCAGCTCATTTCCTGACTAGCCTAAAACAAAGCAATCTGATAAACGCTCAAACTCAGAATCATTATAAATTAAATATGTAAATACGGTTTTTTTTTCAGGTGCTAAATGATCTGGTTTTGGACAAGTGCTCTGTAGGGTATTTCTACTATCTTTGGAATTTAACTAAAAAAAAAATCAAGATTTTTGTATCAGTACATGCTAAATTATTACAAAGTAATCTGCATTTAAAGATTTCTACTAATAATATTGTATAAAACAGTAGAGGGCTCCAAAATATGTAATCATGATCTGTAAAAATTCAAGGCAGATAATACATTAGTAGATTAGAAAAAAAATTAAATCAGTAAGCATTTGATGTTGCATAGCACTTTATTTCCAGGTGACATGCTTGCTGTATGTAGGAAGATCTTCAGGGAGAAAGTCACAGAGTTCAGGAATTCCATATGAAGCAGCTCACATTTTGCTGTTCATCCTCACACAAGTATGTCTCAACAGGCAGTCACAGTCAGCACAACATATGGATCCAGTCTGAGCAGGCTGCTTGTCCTCAAGAGTTGCAGGACTGTTTATGCTGCCCGTCAAGACAGACATTTGAGTTATGTTGCACAGTCCTCCCTTGACTTCTCAAAGGATAAAATAGTTTGTGTCCCAAACAATCCATATTTTCTGGACTTGGCTTTTATTAATTTTTTTTTCCCACAGAAATAAAATTTGTTACAAGAGAAAAAATATTTACTATGTATACATTACTTTGATAAAAAACTGTCCAAGACAACAAACAGGATAAAATGCATTGTATTCCTTAGGCTTGTTATTAAATAGCTTAACATACACGCTACGGCTAAATGTCACTGTTAACAAGTAAAGCACCACCAATAATTCTTCTGCATTATTGAAGTAAACAAGTTTGAAATTTTGAAAGGCATTAAACCCTCTGTCCCATCAAATAAATAGGTAACCTCAAACATCACTTGAAAGGCAGCAATACATATTTAACTGTGCTGAAACTAAAACCATTGCCAGATTAATTACATTTAAACACATTGTTGAGGTACAAAACAATTCAGAAGACCTTTAGGCACCACTAGCTCTGCATTTGGCATAGTTAGAGTGCAGCAACATAATGGTGTTTGTTTTTTTAGCTGTACTGATGAAGTAGGAAAGATTAAGATAACACACAATGCATGTCTTAGAATTCCCACTTTTCCCCCCTCTAAAATTAAGTTTTAAAAAAAAGTATTAAAGCATGATTATGCAGATTTATGTTGAGGTATTATTTCACATGAAATATTGCTTGTGTTGCAATAAAGTTCTGCTTCTCTTTCATCTCCAATACCACAGTATTCCAAAGCCCACCTACCCATCAGTATTTACCAGACTTGAGATTCAATCACCATTAGTGATAAGAGAAGTTCCTCATTCCATCTCCAAAACACAATAGTAAAACAGACACTTGTAAATGCAAACACATCATATGTGCACACGCCCACGCATTCACAAGCACAGCCTATGCTTTCTCCTGTTGGAGTTTTGGTTGAAGGACAGCTTATATGACATTTTAACAAGTATTTCAAGGATACCTTACAATCCCTACAACCGGATCTTGCAGTTCCTTTTCATGTGAATTGCATGGAAAAGCTGATGGAATGTCACAAGGTCTGGACACCTGAAGATGACTTAGTGAAAATAAGGTGATAAGAACAAGAGTTGGTCCCTAGCCTCTACCTTTTAGTAAATAGTAATGCCACCAGAGCAAATAGTTGGAAGAATTTTCAATGCCTGTGAAACCTTTTGGCCCTCTTTCCTCCACGCCTGTGTATCTTCTCATTATTCCCCATCCCCATGGAAAATGTATTTAAGATTGTGTTGTATGAAATTGTATTTCCACTTACTTTGGGAGAAATTAAATAATATTGTTTAAATAATATGAATAGAAGTTTATGCTCAGAAATACCTTTCCTTAGTCTCAAGCATCTCCTGTCAAATCTGAGTTCAAGTATGTGGTAATTCAGGAAGTGAAAGAGCATTTTTTTAAGATTAAGACAAAACTGCGTATGTTAAGTTTAGCTGTGGGTTGGTCAAACTTTGATTCACAAGCCTAAGGATAACAGGTGGGTGCCTGAAAATACTATACTAATTTATTCTTTCAAGGTAGTTTTTTTTTCATTCACTAAGATCAAGTATATCAGAAAGTGGAAATGTGAAGGAGGAAATAAGCCAGCAGAATAGTCACAGAAATTGCTATGCAAATTCTCATTCTTCCTAGTGAACAGCTGTTAGATGGCTGGCATGCATCCCAGCTGCACCACTTGGGCATCCTCAGAGGCTGGCGTATTAAGACACAACAGAAATTCTAGAAATCAGAGGGACAGGAATTAAAAAAAAAAATCTTCACAAAAAGAAACATGAGTTACATGAATTGAGGTTTTTGTTTGTTTAATAAAAGCTTGCAAGGCACATGTTTCAACTGAATTGCAACATCTACAGCAAAGCAGATCAAAATTTGTAAAACTTTCCGACAACCCTTTCGGGGAGTTAAACCTGTGATCTGGTTGAAAACCAAGCCAGGGTTGTCTGCACAAGTCTGGTGTAATTATGCCCCCATTGTTGTCCCACTGAGGGGTATCACTGGAACTGTTTTTCACAGAAACTGAAGATTAGACAGTATTTAGCTAGTCCATAGCTAGATAAGAAATTAATTCTCTTTCTAAGATATGATTCTTTCAGTCACTTGTTTTAATTATGCCTCTTTACAGGAACAACCATAATGTTCTCCCAAATAAAAGGCTACTTCTGTTACTTAAGGCTGCTGTGCCAATGGTGCTGCAATATAATTTTCTCTAATATAAAAAGCAAGGTAAAAATCTTAAATGATTCTCCTAAAGCAGAATCAATTGAAGTATCAAGAATACATCTTAAAAACTATGACAAAACTAATAACAATAACAATAACTATGTCACAGTTCAAATAAAGTTCAACTCGTTCATTTAAACATGTATAAAGGCCAACGTGCTACAAGACAGTTTTTTAGATATGTGGGTGGCCTCATTTGTGGTTTTCTTAATATGTGTGCTCTACATGTAGGTGCTCAAACTACATTCTACATGGTAGCACACACAACATTGCAGGAAAACACAACAGGCAGTCAAGGACAGCTGAATGCTGCATCTCAGCATGGCAGTCTAAGGCATGAAACCGTAAGCTCTGCAACTTCACCTACCCAAGTACAGTTGTAACCCTGAAGTTTGCACCTGGGATGCCTTATTGCTGATATGAAGTGATATTCATGAATTACTAACTTCAAGAGATTAAATGACCAACACACTGACATGTAATTCCTCAACAGCGATTCCAACAAACTTAAATTGAAAAAAGAATTTTAAACTTACTTCCAAGTATTACGTCTACATCCACACATACAGAGGGGGTTCCTGTAGGCCTGCCATAGCTCAAGTTAATACACAAGCTTCTGCTGGTATACAGTAACTGAGTAGTCATAAACAGCCCAGTGCAGTAAAACATGCACTTGTGCACAAGCAGATAAATGCAGCCTGCACTCCATCAGACACACAGGTACACATCACCCCCAACACAATGCCTGTATGCCCAGAAAGGATATTTACTTATAACTTGTAACTCAGTTATATGGATGTTTCTCTCAGTGACAGCATCCCATATATTTGATGGATTTATCTGAACACTGGTTTCAAGTAAAATGCATAATTTAACATTTTGTCAAGATTCATGGGCCTAAAAATATAACTGAAAGTAAAAAACAGATTACCGACATGTTGGCTTTTAAAACAATAAAGCTTTTTTCTTTTAAATCACTCCAAAAGTGATAACAAGTTTTAAAAAATCTCAGCACTATGTGTCAGTGTAAAGTAAGCAAGTGTATCTGCACAGAGCAGAGAAGAATCATGCACATACAACAACATGCTGCAGTTCCTAATAATTTCAGAGTTAAAATCTCCGATTTGCAGTAAGGACTGTTTTGCAGCTTCCACTTGCAGAATGGTTTGCAGATTTTTCAGCTGAGGGTTCATCCTATTTTGCCAGATCCTACATTAAAGGCATCTGGGCTCCAAAGAATCATTCCCACACGCCTGATAGACTGGTCTATGGGCCAGGTGTTACATCAATTTGTAACTGCAGCTAACTCCTAAGGGGTGAGAAACTTCTTCCAAAACTTAGTCCTGGTTTTCTGTCCAGTTACATCTACATTAAGCAAAGCTACTGTTACCTTTTATTGGAGTTTCCATTCTCAACACTAGGTTTAAACCCAGAACTGGAATTAAAACATCATTCATTTTCTTGAAAGTCTATCAGCCAGCAACAAACAGGATGAACAGATATTTTTTTAAGAAAAGGAGTTGTAGAGGCAAAGAGGGTCATATAACAAAGAAAAATTTCAGAGGGAAGCAAAACTGCAGAGTACTTCCTCAAATTTTCAAAGATCTGTGTATTTGCATAATTGATATAAAAATAGCTATGAACATCTGTACCATTATTTATTAACGGTGGTGATTATAGTGTTTTAAATGACAGTTATGGCACTATCTTAATATAGCTATTGCATAATAAGTTGAATGAAATGAGTATCACCCATCCCTCCACACACACACACACACACACACGTAGCAGCACACACACAGGAGGTGAAACTGAAGTGCAGAAATCTCAGTAGCAAACCTGGCTGTCCTGCTACACTTGCCTGAAAACAAGTATGGCATACTGTGGTATACTGGCCCATTCTGGTGGCTGCTAAGAAAGACACACTTAAGCATACACACATACACACTTAAGTGTGGAGAAATGCTGAAGACAAATTCTTTATAAACTGAAGATCTGAGCTAGGTCTAATTCCTAGCATTTCCACCAACCTCTGTAGACAACAGAGACAACAATGTAGAGATCAGTGCCTTAATCTATGGAAGTGCTGTTTAAGTAAAATCTTCCTTATTTGATTTATACAAACTATATAGCTACACATAAGATGTATAGATGTGTGTTTGATAAATACAGAAATGTTTACCATGGAAGAGAGAAGAATTAAAACAAAACAAAAAGAAACCCCAAACTAAAATTCCAAACACTTACTTGAAAAGACTTGGGATAGTGATTGCTTTCTTGCTAAAAATTAAAAGCTACATGACTTAAATGAGCTCTTAAAATAATTTTTCTGTATTTACTGAAGTCTATGCATATTTCTATATTTACTGAAGTCTCTAACACTAAAGTTAGAAATCTCATTTACATGAAGATTAAGATGATTTATAATGGGAAGAAAAATGTAAAAACATGGAAGACTGTAACACATTGTAGAGACTGTAAAACTGATAAATGTTCCCATTTCCTTCAAGGATGGTATATGTGTCTGCTGATCTGTAGATCAAAAAATTTCAGTTTGGTAGAATAAAGTTGTCAGTACACTGCATGTGTGCACATCTCTCTGCAAAAATATACTTCCTTGCTCAAAAGGAACTTTTCCAACTGAAATTCATTCACAATCAATCCTCAGAAAGAAACTTGTATGCTTTTTCATGACTGGAAGGATATCACAGTGTTGATTCTATATACAAAGTAGGACCTATTCCAGTATACTCGAGTGAAGTAATTCACATATGGAGAATAGTTCATTTTGATTTCATGACAAAATCGTCCATATTTTGAGTAGGCATAGTTGTCACCTTCCTCACAAACCACCTGTCAGAAAGAAAAAATCTAATTACACTACTGAAGATAAGTGGTTACAGAATGTAATTCTGTACATTTAATTAACTTTTTTATTCTGTAAATTTCATTTATGATAGACATTTAATTTCCACATTGTACAGTTCCAATAAACTGAAAATATTCCCCTGTAATTTGTTTAACCACCTAAAATAGCCTTTGTGAATTAATCCCTTTTACAAGGTAGCAGACATTAAAACCATTCATATTATAAAGAATGACAGCAGTGGAAATTATGCACATGCCCCATTTACCCAGTAGCTCAAACCTGACCTGCACAGGGCATACCAGTATGAAGGAAAGGAAAATCTCAATTACCTTTTCCAGGCCAGGTAAGTTTGACATACCCAATGAAGATCAAAGACACACACACATAGTCCTACAAATTCTAACCAATTGACTTGGAAGCAAACTTGTGTTTTAGCATCTACTGTCTGATATTCCTGAAGAAATCCCCTCATTATTCCTTCTGATGGCACAAATTTACACAGCTTTAAAAAAAGATGGTAGGACAAACTCATGAAGAAAAATCCACCAGTGGCTGCCAAACACAAAGATAACTACCCTACTACCCTGAGCTACAGACCTTCAGCAACAGACTGCTGGGAAACATTTGTCTTCCCCTATCAGTAAACCTGTGCTCTCAGCCAGCGTCAGAAACAAGATATTGGACTAGGACTATAGGATGTAGCATAAGCTACAAAGTACGACTTATCTTCTTAAATACAGCAATTCAAAACACATCCAAAGACCTGTCAACACACTGTCCACTGTCTCACTTACTTTGGGAATAAGTAAATGCTGCAGTTGCAGTCTCCAAATACGTATGCACTACCTTCCAGTACTTTGGAATGTCTTGATAATCTTCCAGTATGATTTAATTTTTATTAGCAAACAAACTAAGAGATTTGTTTAAAGCTTCCTGAGACAATATACTTTATCAACTTTCCAGAACAAACTATGTCAGTTTTCTGAAAAAAACCCCAATATACCCAAACCAACCCCTCCCCCCAAAATAACAACAAAAACCATAACAAACAAACAAACAAACAAAACAAAACACAACAAACAAACAAACCAAAAAAAAACAAGCAAAAAAACACAAGAAGGATTATCAAACATGCAGGAAGCATGGAGATGAGAGATGCAGGGATATGAGAGCATGGAATCCTAAAATTGTGGTTAATTGCTCCCGTGGAGATCCTAACTGTGAAGAGGAAACAGGAACTTAGTCATGTAAACAGATTTGAGAAGAAACTGAGAGGTAACGTGCAGATTTACAATGATGGAGGTTATTCATACACACACACTCTAGGTATGGTACAGTGTATTGAATATATCCTGTGATAATCACAGCATACATGATTTTAGCAGCAAGGCAAGAAAAGAAATAATAGATTTCAGCAATGGTAAGGAAGTTAATAGAAAAATGTAGACAATATCCTTCACGGATAAAGTAGTTAGGAAACCTAGAAGTGAAACTGACACCAGCTGTAGATTCCTGAGGCAATATGGAGTAATCCTCTAATAACAGTTAACACCTCTCCTATATTGCTTAGAGGTAACTGGTGAACCCTCTTGACTGTTGACCTGAGAATAAGCAATGAAACTCTAAGTGAATTTAAGGCAACCCCCTGCCTTTCTAAAATCAGCATTTTTGCTGGATTTCCAGGAAGCCAATGAACAAGTGGCAGTGAGATCACCTTATAAATCTCATCTTATTGCCTACTTTAGCAGCAAGAGCAGCACTACCAACATCCAAAGAGATAGAACATGTCAATGACTGAAGCAGCATTCATGGTGCAGTTTATTCAATCAATCTTTCTAGCAGATGTGGTTTAAACTATTTGCTGGTGTGCTAACCTATCTGCAAGGCTGAACGAAATACACTCGCACCCTCATCAGAACCAAAGTCTGTAGTGAACTAAATGATAGGGTGGTCCTCATCCCAGACAAAGTTTTAGAAGAACTGAGTTTATCCATTTCAGAATTTCATCTTCAAAGCTAGTAAAGAATGCCTTCTGAGGCAGGACTTCACTACTTTTGTAATAATCTCTTCAAGTGTCAGTCTTTAACATTTATATATAGTTAAATGGTATTTAATGATTGGCAGAAAAGCAGCACAGCTGGATGTGTTAGGAGGGATTAGGACAGTTAAAAGTACTAGGTAAAATTTTAAGTTTAAGAAACAGACAATCCAAAACTTAACCGATCGCTTTTAAAATTTGAGTCTTTGCCTACATGTCAATTACACTAAGAAAAATAAGACCAGCATTATAAGATTTATTTTTAATTTGTCATACATTCAAACATTCATTTTTTCTCACCAATACTTACATGACCATTAGCAACATCCAACAGATCTTTAACTCTGCATCCTCTTACAGGTCCCACTTCATTGCAAATTGAATCTTCAATAACCAGAAAGTTGGCCTTGTAAGATGTGAGTATCTTATAAATATCCTCTGCTGACCTCTTTGAATAGATTTGATAAATCTATAAATTAAGAAAAAAGGTTCATGCAATGCAAGAATCAGTGATACCTGCAATACTGGAACACACACACTCCCCAACGATGACCTATCTGCAATGACAAACTATATGTACACATCAAGATATAAAACGTTTGGTTTTGAAATCTCCAAAACAGTGAGGCAAGGGCCTGTTGAACGGGAAGTATTTGTATCTGATGATAGCAAGTTCTTATCTTACATACTTCAAGTGGCCTGAAAAGTCATCATATTTTGGTATTTCTTTCTGTGCAGAGTGAAGCACTGATAATCTACTTGACAATCTGTACCACGTCTGCTGGACTCCTATGTCCTCCTCCCTTCTAATACACTTCATTTCTTTGCACTACATTTGGGTGAAGAGGAGAACAGTCCCTGTGAGATGCCACATTTATGGAATTGGATACTCACATTCTCATTTCTTTTCAGAAGATCATCATCATTATACAAAGGCAAGCTCGACACCATCCATCCTGTACAGAGCTTAATCACACCCATGAGCTGTGGGCTGCCTGCAAACACTGCAGCCACAGGAGCCTGTCGTCTGCAAAACAACACCAACACACACATCTGAGCACTGCATGCACTCATCGAAACAAATTTATATACTGTGGGATCTGTTAGGTGCTGCAGAATGAACTGGCCTATGTGACCGTGTCATTGGGGGTCTCATTACAATTGGTGATGGTGCTGCTGTGGCAGTACTTTCCTTGCCAGGGAAAGCACAGACCTGCAGCAATATGGAGTTTGAAAGGAAGGGTTCCTGCTGGGGCAAGGGCTGATGGTTGTTCTCCCCTCCTTGCAATCCACCAAGCACCATTCAGAGTGGTCCTGGAATGGATCCAATATTGCTTTTCTGAATGGTTGCCAACTCGTGACAAAACAAACTCAGGAGAGACTGTAGGTAGAAGGAGAACCATGATGTTGTCTTGTCAGATTTGTGATTGTTGTAACTTGATCTCTATTATGTATTTAATATGTAATCTATGATTATGTATTTCATAATCTATGAGAAAATAATGTCAGCATACAGAATAATGCCTACAGTAATTATGTTTCTGAGTCTGGTATAATTTTTTGACTATTTGTATTTCTGTACTAGTGAAAGAAAACAATCATTGTCACATTTTATTAAAGACTTTGGCGACTTCTGTAGAGAAAATTTAAATTAAATTTGTATTATCAGAGAGATGACTTTGAGAAAATATACTGTAATAATGACATTGAATTAAAATTTCAATGTAGATTGCTAAGTATATCCATAAGAATTAGTCTTTAAAAATAAGAACAGCTGCTACAAATAAGGGTAGCCAAATTGCTTTGTAGATGAGTGAATCTCAACGAAATTCACCAGGATTAATTATGTACTTGAAGTATATGCAGACTAACATAAAAGCCATTAGGTACTTGGCATTATTCCACTTGCTGCCTTGAAGAGCTACAGCAGTGACAAACAACATACACTACACTACAACAACAAGAATAAATTGGCTGGAACACTAATTACCAGTCTTGCCTTTTGTGAAGATGAACAGGTTGACATTAAAGACTACATAAATACCGAAAGTAATATTCTAAAAAATACAGTTAAAGCTAAGTTATCTGAACACAAGGGATCTAATTTTCAGAAAAGTGCTGTTCCTAATGACATAGTTTGAAGTTAAACTGAATGAGGCAGAATGCAATTCTGAAACTTTTGGTGGTAAGAAAAACGTATCTGTGAAAATAACTTGACTTGGTAGTAGCTGTGTATATGCTCAGTAAGAACTGTAAAATATAGCTCCATACTTTCTGTGGTCAAAGGGGAAGTCTGAATTACATATGCTCCTCTCTAAGTATCCTGACAAAAGTCTCTAAATTCTCACATTCAGGCATTTCATTTTATTGGCTCAGGCACACAACATTTCAGTGGTTTTGTCCACCTCTGGCATTACAATCAACATAAATCCTGTAATCTGATGAAAAGTTAGCATGCAAAGAAGCAAGATCTAAGATCTTGCTAAGATCTCCACCTCTAGCTGGAAACTAGGTCTGCAATAGCATTAAATATGATTTGCTTGTGTGTTTCAGGATCTTCTCTTGTAATACATTATAAACTCCGGCTTCTTTTCATGGGAACAATACCAAATTTAAAATATAAAGCTTCTTCCCCCATGCATCACTGAACGACTTAGCAAGGGAAAACCCAGCTTGATAGAGGTAGCTCCCCAAACTGCTGAGATAAAAATACCCTTACAAAAAGCAGTAAAATAGAAATGTTTGACTTCATGCTTACTTTATCCATGTCATAAGTTCTACTGTATCAGGATCATAGAATTCTTGCAGTTCTGTAAGCTCTGTCATTATTCTAGGAAAAAACTGATGGGAATGTTTCTGGTTACTTACAGTTTAAATAAGTATCTATAGAGCATCTCATTACGTTAAGGCCTTAAGTGACACAACAGAAATGGGTTTCAACAGTTTTCCGCCCACTACTAATTTTGCTTGAACATTTTGCAAAACTCAGCTCACATTTAATTACCTGACAGCAGGAGACCCTCTCCAAAATAAGTATGTTAAACAGAAGTTCTCATCTCTACTTTATTAGAATACTTAAGAATAAATAAACAAATAGCAGCAACAACATTCATCAACATCAAGTGACCTTAAATTCATAAAAACCATACTTCAGGTGGCCATATGCAAATGTCTACAAATATGGGCACTGAACCAAAAAGATGATAAATCCCTCATCATAAACTTACTTGAACAGGAGGAATTGGACTGTTGTGACTTGATGGAAAAGTGTTATGGAAACAAGAGAGGAGAGAAGAAACTTCCTAGCAGAGCCCTGGTAATGTGGCCTGGACTTGTTTCTGAGTTCAATCACTTCAGTGAAGGAAAGCACATTACATTGTGTGAAGTGGGATATCTCAGTTTATGCTCTTGAAAAACATTTTGGGAAAAGGAGGGATTCTGTAAAGTGAGACAGAGTGCCACCTCTTTCAAACCAGGCCAGATTGCAACCCTGCATCATGGCTTCCCCACCCTGTCAGGTTTGAGGTCCTTCTTTATTAAGACATGAGATTTTGTCAGTCCTTGAGCCATTTGGAGCACTTATCTGAAAAAAGGCATGGCTGGAAACTGGCCAGCCTTGTGGGGCTACAGCAGGTACATGTACATGCTGTTATAAATGCTAAGTTAAAGTTCCTGGATGTCAGCTCTTTTGGAAAAGAATAAAGTTTACAGGTTATGCCAGATTAAAGAGACAGCTTATTTGGGACAGCCACAGTGGACAGACAGTTAGAAGTAGGAGCCTGCTTTTAACTGAGGAGTTTCCACCCCCATTACCTGGACAACTCAGCTGTCAAGTGACAGGAGTTTACAACCAGCACGAGAGCAGCTGCCATATGTTTGTGTCAGGGACAAACAGCACTGCTGTTATACATACATTGGAACTATTCCCAGAACAGAGGGATGGAAAGAGGAACTGCTACTGCCACCCCAAGGAGAACACAGCACCTGGAAAAAACCTAGTAAGAGGAGGGACTATGCCAGACACAGTCAGAAGGCAGCCAAGCAAAAAGATGCTGAGCTATACAACTCAGCCTTTTATAGCCACGCTAACAGATTAGGAGTCTCAAGGCATTTTTGCTGCTCTGTTACTTCTAATCAACATTCCCACCCTCAGGGATGAATTATGAACCTGGAGAGCAAACTGTTCACCACTGCTTAAAAGTAGAAGCTGGATCTGCAATGGATGAAGCCCTCTAGAGTCCAAACCCCCACACTGCTTTCATTAAAACAATCTGAGAAATAATTACTTGGTTAATTGAATCAGTTTTCTCTATTGTAATAGATTTCATAACTCTTCTGAGCAACTCCAGCTTTTTTTACAGACAGTATCTATTGCTCCATCAAAAACATGTAAAAAGTCAGGCTACAATAGAAAATTTGGTTGCAATGTAAGATAAATGTTAAAAAATATGTTGAAATACTGTTGGGCAAGACCAGCTTCTATATACGAATTGTTAGACTACCCAAACTATTTTAAAGCTGTGCCAGTATAGAAGAAGATTATACTTTATGAGACATTTCACAATTTTTTTGAACTGACAGGAGCTTAAAAAACAATTTCCAAATACTCTACCCCCAGTCTGTCTGTGACTTGAAATAAAGAACTAAATATTCATTTTAAACATGGAAAATCTGTGTCTTTTCTTCCCTGTATTGTAGTAGGTACACACCTCAACACAATGGTCTGCACAAAGAATTTCACTCTGTTATAATTTGATGGGAGCTTTTCCAGCACCTTATTTGCATATGGCCTCCTGTAATTTTACTTCATTTAGCTTTATTCCTTTTCACTAAAACTAAGTTTGAGGCAACATAGTTTTCAACATCCTGAGTTTTCATTTGGCAGTATTTTCTTTGTTGAGTCAGTTTATACATCCAAAGCTTAACAGCTGAATACAATAAAGTCTTCATTTAAATTTAATTGCAGTAAATGATCTTTAAAAAATTAAATTGTCAAATACCTTACATTGAAAAAAGTGAAATTTCTTTTAAAAACCAAACATATTTTCAATGGATGACAGCTTCAATTTCGTCACATATATTAATTTCACTGAGTACATTCCATTATATTTGCTCATCATTTTGACTCATATTGTGCCTATATACAAAGAAAACTCTACAAAGGTACTTTTCTTACCTCTTTCCACAGGCTGAATCCAATTATAGTGGGAACTGCCATACTCAGAATAAGAGCCTAGAAAAGTACATGTTAGAGAAAATGGATTATGCACTGCTCTCCAACACTGAGGTGTCTGTTGATTCTGCTCATACAATGAGCAATATTTATGCCTGAAACCTTAGACTGACAGTAGGTGAAACTTGGTGGCTTTCTACCAGGCAAAAAACTTTTGTCAAACAAGAATTTGCCTAATTTAGCATGGAAGGCTTCATTTGACTTACAAATCTTTACCATCAGTTTTAGGGACATTTAATTACTACTCAAGTAACAATGATTCCTTGTGCACATGACATAGGGAATAGAAGAACATAAACACCTCACATTCAAATGCTATGAGAAAGGAAAAACAAGCATTTCAAATCTCTGATCTTGTTGATGCTTCTGTTCAGATTAGCATTATTGATGTGCAAGACCCAGAAACCCATCTCTCAGCAAACCATCACTCTAGATCATACACTTTTTGGTTTGCAAGAAGGAGAAAATAGTTGTATGGTACAGAAAAAGTTTGGTAAGGAATACACACAAGGCATTCCTTTGATAATAAGCTACTAACACATCTACTGTGTTAATAGTAAAAAAGCAGCTCTACATCACACAAAACATGAAGTATATAAAAGAATGTGCTTACCATGTACCTGAACATATTGTTACTCCTTGACTGAAAGAACACAGTCAATGTTTCTGATAGAGCAGTGTATGATATTTTCACAGGAGATATAATGAACCTCTAAGTAAAATATATTTATTCCTATAAGCCTCTTGAATTTAGGGTAAGCAATATCCTATCCCTACTTTATTAATAAAATCATGCACAAAGCTGCTAAAAATCACACAAAGTAACTCTTGTCATGTTGAGAATAAAGCCAGGGTTGGAAGCAGGGGAGTTGTTTGCTCTGTAACACAAGTTTATATTCAGTCACAATACTTCTCTATAATGGCCAAACATGAACAAATCTTATACAAAGTAATTCAACTTGCCATTTCTTATGAAACAGTTTTACTCTCAGCAGTTAAATACACCTTACTATACCATTTAAAGACCCATTTCCCAGTGAAACAAAGCTTATGTCTTTCCTGTGCACCAGTACTTTTTCCCCGGCATTCCTCCTAAAAAGTATGTCACCTTGACCAAACCCAACTAGATATGACAGAGAGATCGAGGTCTCAAAGATTTGTTAAAAGAAGTTGAGAAGAGCAAAAGGGAGATGAAGAGAGCTCTGCTCTTTATGAGGAAAGGTTGTAGTGTGAATGCAACTTTATCACCAGGTACCAGAGAACATGTGATACCAAGAATGAAAGACACAGAAAAAGCAGACCATCTGTGATCCACTGCTCATAGAACTTGTTGTTTTCATGAGTTATTTCATTGGTCTTAGGTAACTGTTGTCTGCAAAACTATATGCTTGCTAGCTGTATTTTCCAAGACTTTGGCAATAGCAACTCACCAGCAGTATTGGGTGCACAGCTTTCAGTCGAAGCCACTTGAAAAGTGTCATCCAAAGTTCAGGAGAGCACACACCAAATGCAGCAAGCATGCAAACATAAGGTGTCCATAGATATTTCATTCTGAAAAACACTGCAATAACTTAGTTGGGACCCTGTGTATGCCTCTGTACTCAAACTATTATAAAAGCATTCAGATTTTTTTCTTGTGTCAAACACACTCTGGATGTTCAAACAATCAGAGGTCAACTCTGATGTACTGGAGGGTAAACCAAGGAAATCTCTAGCAGAACAGCTGGCACCTGAGAGTGCTTGAGATGGAGGAGCAAGATCCAAGGTAAAAGATGACAAAATCCTTCAGAGAGTTCAGGGGAGGATGAAAGAAAAACAGAGGATAGTAAAGTCACTTGGTTGTTGTGGTTTTCCAGCCAAGAAGGCATAAGAAGCAGCTATTTGGCAAAGCTGTACAGACAATGTACTACTATAGGGGAGTTCTTGAAGAAAGGAAAGGAAAATATTTAATTAACAATTTATGATTTGCTGGTGTTGTCCACCTCTTAAGGGTAGACTAGGCAACTTAGAACAACTACAGGATAACACAACTGTCTGCTCACTTTAAGCAATATTTGTGAATACTTAGATTTTAGGATGAGGAGCCTAATAAAAAAACAAGCCTGACATCTTCAAGCTGATTAAGCTGAGAAACAAGATGAGAACAATAATGTCTTCCAAACATCAGCTTCTCTAGCTTTAAAGACTAACACAATACTTTTGAAATGAGTTCTGCTACTGCTTTAATATGTCAAGCAAAGGTACATTTCGTGGTAGCCCACACACAAGAAGACAGATAAGAAATCTTCCATGTCCCAATATTCCAGCAGTATTCTGTTCATCAAAACACTACATAAACTCTTGTTAAAAATAATTACAGCACAGTTCTACACTTAAATACCATAAAGAATGTAATTAAAATGTGATTCAATTAATGTCTTGGATCTTGCTGCATTAAAGCTTGGAAAACGTGTTAAAGAGACCAAGCACAAGTGTTCATATAATCATATCCAATTTATAATCAAAATTACCTTTGACTACTCCTAAGTAGTATTACTATATGCCAAAATTATTTCCAAAAAAAGAGTGAATTTCAAAGGGGTAAACAGCATATCATGTCCAGTACAGAACTCTGTTGCTTTCAAAAGAGATACATCAAAATCAGACTTACCCTTCCAAACACATCGCTAGACAACCAAGCAAAATTGTGTGAATTACATGATAAACTATTTCTGGCCTCTCTCCAATTCGACCATCCTCAAGTTTAACTGTCTCTTTCAGTGGTTCACCACTGCAGTTGGAGAAAATGAGACATCACTTAATTCAGATATTATCCCAAGAAAAGGTGCCAATAAAAATACTTTTAAGTCAGCAGTGCACTGAGATCATTCCACATTATAGCATATAATATTGTTGCACTGTTTACTTGCTTTTTGTACTTGATTAATGACCTATCAGTATCCACTGTCCCTTGTTTTAGACTGCAACCTCTCTGGAGCAAATTAATACAATGGGATCACACTGTCTATGACCATAAATCTTACTTTATGGTAATTCAGCACCAAGACACAGTCTAATTTAAGAGCATAAACAATCTACAGACATTTAGAGGAATCATGCTGAACATGCATTTTAAGTTCCTTTATAGCATTATCTTGGTAAAGAATTATGGAATCTGTAGGATGATAGTTGTGTATGGAATGTGTGTACAACAAAGATAACAAAAGTAGCTTTTAGTCACATTATTATAAATTCTAGTAATATATTATAAATAAAAATCATAGTCAAAATCTTGCAACAAAAGGTTTTCTACTAACAAGATAGCAAGGCACAGAATAGATAACAATTCTTTCTACCATTATGTGATTTCAGGTTATATTTTTATAATAAGCTTCTTTATGAAAAATTAAAAAGAGATTATTAACTGATTCAAAAATTTTAAAAAAGAGAGGAGAAGGTTTATTTTAATCTTTTCTTTGAAAAGGTGTTGGACATAGTGCAGTCACTGCTCATTACAAAGTAATAAATAATTATTTCAATCACTATCAAACAATAAGAAGTTTGTTCCATTGTTCTGGATATCCTATCACACATCCAACCTGACAAACATTTTAATTTATAGCAGCATAATCTTTATCTGTTAGAAGTCTTCATCCTTGAAATAAATCTATTGATTTTTGCTGCAGACAAGTGAGGATTTTTTTCCCGTATCTGAGCAGCCACACCATTCATCTTCTACCAGGAAGAGACAATTTCCTAACCACTGAGTTTCTAAGACAACTTATGCTAGGATCTACAGTATCTTAATATATCTTGGTATTCTTAGTCTTTTTATAAAGACAGTTCCACTATCCCTTCTCTCAAGGGAACTGTGAATCACTGAAACTAAAACTAATTGAGTCAGTTTTACTTCAGTTCTGTTCCAAGCAGCAAAGGCTAGTGGACCTTATCACAGTAAACAAGTGTTTTAAAAAACCAACAGTGGAGCATTAGAAATCCAAAGTCCTCTCTGCTCCACCCATCTCATCTTTCTCAACATGTAAACTTGAAAAAAAACCAAAAACCCCAAATCCAAAACTAATTCTAGCAACAATTAGGTAACTTTGTTGTTGGAAGGAGAATTACAGATATAACATCTTTCTCTTGCGTCATACACAAAAAGTAAACATTAGCCAGAGCTCTGCAGGAACTGCACCTGCAGGGAAACAAAGCAATGAGAATTCTCTGTCCTGACAGGAGGGATGCTCAAGAACCTCCTTAAAGGACTTTTCTTTATGATCCTCTGGTGGGCCTTCCCACCGGTGCTCACACCCTGACAAGGTCAATGGTACAATAAACTTCGGAGCAACAAACATGATGACCATTCCCTGAGGCATCCAGGAGCCTCTTATTTTTAATTATTTTTCATATAAACAAGTTACTTACCAAATTCTCCTATAAACGACCTGAGTTACAGAAAAAAGGCAGATAATTAATACTAAAATATAAAAAGGCAACAGTGATGACTGTGTTAGTCGCAAAAAAAAGTCTTGGGAGGGTGCCTGAAGAGATTCTTGACAAAGGAGCCAATTCATTGTAAAATTCCTAGTAAGGCAAAAACATTCCATTAAAAACAATAACAATAGCCCATAGATTATAAAAGAAACCAACAACCCAGGACAAAACAATAGAAGTTTAACCTATTCATGTCATAGGAAACTACTTGAAATTCATCTTTGAAAAGTTACCTTTTCATCATTTGAAACTGCTTTGAAAATACTCTTAGATTAACTGTCAAAAGTTTATCTTCCCAAAAAAGTATCTGTGATCTGAAGAGACCAGACTTAGAAGTCCTTTATATCACAAAAGCCCAACCTCCCATATAACTCCATTATGGGGACTAAAAGGATCTTGTCACAGTGGGTTAAGATTTTAGAGATATTGATGCAAGAAGGTATGCTTGTCCTCATTCCAAATAAGGAGAAGAAGGGAAAGTGGTCATCTGAGATCACAAAGAAGCCTGAGGCTCTGCCAGGAATAAAATCCTTAATGTTGAAATTCTAGTTTTGTAGCTGAAGCCACTTGATCATTCTTCTTTCTCAGTTAGCAGCAGGAAGATAATACACTCTGCCAAGAAGCACTGTTAGTGTGTACTTTCAACTGGAACTGGTGCAGCATGTGGTGCTGTGAATGCATTCTTGTCTTTGTTTTGCTTTCCTCTTTCTTCTCATTTTCTCCCAAAGGAAGACTAGAGGACAGAACCACTTTCAACTAGACAGAATGAGTTTAAAGATTAACAGCTGGGCATGTCCAAACTGGCCTTAAAAGACAGATCTTGAAGCTCTTGTGCTGCAAATCATAATTCCAATACACAGTTACACAGCGTTCCAGGCGTAAAGGCACCCAGTTTGTCTCAATCTCTGGCTTCATTGCAGAGTCTGACAGCCTGAAAAGTGACATTTAGCAAGGCCCCAGGAGGAAAAAGGGAAATCCATTAATACCTGGGAGCTCAGAATAAACTGAAATCCTGACCAGGAGTCCTTTCTTTTCTTGCAAAACGCTTAAGAATGGGTATGTGTGTGTGTGTGTTAAACAATGCACCACAGTCAACATCACTACATCCTGTCTTCCAAAAGTTCCCCAACCGTTTCAGTTGGGTGTGATGTCATTTTCAACTTATTCCCCTGAAAGGCTGTGAAGTAGCTTTTTTGTAAGAGACATACAGTTCTTTGGAGAGAATTCCAAATCCTGCACAGAAATGCAAGCCTTGGCTTGGGTCCAGGAGTGTGTCAGTCCTTACTAACACTCCATTGGAAGTCTTCCAGAAAATCTGTTGCCATGACATCTTCTTGCAGTCCAACATCCAACTCTTTTACAGATATTAATGTTTTTTCTTAGAATCACAATTCCCTGTGATTTTTAAGATGTCCCTTGTGCTAATTTCGTCCAAAACATACAGGGAGTATTGAGGGTAGCCACAACCCAAGCCTCTTTTGAGATAGTATCAATAGTTCATGACTTTCCAGTGCCTTCTTTTCCAGGCTATAAAAAGCTGGTACTGCCACCTTTAGCCTATTATCTTTGCTTTCAAGTCTTATTAGAAACACTAGACAGGATACAGAAAGTTTTCACTCTCCAACATCACAAGAGAACAAAAATCCATGAAATGCTTTCACCCCCAAGGCATGAAAAATATTGAAGTGCTTTGGAAACCTCAATACCCTAAGTAAATTCTGTATGTGCATTTTTTTTTTTACTTCAACCTTAAAACTAGACAACAAATAATTATTTCCCTATCTCCTCTACAAAACTCTCACAAGCCACTGAAATATTACACTTCTCAGAGCAGTTTCAAAAGTTTGGATATCTTGGGAGGTGTAAAGAGTTTAAATAAACTTACTTAGTTGTGTTTAAGCCAAGTTTTACTTCAATGAACTTCAGCAAATGCTCATTTTCTTTATGAGGAATGAACATCTGAAAATTAATTTAGCAGAGAAAAATCATAGGAAATGCTGGAAGCAGTTTTCACACAGTCATTCAGATTACAAAATGTCAGGTAATAATCAACTGTTTAAGATTTAGTTAAAACTAACAAAATTGATTAAGTGTGCCAATTAAGGTACTGGTATAGTATTGTAAACCTTCACTTCAATAAATCTATATTTAGGGTTTCCTTGAGAATGTTATTCCTTTCATGCCACTCCCATACCACAACAGGAGGACAAATAAAAAGCTGCCAATAAGTTGTCAAAAGACTGCTAAGCAGGGTAAAAAGGATCATGAAAAACAGACTTACTTTCAAGCAAACCTAAGAGTGCCGTGCTTGGCTCCACTAGAAAATAGGATTGCAGCTGAGCAAAAGTCATGAGCATTTGTAATCTTCACACAGATTGTCTGAGCTGCCTGAAGTTCTGTAACTTACTCATAACTGTAATCTAACTCATATTTTTCAAGATTAGATTTTATTTTCCTAGAGATACAGCAAGGCTAATCAGTCTGAATGGCACAAGAAAATAATTACATGTGTGTGTGAACATTCCTTCAAGCTTTCTAGGATTCAGTAGTTTCTTTACTTTTAAGTTAATACTGCTAATTAACACAACCATGGCGAATTGAGACAGAGAAGAAAAGCACAATAATATGTGTAAAAGGCCAGCAAGAGGGAATTGCTAGTCAAAATACAAGACCAGGCTAAAATCTCACTGCGTAATCTAAACTGACCCCTACAGAAAGTGAAAGCCTCTGTTCCTATGTTCTACTTGAATTGTAATTGAAAATTAGTACCTACCCTAGGGCTACTCATACTTGTTCCTGGCTATTGTGTTGCCATGCACAAGAATACTGTTTTAATATTCAGACTAGTCTGTAGAGGCCATTCAAGTTATAACAAATTCCATATTTATAAAATAGATAAAATGTCTTTTAAAGAGTATTTCTATACTGTTTCAACCCAGAAGACCAAAACCCCAACAAGAGCAAAGCTGTTTTGAGTTGCTGCAAAATGACTCAATTTTTAGTGCTCATACTGACTATGAATTAAGCCATGAACTGTCATAAGATAGGCAACACTTCAAAAGACTTTTTCAAGATATATCTGCAACTTTCCATTTAGATTCTGAAATTAAAATCACATTTTCAGAGGAATCTTACCTTTAATAAGAAGTTTAGTGTCACTGCTACTGTAAGTACCAAATAAATATACATTATTTTCAGCAATCTTGACACAAATGTACTTTTTTTCATATTCATCTGCAAAAATATTTAAAGAATGCTGTATCATTCTGGAGTTCAGTTTAAATTTTAAAACTACACTCAGGGTTAGAAGAAAGTCTAGTTACCTGAAGGGATTTGGAGAGCATTAAAGCTACCACAAGACTCAGTAATGGTGACACTAGTAAGGCTGAATTTTCAAACTGCAGAAGGTACCCCACAATGAGAGAAAACAGGTAGATTCTGTATACCTCATGCACCTGTTGAAGAAAAAAAGAAACAATAAAATAAAACTACAGTGGATATAAATCCTGCTTTTTAGAGCAGTAGATAGCTCACTTCCTCTGTTCATCAGGGGATTAACAGATCTCAATCCTTCAGCTCCTATGTCTAGCAGGATACCGTTTGGCTCTGGAAAACATTGCACATGAAAATGATCCTGGTCAGCCTCAGTAACTAATGGGCAATTACTTCACATGAATTCTGTAAAAATGCCGAAGCAGGAGCATTTTACCAGGTCTCCCCATTCAGTAACACCTCCCTGTGATGCAGCACAAAGCAGTAACTACGAGGCACCAGTAAGAACACACAATTTGTGACAGAGGTCACCTGGATACAGGTGCTTTCCTTGCCCTCAGAATAACCTGTTCATTAACCTGCCTCAGGAACAAATACTCAGACTGTTATCTATACTTGCTGTTATTTACTATCTGACAAGCAGATCCTATAAACCTTGATGCTTGATTCTTCGGACTTTTACCAAAACACCCATTTTCTCCCTTATACACTCTGCTTTCAACTACAACAGATCAAACATTTCCAACTGCTGAGGAACAGAATAAAAAGAAACTGAGAGAACAGATAAAGAATTAGAATCACATGCAGTTTGATATCTAATAAAACCAGAAGGCATGCATGTACAAAGGAGCATATATACAACTGCAACAGGCAGAACAAAAATGCCTTATTGTTGCAACATTTCTAGGAACCATTTTGCAGAATAAATTTAAATACTTTCTTGCATTGAAAAATCAATTGGCCTTCAACATCTGTCTAGTCTATTTATTGGCAAATCAGTGCAGGACAGGCCAATGAGGGTGAAAGTGAGCCCTTTAAGTGCACAGAGCCAACAGAGCACTTCTTTGGTCTGCCCACTCTGCTGTGAATAGGACAAAGAAAAGAAGAGGCAGCTAGGCCAAAATGGAGGACTATCATTCATCAGCCTTTTAGCTCTCCAAGGATGTTTCAGGTCTCAGAAGCTTTATTTAGCTTCTATCCCAAAGACAGCAGGTCAAAAGAGACTCAGTTTAAAATTATTTTAATCTTCTGATGGATATCATATGCACTTCAGCTGAGCCCATGCTGCAAGACGCTCATTACTCAGTCTCTGGTGCCGTCTGGAGCTCCTGGGCAGTATGAATGGCAGGCACCTCAGAGGCTGCCTGTAAGTATCACTAGACTGAAAAGTTCCCATACCTTCTCTGTCTGTGCTAGGGCAAAGCTGTCTAGCAGGAAAAGAGAAACAGCCTGGACAAACAGGAGATAATGACTGTATTCCCACATCATCACGAAGGTATATGTTGAGGCATTCACCAAAAGATAACAAAACTTCTAGAAGAAAAAAGAAAAGAAAAAGCATTAATTTTGTACCCATGCATGTCTGTCACCATGTAACTGAGAGGTCATTAAAACAAAAACTATTGAAATTAATTATTATTGTGGGAAATAATTAAATTACTGACTTCAGATGTGCTTAACTTTCAGATAGAAGAAAGTAATTACTGAAATATTCAAGAACATTTCAAGCCAATCAGAAGAAACATTTTTGAGAGTCAGGGTAAGAAAGTAAAAAACCATCTTCTTCAAGAAAAACAGTTTACATAAGAAAAATTCTGCCTCATTAAAAAAAGGTCTATTACCATACTGTTCTCTCTGAACCCTCCTGGGGGCATAACAAGGTAGGGCACAAGTTGCTTAGCAAAAACTGCACATGCCTAGGTGAAATCCAACTGGATCTTTTGAAAAGAAGAAACAAAACATCTACTGTTTTCTGCCCAGAAGGGCAACAATAGCAGTAGTAACTACCCTAGAGTACAGTTTTACCAGCAGCTTTTTATAAAGAAACTAATTTTGCTTTACCTCAGCAGAACAGTTTAGGTTCTTTTTTAAATAGCCTGTGAGAGCTGCTACTTGACATGCAAAATATGGCAAAGCCCAATTTTCTCTTGATGGTATGGAGTAATCAATTCTTGTTGTATCTGTCCTAGAATAAAGTACAAAGAAACAAAAACATTAAAATATGTATGGAACAAAAATATCAAGGAAAGCCTAAATGCCACTTCTAGTTGTAAATGTGGCCTTGAAAGTAAACTTTTCCTGATTTTGGTGCAAAGTAACACTGACTCAATTTTGCTCCTGATACAGTTCACAAATTTATTAACAGCATGGAAGGCCCAAACTTTACTCATCTATTTAGCACATTTCCATGTTAGCTGGCATTTATAGGACTGAAGCTAAAAAGCATCTGCCTCGAGCCTTTTCTGACCTGTAATGAAAATCAGCTTACAGCTGAGAGAAAAGATTCCTTTCAGTTCTCATACAATATGTTTTAAAACAAGTGATTCAGGTAGTTGAGCACAACACACTTAGGATACAAACTGGTGCTTTCTCACAGCAGCAGCAGCAAATATTTCATCTACAGGGAAAAATTCTGCCCAGCAAAACAAGAGATTAAAGACGGATGGGGAGCATGCAGGGTTTTCTCATGGAATGACTTGACAGTATCCACACAATTAGAGGTGTAGGTGAAAGTTTTTAAAAGCACTAAAGTGACTCAGAAGTACAAGCCACACTTTCAAATGTGATCAAAGGCATCAGTCTCAGAGGTACATAGTCTTCTTTGTGTCTACTATGCCTTTAAAAAGGAGCCTCAAGCTCCTTTATCATTTAGGTATTTAAAAGCATCACCTTTCATTTTTTCCTCTGAAGCTTCTTACAGAGGCATATTCGGAGCTTTTTTAACTACTAAATTTTTCATTTTGTTGACACTGTTTAATATTATTCACTGTTGAAAAAAAATTACAGATTTATTCACCATTTTTCCTACTTTCCATTGTTCACACCAGCTTGATGAACAGTATTTTCAACTACTAATTACAGATTTTATCATGATGACTTCATATTCCTAGAAGGTGCTTCCCAACAGTTCAACTTTAAAGGTATATCTCTAACAGTTTGATCCACAGTTCTTTTATTTCAAGTGCTATCAAGTTCATAGAAAGCCCCAAGAGCTCCATGGTGACAAAGCCAAGAGCATGAACATAGGTTTTCATTGCCCAAATGAGGCTCCCTATTATTGTGGTGCTTCCTAAGGGGAATTCCAAGTGAATTGTTTTAAAATAAAAAAACCTTGGTATTAAGATCATCTAAGAAAATTCCACTTTGCAGAAAAACCCATTACAAAAAAAAGATTAAAAAATTAAATATTCTTTACCAAAAAAAAAAATGCATTTGATCATTTCTTTCTATGCCACCAGACAACTGCCACAATATTTAGAGCTGGCCAGAGAGTGCAGTTCTGTTTTGGACATTAGTCTTCATTCTTCAATAGCACTAAACCAAACCAAACCAAACCAAACCAAACCAAACCAAACCAAACCAAACCTTCTAAGGAATATTTTTGAAAAATGAAATTGTGTGTGAATACTGCTGTCTTCAGGCACGTACATAATGTCTGTTCAACTGGTAACACGGATGGTTTGGACAACAGGAGGCCTTTCCATTAAAAAAATCATCATGAGAATCAGTGTATCTCTTGGAAATGTTTTCTATTTACCATAAGATTTTGCTCTCACAGTGAGAACACAAAGCTTAATAAAATCATTTCAATCCACTAATTAAAATCACTTCACTAGTATTTTAAAATGCCTTATTGACAAACTAGATTGTATAAAGATGTTTTTCTTACCTGTTAATAATGAACCATGCTACAGTCAGCATTCCTGCCAGCCAAGTCCCACTCATAACCCAACTGGTTACAAACAATGCAGTCACATAAATTCCCTGCAGTCCAAAAACTATACCAATGTAGAAATACACTGGTTCAATAACTTCCTGAAATTACAAATAAAAATGAAGAGACATAGTGGCAACTGAGCTGAAGCTGGAAATTATTACTATTTACAATTTGTTACTGCTAACAATGTGCTAGGTGCTTTACAAACAGGTAAGAGACGCCTCCTATTCTAGGAAAGTATTAGGCATGCTTTTATTTGGGGCTCAGGAAGAACAAAGCAGTGTGAATTAAGTATACACTTCACGACTCAGCTTGCCAGTGCCATGATTTTTGAATTTGCTTTAGCTTGAACACTCTATGTGTCAGATTTAATAAATCTATGCTGCAGTGGGATATAAAGTTCAAAGGACTACTAGAAGAAGTTATAAAATGGAAGAACTTGAAGAAGAAAAGATGTGGCAAAAATAGTTCCAAAATAAGTAAATAATAAAAAAGGAAAGATAATGAGAGAGGACACAAGTATGCAGCATAAGCAGAATAAAGCCTGAGTAGAGTGGAAAAAGGTTAATCTACAGAAGTGTTTTTCCCTATAAGAATGGGCAGACAGGTACCACTATAACAGACTTCTGTACTCCAAAGGAGTTAACTTTCCTGTTTTTAATGGATAGCACAGATACTCCTGACATTTCTAAGCAGTCTGCAGAAGTAAAGAATAACAGAAAAGGTTACTAGTTAGAATTAAGCCCAAAATCCTGTTCCAGAGACTGATCAGAATTGAGGACAACCTGGATCTGGTGAGAGCCTTAGCTCAACTCATTCAACAAAAAATGCAAGTGTTCATTGGATACAGCACAGAAAGTCTCAAACACACACACACACATAACAACCACAATGAAAGTACAGAAAGTAGGAGAAATGCACATACTTCGCTACCAGATGCTTGATATAAAACACTGGCAATCAGCTCTGGGTACAAAGTCATTTGCTGGACAGCATTTATAGTCTTCAGTGATATTGTCTTATTGTTGTGTGTCAACTCATAAACACCTATAGACAGAAAAAAAATATTATTCTTGAAATCACTTACTACTCCTGTTCCTAAAAGAGGCCGAAGTATATTCAAAGATTGATCATTAAAGCTACTGACTGGTTCACCATACCTAGTTTTAAAGGAAGGAGAAATTTCCATGTTAGATGTCATTCCACCTACTGATCTAGATAGAAAGTTATTACCCTTTTTTAATCTAGTCTTTAAATAGAAGGCCCAAAACTAATCATCTGAAACACAGTCTTTTCAGTAACACACTGATGCAGTCCTGGAACTACCTGCCTATAGATCACCTTCACAGAAAGATCTTAAGGAGTGAGACAGATCTAACAGGGATGAGCAGGATATATTAAACTCATCTTCAGAAGGATGTCAGGTATGAAGGCCTCATCATCCCTTTCAGCTCTGAATTTCTGATTTCTAAGAATCATTCACCAAACACAGTGTGCCTTTCTATAGGGTTAAAATGGAATTGAAGGATCAATCCAAGAGCATTCCAAAATGTTATAAAGACTTGTCAATACTTAGGACAATAGGGGGAAGAGCAAAAACAATCCAAATCAAGACAAGAAGGAGAACAAAAGGCTCAAAAACAATGCAACAGTCAAACCAAGCAACTGTTTCCAGCTCTGAGCATATCTTGGGTGTATAGTCTGCAGTTAGTTATCTGTAGGCCAAACCAAGTCTTTCAGGATTTTACCTGGGTTCAGCACAGCTGTAATGCACTCTTGAAGACTGGATGCTTTGTAATACCTCGTAGACATGAGTCTACCTGTTTGCAGAGACAGTGTCCCTGCACGAGGCATGCAGTCCATCCACTGGCAGCATGGCAATATCCCCAAAGGTCATGAGGCACTGAGTGTACCAAAGACCTCAGATATTGCTGATGTGCTACATTTCAGCTGGGAAACTGTTCAACCAATAAAATGTTAACCACAAAGTTTAGTTCTACTAGCTTCAGTGAGCTTTCACAAAGGGACTGAACTAATCCAGTGGCTGACCACTGCAAGATAGGACAGTTCATCCTCTTCTCTCCCAAGTTCCAGCCCCATGCTAGTGCAGTGCACTTCTGAACTCCCTGAACAAGCATGGAAGTGCTCCTTCTTTTAACTGCTTTAGTTTCCTTTTGGTTTAGGGATCCAGGGTCAGTAAGCCCCAGAGCCAGTGCAGGATAAAGAGCAGGAGCACAAAGGAAGGAGATCATTGTCACTCAGTCTGTTCTCCTTCCTGTTGCTTTCTGTCCCCACCACTCAGTGCTCATCAGGATCTATTCATCACAGCTGACAAGAGTAAAAACTTCTGGCAGGGACAGGACAGAGCAGATCAGCTTGTGACAGAAACTCTTCTCTCTTCTGATAGAGGATGGAAAACAGTAATTTTCACCCCTCATTCCCAAATTCAACATAAATTATATTTACATGGCAGAAAATCCACTGTTGTAACACATGCAAACCCAATGATAACTTTGATACAGGACATCATAAGAGTAAGATTACCCTATCCCAGAGTATTGATTAAAGGCAATCTGCTGGAACACAGGATAGTTAAATACTGTTTTCGAAAAGGCACTGAAAAGTTAGGACAGCATGTGGTTTTTGATTAATCTGACCAATATACCTACATAAGAGAATAAAATTAGTCTCCCAGTCTGCAGATTTTTACTGTCTCCAAAGAGAACAGGACTTTTTAAAGTTAATAAAATAAATGAGTTTTGTACCTCTTTCAAAGGAAGGAGCCTTTAGCAGTTCTTTATAAAATGAGTAATAAATGGCACTGTCACCCTGAAATGTAATTTCTCGTTCAAGTTCCTAGAAAAAAAGAAAAAAATTAATCTCCTGCAATCTCTTTCCAGAGAAGACAATATATTTTCAGATAGACCGGTTTTGTAACATGGTACATGGTTATGACTTCACTGTACATCTTCAAAATATTCCACAAAACATTAATCTTCACAGCATTTCTATCAGGTATATAAGGCTCTCTGTAACTTAGCAAACATGCTCGGTGGCAGAGTAATTCAAATCCACATTGTAAGTCAGCACAAAATCCACAGGATTTTTTCATATTCACAAACCTGAATTTCATTCAACTTTCTATACTTCACTTAATAATAGAGTTCTTAACAAAACAAAACCAAACCAATCAATAAAAAACCACACCCCCCTAATCCCAAAACAAACACAAAAAAACCCACTCCAAAAAGCCCAACACATATTCCTGTTGATTAGCTTCTGCAATCCCAGTATGCTTCAGTTATTTCTCCATATTTTAGAAGAGTATTTTAAGGATAAAGGGTGGCATGGCAAAACACTAAAAAGCAAGACAAGCCATGACGACTGTTAGCAAGAGGGGGAAAAAAAGAAAATAAGACAGAAAAAGAGAAGCTGTTTCAAAGACAGAGGCCTCAGTAGAAGAAGATATGATTCTGCAAGTAGTTTCAACATGACATGGATCAGATTTGATTTCAAGGACACAATCTGGCTTTTGTTGCAGTAGTTTATCTTTACCTGCCTGCTGGAAAACCAGAATTTCCGTTCATGATATGTTGAGAGGTACACAGCATACATCATTCCACTGGTGACTGCTGCGAGACAGCCAAAGAAAAGCTTTGCAAAACGCTGGACTAACATATCTGAAAATGAACAGTGGAAAAACTAAAATAGTCCAGAAGACTGAGAAACAAACAGTACCTCCTACACGACTCTTATTTGTGAACAACAAGCAAACTTAATGGCATGAGAATTATCACACCATCAGCAGCACAGATACATTGAAAACTAGTTTGTTACTCCTGTCCTGTAGTTTTCTTTCTCAGTTGTTATCATTGCTTCACAGGACCTTGAGACAAAATACTAACACGCTACACTGCAAATTTTCTCCAGCAAGCTTTGTTTTCGAACGAATTCCAAGAAGTTTCAGAAAAGCCTCTTCCAGATAAATAGAGTAAACTCTACATTCTACCCAAAACACCACAAACTTCTGACTTAATTTCTGAGACATTCTATTTTCCATTCTGTTTTTGAATATAAGAACAAACGAATCTGAATTGTATCAAACTCATTCAAAGGATGTCTACTTCATCTATAGCTCCTTCGAGTTAGTATGTACTTTTAACATAAAAGCTTTTGGTAGCTTGGTGAGCACTTGCCGAATATTATACCTAGTTTTAGTTCTGTTTCTTGAAAAGCTGTAAGGACTTTTTGTCTGTTCTTGTTTCAGTACCATTACCTCATGCGTATCAGCTTCCAACCAGATCATTCCAGGAGCAATATTTATTTGTATGCAAATAGCAACAGTAAATTTCTTAACTCTCCTGCCTCTACCTCCCCTCCCCAAGCCTGAAACAGCCCAAGACTACCATTTCACTCTCCAATACATAAAATGTTATTATTAAAGAACTCTAATGTGCATGCCTGTTTTCTCTTGAAATATTCAAAAACCTAATTCACAGTAAGTCTGTTATGAATTACTGTGCTACAAATATCTTCCCATAAAATGTAAGAGAATAATGAAAAAAACAATCAAAAGTCAGCTAAAAATTCTGTAGCTTACATTTTGGCGACCTTCCCAGCTTTGAATTTTCTTTGTTTCTCTCCTCTGGAGCCATTTTGTCAGATTCTGTGCAGTTTTGTTTCTTTCGCTGTCGCAGGTCTGCTGCCCCTGAAGACATTTTTTTTAAAGTTAATGCAACACAATATCTAAAATCACACCGGGAAATCCACACAGCAGCAGGTAGCAGCCAGTTACTGCTACTGATTCAATCCCATGTAAGATGTATTTGACAAAGTCTCAATTGAAGTATGTCATATGCTCAACTAAAATAACAATATAACACTACAAGAATCAATTATTATGTTAGTCCTTCGAAAAAATAACAGTATTCTCTTGAGGCCATACTCTGGGATAAATCAGAATCCAAACTGCAAGCTAACTGGTTTATTCCATTTGGTGAACACAAATGAAGGAAATCAGTAGTTTAAATAAATTGACACAGACACTGGGAGAAACTGGTGCCAACTCTCATCCTGGTTTTATGCTGCTACAGCAGCGGAGTACATAAATTGGGCTAGTCTATTACTTTTAAATTGAGATGCCTATTATTTATATGGCAAAGGCTTTTATAAAGTAAATGTAATATCACTTTTTTCCTGCTTTTGGATCTCCTGGAACTAAGCAGGTTTGCAAATATTTAGTCTAACATATAATTTAAAAGCCCAGTCTGCTCAGCCACATAGATCACATCACAAAACCAAGGGCTTCTGTTAACTTTTTTTGTGAGCAGCAGCAGTTTGAAGTCCTGGTCCACTTATTTTACAATGTGAAAGGCAACAAGGCTAATTCACAGACTGCAAGTCTACATACAAAAAGCCACATTGCAAAAAGTATTTTATAATTCCTATATTAAAGATACCCCGCAATATTTATGTCATTCAGTAGTGTAATGAAAAGTTTTAACTGTAATTAACACTCCAGAATTTTTACCTCTCCTGTTTGATGTACTGTCCAACATTGCTTGAAATTTTGCAGCCACCAATTTTCCTCTGGACTTAAACCAGCTCTTTCATAACCATCCAACCATCCAGATCCACCCAGCTTCAAACTTGAAGTGTCAATCTTCACACCCCACAACAAAGCTTTTAAGTACTCTGGTTGTATATTACTTCAATTCTAATTCAGTCTAATTTTAATTCCCAGCTATTAGATCTTAAAGTTAGAAACTAGAGATAGAAATATAAATGGTTAAAGTGATGTCTACCTGGACCAGGACACCAGCGTGTTAACAGAGCAATTTATAAATCATTCTGAACAAACCAAAATCTCAATGGTAAAATTTTTCATGGAATGAACAGAAAATGACTACCTTCTTAAACAAGACAAGACCTGGAAAGATTCTAAACAACACAAGGTTTAGGGTGTTCAGTATCACATTTATCATCATGTCAATCCAAAATGAAATGTATACCAGCATCTCTTCATGACATGTATATGAGAAGTTTATCAGAAATGCAAACACCAAGTGCACTGCAGTTAAAAATCACCTGTACCATGCAAAACAAAACACGGTGGGAGAAAACCCTAGATCACAAAAGTGGGCAGATACGTGCCTGGAAGGACAACTGAGTGCCCCTGTCATTCTAGTTATGACCAAAGTAACAGCACTGAGAACACTGGAGGAAAAGGCCTTCGCTTCTCTGGCAGAGAAGTGAACCATAGCAGAAGCGTAACAAACTTAGCAAGTATAGCACTAATAGCCCTAATAGAAAGCTCCCAAAAAAGTAACAATTTAAAACTCTTCTTCTGAAACAACATCTCAGTCAGCAAATGATCTTCAACTCGCTTTTGAAGACTGCTCAACACACTCCCCCCCAAAGCCATAACACAAAGATGTGTATTACTTCCGTTTCTTGCTGCTGCCACAAACAAGGAAAATGCTGTTTTCATTTCACTGAATCCTTCCCACAGAGTGAAATGAAAGTCAAACAAGGTAACAACTAAGAATTATCTAGAATTTTGAACTGATGACACAGCCTCTGGTAACTCTCCATCCAGCACATAATTTTTCATCTGGTTTTCAGTTTCCTGTAAGTCCCCAGTTCAAACAAGTTCTTTTTCAGAAAACAGGCAGTCCACTTATTTTTGTATTTCTACTGCAGAAAAACATAACTCGTTCCTACTTTGTGCCACTATACTCATCTACTTTTCTAATCTACCTACTAATTGAGCACTGTCTGTAGTCTTTTCATCTAAAGAAGGATAAGATAGATCTGGGAAACATTCAGAGAAGGGCCATGAGGGTGATTTCAGTTGTGTAATGGCTCCCACACAAGGAACGGGAAGCAAATTGAAGATGCCTGTCTAGAAAAGAGGATGACCAACAGAAACATGCCAGACGTCTACTAGTTAGTGACGTGCACGAACACACTGAAAAATGAGCAGTGATTCACCTTTTCTAATATGAGAAGTTCTCAAACAAACCTAGTGAGTCAGGCTACAAAGAACCAGCTCATTGCACATCACCTTCATGCAGAACACTCCTACCCAAAGAATGTTCTGTAAACCAAGAGTTTGCACAGATTTATAAAACGGACACAGCTGTGAAGGACAAGCAACGGGAAACTCCTAAACATACAGAAACCATGTGCAACTCAGAAAGTATTCCTGCTGAGAACAGCTGGGAGGCTGGAATATGCCATGAGACAGATTTGCATATGCTTGTTTTGCTCCTGCGTTTTTCTGGGTGCTTATTAACAGTTGTGTTTCCGCTGATTTCTAAACGCCATTTCCTACCCCCTACAGACGGGGTTTGCACTGAAAAGACATGGAGAAAAATGCTTGTATACGGGCTAAAAGTGAAACAGAATCGTAGAATACCGAGTTGGAAGGGACCCGTAAGGATGATCCAAGTCCAGTTCTTGACCCTGCACAGGCCTCCTCAATAATCACACCATGTGCCTGAGAGCACTGTCAAAGCGCTTCTTGAACTCTGTCAGGCTTAGTGCTGTGTCCACTTCCCTTGGGAGCCTGTTCCAGTGCCTAAATACCCTCTGGGTAAGGAACCTCATCCTATTACCAACCCAAACACCCCCCATACGCAGCTTCAGGCCATTTCCTCGGGTTCTGTCACTGATAACCACAGATCAGCATCAGTCCCTCCTCTTCCCCGCCTGAGCAAGCTGCAGAGTCCGATGAGGTTTCCGTCAGTCTTGTCCAGGCTGAACAAACCAAATTCCTTCAGCCGCTCCTCATACAGTTTCCCCTTAAGGCCCTTGACCACCTTCGTAACCCTCTTTTGGATGTTCTCTAATACTTAACGAAACGAGAGAGAAGACTGACAAAAACACACGGAAGGATGCCAAAGAGAAAGTACACTCACAGAGGCATCCACGGAGCCCACATATGCTGCCCCGGGCGCTCTGCCCAGACACAATGTCAGGCGAGGGAAGAGAAAAAGACCCCATGTCCCCTAAAGACGGGCCCGGCCTCCCACTTGGGGCTGCAAAGCACGGGCTGCCTTGGGCTGGGCTGGGGCCCGAGGGGCCGCCGGGGCGGGCTGGGCCCGGGAGGCCGCCCGTGTCCTGATCCCGGTGTTTCACCTCCGTCCGTGCGCGGCGGTCCCGGCACGGCCCCGGCACAAACCGCGAGGGGCGGCCACACCGCCGGCCTGAGCCAGCGGCCTGGCCCCGACCGCCTCCGCCCGGCCCCGGCTCCGCGGCCTGAGGAGCCGCCCCTCACCTTCCTCCATCGCCGGCCTGTGCCCGCCGCCCGCCGCTGGGTCCCCCCGCCGCTCTCTGCGGGGCGACGCGTCCGCCCCGCCCGCGCCGCCGCCGCCGCCCGCCTCCCGCCGGCCGCGGGGGCGGGAGTGCTCCCGCATCCCCCGGCGAGCGGAGCGGAGCGGCCCCGCGCTTCCTCCCACCGCCGGAACTGCGGCTGCGGAGCGCGGGGGGCGGCCGGAGCCGAGCGGCGGCGTACGGGACACGGTGGGCGTACCGGGACACAGCGAACGTACCGGTGCACAGGGAACGTGCCGGTACACAGCGGGAGTACCGGGACACAGCGAATGTACGGGGGTACAGCGAACGTACCGGGGCACAGGGAATGTAGAGGGGCACTGGGAACTTGCCGGTACATAGCGGGAGTACTGAGGCACAACGAATGTACGGGGGCATAGCGGGCGTACCGAGGCACCGCGAACGCACAGGGCACAGCGAATGCACCGGGACACAGCGGGAGTACCGGGGCGCTGCCGGGCGGCGCCAGGGCTCCCTCCCCGGCGGGAGCTCCGCGCCGCCGCCGCCCGCCCCGAAGGCGGCACCTCCCGGGCAGCGCGGCCCGTCCGTGCCGCTGCCGCCTGCCGGCCCCGCTCCGCAGGGACCGGGCGCCTTCGGAGAGGCCCGGGGCCCCAGATCAGCTTGGACAAGACGAGGCTCAGGGGTGACCTTATCGCTCTCTGAGATGACCTGAAGGGAGGCTGTGGCCAGGGGAGCGTCGGTCTCTTTTCCCAGGCAGCCAGAGATAGGATGAGAGGACATGGCCTCGAGCCGTGCCAGGGAAGGTTTAGGTTGGACATCAGGAGGAATTTTTTCACAGAAAGAGTGATTAGACATTAGAATGGGCTGCCCAGGGAAGTGATAGAGTCACTGTCCCCGGAGGTGTTTAAGGAAATACCAGACGTGGCACTTTGTGCCAGGGTCTAGTTGACTTGGTGGTGTTCGGTCAGACATTGGTCTCGATGAGCTTAGTGGCCTTTTCAATTTTAATTGATTCTGTGATTACAGAGCTGGCAACTCTTCTATGGGAGAGATTTATGGGAATTGCCCCTTGGAGGCTGCATGTCTCCTGACCTGCAGTCAGGCCAGTGGCCGATCAGCTGCTGGAAAATTGATTGCTTGTCCAGCGGCTGCAAGGAAAAACTAAACCAATATGTGTGTCCTGTTGGAGTGTAAAATGATACTTATATGTTTCCTGGATTTTTAAATAAAATCTAAAATACTTCTGCAGTTGTTGATTTATTGGATAGTGAAAGGAGTTGCATATGTTTTTAATGATCCTCAAATTATCCATTGCATTTCTAATGCACCATGTTTGATCTGGGGTTTTTTGTTTGTTTGTTAGTTTAGGGTTTTTAAACTTACTAGGATAAGCAACAATAATCATTACAATGAAAAGAACAGTAATTATTTTAAATATTTGCACTCAGACCATCAGTACATGGACAGACATAAAATAAACAATTGCTCAATTGTGCTCTAGATGTTCTTTTTTCTTAAGCCTTTTTGTACCTGCTGTTTTATAGTGTATTTTAGTGTTTTATAGTTGCATTTACTGTGCAACTTCAGTTTTCTACTGATGCTCCAACATAGGTCATCCCACACCTTGATTTCAGTAAAATTATAAATGTACATCAAGTTATTTACATGTATAACTGTATAGTTAGCAGAGAAGTGAAAAATCCAGCCTGCTCACTCGATTTTAATTTTTGCTAAGGAAAAAAATTACACGTTTGAAGGTGGGAGAACCAAAAATCATTTTTCATGCAAGTTTCTTTCTCCCAGAATGAATATGCTGAAATGATTGTTAAGGTAATGTTGAAAATGTTATTACTGTTGCACTTCAACCTTCCAAAATGCTTTCTGTAACTGATATTATATGAAAGTTATTTCATTTGACAGCTTATTAAGTGCCCTAAACGTTGTGCTGTAATACATTACATTGAATAAATACAGGGATGCTGTATTATTTTTTCAAACTTTCTCTGTACAAACATGCATCTTGTATCTGCATAGCGGCATTTGTTTTCTGTTTACATATTATTTCTAAGCCCTGCAGACAAAACTTTCGTTTTTATTTACAAGTTCATTGTACTGATGCTTTCCAGTTTAACAATCATTCTTTCCTTTAGAGATTGTTGTCAGGAGACAGACACAGATATTAGTATAATTCATTAATATTGGGCATGTTTGTAATGACACAAAATTTTAAAAAATATGTAGTTGTTTATTTTGTAAACAAACCAGGTTATATTTTTATATGTTAAAGATCCCATGCCTAAAAGTATCTATAATGTTTCAGTAATCAGGTGTGGATATTTCACTTGTTCTCCTGATTTCAGCCTTTTGTAGGGTTACTTTTCAGGCTGCTAACTTATGGTTCTGGATTTTCAGTATCCAGAAGTTTCACTTATTTTAATTATTCCAGATTCTTCCCTCCCTAAAGCCGTATATCTTCCACCAAAGTGTAAAAAAGTAGTGCCTACGAAAGTGTTTGTGGGACCAAAATTTTGCTTAAAGTTGGAAAGGTGTACTCTCCCACCTGGACCTAAGAAGTCCTAAGATTAAGTTACACAAAATATATAGAACCTTTGGGAATTTTCCCATCTATTTAATTATTTTCCTTTCTTATTTCAGCACAGCTTCCAGTGGCTTTGATTGCTTCAGCTCCTGCCTGCCTTGCCTAGGATATAAGTGAGCCAGGTTCTGGCTCACTTATAAGTGAGCAGATTGTCATCTGCTGTATTGTAAAACATGGAAAATACACATTAAATCAAGGGAGCTGATTTAGATTTGCACTCTGAAGCTGATCTGGGGACGTGGAAACATGCTTTGGCTCTGTTCTCTCTTAGCTTCAATCCTCTGGTGTTAAATCTATGTTTTGATTTCTCCTAAGGCCTTTGGAATTTCTTTAAACAGTGTCCCGGAAGACACTACAGATGTAATTGACATGACCATCTTCCTGATCTTTCTACACTGCCTCCTGTGTTTACTGTCCTTGAAGTAGTATGAGATCCTGCATATTCATTTTCTTACTTCTTCCTGTCACTCCTTGTGCTTCCCTATAATCTAGAACTGACTCATGTTACCATGTTTAGATGTGTGTGATGCTGTTTCATCCTGTACTTTCTCTTTTATGTCCTTCTAACCAGCTCATCATCTCCACCATCCTTTTTTTCTCTCCATCCTACCTGAAAGAATTTATTTTTTGTGTTTTCACCCTCTTAAATAGCATTGATCCTTATCACAGTTGCCTTTATCTGACCTGTACTTTTCTCTGTTAGTTTCTTGCTTTTCATCGTACTTCATAAGACTAAGCCATATCAGCTAATTGCTGTATTGCTCCTTCAGCCCAAGTGTCTGCAGAGCACTGTATCAGTAATAAAGTCATGGTAAATGGACTACAGGAGAAAAATCTTGATAAATGTTTGTTCATTTAAACATACACATACACAAACACACACCCTTAGTGATGTGACTTGCTTTCTGTACCACTTCCCTCTTTCTGCTCTTGATCTAGTTCTTGTTTGTGCTGCAGGTGAAGTTCCCCAGAGCAGGAGGCTGACCTGTATATTTGTGAAACATGCAGAGTATTGTGTACCTGGCCAGAAATAACAGTAAGGAAGCATAACTGGCTGATAGCTACCTTGCCCTCCATGTGGCCTCTGCTCTGTGAGGAGGCCCACTGCTCTGCTATTGTCCCTGTCCTTTCCTACACTCTTTTTTTCTTCCTGAGCTGTCTCTTTGACTTTTATCCAAGGATAAAGCCTTTTGAGGTGGGTGACTCACAGCTCTGCACTTGCTTTGACTCACACTTTGCCACCTAGTATATTGGTCAGCTCTTACTAAACTGCAACTTGTTTTTTTTATTGCTAATGACGACAACCCTTGCAGCCCACATCTTTGACTTCACTGTCATTTCTGCTGGGTCAGAGCTATGATTGTTTTCTCCACGGTTGGTCAAAGCTGTATTTTCCCTTTCTCCCTCTTCCTGGGTTTGATACTTTGTGGTTTTTCAAACATCCCCTGCGGATTTCAGAGTCTGGAGGCTCTTTTGTCTCTGGTGCCCAGCTGTTTGGGCTGCATTTCTGAGGGTGAAAGTGCTAGTCCCCACACAGCTGCCCTGCCAACAAGGAAAGACAGCCTCATCCCTTGCCTCCCATGCAGCATCCTCACCATCAGCTGCGTGACCAGGAGCAGGGCATTCCCCAGCTTTCAGTGGCGTCCCTGGTAATAGACCTTGAGTGATGACAGAGAGTTGGTGTCATCACACAGTGCTAATGATAACACTTAGCAAACACTTCAGCTGGTGGAAAACAAGCAGCAGAATTCAGGTCTCTTTTCAGGCACTGTGTTGTCCCTGAAGGGCAGGCCTAGCATGACTGGAGTCACTGAAACCCCATCCCAGGCACTGACATCAGCAGGAATGACTGATTACATCTAGGAAATTGCTCTTGGAATATTGTGCTGGCCTTTTTTATATAAGAATTCTTCAGAGAAGTGGAGCAATGTGATCTTTAATGTGTCTTAATGTCTTACTGAATACACTAGTCAGGCACATCTCCCATCCCAACATAGCAACCAGCAGTCTTAGCCCCACATTCTTGTCTGACCATGTTACAGCTGGCAGAAGAAAGGGCGATATCACTGCTTTTGATGGGTTTCCAACTTTAAGCAGGAAGCAATTTGGCCTGATACTTGAAGATTATAAATCAGTAATACAAGTCATAGCCCAAACACTAAGCAGACACAAGATCCCTTCTCTAGTGTTATTAAAACGTCTTGGGCTGAAGCAGCCCTCTGCAGATGGTGCTGCTTTTCACTGGAGTGAGTAGAAACAGACTCCAGCACAGGCAAAACGCACTCCAACCAGGCAGATTAGTTATTACCAAGCTACTGCTTGTCTGCTAGGATTTCCTGGGCAGCAGGAAAAGAAGAGAATGGCACTATACTTGGAAGTAGGGTGCAACTTCCATCTGGGATGCAGATTCTTGACTCTGAAGCAGCTCTGATAATCCCAGCTGTAATTTTCCGAGGAGGAAACATAAGCCAGGCAGTTTGTTACAGGGAAGTGTGATTCCTCTAGGAAGGGCAGTCCTGTTTCCTGAGCTTTTCTTCAATCCCAGCCAGCATTGCCAGGCTTTAACTGCATTTCCAGAACTGATGCTCTCCAAGCCTGGAGTTGTCTGAGTTGAACGACCTCATTTGAAATTAATTTTACTGGCACCTGTATCAGTCTGGGGCTTTTATGAGACACTGGGCACTATGAAAATTGCAGAGAACAAACAAATCTAGTGTATAAGCAGGACATCTATCACTGTGTAATTATGTATAACTGTACAGTTGCATAAATGCTTTTCTTGGGGAATCACCACTGACGGCAGCAAGCTTTGCCTGTCATGTTTTGGCTAGTTAAAACACTGATTCATCATACTTTGAATACTCTGTTTCCTGCTTGTTCTATGGTAAATGAATTACTGCCTGCAATTTCAATAGTAATTAATGAAGATGAGTGATAGATCCAGTGATAAAACTGGAATGTCTGAAGAAGTGGAATAATTTACTCCACTTGTCAAGTTTCAGAGTGTTACTAGAATATCACTAGCTTGTTTGCAGACTGATTCTTCCTTCTCTTGACAGATGCATTTTTATCAGCTGGGGTAACAAATCTAAGCATACAAACCATGATTTGACTCTTTTGTTCCTCCTCCATGTGAAGTATCCTCCTCCTTCCCGTTATGCCACTCACCTTGGGCTCATTTTTGCAGTTGCATATTTCTTCTTGAGCTGTCTCACCATCTGTTATGCATCAAGTTGGTCAAACCTTGGGTGCAGAAAGCAGCAAATTTGTGCTCAGCTCTTAGCAGGTCTTTGTACTATTTCTGGTACCCCCTCTAGCTTGCTATTTCATTCAGCTCTGGATGAAACCTTATTGCTTAGGTGGAGATCAATCCACAAGAGGAGCAATGCCCTGAGAGAGGAGCTGGCTAGGCAGACATCTGATCTCCTTCCACTCAGATGGAAGCTCCAGAGGAGATGCACACATTGATGATTTTAAAGCACAGTGGGATCCCCAGAAGAAAGGCACTATATTAGTTCAAGCTAATTATTATTAGTGATATAATTACCAGTGTTATAGTGACTGTTATTGTAATACCTTATTGCAATACTTACCCAAGAAGAAATATGCATTGGTAGGTGGAGGGAGGGAAGGAAAGTGATGTCTTTGCTCAAGAAAAGGTGGCTAAATTTGACATTTTATTGGAATACAGTCATCTTTCTGACGTTAGTTCAGTTGGTTAGAGCATGGTACATCAATAATAACAATAATATCAATAATAACAGCAAGGTTGTGGGTTCAATCCCCCTGATGGGTCATTTACTCAAGAGTTGGACTATTAAGTCCATTCCGCCTCAGAGTATTCCATGACCCTCAAAACAAAAGCAGATTCTTTGCTTCCTTGCAAATCTGCGTTGTTTTGAGTTAATGCAAGTGCAATTTGCACATATAAAACACACAGACAAGATGATAGGTAGATACAAGATTTATCATTAAGAAATTTATGGAGAAATTAATTTATGTACAGTTCAGATGAGCAAAGAGTCAACATATTGGTGCACAGTGCTAGTGAAAGTGCCAAATGTTTATATAGTTTTTGTGTTGGGAGAATCTGAGGAAACCAGGCTTTGTGGCTGGCCTTAGCTGGCTGCACTGTTTTTTTCCTGTGTACATCATGTTAGAGTAATTTGTTAAATATTCTTCCCAACTTTATGTAACTCTGACCTTACAGGTGAAGAGTTAGTCCTGCCCTAGGAATTACAAGAAGAATGATGTTTGTTGACAGAGGTAGATAATATCTTCCTCTTCAGTGAGTCAGGATATCAGCAGCAATGACTTGGACAGGAATTGACAGGAAATTTACGCTTAGTCCTTGAACTCCGTGGTTTTGGCAGAGATATGACTGAATGAAACACAAAGTGACAGAGGGAGAAACCTGGATTCCCTCCCAGAGAGGGAGTTTACTTGAATTGCTTGGTCATGGACTAGCTTGTTTCATTCACAGAAAAAATTCTGGATCTTAAGAGAGACTACTATGGTATCCATCCCACTGACATCAGGGACCCTGAGAAGCAGCTGTCATGTAACCATTCTCTGCAATATACTTAGCAGGGTGTAATTAATTGCTGTAAATCTCCAGTGTGGCTTCCACAAATAACACTGAAACTTCTCTGGTGTATTTTGTAAACAGGATTTACCTACAAAATAAACCCAGGCATTGATGGTGTTAATTCAAAATGTCAGTTAATTTTATCCTGAAAGCATTTCTTTTATGCTAGAGTTTAAATTTTCATAGTTCAAAGAATGGACATTCTTTTAGGGTCATGTCTTCCAGATGTGCAGGATTGCAAATCAATAGCCAGTCCCTGCAATACATTTTCATTTAGACACTTTACGACCTAGGCAAAGAGTACAGATATATATATAGGGAGAAAACTGATAGATTGCTAGAAAACAAAAGAGTGCCTGCCTTTTCCTGGAAAGGTTAATAGAACTATTGGCCTGCAGGTAGCACACTTGCTTGTGGAGTTTTCTTCCCTCCTCTTCAGCCCTGTTTTTGCAGTTGGCATTTGGAGAAGCACCAAATCAAATCCAAGTTAATGTATACATCATGAAATTCTGCTGAACTGAGTGGAGGGTCAAGAGGCTTTGGAGACCTGTCCTGGGAGATTCTGGTTGCTGCTCGTGCCTGCAATAGGGAGCAGTGGAGGGAGTTCAGGGTCTTATGAGGGCAGAGTCTAAATTAAGGCAGGCTCTGGCATGCACAGTGGCAAGGAAATGCAATTTGGAATAAACATTGGGTCTCCAAAGTGAGTGAATGCCACCTACACTGCTCCCAGGAGGCTCCTGTTTCTCAGGAATGTTCTGGCAACATGTTGCAACCTAGATATTAGTTGTACTTTTCAGTTTGCTTTGTCATTTTCAGAAGCAGCTTTTAGTCTGTAGAAACTATACTAATATGTGGTAGTGTATTAAGGGGAATGCACATTTTCATCAACTCTAAAGAAGTGGGCAGCATTCTGGTGTGCATCCTTGCAGTTTCCAGACTTGATTCCAGTGAACAGTTCCTACCCCAAACACTGAATTTCCATGATTACAAAGAAAAGATTCTCAGGAAATACAAAATTGCTAAGTGACAAAATAATACAGCATTTTTCTGTTGAACTAAACATACTGATTGACAGAACTCACTACTTGCTGACCACATTCAAAGGTAAATAAGCTAAGAAAGCAAATTTAGACAGGGAAAAAAAAATCCTAGTTGTGCAACACTGTCCTGTGAAATGTTCAGTGATAAGGTAGATATTTTCCCTCAATGGATCCTATTCGACAGAGACATGTTGGAAGGCTTATTGATAGCTCCCATGTACACAAGATCTGCTCTCGTGTTAGCCAGTGCTCTGCTGCTCTCATTTGACCTCATCTCTAGAAGGCTGAAACTTTATTACTGTAATGAATCTTTGTTTCTCCTTCCTTGCACCTGGGGGATTTAAACGTGCTTGTGCCAAGACACCGTCTCCTTGCTTGGCTGTATATAATCTGGGATACATGCAAGTTGATTTCACATGGAAATTAGAGAGGATGGAAGAGATTTGTCACCAGACATTTGTGACCCGTGTTACATCAGCCTTTCGGAATACAGTACGTCAGCCAAAATAAAGGCTTGCCTTGCGAAATAGGTTGTTAGCACTGATAAACAAAGCTTCAATGGGAGTTGAGGATCTGAAATACTGAAGTCATTTGGGACCTTGAATTAATATATTTGTCCACAAACAGGTTCATGGTGGAGAAGGGTAGGGCAGCCTTTCCCACCTAGCAAACACCATGCCCCACCTGATGCCAGCCATTGTGGGAGAACTTTGATCTTATTTGATTGCTTGTCAGCTTTCAAACTGCCACTACTTTTTATTATCTATTTCATTTATTTTAAATTGATCAGTACAGAATTCATCCATTTTTGTGCTCCCTTCTGATTCCCAATAGCACCAGCCTTCAGTTTTGTAATTTCCTGATTTAATGACTCCTGACATACCTGAGCCAAATCACAAAATGTGTTTCCCATGGAAGCTCTGCTTTGAAGGTCAGCAGATCCCTTTGCTTTTACACTACTTTATTGATGTGTGTCACTTGAAGTGAGACACAAGTGACTATTTCTGCCTCCCTTTTAAAGCTCTGCCTAAATGCTTTTCATCAACAGCTCCCATTGGAATCTGATTTCTCCTTTGTTCTTCTGTTTCCTCCCTTTTCCTCTGGGGCCAAACAGTTCAGCACTGTTTAATCTTGGGAAAACCAGGAAATGAGAGTTACTGGGAAGAGGGGTAGGATTCCTCTTGCCTGTCCTGGGATGAGTGCCTGTGTGCTGCTCCAGCTCATCATCCTGGCTCCAGCTGAGCAAATGGAGAGAGAGAGAGGAATCTCCTGGGGGCCATCCACGCCATTCTGAGAGAGCTGCCTGGGAAAGGTGTGAGGAACCACATGAACTGCGCCTGAGGAGCACAACCTCGGGGCTTAGAAAAAGACTTAACACCAGGAAGCACAGATTGATATTAGGTCAAGGATACATAGGGTGAACACAGGGGACAAAGGAGATTACACAGCATGGATTGTTTGGTATGCTATTGATGAAGAAGTTCACAAAGCTTCTATGAGCATCCTCTCAGTAGTTTATTTTTAAGAGATTTATTTTATTTTATTAGAATATATTTTATTTCATATAGAATGTAAATAAATATAAATTTGTATAATTGTAGTATAATTTTTCTTTAAGCTGGTATTTGTTTCACTTGAAACCTTTCTCTTGCTCTGCTTTCTATAAAACTTTTTAAAAATTTTTATTTTCAAACAACAAACCAACAAACCCCAGAAAAACCTCTCAGGTAACAGTTAAGCGTGCATGACCCCCTTTGCATCTCAGAAGTTTTCAGCAACCAGAGGCCAAGCTCTACCCTGAGCACCCTTCATGCATAATTAACTCTCAAAACACATTACTGTGCACATTCAGTGTATGTAAATACAGAGTTTGGTTTTTATTTACTCCACATAGTACAGCAGAGTTAAAGAGTTTTAAAGTGCACGTATATAAAGCATTGTTTCTCAGAAAACTAGTTTATGTTTAAAAATCTGGACTAAACTCACAACTTTTAGTGTAGATTATTTATCACAATCATTATTTGCTATGTGACCTCAGAATTTATTTACTTTTATTAGTTATTTATTGTATAACACAATGAAAGTAATCCACAAATTATTCTTTGCAGTGGTTCCGCCTCTCTTGACTTCTAAAGCATTATATTTATTTTATGTTTTGCTTTTAACTCACATTCCAGAAGCCACGTGCTTGCTGAGTAATCTCAGTTATATTTCTGATTTGCCTTTTGTTTAAAAAAAAAATAGCAAGCAAATTCCCAAACTTCATGATTAGATAGAAACTTGGAAAGACTTGATACCACGAAAGCAAATGTATCCCCATTATTTTACTTCTGACTTCTAAGCCAATCCCCGGATGGGAGGTTCCTTAGTGCCTGGGAGGCTCCTGCTGTGCTGTAAGCTGTGCCAGCCAGACTGCCACGTGAAGAAACAGCAATCACAGCCAGGGTTTGGGGTAGAGGTGGCTCATGGCTTTCTATGAAGGTTGTGAGATTGTTTTAATTGTGGAAAAAGAAAGGTATGCAGGAGTCAAGAAGCAGAACTGATGAAGAGAACAGGGGCTGGAACAAGGTTCCTTTGTGCAGAAGGATGCTCAGGGCTTGTCGGTGGATGAAGAACTGACCAGTACCCGTGCAGGGTTGTCCTGTGTGTGTCCCAGCCTCACTCCAGGAAAGGTACTGGTGTAGCAACGAGCATCCCATTGCACACCAAAGGAATGTTTCAATCCTCTGATCACATCTGAAGCATCAGTAGCTGCTTTGTTATTGGAAAGAGAAAATTAAAACAATATCATTCAAGCTGTAAATTAAAAGCCCACTGCAGATGTAGATTGCATGAGCAAAGTTATTAAGAGCATTAGTATGCATATTAGAAGTAATTAAAAGCAAGCAAACAGGAAGAATGCCAGGTGAGAACATACAGGTTGGAGGAGAATTCTCTACTCAGTTACACAAGTGTAAATTAATATCTTGTAAATAAATCCACAATAATTTTCTTGGATGAAGTTACAGTCATGCTGCTTGTAAGTAACTTAACCATAGGCACTGAAAACCAAAACAACAGCATACAGTTTACAACAACAAGAAAACAAAAATTAAATGTAAAACAGAACCAACTTGTTTGTCTGTTCTCAGTGGTGCCCTGGAATTGAGGTTATCCTCTCAGAGGACGCTGATAATTTGTTGAGCTGGGACTGGTCCGATTTTTTCTGACTGATGTCATAATTAGTCAATTGCTTGAAGATATATGTCTGAGAAACCTCTGATACTGTTGTTTTTAAAATGTTGTTTACAATTCATAGTTCATACTATTTTATTGACAAACTTCTTCCCTAGTGTGTATGCATAGTTATCCCCATTTTCTCTACACAAATTCCTTATTTGTGAGTATTCTGTAAATAATTCAAAGAATAATTTCATGTGACATTGAGAAATTATTTATTCCTTGTATTTTATAGTGAAGCTGTAAAATGCATCACTGTACTTGCTCCTGACCAAAACATGAAAAGCTTTTAAAACCAGGTATAGTCCACAACAGTTCTCTTTGGATTATAATAAGTGAAGGGTTTAGAAGTATTTTCAAGATGTATTTTAATAGCTGAAGGTTGTCTGACGTGTCAAATAAAAGATGACTCATAGACCCCTAGGAAAAAAACTATCCTTCTTGTTTGCTCAAATGCCAACCAATCTTTTAATCCTCTTCAGATTAGTTTACGTGTGTGAAATCGATATTTCAAGGTACTTACAGTACCTCCCAGAGCACACAAGTCACTAACCAAGCTGGGCTCCATGGAGTTTCTGCATTCCATCAGGTGTCACAAGGAGCTTCGACTGGCCTGTGCCTGGTCTGGGGGAATTGAGGCCAGGTGAAATGCCAAGCTCCTTAGCTCATCTGCTGCAGAGAACAGGTCTGCAGTGTGCCTGCTCAAGTCCTGTTACGGGAATAAATCCGACGTGCCTCACTTACTAGGTCAGAGACAGTCTGCAGTGTCTCAATATGCAGTGTGCCACGATATCAAATGTATCACAGAAGCCAAAAGCATGATTAGGTTGCAAAGGCAAACACTGAAAATCTAAGAAATGCCAGAATTAGGATGCTTACTCAACTGACATTTGTTTCCTGGTGGCAAAAGATATATGATACGTTTATCTCTAGCCACATGATCACCCACTGATGTTTTCTCCTGCCCTGGTGCTCAGGATGAGCAGTTTGTTTACTCTGTGCTGAGTGTGCCCAGAGTGTACAAGCGCTTGGTTACTGTACACTCTTCAAACCCTGCTTTGGAGGCAGCTATGTATTCTTACTCAGGATTTTTCATATTGCTGGAGTAGCTCAGCAAAATAGAAGATGTGCAGAGTCCTCAACATCTCCCATCTGCAGATATTTGACCTGACAATTGCAATAACACTCCCAAGGGGTAGGAGAGGGGATGTTTTACCCACACAAGGGAGTGGGGAGGACAAACCAAGGGCAGTTCCCTCAGGTGCTACTGCAGAGAAGACCACCCAACTCACCGGCAAATTCAAAGCCTCCTGCACAGAGACTGCATCTCCATCTCCATCCACAATTTCTTGCCCTGATATAAACCTCCTCTCTCTCTTCCCACAACTTATCCCACCTATAGTCTATAAATCAGGCCCTACATCTCTCACAGCTCTGCATTCATACTGGGCAACTTCTTTATGGCTGCATTCACAGCTCCTATTAGGGACCTAAAATTACAATCTCCCCTTAGGTCTGACATCTAGCCCTTGCTGGTCTGACATTCTCTCCTGTAACTGCAGGTAAGGTCATGGCTCCTTGGGCTGGAGCACACCCAGGAAATTGGATGTCGTATGCTGCATCTTGACTGGTTATATTGATTTTTTTAACTGCTGAAGAACATAACTTACCAGATTTCCCTAATTTACCCGTGAAATTGCAGAAAAGCAGATCACTGAAATCACGCTGTTATGGCAGACTTCTGAGTACAGAGAAATTAGCCTTCCTCAAAGAAAAAGTCACTAGTGTTTTACTTTAACGCAGACAAAATGATGTCTTTTCCTCTAGCCTCACAGCTGTACTGTTCTGCCTGAAATGTTGCCCAGTAATTCAGCAGGAGACAGAGATTCAGGATGAAAAATTTCAGTTCATGTTTGACAAAATCATAAACAACAGAAAACAAGGCTCCTAAGGGACATGCTGAAGACCTTAATAACAGATGCTTTCAGCAGCTCTGCTAATAATAAGCTGTGGGAATTGATGGTGTTCATTTTAAAATGATTTTCACATTTAAATTTTGATGGGGCTTATTGGTAAGATGCTGTGTGCAGGGCAGATAAAGCAAATAGCTGGCAGGCCTGCTGGGGTATTTAAAAAAAAACTCGCTTTGCATTTAAGAGGAGGATGAGGCTTGTCTGCCTCAGAGGTGCAGATTTGGGGCATGTAGGTCTGTTCTTTCTCACAACTGTTTTAGTGCCTTTCTCAGAACAGCCCCTGGTGCTGTACCACATATGACACACCCCTGTGCCCCATACTTGCCCTTTCAGACACCAGTCCTCACATGGTATAGAGACTTATTCTGCAGGCTTGGGCTCTTTCAGGATGCTTGTCTGTCAGGCATTGCTTAGAAAGATCCAGGAGCTCAGCTTGGGGTGACTGATGGGAATTTTCAGTTGCCTGGCTGAACAAACCCAGATTTCTCTTCAGTGTTTAGAAGAGGGTTATAAACTATTAGGAAGTGACCTCAGCTGACGGGTATATCATGTTCTTTCATTCTATTCACTTACAGCATTTACAACATCTCCCCATTATCGTTTAGACTTTTACAACTCTTAATGACCCTTTTATCAGAGCAGCAATAACCAATAAATCCTCTTTGGCATTTATTGCCCTGTCTCTAATACATAAAAGAATCAATTTATAACATTGCATGAATGCTGGAGATTATTTTTCAAACTACTTCTTCAAATCTCACTACAAAAATGAGTGCTCTGATGGAGGCCCTGTTTCTGTGGTTTGCTCAGCATCAGCCCTAAATTAAATTCACTAACATATGCACTAAGCTTTGTGGACTGGATGCTGTATGGCAGAGAGAAATGAGAAACCAGAAATCCAAAATGTCTTCTCTGTAGGGAGGTGTTCCTTCCCCTGCCCATCTCCTGACAACATCAGTTTTGTCCTTAGCAGCCAGGAGAGTTTCAGGCCCGAGCACCTTCAGCAGGAGCTCTGCAGACAGGGGACGCTCCTTTGTCAACAGCCATCACAGAAATTACAGGTGGACCTTGTACATCTGACATAGTGCACTCAGCAGTCAGATAACTAAAATCAGTTTGCTGGGCTTTGTCTGAAAATGGTGGACAGAAACAGGCACCACCAGAAGAAACTTTATCCCATCCTACAAGAGAGAGAGACAGCTCCAAGGTGTGCAGTCCCAGCTTCCCTCCTCTCTACACCTCTGGCTGGCAACAGTCATCTAACTTCAAAACACCTAAAATTAGATGTCACTAATCTCTATGTCTTTGTTTGCAGTGGTTTGAAGCTATCTCTGTTATTACCAACAGAAACAAAATGCCAAAGATACCTTGTTTACTCATTTTTGTAATTTTTGCTCAACTTGCAATAATGTCCTGCTCTCCCTGTAGGACATTCAATAGACTGCCATTAGTACCTTTGGAAGATGTGTTTTGTCTTGGTTTATCTACAGGTAGAAAACATGCAGCCATAGGAGAAAGTCTCCCCTGCACTTCCAAACCCCATCAATCAGAACACAACAAAATAGTCCTTAGGAACCATTTCAAAGCGAGCTGGTAAAAAAGGCAACCTAAGGATTCTATGTGCTCCTGGAAAAGATTTCAGTTTTGCTAATTCTATATCTATACACATCTGGACTTGATTCAAAGCCCAGCACTGTAAAGACTTGACATCAGCATATTTGGGAAGGGATGTAGATATTTCTATGGGGTGAATGAAACACTGTACAAAGATGCCCAGTGCTGAGTGAGCCACTGCCAGGGCTGGAGGCTGATTGCTGTGCTGGTTAGACACTATATCCCAGCTAAGTAGCCTTGATGAGAAACTGTCTGTTTTGACCTGGGCAGAGAAGCTCAGTTAGGGCAGCAGTTTTGCCCCTAACACAAGCTAGCCCAAGCAGCTCTATGCCCTATGGAGACTGTTCAGTGCCACTACAGCAGGGTCTGTGCCACAAAGGCCAGACACACTCAGTTCATGCAATTTCCCATCTTCTTGGTTGCCCGTTGATTCCTCTGCTGATGTCTACTGCCAGGTCCTCCCATTTATCTCTTTGTTCCTGCTGACCCTCTTCTCCTCTGCAGAACTACAAACCCAACAGCTCCCCAAAGAACTTTTCATTAATATAATTTATTAGCTGAATCGTTCCTCTGACCTATTTCTTGTTCAACTAGCATCTCCCCATCCACTCAATATAATTGGCACAGCACCTGAACTCTGCTGCTGGGGTTTAAATGGCCTGACATATATCACTGAGTCACAGGATATTAAGAGAAAGGTGAGAGGATTATTGGCGCCCTGCCACTGGGGTCAGATTGGATTTCTTGTCCAACCACTGAAACATGTGGTTGTATAAAGAGGGTTTACATAGGCTTGGTTTAGTCATTACTCAAAGCTTGACCACTTGAAAACTGCATGGGATTTTCACTAAGGACTGGGGACTTGCCTATGTAAAGAAGCCTTTCTTGCACACATTGTCCCGTTGATTTTTGGAAGGGGATGATCTGCACGAGGCTCTGCAGGATGGGGCTGGCCAGGAGTGCTGTGCTGGAGCTCTCTGTAGCTGGAGTTGCATCAGCACTTTTCTCCTGCCTGGCTGCAATGGTCCATTGCAAAAGCCATTACCAGCAGCCTGGCCTTGCTGGCCAGTCTGCACATGGTCCCAGATACTCCCATTGCTGTGGTTTCTTTTGCATCATGGTTCTCTCACCAATGATCCTCTTGCTTCTAAGTTTAAGGAAGTATTACTGGGCTGTAGGTTTTCACCGGTGAGTAATTTTGTTGTATAATCTTCTCCCCCTTTTACACTATAAAATATCAAAGGGTACAAAACAGGCTACCATCCTTGCCGAGAAACATCCATTCTGTCTTTTTGTTCTTTTTCCCGGGAAAAAAGGCCTGCTGACGTCGTCTGCCTTGCTCAGGATCTTTGTAATTGGCCCCTGTCTTTTTTGGCTCCTCCTTCCCTCCCCTCCCCTCTCATCCCCTACTCTATACTGAGAGGTAACCAAGGAAACCAGGAACCATGGCAACCCAAAGCAGCATAATTTTTCTCTGAGGAAAGAAATATAAGCATGTAAAATCCCTTTAATGTTTATACCAGGCGACTGGGTCCCAATCCTCTCTTTCCCTCCTCTTTGGAGTGAGGAAGCCATGGGCCTGCCGCCTCTTGCTGGGGCTGCCCTTGCCATGAGCCCTGGGTGAAGCTAGCTTCCAGCCCCTTGCTTCACCCAGCCAAAGCCCTCGGCTCCCCATGCCTCCCCCTAAAGCCAGTGTGGCAGCAGGGGCTCAGTTTCCACCAGTGTGGGTGGTCTCGACCCATCAAGAGCAATCAAACATGCCAAGACAGTAATCCCCAGTTTACAGGGAGCATCTGTCCCCATCACTAAGTGCTCCTCAGTTTTGAATACATTTCTCAACAGGACACAGGGAAGTGCTTCTTTCATTAAATGGAGATGGAGAGGTCAGGCACAGGAGGTTTAGGGTTTGGTTTTCAAAGGAGGAACTAACTAGGCACTTCTCTGTAGCTCTGGACATCTTTTCCTTGTCACAAATGAGTCTGTGATGGAGGATAGAAAAGTGGGTCTTCCCACACCCACTGAATTGTTCACCCTCAGATTCCAAACTGTCTGGATGAGAGACAAGGATTCTACCCTGCCAGGCAAGGCCAAGAACATAGGATTCCAGAGCAGAGAATATACTTTTTTCTTTTTATGTAGTATAATGACTGTATCAGAGTGGTACTATTATCACTGCTTCTCCAAAATGTGGGAAAGAAGGGCAGCCAGCTGTGGAGGGGGAAATATGATGGGTCCGTTCTCTCTCTCTGCTTTTCCCTCAAAATAGGGCACAGGGTGACACTGCCTCACTGCTGCTCAGTGCCCATCAGCAGGGCTGTGCACAGGAATAGGAAGCATCACCCTTGAGCAAAGCTCTCAGGGCTCAGCCCCTGCTCCCTATCCCTCACCCTTCAGCCAGCCCAGTCTCCTCAGGGGATGGTGGTAAAATCCCAGCCCCTTGGGAACCCCAAGGTCACTCCTTCTGCAAAAGGCTACTCCAAGTACTGCTCTTGGTGGGGTACAGGAGGTTTTAGAATCAGCTGTGGAAGCTTCAGGCAGCATGCCCAGCTCTGCTCAGAGGCTAAGTCAGCAAAGAAATAACTAACAAGTTTTGCTATTCTAAAAGTGTACAAGAGACAAACTGCTTGACTTCTAGCTTATTTCCAAAATAGAACGCTGACTGTAAGTTGCCTTCTTTAGGAGAAGAATGATGACAGAAATAATAAATTGTACACATTTATTTTTGAGTTTGCAGATGAGGGAATGTCAGCCAGTGGTTGGGAAGAAAATAAACAAACCCTGGCAAGCAGCTATTTTTATAGAATAGTTTTGTGTTGAAATTTCTATAAATTGGCAACAGAGTCATTATGAGACCTTTTATCCAGATAAGACTATGCCAAAATCTTCAGGAAACATCTTGAACGTTAATTTTTTTTACTTACAAAACAGGGGAGAGGGGGGGAAACGAAGGCTTAGGGAAATGTTTGCAGATGTACAGTGTCTGCTCTATAAGGCACCAAATACTTTTTATTCTGTGGACTTTTCCCAATCCTGCCACTTGCTAAGTTCAAATCTGGAGTAACTCCAAATCAATCCTTGCAGAAGATTTCCTTGCAGCTTGGGGATGGAGATGTCACAGGCTGAATAAGCAAAGTTCATGAACCCTAAGGACCAGTCTGGGATATCTCACCTTTAGGTCAATGGGCCTGTTGAGAGAAAACTGGCTCTCCAGTTCCCCCAAGTACAGTTGTTTTAAGGAGACATTGTCAAAACTCTGCTGGTTATGTTGTCCCTGTCTTCTGCTTCCCAGGCAGCTCCCAAACAAGGTCTGTGCAGGAGAAGCATTGAGCCAAGAGCACATCTGCTGTGTCTGCAACTGCAGCTCCAGGCCCAGTCCTCTGGGAAGTGGCCTCTTTATCGATGTTTGCTATTTGTGTTCGATGTCTAGGAAATGTCTGGACTTTCTTAGACTTCACTCTATACCATGAAAGCATTGCTGTGTGCATGCATGCATGTGTCCGTCCTGAAAATCTGTACTCTGAAGAAAATATTTTAATGTTGGCTCATAAAGAAAAATTATTTTGTGCTAAAAGAGCCCTTGCTGTTTCCCCAGTTAGTTTCTGGCTAATAAGACCTGTCAAAATCCTGTTTATTAGAGTTGTTCTGTTGAAATCTGTCATCTGTTGGAATCTGCCGGCAGAGGGGAGGAAAGGGTTACCTACTATGTGAGAACGGAAATCTAAGATGGGAGCTGTATAACTGGCTCTGTGATGTGAACATTAGATAGTAATGTCTCAAAAGTAAACTATTTAAGCAGCTCCAGTTTCTATGCTAAATTGACTCTCGTGTGTTTGTAACCACAGGGACAGCTGCTTCCTGAAGAGCCTCTCTTAATGCTTATAAGGATTAACTGGTTTTGTGTTGAGATTATTGAGATCATCTTGATGCACTTGTTTTATTCTAATTTGTTTTCTCATTTTATTTATTGTTAATAACTGCACTTTAAAAGCATCTATTCCTTGATTTTACTCCCTTTATTCAAACTCAATTTGTTCTAATTTCTTTTAGTAAATAAGGCCAGAGGGGGTCAGAAATGGATGCCATCTAAAAGCTTAACCAACTCCTCCAAATTTGCCTATAGATCTCTTTCAAAAGATTCATAGTGAATTTTTCACTTTTCACATTTTCATGCACTTCTGCTGCTGCAAGCAGTTGAGCACTGAGGGAAATTTTCAAAGCAGCGTGTGAGTAGCACACAGTAAGTCTTCTGAGTATTTCAGAGGTTTTTTGCAGAGGTCATACCTGGCCTGAGCAGCAGGTTGGTCTCCTCTGAAGTCCTCTCAAAGGACCCCACATGTTCACCAAAAAGCATGTGCCTTATTTACATTCAAGGCATGGCTGCCCCATGAGGTTAAATTTAAAACTCTGTTGCATCAGTCACTAATTAGCTTCTGTGCCCATTGCATACCCGTGGAGCCCATGCCAGGTAGATGAAAGACATATGCCAAGCACTTTGGAGACGAGAGAGAGGGAGAGAAAAATAGAACAAAAGCTGGGGCAAGACGTGAAGAAGGAACATCATTTATAGCTATGTCCAGGATGGGGCAGGGTCAGAAACATTACGGGAGCTAAAAAGTCTGTCTGAAATGATCAGTAGCAATCAGCAATCACCATAACCCTTTCCAGAGTG